>CP125973.1:458872715-459497715 GCA_030063025.1 Avena longiglumis | reverse complement strand
TATCGCTATTTCCTCACTTTTACCGATGACTTAAGTAGATATGGGTATATCTATTTAATGAAACATAAATCTGAAACATTTGAAAAGTTCAAGGAATTTCAGAATGAAGTGGAGAACCATCGTAACAGAAAGATTAAGTTTCTACGATCCGATCGTGGAGGCGAATATTTGAGTTATGATTTTCTCACACATCTTAAAGAAAGTGGAATCGTTTCACAACTCACGCCACCCGGAACACCACAGCGCAATGGTGTGTCTGAACGCCGGAATCGATCCCTATTAGATATGGTCCGATCAATGATGTCTCTTACTGATTTGTCGTTATCATTTTGGGATTATGAATTAGAAACCGCTGCATTCACTTTAAGTAGGGATCCATCTAAATCCGTTGAGACGACACCGTATGAACTGTGGTTTGGTGCTAAACCTAAGTTTTCGTTTCTTAAAGTTTGGGGATGCGAAGCTTACGTCAAGAAGTTGATGCCGGACAAGCTCGAACCCAAAGCGGAGAAATGCGTCTTCATAGGATACCCTAAGGAAACTATTGGGTATACCTTCTATCACGTAACCAAGGCAAAGTGTTTGTCGAAGAACGGTTCCTTTCTTGAGAAGGAGTTTCTCTCGAAAGAAGTGAGTGGAGGAAAGTAGAGCTTGACGAGGTTATTGAACCTTCTCTTGAATTGGAGAGTAGCGCACCAGAAATTGTTCAAAGGTCACTGCACCAACAATAGAGGAAGCTAATGACAAGGATCATGAAGCTTCGGACGATGCTGCTACTGAACGTCGCAGGTCGACAAGGTCACGTGCCCCTCCTGAGTGGTACGGCAACCCTGTCTTGACTATCTTGTTAGTGGAAGATAGTGAACCTACGAACTATGAGGAGGCGATGATGAGCCCAGACTCTGAGAAATGGCTAGAAGCCATGAAATCCGAATTGGGATCCATGAGCGAAAACCAAGTATGGACTTTGGTGGACCCTCCTAGCGACCGAAAGGCCGTTGAGTGCAAATGGATCTTCAAGAAGAAAACAGACGCGGATGGTAATGTTACCGTCTATAAAGCACGTCTTGTCGCAAAAGGTTTTCGACAAGTTCAAGGTGTTGACTATGATGAGACTTTCTCTCCTGTAGCGATGTTTAAGTCCATTCGGATTTTATTAGCAATTGCTGCGTTTCATGATTATGAAATATGGCAGATGGATGTCAAGACTGCGTTCCTCAATGTCAACATTGATGAAGAGTTGTATATGATGCAACCCGAAGGTTTTGTCGATCCTAAGGATGCTGATAAAGTATGCAAACTTCAGCGTTCCATTTATGGACTGAAGCAAGCATCTAGGAGTTGGAACCTTCGTTTTGATCAAGTGATCAAGAGCTTTGGATTTGTTCCAAATTGCTACGAAGCTTGCATCTACAAGAAAGTGAGTGGGAGCTCGGTGACGTTTCTGGTACTATATATGGATGACATATTGATTATTGGAAATGACATCAACATGCTTAACGATGTGAAGAGTTATTTGAACAAATGTTTTTCAATGAAAGACCTAGGTGAAGCTGCTTATATATTGGGCATCAAAATCTATAGAGATAGACAAAGACGCCTGATAGCTTTAAGCAGAGTACATACCTAGACAAAGTTACGAAAAGGTTCGAATGGATAAGGCAAAGAAAGGTTCAATGCCTATGTTGTCGTAAGATATTGAGCAAGGCTCGGTGTCCATTCTGATGAAATGATAGGAAACTATGAGCAAAGTGCCTTATGCCTTGGCCATAGGTTCCATCATGTATGCCATGCTTGTGTACTAGACCGGATGTGTCCAATGCTCTTAGTTTGACGAAAGATATCAAAGTGATCCAGAGTGGAACATCGACAGCCATGAAGAACATCCTAAAGTACCTAAATAGGACTAAAGAAATGTTCTTAGTCTATGGGGTGATGAACGACTTGTCGTAAAGGTTACGTCGACGCTAGTTTTGACACCGACAAGGATGATTCCAAATCTCGGACAAGATACGTTTATATATTGAATGGAGGAGCTGGAGTCGGAGAAGCTGCAAGCAAAGCGTGATCGCGGGATCTACAAGGAAGGAATACATGGCTGCCGCAGAAGCGTCAAGTGAAGGAGTTTGGATCGAAACTTCATCATCGAGCTTGGTGGTTCCAAGTGCATTGGACCCATCGGAGATATTGTGTGACAACACCGCGCCATAGCACTCGCTAAGGAACCAAGATATCATCCAAAGACCAAGCATATCAACCGCAAGTTTCATATAATCCGAGATTATATTGCATATGGAGATCAAGATTAGCAAAGTACATACAGATCTGAATGTCGCATCCATTGACTAAACCTCTTCCACGCAAAACATGATCGGCACCTCGGTGCCATGGGTGTGAGATTGTTGCCAAATGTAAACTAGATTATTGACTCTAGTGCAAGTGGGAGACTGTGGAATTATGCCCTAGAGGCAATAATAAAGATGTTATTATTATAATTCTTGTTCATGATAAAGTTTATATTCCATGCTAGAATTGTATTAAGCGGAAACTTTAATACTTGTGTGGTTTGTGAACAACACCGTGTCCCTAGTACGCCTCTATGGACTAGCTCATTGATCAATGATGGTTAAGGTTTCCTAACCATAGACATGAGTTGTCAATTGATAATGAGATCATATCATTGGAGAATGATATGATGGGTGACAAACTAAGCGAAGCAATTAGATCGTATCATCATGTTCATCTTTGCGAAGCTTTTCCTATGTCAAATATTGTATTCCTTAGACCATGAGATAATACAACTCCCTGGTATCGGAAGAAAGCTTTGAGGTCATCAAACGTCATCCTATGAGAGGGTGACCATAAAGGTGTCTCTCAGGTGATAGGAAAGTATCTGTTGGGTTGTATGTATCGAGATGGAATTTGTCCCTCCCAAGTCGGAGAGATATACTTCAGGCCCACTCGGTAATCGATATCAACACCGTTTGCAAGCATGTGGTTAAGGAGTTAATCACAAAGTGATATCGGATTACGGAACGAGTAAAGTACTTGTTGTGAACGAGATTGAACTAGGTATGACGGTATCGACGATCGAATCTCGGGCAAGTAAAATATCGCGAGACGAAGGGAATATATATATATGGGATTGATTGAATCCTGGCATCGTGGTTCATCCGATATGATCATCGATGAATGTGTGGGAGTCAATATGGGTTCCCAGACCCCCGATGTTGATTATTGATAGAAGATCATGTCTGCATATTCTCGAACCTGCAGGGTCACACACTTAACGTGTCTCGACGCTAGGATAGATTGGATAAATGGTTTATGAGTTTTTGTTCGGAGTCTCGGATGGGATCCGGGACATCACGAGAGGTTCCGGAGTGGTTCGGAGAATAAGATTCATATAAGGCAGTGCAGTTTTTGGAGTTCGGAATTGTTCCGGGTTAATCGGTATTGTACCGGAAGCTTCTAGAACCTTCCGGAAGGGGACCAACGTGGCCCCACCTTCCGGGAGGGGGCATGGGCCTATGAGGGAGTGTCCTGGCCGCATTGGGCCAGGGGATAAGGCCCCATAGGGCCTAGCCGATCCTATAGGGTTTAAAATCGTTTAAACTAGAGATAGGGTTTCTAGAAGGGGGGGGGAGTCCTCACCCCCCACTCCTCCCTCCCTTGGCCGCCGGCCCAAGGCTTGGAGGAGGGGCAAGGGCTGGCCGCCCCCCCTCTATATAAATATGGTTGGGGCGCCCCCTCCCCCCGACACCTCGCCTCCAACCCTAGTTGCCTGCCGCCTCCCTCTCTCCTCCCGATCGCTTGTAGGCGAAGCCCTGCAGCAGAAATTCTCCACCATATACACCACGCCGTCGTGTTGTAGATCCAATCTATCTCTCCACCATACTTGCTGGTCCGAGGAAGGAGGAGACGTCGAGGTGCTGCACGTGTGCATCTCATGGAGGCACCGCCACTTGTGGTGCTAGATCGGATCGGATCGCGAGGAGGAGAAGCGAGTACGACTACATCACCCACGTTCCGACGAACGTTCCGCTATGCGAATCTTCAAGGATATGAAGATCTAATCCAATCTATCTCGTTGATTGCATCTCCTAGATTAGATCTTGGCTTTCCCTCTGTTCGCATCCGTAGAAAATTTTGATTTACTATGCCGCGAAACCCTTCAGAAGAAACATAGTCATGGGATAAACAGCCACACTGGAAACACAAGCAGTGATTTTAACATGTCTCCCTCCCAGAGATAAAGCCCCCCCATCCAACCATCTAACTTTTTCTTCAACCTGTCACCAATAAAGCTCATCTCAACCACTGTGCATCTCCTGCTACAAACCGGCAACCCCAAATATTTGATTGGCCAACTACCCTTCTGACAGTTGAACATTTCAGTATAATTGGAAAGTTTCTCCTCATCATCCAACACCATCATCACCTCACTCTTCTCAAAGTTAATCTTGAGACCAGACATGGATTCAAACAAATACAGCAACAATTTCAAGTTTCTAGCCCCCTCAGGATCATCTTTAATAAACAGGATGGTATCATCAGCATATTGCAAAATAGCAATCCCTTTATCAAACAAATTATCAACCAATCCTGTAAACAACCCACCAGCATGTGTATTAAGCACCATTTTAGCCAAACATTCCCCTGCCAAATTGAACAAAAATGGAGAAAAAGGATCTCCTTGTCTAACCCCTTTATAACTGCCAAAGTAAGGACCAGTTTCCCCATTCACCTTAACACTGAGAGTACCCTGAGTCACAACACTTTTTAACCAAATCATCCAATCTTCACTAAAACCTTTCTGCCTACAACAGTAAAACAAAAAAGTCCCAGTTGACCTTGTCATAAGCTTTCTCAAAGTCAATTTTCAAAACCACACCCTGTTGCTTCTGGATTTTCGATTCTTTCAAGATCTCATGTAGCAAATTCACCCCATCTGCAATAAATCTCCCTTTAATAAAAGTAGTCTGGCACGTGTCAATTAATTTCCCCATTAAAGGCTCAGTTCTAACCGTCAGAGTCTTAGTAAAAATCTTAAACGACACCTGGAGCAGACAAATAGGTCTATACTTTTGGATTCTATCAGCATCATCACCCTTGGGCAACAGAGTAATCACCCCATAATTAATGCTCCCCAAATCAATCTTATGAGCAAAAAATCATCAAACACAGCCATAACATCTTTTTTTATAATCATCCAACAATGTTGATAGAATTCAATAGGAATCCCATCAGGACCAGCAGCTTTATTTTTCTCCATCTGATCAATAACCTCTTTAACCTCTTTCTCAGTAAAAGGCACCCCCATCTTTTCCCTGTCCTCATCATTAAGCTTCTCCCAATCCTGTCAATTGTCATCTGCAAGCCTAATAGAGAACCCACCAGCAGGACCAAACAAGGATTTATAATAATTAGTAGCATGTTGCAAGAGATCATGAGTCCCCTGAATCTCATTCTCCCCATCTTTCATCGAAAAGATCATTTCTTTCTCCTCACCCCATTAGCAATCCTATGAAAATATTCAGTGTTATTATCACCTCTAAGCAACCAATTATCCCTCGATCTCTGCTGCCAAAATCTCTCCTCATTCTCATACACCTCTAGCAACTCCTTCTGAATAACTGCTTTTCTTTTAAGTTGTTCAACAGTAAGAAAAATCAACTCCTCAATACTTTCTAATTCCTGAAGCTCCTCCACCAATCTCTTCTTTTTTTATCCTCACCCCTTAAATGAGCACCCCATCCTTTCAAATCATTTCTGACATTCTTAAGTTTTTTCTGCAGCCTATCAAGACTGTTCTTACCATTCACACATTTTTTCCAAACTTTCTCCACCCTGGTCAAAAAATCATCACATCAGAACCAACTTTTTCAAATCAATTCCCGCCACTGCTTTCCCGCTTCCATAGTATCCAGAATCAAAGGACTATGATCAGAAACTTCTCTAGACAACTTGTGCACTGTAGTAAGAGGAACAACTTCTCCCATTCTTTACAAACTAAGATTCTATCCAACTTCTCCAAAGTCGGGTTTTTCTGGTTGTTGGACCATGTAAACTGCCCTCCAGACATGAGGATCTCCCTTAAGCCATAAGCATTAATAATCGAATTAAACATGTGCCCCCACCTATTCAAAGAGTGACCCTTGTTTTTCTCAGAAGCGCAGCTGATCACATTAAAATCGCCACCCACCAACAAAGGAATAGTTTGATCCTGACAAACCTCAGCTAACTCTAATAAAAACTCCTCTTTATTCTCCTCTTGAGCAGACCCATACACTATTACCAAATGCCACTGAATTTGTTTCAAAACATCAAACACCTTCATCTTAACATGAAATTTGCCCACAGACACATCAAGTTGAGTCAATTTAGAGGAACGTAGGCCCCCCAAAATGCCTCCAGACCTTCCCACAGAAGGCAGCCAACTCCAAGAGAATTGATTCATAGGATCAATCCTCCTGAAAAAAGCATCAGAATAATACTTCTTAATAGTTTCTTGTAAACCAATAAAATCCACTCTCTCCTGTCTCAGCAAATTATTCAAATAAGCACTTGCACCCTTCTTCCCCACACCTCTAATATTCAAAATAACACCTATCATAATACAGATTTTCTCTCTCTTGTTCCAGTGACAACACCACTCATAGGGTGATAGTTGTGAACCTTCACAGCAGCAGCCTTTAACTTTCTCTCCTTCATAACAGAACCAGCTCTCAACTTTTTCTTTTGTTTCCTAGAAACCAGAGGAGTAAATTCCTCCTCATCATTACTAGCATCTTTCCAATCCAGAAACAAGACCTCATTCAAATCAACCTCACATTCATTCTCTACCTGTCTCCTATCCTGTAAACTATGTCTAGCAATTTCTAAATCTTTCAAAGAATTAATATGATCCAAAGATATAGAAGAAGCATCTACCCCCATATCCAAAGCTCTATGCATAATGATATCATCATCCAAAGCAGCAAAAGAATTATGCAAAGTTAAATTTGTACCTGATAAATATCTAGGAGCTTGCTAAGCCAAATGCCCTTCAGCCATGTTTCTAGCACCACCTTGATCAGCCACCCTTGAACTCATTCTTATAACTTGCTCTTCTACACCAGCCACATGTTCAGACTGAGAACCCACACTTTCCTGAGTAGAACCATCAGGTTGAGACATGTCAGCAGCCACCACTTCTTGGTCTTGATTGACAACCTCCATGTCTTGAGCACCCTCCTTCACAGACCCCCCATCAATCCCTTTTTTTCCACTATCAGAGGAAGATCCAAAGGAAGCATCAGTAGATACACTGTCATCTTTTGCCTGGGCACCCTCATCCTGTTCATCCCCCTCTTCCAGCAAATGGCCATACTGCTTCTTAAGCTCATAATATTTTTCACTGCTCCTATCTTTCAACAAACCCCTGATAAAATCATAAAACCTCTGAGGGCCAGCAACAATCTCAAGATCGAATCTTTAGCCAAAGTAGATGACAAGTTCGGATGACTTCCATGTGAACATCACCCAACCCAAAGACCATCGACACGACTTCACGATCACCAACTTGCATCCCACATCACTGTTCGGTTTGAGTACTCCCCACCACCATTGTCACCTGCTACATTTTCTCTGATAACAATCCCTCTTGAACGACCATCACCTCCAGAGCTAGCCCAGATGTTAGCCATTTTGGTCCCAAAAGAAATCCCCCCAGAATCCTCCTGCTCCACCACAACCTGTTTACCTTTGTCCAACCCAGCTTCACTAGCATCATTACCACCATGTTGACGACCCCCAGCACCCCCACCACCACCTGCACCAGGTACAGTTCTTTGCCCACTATTACCATCAGGCCTCCTATTCTCAACTTCACCCTCATTCTCCTTATTCAGCCTATTATCACCATCCTGTCCATCAATCCCCATAGCAGAAGGCAAGGTGGGCACAACATCAGGAGCAAAAATCTCCCTAGTGTATTTGAATTCATAAATTCCACCCTGCATCTCCCCCCTTCTGGTATTAGGAACCAGAGAAACATCCAGACAAGCAATCTTCACCCTTACATAGGACAAGTTCCTCAAACTGTTCCTGTCCAGGGCCACAGGCTTTCCCACCAAAGAAGCAACATAGAAAACAGTTGATTTCTCCCTGTATTTAATAGGGATACCAACAATTCTAAACCAGGCCTCCTCCAACCATACAACAGGTTGCAGGTCCCCATTCCACTTAGACAATTGGATAACAGCATCGGGGATTGTTTTCATGAACACCTTCCCAAAGTGGAAATCATCAATGGATCTGGCAGAAGGAAATCTCATCAAAAATTCCACATCATTAATAGACCTAGCATTAAATCTCCATCCAAATCCCAAAGCATCAACCCATACTTGAAATTCCTTCTCCAAATCTTTCCCAGTAACATCACCTCTAACCACACTTATATGAGCGTAATGAAGCTGCTCCATAGACTGAACATTAGTTTCTACGACAGGAATAGAATGAAAGCCCTGCTCAAAATCAGTACTGCCAAAGAAAAGAGGAACATACTCCCAAGGTTTGCTCTCTTGACAGACCAAAATGCTATGATCCTTCCCACAGTTATCACACACAACTTCCTCCTGAATCACATCCAGCAACTGCACATCACCAGAACCTCCAGCCACATTCCCATCTCTCGGCATACTCACTAATAGTGGTGGTACAGAGGACCCCACCAGAGTAGTAGCAACAACATCAGATTGAGTAATTGATATAATCGGAGACAAATTCACAGGGCGAGCCCCCCAGTAGGCACATTAACAGAATTTGACGCCGAGGTGTTCAAACCAGAAACAGATCGAGTCACAGGGACAGAAGTGTTCATCACAACCCTAGGGATATTAACCTGCTCTACCGTGCGAGCAAAAACCGGCTCTCCTCTCCTAGGGTTCGAATCAGAGTTACCTGATCTGCCTGGGAATGACGAAGCAGTAGCATCTGACCTAGATCCTTGCTGTATCTCCGGACGGTGACTCCAACGCCCCCGATTGCGAGCCTGTTCCGCTTCACGGCAGCGAGCCTCCGACAGCGCCCTCTCCCGCGCCATGGACTCCCTGCGTTGATCCTCCAATCTGGCCTCAGTTTCCGCCTGCCTCAGCTCATCCCTGTGCCTCGCATCCCGACGCCGTGCTTCATCGTGAAGCCGCTCCTGCTCGCGGATCCAACCACTTTCCCTATGATCCTCTTCCAACCCCCTGCGATCGACAGGGAAACGACCTTGTCCATACCCAGATCCGAATCTGCTCGCATAGGGACCAGATCGGACTGGAGGACGAGATGGGCAACCACGCCCACCACGAAACCGCCGATCCATATCAGATTCGGCAGCCACAACCTGAGCAAATGATCTGCTATCCCCCGAAACAACCCCACTCCAACTCACCAGAGAAACAGCACGCGGCGACGAGGGGTGGAGAACTGGAGGCTCCCGGACGAACACCACTCCACACACACCGCGAGATATGGAAATGGCAAGAGGATAAACAGCTCCCGATCAGTGCCATGGGTGTGAGATTGTTGCCAGATGTAAACTAGATTATTGACTCTAGTGCAAGTGGGAGACTGTTGGAATTATGCCCTAGAGGCAATAATAAAGATGTTATTATTATAATTCTTGTTCATGATAATGTTTATATTCCATGCTAGAATTGTATTAAGCGGAAACTTTAATACTTGTGTGGTTTGTGAACAACACCGTGTCCCTAGTACGCCTCTATGGACTAGCTCATTGATTAATGATGGTTAAGGTTTCCTAACCATGGACATGAGTTGTCGATTAATAATGAGATCATATCATTGGGAGAATGATATGATGGACATACCCAAACTAAGCGAAGCAATTAGATCGTGTCATCGTGTTCGTCTTTGCGAAGCTTTTCTTATGTCAAATATTGTATTCCTTAGACCATGATATAATACAACTCCCTGGTATCGGAAGAAAGCTTTGAGGTCATCAAACGTCATCCTATGAGAGGGTGATCATAAAGGTGTCTCTCAGGTGATCGGAAAGTACCTGTTGGGTTGTATGTATCGAGATGGGATTTGTCCCTCCCAAGTCGGAGAGATATACTTCGGGCCCACTCGGTAATCGATATCAACACCGCTTGCAAGCATGTGGTTAAGGAGTTAATCACAAAGTGATATCGGATTACGGAACGAGTAAAGTACTTGTTGTGAACGAGATTGAACTAGGTATGCCGATACCAACGATCAAATCTCGGGCAAGTAAAATATCGCGTGACAAAGGGAATATATATATGGGATTAATTGAATCCTGGCATCGTGGTTCATCCGATATGATCATCGATGAATATGTGGGATTCAATATGGGTTTCCAGACCCCGCTGTTGATTATTGATAGAAGATCATGTCTGCATATTCTCGAACCCGTAGGGTCACACACTTAACGTGTCTCGACGCTATGATAGAATGGATAATTGGTTTATGAGTTTTGTTCGGAGTATCGGATGAGATCCAGGACATCACGAGAGGTTCCGGAATGGTCCGGAGAATAAGATTCATATAAGGGAAAGCAGTTTTTGGATTTCAGAAATGTTTTGAAATGTTCGGTATTGTACCGGAAGGTTCTAGAAGCTTCCGGAATGGGACCAACGTGGCCCCACTTGTCGGGAGGGGGCGTGGGCCTACGAGGGAGTGCCCTGGCCGCATTGGGCTAGGGGCATAAGGCCCCATAGGCCCAGCCGGCCAAGCCCTAGGGGAAACCCTAGGGAGAACTTCTAGAAGGGGGGGGACTTGCCCTCCACTCCACCCCATGTGGCCGCCGGCCCTAGGGCTTGGAGCAGGGGAAAGGGCAGCCGGCCAGCCCTCTATATAAAGAGGGCAGGGGCGCACCCTTCCCCCGGACCTCCTCCAACCCTAGCCGCCTACCTGCTGCCCTCCTCTCTCTCTCTCTCTCTCTCTCTCTCTCTCTCTCTCTCTCTCTCTCTCTCTCTCTCTCTCTCTCTCTCTCTCCCGACTGCGCGTAGGAGAAGCCCTGCCGCAGAAACTCTCCACCTTTGCACCATGCCGTCGTGTTGTAGATCCAATGTATCTCTCCACCCCACTTGCTGGACCGAGGAAGGAGGATACGTCGAGGTGCCGTACGTGTGCATCTCTCGGAGGCATCGCCACTTGCGGCATTGGATCGGATCGGATCGCGAGGAGGAGAAGGCTAGTACGACTACATCAACCATGTTCCGTTGAACGTTCCGCTGTGCGATTTCTTCAAGGGTATGAAGATCTCATCTATTCCCCCTCGTTGTTTGCATCTCCTGGATTAGATCTTGGCTTCCCCGTTCGCATCCGTAGAACTTTTTTGATTTACTATGCTGCAAAACCCTTCAGTGGTACCAGAGCTAGATCTATGCGTAGATGTGTTTCACGAGTAGAACGCAACATGCTAGTTGCGGGCGTTGATGTTTTCTGTTGCAAGCCTCTTGTTGTATACTTCTTATGACACGGGATAGTGAGATCGAAGCGGTCCAGGCCAACTTTACGCGACCTCGTTCGCGAGACCGGCTCCGCACTTGACGTGTGGCTTGTTCCACACATGCGGTTGGTGGATGCTAGTTTCTCTCACTATAGTTGTCATGGGATTTATACCGGATGTTGGCAACCATAATATCACCATTGTGGCTTTCCGTAGATAAGAATCGTTCTTAGCCTGTTACTCCCATAAGCCACGTAAAACATGCAACAACAAAGTAGAGGCGTCTAACTTGTTTTTGCAGGGAGTGTTTTGTGATACGATATGGCCCAAGATATGATGTGTATGTTGTATGCAATGATCATGTTTTGTAATATTTCATGACTTGCATGTCGATGAGTACACAACCGGCAGGAGCCATATGGTTGTCTTTATAATTGTGTATGACCTGTGTGTCAACTTCTTATACGCCATGTAATAGCTTTACTTTGTCGCTAAGTAGTTAGCAATAGTTGTAGATGCTATTCGTGGTGGAGGCAATCATGGTGGAGTGATGGAGATCATGCTGGCACGCACAAGATGGAGATCATTGCACGGAGATTGGCTATACCATGTCACCTAAAATTATATGCATGTGATGTTTATCCTTTTATGTATCTTATTGTGCTTAGATCGCGACGGTAGCATTATAAGATGATTCCTCACTTAAAGATCAAGATAAAATTGTGTTCTCCCCATGTATGCACCGTTGAGAAAGTTCGTCGTGTTCAAGCACCACGTGATGATCGGGTGTTATAAACTCTACATTCACATACAATGTATGCAAGCCAGTTTTGCACACGCGGAAATACTTGGGTTTGACTTGACGAGCCTAGCATGTACAGACATGGCCTCGGAACACACGAACTGAAAGGTTAAGCATGAGTCATATGAATGATATGATCAACACTTTGTTGTCCACCATTGAAACCACATCTCTTCTGGTGAAGATCGGATTAGGTGTGGTGAATTTGGATCATGTTCACTAAACAACTTGAGGGATGTTGAATTTAGTGGGATTTAATCTAGTAATTTGATTAAGTTGAACTAGTTATCATGAACATAGTCTAAATTGTACTTGCAAATTTTGTAGATCAAATGGCTAAGTACAACTTCAACTTCAACGTTTTTGCTGAGAAAGAAAAGCTTAAGAACAATGGGTCTAACTTCACCAACTGGTTCCGCAATCTGAGAATCATTCTCGCTGGCGGACAAAAGTACTATGTCCTTGAGAAAGCGCTAGGTGCGCCCCTGCTGTAGATGCGCCGGCCGATGAAAAAGCTGTTTATCAGTCGCGCAAAGATGATTATGGTGTGATTAAGAGCATCGTGTTGTTTGCTATGGAATCGGACCTTCAAAATCGTTTTGAGGAGTTCGCCGGGCCCTTTGAGATTCTTGAGGAACTGAAAACCATGTTTCAGACTCAGGCCCGTTCTAAGAGATATGAGATCTCTGAGAAATTATTTAACTGCAAGATGGAGGAAGGGAGTTCTGTCAGTGAGCACGCCATTAAGATGTCGGGTTACACTCAACGTCTTGAGCAACTGGACTGCAAGATTCCAGAAGAGCTCAAGATTGACAGAGTTCTGCAATCACACCCTCCTAGCTACAAAGGTTTTGTAGTTACTCATAATCAGATTGGTTCCACTGATACGATCACTGAGCTCTTCGCTAAGCTGAAAGCTGCGGAGGTGTACATCAAGAAAGATAATCATGTGTTGATGGTCAACAAGCCCTCCAGCTTTAAGAAATGTAAGGGTGCAAAGAAGTCCTTCAAGAAAGGCAGCGGCAAGCTCGTTGCCCCTGCTGAGAAGAAGCTCAAGTCTGGACCTAAGCCGGACACTGAGTGCTTCTATTGCAAGGACAAGGGTCACTGGAAGCGCAACTGTCCGAAGTATTTAGCGGACAAGAAGGCTGACACCATCAAAGGTATATTTTATATACATGTTATTGATGTTTACCTTACTAGCGCTCGTTGTCGTGCCTGGGTATTTGATACTGGTACAGTTGCTAATATTTGTAACTCGAAACAGGATCTACGGAATAGACGGCGGCTAGCGAGGGATGAGGTGACGATGCGCGTTGGCAACGGATCAAGAGTTGATGTGATGGCCGTCGGCACACTGTCCTTAGTTTTACCTTCGGGATTAGTTTTAAACCTTAATAAATGTTATTATGTGCCTGCGTTGAGCATGAACATCATATCTGGATCGTGTTTATTGCAAGACGGTTATTCATTTAAATCAGAGAATAATGGTTGTTCTATTTATATGAGTAACATCTTTTATGGTCATGCACCTGCTATGAATGGTTTATTTCTTCTGAATCTCGAAAGGAATGAAACACACATCCATAACATTGAGGCTAAGAGATGCAAGGTAGATAGTGATAATACGACTTATTTGTGGCACTGCCGTCTAGGTCATATTGGTGTAAAACGCATGAAGAAACTCCATTCTGATGGACTTTTGGAGTCTCTTGATTTTGAATCATTTGACACGTGCGAGCCATGCCTCATGGGCAATATGATCAAAACCCCGTTCTCCGGAATAATGGAGCGAGCAACGGACTTGTTGGAAATCATACATACTGATGTATGCGGACCAATGAGTGTTTTGACGCGCGGTGGTTATCGCTATTTTCTTACTTTTACTGATGACTTAAGTAGATATGGGTATATCTATTTAATGAAACATAAATATGAAACATTTGAAAAGTTCAAAGAATTTTAGAACGAAGTGGAAAACCATCGTAACAGGAAAATTAAATTTCTACGATCTAATCGTGGAGGTGAGTATTTGAGTTATGATTTTCTCACGCATCTTAAAGCAAGCGGAATCGTTTCGCGCACCCGGAACACCACAGCGAAATGGTGTGTCTGAACACCGGAATCGAACTCTATTATATATGGTGCGATCAATGATGTCTCTTACAGATTTGCCGTTATCATTTTGGGGTTATGCATTAGAAACCGCTGCATTCACTTTAAATAGGGCACCATCTAAATCCGTTGAGACGACACCGTATGAACTGTGGTTTGGTGCTAAACCTAAGTTGTCGTTTCTTAAAGTTTGGGGATGCGAAGCTTACGTCAAGAAGTTGTTGCCGGACAAGCTCGAACCCAAAGCGGAGAAATGCGTCTTCGTAGGATACCCTAAGGAAACGATTGGGTATACCTTCTACCACAGATCCGAAGGCAAAGTGTTTGTCGCAAAGAACGGATCCTTTCTTGAGAAGGAGTTTCTCTCGAAAGAAGTGAGTGGGAGGAAAGTAGAGCTAGACGAGGTTATTGAACCATCTCTTGAGTTGGAGAGTAGCGTAGCACCTGAAATTGTTCCAGTGCCGTCTGCACCAACAATAGAGGAAGCTAATGACGAGGATCGTGAAGCTTCAGACGATGCTACTACTGAACGTCGCAGGTCGACAAGGTCACGTGCCCCTCCTGAGTGGTACGGTAACCCTGTCTTAACTGTCTTGTTGGTAGACAACAGTGAAGCTACGAACTATGAGGAAGCAATGATGAGCCCAGACTCTAAGAAATGGCTAGAGGCCATGAAATCCAAATTGGGATCCATGAGCGAAAACCAAGTATGGACTTTGGTGGATCCTCCTAGTGACCGAAAGGCCGTTGAGTGCAAATGGATTTTCAAAAGGAAAACGGACGCAGATGGTAATGTTACTGTCTATAAAGTACGGCTTGTCCCGAAAGGTTTTTGACAAGTTCAAGGTGTTGACTACGATAAGACTTTCTCTCCCGTAGAGATGTTTAAGTCCATTCGGATTTTATTAGCAATTGTTGCGTTTCATGATTATGAAATATGGCAGATGGATGTCAAGACTGTGTTCCTCAATGGCAACATTGATGAAGAGTTGTATATGATGCAACCCGAAGGTTTTGTCGATCCTAAGGATGCTGATAAGGTGTGCAAACTTCAGCGTTCCATTTATGGACTAAAGCAAGCATCTCGGAGTTGGAACCTTTGTTTTGATCAAGTGATCAAGAGCTTTGGATTTGTTCAGAATTGCTACGAAGCTTGTATATACAAGAAAGTGAGTGGGAGCTCAGTGACATTTTTAGTACTATATGTGGATGACATATTGATTATTGGAAATGACATTGATATGCTTAACGATGTGAAGAGTTATTTGAACAAATGTTTTTCAATGAAAGACCTAGGGGAAGCTGCTTATATATTAGGCATCAAAATATATAGAGATAGAAAAAGACGCCTAATAGCTTTAAGCCAAAGTACATACCTAGACAAAGTTCTAAAAAGGTTCAGAATGGATAAGGCAAAGAAAGGTTCAGTGCCTATGTTGTCAGGTAAGATATTGATCAAGGCTCAGTTTCCAGCTACGGTAAACGATAGAGAAACTATGAGCAAGGTGCCTTATGCCTCGGCCATAGGTTCTATCATGTATGCCATGCTGTGTACTAGACCAGATGTGTCCAATGCTCTTAGTTTGACGAGCAGATACCAAAGTGATCCAGGAGTGGAACACTGGACAGCCGTGAAGAACATCCTAAAGTATTTAAATAGGACTAAAGAAATGTTCTTAGTCGATGGAGGTGATGAACAGCTCGTCGTAAAAGGTTACGTCGACGCTAGTTTCGACACCGACAAGGATGATTCTAAATCTCAGACAGGATACGTTTATATTTTGAATGGAGGAGCTGTGAGCTGGAGAAGCTGCAAGCAAAGCGTGATCGCGGGATCTACAGTAGAAGCGGAATGCATGGCTGCTGCAGAAGCGTCAAGTGAAGGAGTTTGGATCAGGAACTTCATCACTAAGCTTGGTGTGGTTCCAAGTGCCTTGGACCCACTAGAGATATTGTGTGACAACACTGGCGCCATAGAACTCGCTAAGGAACCAAGATATCATCCAAAGACCAAGAACATCAACCGCAAGTTTCATATAATTCGAGATTATATAACAGATGGAGATCTGAAGATTAGCAAAGTACATACAGATCTGAATGTCGCAGATCCGTTGACTAAACCTCTTCCACGAGCAAAACATGATCAGAACCTTAGTGCCATGAGTGTTAGATTGTTGCCAGATGTAAACTAGATTATTGACTCTGGTGCAAGTGGGAGACTGTTGGAATTATGCCCTAGAGGCAATAATAAAGATGTTATTATTATGATTCTTGTTCATGATAAAGTTTATATTCCATGCTAGAATTGTATTAAGCGGAAACTTTGATACTTGTGTGGTTTATGAACAACACCGTGTCCCTAGTACGCCTCTATGGACTAGCTCATTGATTAATGATGGTTAAGGTTTCCTAACCATAGACATGAGTTGACGATTAATAATGAGATCATATCATTGGTAGAATGATATGATGGACACACCCATATCAAGCAGAGCAATTAGATCGTGTCATCGTGTTCATCTTTGCGAAGCTTTTTCTTATGTCAAATATTGTATTCCTTAGACAATGAGATAATGCAACTCCCTGGTATTGGAAGAAAGCTTTGAGGTCATCAAACGTCATCCTATGAGAGGGTGATCATAAAGGTGTCTCTCAGGTGATCGGAAAGTACTTGTTGGGTTGTATGTATCGAGATGGGATTTGTCCCTCCCAAGTCGGAGAGATATACTTCGGGCCCACTCGGTAATCGATATCAACACCTCTTGCAAGCACGCGGTTGGAGTTAATCACAAAGTGATATCGGATTACGAAACGAGTAAAGTACTTGCTGTGAACGAGATTGAACTAGGTATGCCGATACCAACGTTCAAATCTCGAGCAAGTAAAATATCGCGTGACGAAGGGAATATATATATGGGATTAATTGAATCCTGACATCGTGGTTCATCTGATATGATCATCGATGAATATGTGGGAGTCAATATGGGTTTCCAGACCCCGCTGTTGATTATTGATAGAAGATCATGTCTGCATATTCTCGAACCCGTAGGGTCACACACTTAACGTGTCTCGATGCTAGGATAGAATGGATAATTGGTTTATGAGTTTTTTTTCGGAGTCTCGGATGAGATCCAGGACATAACGAGAGGTTTCAGAATGGTCCGGAGAATAATATTCATATAAGGGCAACAGTTTTTGGATTTCGGAATTGTTTCGGAATGTTCGGTATTGTACCGGAAGGTTCTAGAAGCTTCCGGAGTGGGACCAACGTGGCCCCACTTGTCGGGAGGGGGCGTGGGCCTACGAGGGAGTGCCTTGGCCGCATTGGGCCAGGGGCACAAGGCCCCATAGGCCTAGCCGGCCAAGCCCTAGGGGAAACCCTAGGGAGAACTTCTAGAAGGGGGGAAACTTGCCCCCCACTCCACCCCATGTGTCCGCCGGCCCTAGGGATTGGAGGAGGGGCAAGGGAAGCCGGCCAGCCCTCTATATAAAGATGGCAGGGGCGCACCCTCCCCCCACGCCTCCTCCAACCCTAGCCGCCTACTTGTTGCCCTCCTCTCTCTCTCTCTCTCTCCCGACTGCGCGTAGGCGAAGCCCTGCCGCAGAAACTCTCCACCTTTGCACCACGCCGTCGTGTTTTAGATCCAATCTATCTCTCGACCCCACTTTCTAGACCGAGGAAGGAGGAGACGTCGAGGTGCCGTACGTGTGCATCTCTCGGAGGCGTCGCCACTTGCGGGGTTGGATCGGATCGGATCGCGAGGAGGAGAAGGCTAGTACGACTACATCAACCACGTTCCGTTGAACGTTCCGCTGTGCGATTTCTTCAAGGGTATTAAGATCTCATCTATTCCCCCTCATTGTTTGCATCTCCTAGATTAGATCTTGGCTTCCCCGTTCGCATCCGTAGAATTTTTTTGATTTACTATGCTGCGAAACCCTTCAGAGTCCGAGTCTGATTCTTGGCAAAGTGAACGGTTGCATAGAACTGAGTAATGAGCATTGGGTCATAGTTGCACCGGAACTCCATAATGGGAAGCAAGACAATGTTGGTGCAAACCTCAAGAGCTTCACCAAAGTAGTTCAGGTTCTTCCTCACATGATTCATCTCGATCCACTTTTGAGGGACCACCATTTTGTCATATTTCATGAGGATCTCATGGAACACCCGCTCCTGGAACTCCGTATATAATAGGCTACCTTCCCGAGCATGAGAGCGAGCAGCCACATATGGATTGACAACCCGCAGGTCATGAAATTCTGTCTCTGACAAATCAGATAGCAGCTTTGGCCCAGATGGCCCTAAACTGTGGCTCTTGCGAGGACCGGAGGGAGGAGGAGATGGAGGAGATTTACCACGACCAGCACTTTGCTTGACCCCCCCCTACCCCGACGAGCACGAGTTGTTTGCAGTTTCAGACGGGCGCTAGGTTGAGGCATGACCTCCTCTTCTGACTCAGTCTCTGACTCTGACTCATAGTCCTCGATCTCATGGTGAGCTTTGGAGCATTTGCGCGATTCCCGGGAACCCCTGCACCTGTGAAAGAACGAGGGAGATAGCATAGGGGATGGAACTCGAGACAAACAGAGGATGGAACTCTTGGTATTAAAAAATTTTGCTATCAGTACAGGGCGGTAGTACCGGACCTGCACGGGTGGTAGTACCGCGAAGCGGTAGTACCGGAAAAAGATTCCCGGTACTACCGGCCCGCGACCACAGTGCAGATCTGAGACAGAAATCCATGTACGGGCAGTAAATTTGTTGTAAAACAAGAATTCCATCGGACAAAGTGGTAGATCTTGTAGATAGCACATGGTACAACCTCAAGAATACATGTTTTAGCCAAGAATCAAAGTTACCCTAGATTCAATGGAGAAAACAAGTGAGAAGAGGAGGAGGGCGGTAGTACTGGTGTCCATGGCGGTGGAGAATAAGGAGGATCCCGCGAGGAGGCCGGATCCGGTGTGGATCCGGGAAAAGGAGAAGGGGTGGGGCTCCTGCGGAGTTCTCGAGCTCCTGCGGCGGCGCTGGTGAGGAGTGGAGACGGGGGACTAATGAGGCACTGAGAGGTGCCTCTCCCACCGAAACGCACAAGCGGTAGTACCGGAGCCACGAGCGGTAGTACGGCTATGCGGTAGTACCGTAGACAACTACCGGTAGTACCACACCTGGGAAGTTTACAGACAGGATCCTGGAAACTGATCCAGGAGCAGTAGTACCGCTAGTCATTTCCGGTAGTACCGTTTGGCGGTAGTGCCGCTAGTGAGAACCGGTAGTACCGTAACCATCGGGACAGAGAGCCAAGATACATAAAATGGAAGGTTCTTGTGCAGAGTAGATGAGTTCTGTCGGGGGATAATAATGGCATGGGTTTAGAGAGTCACACTGATATGGGACAATGCACTCAAAAATTACTAAAAACATATGGAGAGACAAATCTGAGTGCACGACCAAAAGAACAAAACCAACTAGAGGATGACAAACACGGGTAAGAACCAATTCAAAAGTGACAACCACGAGTAAGCACATCAACCTCTCGATTGAGAGGGGGCGGTGGCCTAGGCCACCATGTTTGAGTATACTCGGCTTGGCACCACGAAGATGTATCTTGGGTCCATTACCAAAACTCGTCATTAAGCTCACATATCACAAAATGATATTAAGAGGAATGATTTTGTTTACTTTGCGCATAATGGGGGGAGGGATGGTCCAATCAATTAGGACCGCACTCCCCCTATGTCCATGCCTACACCTAAACCAAATATGGGTCGAGTATTAGATGAGAGTGCAAGATAATCATGTCAAGCTCCTTGAATCTACGATATTTAGTTCATTCCTTAAGTAGCAAAACCTTGCTTCATCAAGTGGATTCGTGAAGATATCAATATCACCTTGAGCAACATGATCTCTAATGACGTGATGACGAATCTCAATATGATTTGTCCTTGTGTGATCCACCGGGTTGTATGCAATTTTGATGGAACTTTCATTGTCACATAGAAGAGGCACTTTGTCACAATGGACACTGTATTCCTTTAAAGTTTGCCTCATCCATAGCAATTGAGTGCAAGCACTAGCGGCAGCGACATACTCAACCCGGTAGAGATATATACAATTTTGCTTCTTAGAAGACCAACATACCAATGACCTACCAAGAAATTGGCAAGGCCCGGATGTTGATTTTCTATCATCCTTATCACCCGCCCAATCCGAATCCGTGTATCCACAAAGAGCAAATGTTGAGCCTCGAGGATACCAAAGACCATAAAATGGGGTATGAACTAAATATCAAAAGATTCTCTTGACCGCCATTAAATGGCTTTCCTTAGGAGCCGCTTGAAATCTTGCACACACACCTACACTCAACACAATATCGGGTCTAGATGCACAAAGGTAAAGCAAATAACCAATCATGGACCAGTATACCTTTTGATCCACATCTTTACCATTTGGATTTTGTTCTAGATGAGTCTTTGTAGCCATGGGAGTAGGAGCTCCATTTAAATCTTGCATTTTGAATCTTTTGAGCATATCTTGAGTATACTTGGCTTGATTGAAGAATGTCCCTCCTCTAACTTGCTTGATCTCAAAGCCAAGAAATACTCTCAACTCTCCCATCAAAGACATCCGGAACCTACTAGTCATAAGATTTGAGAATTCATCATTAAAAGCTTTGTTAGATGAGCCAAAGATAATATCATCAACATATATTTGGCATACAAAAAGCTCCCCATTGACCCTCTTAGTAAAAAGAGTGGGATCTATTTTCCCAACCTCAAATCCACGGTCAAACAATAATTATCTAAGGTGCTCATACCACGTGCGTGGGGCTTGCTTGAGCCCATAGAGCGCCTTATCAAGTTTGTAGACATGGTTTGGGAAGTTGGGGTCCTCAAATCCCGGGGGTTGCTTAACATATACTAATTCATTTAATGGGCCATAATGAAATGCACTTTCTACATCCATTTGTTGCAACTTGAAGTTATGATGTGCCGCATAAGCAAGAAGGATATGGATGGACTCAAGGCGAGCCACGGGTGCATAAGTCTCTCCATAGTCAATTCCTTCAATTTGAGAATACCCTTGTGCAACCAATCTAGCCTTGTTCCTTACTATAATTCCATGCTCATCTTGCTTGTTCTTGAATATCCACTTTGTTCCAATAATATTGCGGCAATCCTTTGGCTTCTCAACTAACTTCCATACTTTGTTTCTCTCAAAGTTGTTGAGCTCTTTGTGCATAGCTTCCAACCAATCCGAATCTTCAAGAGCCTCCCACACTTTCTTAGGTTCAATCATGGAGATGTGAGCTTGATGTTCACTGAACCTTTTCAATTTTGCTCTTGTGGAAATGCCTTTCCTGAGGTCACCAACAACATTTTGTAGAGTGTGGTCTCTTAATTCCAACATTCTTTCCTTTCTAGCTTCGCGACGAGCATGGATCTCCGTGTTGTTTCTTGGGGGACCCTCTTCTTCATTTTGATCCTCGTCTTGACCATCATCTTGACCTTGATCATCATTGGAATCAACCTCTACATTGGGAGGCAAAGATTTACCTTGGTCTTGATCAAGTGCTCTTATAGCATCAATTTGAGCTTGTCTCAAAGCAGTTTGTACGGATCTTCCTTGAGAAATTGTCTTGGCACCACCTGACAGCCTGGCGAATCCCCTTGACTAGAGTTGTCACTTTGATCACCATGTTTAGGGTCCACATCTTGTCTTTGTCTTGAGTCAATGTCCTCTTCGGTGGATGGAGCATGTTGAGGTTGTGAAGATGAGGGCTCCACTTGAGTGGAGCATAGTTCTTCTAGATCCGCCATAAGGGGTTCCTCAACGGGGCGGATAAATCCCACACCCATTCTTCCTATGGCATCCTGAGGAATTTCATCATCTGCATCACAAGCATCAACACGCCCCCTTGGGGACCATCATATTCTTCGAATGTCACACTACAAGATTCTATGACGGCTCCGGAGAGCTTATCATAGATTATATAAGTGTGAGATTCGAGACCATAGCCAACAAAAATACCCTCTAATGCTTTAGACTCGAATTTCAAATGAACACCTTTTATGAGATAGAAACAATTACAACCGAATACCCGGAAGTAAGATATGTTGGGCTTGTTATTAATAATTTCATATGGAGTCTTGTTGATTTCTTTGCGGAGCTAGAGCCGGTTTGAAGCATGGCAAGCGGTGGAGATGGCTTCGTCCCAAAAGTTGTATGGAGATTTAAACTCCGCCAACATGGTCCTAGCCATCCCAATAAGAGTCCGGTTCTTCATTTTGGCCACACCATTTTGTTGAGGGGTGTATGCAGCAGAATATTGATGTTTAATCCCCTCATCACTAAGGAAATCATTCAAGGTGTAGTTCTTAAACTCGGTGCTATTGTCGCTTCTTATAATCAACACGGGAAGATTGTATTGTCGTTGGACCATGTTGATGAAGTCGATGAAGGTATTTTGGGTCTCACTTTTCAACTTGAAGAAGTATACCCATGAGTATCTTGAAAAATCATCAACGATCACCAAACAATATTTCTTCCCACCAAGACTTGCATGAGATGGAGGACCAAAGAGATCCACATGGAGGAGTTCCAAGATCTTGGTAGACTTGATACGGTTCTTAGGCTTGTGAGGAGCGTCATGCATTTTCCCTAGAACACATGCCCTACAAACACGATCTTTGGCAAAGGAAAAATTCTCTTTTAGTCCAACAATATGACCCTCCTTATGGAGACTTTGCAAAGTTCTCATATTGACATGAGCTAGTCGGCGATGCCATAGCCAATCCACATCGGCCTTTTCGAATAAGCACATCGGACTTGTAGTGGTTTTCTCCAAAAAGTCCACCACATACAAGTCATGTTCGACGTACCCAACGAAAGCGACCTTGAGAGACTTGCTCCACAAGAGGACCACAATATCAACATCAATAAAGACGGCAAAGCCCATCTTTCCAAGAGAAAGGACTGAAAGTAAATTGTATCCAAGGGTCTCAACAAGCATGACATTCACGAGTGTAATGTCGTGAGAAACCACAACCTTGCCGAAACCCATTACCTTAGATTTTGATTTGTCGGCATATGTCATGGTGATTTGATCATCATTTGGCTTTAACTCCTTGACAATAGACGAGCTTCCGGTCATATGACTTATGCAACCACTATCAAGCACCCACTTTGACCCTACAGAAGCATAAATTTACAAAAGATCAAGCTAATTTTTAGGTACCCATTGATCATAAGGGCCAACATATTGCGCATACACATCACCATAATAATCACGCATTAGAACATAGTGAGGGTTAGCACTTCCCGCAAAGTCATCATGAGACATAGTTTTACCACTTGTGGTCTTACTATCCACAATGGTCTTGTTGGTCTCTAGTGCGGGCTTGGCCTTCTTCTTCTTCTTCTTCTTCTTGTTGTTGTTGTTCTTCTTCTTCTTAGTATTGGAGACAAAACCAATGCCCCCTTTATCACCACTAGGCCTTTGCTTGCTCAAAAGATCATCAATGGACTTGTTGCCTTGTGGAAATGTGGCCTTAGCAAGCTCCCCCTTCAACCTAGCATTCTCTTCAAGGATAGTTGTACTACTAGATGGAATGAAGTTACTAGGTGAAGGAATATTGGCCAATTTAGTTTGAAGCATTTCATGGGACTTTGTGAGTGACAAGAGTTCACTCTCTAAAGCCTTGTGGGCCTTGTTAAGCAACCTAAAGTCCTCGGCAAGTTTTTCATGAACCACACCAAACTCAATCTTGTCCTTTTTAGCCCTTTTGTATTTAGCAATTGCATGATCACGCTCTTTGATGAGTTTGTTAACAATAATGTCATTGGCCTCATCAAGCCCTTAAAGTTTTAATTCAAGTGACAACCTAGTTTCTTGTTCTTCTTCTAGAGCATTGTTTAAAGCCTCTAGCTCAATCAAGTGTTCACGCCCAAGTTTGCATCTTACATCTAGAAGCTCTTGAGTATGTGAAAGTTGATCTAAGATGTTTCCAAAATGTAACTTAGCATCTCCTTCTAGGTTAGTCATAAACTCATCAAAGGCAATTAATTCCTTTTTAACATCAAGAGACATCTCATCATCAATTTCATCATTATCTAAGGGAGTAGTGCGGGATGATGAGGATACCTCCGTTCCTCTTGCCCTAAGGCAAGTGACGTTCTTGGTGGGAGAGTTCTCATTTGGAGAATCGAAGAGTGAGAATGTCGGAGTATAAGTGGTGGCTAAAGCAGACACACCATTAGAAGTTTCCTCTTCCTCATCTTCATCATCTTCATTGTCGGAGGAGTATTCTTCATGAGTGATCAAGACAATTTCTCCCGACTTCTTGTTGATGGGATTCTTCTTGATGAAAGGTTTCTTGTAAGGTGCCTTGAGAGTCTTCTTCAACACAAGTTTACCACCATGATCTTCTCTCTTCTCATAGGGGCAACTTTCCACAAAGTGATAGCGGTCACCACAATTGAAGCAAGTTCTCAACCTAGTGGTATTCTCTCTTTTCCCATTTGGGTTGCTTCTCCGTTGCATTTACATCTTGGCCTTGGCGGGGTTCTTCCAAAAGTTCTTTGCATAGAAGGCCCATATATTGACCATGAGCAATCTTGACTTCATCGAGATGGTCCATGGAGAGGCCTTCATCACTATCATCTTCATTACCGTGGTCCACAACTTTGGCCTTAAATGCAACATTGACAACATTTCTCATACCAAGGGCACGAGCACGAGCATCTTTGGCATTCTTAGCAGCTACTTTGAAGGCGGCCATCTCTTGCATAACTTCATTTGAGGTCATGAGATGGTAGTTGTGTATTCCTTGTAGGCTCTTCAAGTCGGTGGGATCAAAAGGCATGAGTGCACTCACATATTTCCTTTTTATCCATGCATCATCCACATGAGAGGCACCCACATTTCTGAAAGCGGTGGCGGTGGTCTTGAGTCTTCGATACATGTTTTCGTGATCTTCACCTTCTTTCATGTAGAAGCCTTCGGCTTCATTGCTTAGAGCATCATATCGGTTCCTCCTCATACTCTCATTTCCAACAAACAATACGGTGAGGGCATCCCAAGCTTCTTTGGCAATGCTAAAGTGCTCAATGTGTGGATAATCCTTTGTCCCCAATCCTTGTTGAATCATATGCAAAGCAGTGGCATTGAGTTGACTATTGACAACCTCTCTTCTTGTCAAGTTGTTTGGATTCCCAAATAAAGAGTTCATGCTCGATGATGTTCCATAGTTCAATGCAAGAGCTGCGCACATGAGTTCTCATTAGTGATTGCCATTGAGAAAAAGTAGCAGACTCTTCAAGCTTAGGTGGGTCACCCCTATTGTACACATGAAGGTGAGGGACGGGAGGATCGGGAGAGTACCAAGAATCACGGTGCTCACCCTTCCCCCCATCAAGTTGTGTGGAGGAATTAGTGTTGTCTTGTTTACCCCCCACCATCATACCCTCGGGGGATACCGATGTATTCCCTTTAGGTAAAACAGATGGTTGATACTCTTGAGGAGATGGGGGTGATGAGCCTTCTTTGTCTTTAAGAATTTGCTCAAGCATCTTCTTGACTTCGTTGACCAAGGAAGATCTCAATCTTGTTTCCAACTTTTTGAGATCTTCCATGGTCACCGGGGTCAGCTCACCACCACCATCACCATCGTTGCTACCCATATTCTCTTAGGCGGTAAAGCCCAAATAAAGAGCCGAGGCTATGATACCAATTGAAAGGATCGTATGGGCACCTATAGGGGGGCTGAATAGGTGCTACTTCAAATTTTCTTCTTTTTCAAATTAAGGTTTGACAATAAGGTAAATTCTCTAGATAATGTAACTAAGGTGAATTTACCTATATGAAAATTATGCAAGAGCTACCGCAACACAAAGTAAGAACAAGTAAGTAAAGTGTGGTAAATGATAAAAGTAACCAAAGTGGTGGACGCGAAGACACAAGGATTTGTTTCCCGTAGTTCCTTCCTTTTGAGGGGAAGTACGTCTACGTTTGGAGAGGGGGTGGTTTCAAACCACCAACGCCACGAAAGGCCTCCCTTGTTCTCCGATGAATCTCACCCCAACGGGATCGATTCACCCTCCACTATATCGGCAACCTTCAAGGTGGAAGCCGGCACCTTTAAAAGTTTGGGGCACACATCCACAACTTAATCAGAGGCTCCCAAATACAAGCAAGCTGTCAACAAGCTTGTAAGAACCAAAACAAGAACTAGGGTTTCCAAGAAAACACTAGATCAAAGGGGCCCTCAATGAAATGAGGGGGAAATGAAGATCTCTTTTGGTGAAGTAGTAGATCGGGGCCTCCTCCTTCGAGTCCCCAAAGATCAAAGACTGTGGGTGGTGGATTGAGGAGATCTTGAAGATTTGGTGGCTACAATGGTGGTCTTGACTTTAATGTGGATGAGCATCTTGTCCCAAGGTAGGTGGAGGGGTATTTCTACCCCTCCAAGAAATCTGGCCGTTGGATCCTTTAATGCAGCGGTAGTACCGGAAGTTCAAGCGGTACTACCGGAGAACTCTGGTACTACCGGACCTAGTACCAGAAGACCAACTTTCAAACTTCATAAGCCCTGGCCATAGCGGTGCAACACTTGGTGCTACCGTAAAGCGGTAGTACCGCAAGTGGCAACCGGTACTACCGGACGCGCAGTGGAATCAACAACTTGGTCGAAAAAACTCTCTGTCACGCCTGGTAGCAAAATGCGGTACTACCGCATTTTGCTACCTAGGCAGCTAGTGGCTTTTGCCAACATACAAAAGGCTACTGCCACGCCAGGTACTAAAATGCGGTACTACCGCATTTTAGTACCGGGTGACGATGCCTTTATAGGTTGAAAGGCTCTACAAGACCGTACTAAAAGCATGTACTACCGCATTTTAGTACCGGAGCGGGCAGTAGCTTTGACAAGTGGTTAAAAAGCTACTATCGCGCTAGGTACTAAAATGCGGTACTACCGCTTTTTAGTACCTAGCCCGACAGTGGCTTTTTAGCAACTGATCACAATCTACTGCTGAGTCCGGTAGCAAAAAGCGGTACTACCTCTTTTTGGTACCGCACCAGGCAGAAAGTTTCTGGACGGTTGTTTAACCATTGTTAAGCCTTTTTCAATGCACCTGCGATACACTTGGCAAATAATTAGTCTGAAATGTGAGTTGTTATAAAACACCAAAATCACTAGGGATAGGAAATGCTCTTTCACTTAGGGATGCTTGATACGCCGGAAACGTATCTATAATTTTTGATGTTCCATGCTTGTTTAGTATCTACTTTGCTCTTCTTTGTCTTACTTTCAGGTGTTTTTATATCTTTTCTGGAACTAACCATTAACAAGTTGTCACAGTGCTAGTTTCCTATTTTCTTCTGTTTTTGGTTCTAGAAAGGCATAAAATCAATATTCTCGGAACTGGACGGGATAAAAGCCAAAGTCATTATTTTTTCCGGAGCAACACGGAACCACGAAGCAGAGTTGGAGGAGGACACCAGGGTGGCCTCACCCCTTACGCGCGGGCCCACCCTAGGCCGCTCCTAGGCAGGGTGTGGGCCCCCTGGCCCTCCATCGACCTTGCCTCCTTCGCCTATAAGAAGCCCCCGATGCAGAAACCCTAAAGAATCCATCATACTTCCAGGAAAACCTCCGTAGCGCCGCCGCCACTGATAGGGAGATTCGGGGGACAAAAAGTCTCTGTTCCGGCACCCTGTCGGGATAGGGAAGTGCCCCCGGAGCCATCTCCATCGCCATCTTCACCATCGTTGCTGATTCCCATGATGAGGAGGGAGTATTTCTTCCTCTTGAGAATTCTACGTGATGAAGTGAAGTTATGTTAAGACTTAATAATAATGTAATAAGAAACAAAGTCATCATGGTTAGATTAATTCTCAAATCATGATGAATAGGTAAAACAAAACAATATCATGGTGAGATTAGCTCCGAAACCATGTTGTAGGTGTAAATATGACAATTAATTAGTAAATTATCTTGGAGTAGAAGTATGAAAATACCATGGTAGAGCTATGATAGAAGTCATAAGTGCTAGAAAATTCTAATAATATTTGGTTTAAGTTAGCAAATAGAATCTGATTATTCTTTTGGAGTAATCATGTGAGGTTAGTTTACTAAATAATGATAGGTTGGTTATATTAGCCATTCAAAGAGTGATACTAAAGGTTAGTCAAAACCAAATTGAGACCACTTTGTTAAAAAATTATCCTATTGCAATTGAGCAATTTGAGTAAATATTGAGATAAAGAATTGTTTGACCCCTATGTGCTAAGTATCACGAGGTAAACCTATACGAGGAGGTGTCATATACTACACAACTAAGCCTGAATTTTTGAGATATTATACTCAACTACCATATTCCAGGCTTAGAATTTTGTGTGTTACATGTACCACATTTGGATTTATTTGTTTCTCTTGGATCTTCTTGATTGAATAGATCTGTACATGAAGTTTGACTTGATGTGCAAATGCATGTTGCAACATCCAGTTACTACTTGATGTTATAGACCTAGATGAAAATGGGAATTCGTGTAAGGGAGTGACGAGTTCCAAAGACCAAGATGAAGACCTACATGAAGGGTAAAGCCAAATATGAGGAGTATCAATCCAATTTGGAGGATGGATCAAGCTCAGATCATTCTTAGCCAGCTATGAGAAGGAAGATTAGTGTAGAAGATGTATGGAGCAACAAGTGATGAAATTAATCTCACCCAAAATAGCAAATGATGTTAAGAAGTTAATGAAGTATTTTTACCAATATGATGTAAGTATCATGAATAAGTGCAAAGAAGAAGCTTCAGAACCAAATTGGTATTCAAGTTTTGACAATTCAGAGAGAATGCCATAAGGATGTTGGAAGCCGTAGGGTAATACCTATAACCTAGGATGATCCGCAGATGGTATTTGATCCACAGTTGGTATTTTGTCCGCAGCCGATGTTGGTTGACTTAGTTAATCAGATCATCTTAATGGTTGCATAAAGAACATAAAACTTAGACTAATCTAAGTAAGACCTAAAGGAGTATAAAATTTAAGTGACCGTCTTTCGAGACTCTTCGCGAAAGTTGACCTATCAAAGCGAAAATGTCCAAATAGTAAGTAAGACAAATAATGGTGAAAGATTCACTTCGGAGATCCACAATTGTGTGGATACACCGTACAATCTTTCATAAGACCCTAACTATGTAGAGTATAAGCTGGATAGAGACCAATATTCTAATTATAAAGCCAATAAATACTATATTGATAGTTTGAAGACCATTAGTAAACCCTAAGGGGGAGAGTAAACCTTAGAAATGAAGGTATTATTATCTGACTTTCCGAATAAAGGATGGATAAGAAGGACTAACCTATAACAATAGCAAGCCTTATTTTCATAAGGTTAAAAGGAAGTCATTTTTATAAAAGTAGTTAAGATAATAACAAAAGATTGTCTAGAAGCCTGATAAGGTAAAAGCTTGAAGTAATAAAATAGAATAGTCCTAACAGACTAATTCTAAAAGAAACAATTTTTAAGTGATCCTTAAGAGGTAACATAGCACATCCAATTGGACATGCGTAGAGAAATAAGAAATTCCAATGGGTTTGGACTAAATGTGTTCAAAACCAATATTCAGAAGGATTGCCAGTACAACTCATACAATGACAAATCAAAGATTAGTCTTTTGACCACACTATTTATTAATAAAGTTTAAAACCTATTTTAGTGAGACTTCCTAGACCTTACATAATATACTAGGGAAGTTCGATGATTAAGTAAAGAAGTTGAATTAGGATACGGAATTAGGTTAAGGAACTAAAGAAGAGACCACAGATTGAGGATTTTGTAATAAGGATATATCCCTAAGGTACTAAAGTAAAAAGAATTTGGAGTATTGGAGACACCAAGTTAAAGATTGTTGAGCATGATGAGGATTCAAGGAAAAGGATCTGGATATGGGATACTACACTTATTCCATTTAAGGTTACCATGGAGTTGAGCAATGTCATAACCAATATAGAACAATTCCTCATTCCGAAATGTGAGAGTTTACGAACTTCGAGGACGAAGTTTATTTTAAGGGGGAGAGTTTGTAACATCCCAGCATTAGAGCTTAGAAATAAGCTAAACACATATGTGTGCATTGCATTCATGCATAGAAAATCTGAACAATTTTCGTGCTTTTGAATAAAACTTGTCAAAGTGACTGAAGCTTCTCTCAACTTGATGCAATTGAAGTAGATCATCAAGTTAACTGCGATAAGTTTCAATATGACCTTTGCTAAAACCTTATTTTTGGGTAAACATGATTTGATCTAAGGGTAAATCAAATGTAATAAAATTAAACCCTAATACATTACTTAGTGATTTATATTTGATCCTTAGGTAATCATATCCTAGTATTCATTACATAACTCACGAATACCAAGTTATAAACATAACTTAAGTAATAGGAATGTAACAACTACATCTTAATCTCATCTACTTATACCATGAGTATCATGGTAATACTTAACCTTAACTCTTTAGTGAGATTGAGTAGGAAAGAAACCAAGTCAAGATCATTCACCATATATCTTTCTTTCCATATCAATCCTTATGGAGTCCTATCTCAATATCTGTTGTTCATCAATGTTGAGTAATCAACTATTGATCCACCAATTCTTAACCTATCAATTCTTGACCTATCAACTCTTGTCTTTATCATAACATTCACTTTAAAGCCTTAGAGAAAGAAGTAAGAAGAGGTAAGTAGTAATGCTAGTATTGGATATCATCTATAGGACATGAGTGATTGAAGGAAATCAAATTAATGTGGTAACAAAGAAGATAACAAGGATGAATCTTGAAGATAGTTACCAGGAGCAATTATATTGGATCAAGTAGGTATAGTCAATAAATCATATCACTTAGTCCAATGGAGATAAACAGAAGATAATTATAATACAACTGTAATGTTGTATGGATGGAAGCCTTGATTATCCAACTAGAAACCTAAACCATAAATGATCAAAGGATTCTAATGATCATTCTTTAGTCACCAAGATTGAATGCTTATATCATGTATAAGTGACATTGGTGGATAAAACATGAATGAAACCTAGTATAGAAATGTTATCCTAGGTTAGCCATGACAAGTCATATTATTATAATGTGAAGATAAGTAGAAGATATTGGAGTTAAGTAGAGACAAAATAGTATGATTAAGATGATGCTAGAGCAACATTAGATTATAAAAGTAGCAGTTTCCTCTTGGAAGATATTAAACACTTGAGGTGAAGTAGGATTTGATACATATATATATATATAAATTTATTAGAGTAATATTGGAGATGGATGTTTAAGGAAGAGTATGAATGGAGTTATAAGTAACTACTTGTTGGATTGGAGATTATTAGTAGTAGAATAGTTTGATATAACCAAGTATGGATATGAGAAGATTATGAAAGCTTTAGTGTTAAGCTCATTGGATTTATCAATGGGTTCAGAAGAATAAAAGGTGGATAAGAATATTCTTGAGAAGTAAAGCTCATCATGTTAACACATGATGATGGATATGGAGAAGTAGTATATCTAGGAAAGGAATTATTTAAGTAGAAGTCAAGAGTTATGAATTGTGGAGGATAGGAATTCTTGGTAAACACTAAACCCTAAATCTATAACCAAGCTTAATATCCATCTCATCTGTTGGATAAATCATTTTATTTTCATAATGCTTTATAGGAATATTTTCCTATAACAATTACTTAAGCACATCTTTGTTATTCCCAACTATCATCATCATATGTACTTAGGAGTTATCTTTATCAACTCATTTCCACAAGATATTCCAGAAAATAACTTTCTTATTCAAAGGGTGATATCATTAAAGATCACAAACATAAAGACAATATGTTTAGCCATTAATCTTCATTCACATCAACAAAAGAAAATAAGTATAGTAAATATCCTAAACCCTAGGGTAAGTAATTACAATTCAGAACCCTAAACTTATTAATGAGTTTTATCATCAACATCTCATAAATATTCAATCTATATTCATTAGGCAAATTCCTTGATCCATTTCTATAACCACTCATTCCATATGAACATGGAATAAGTGGGGATACAATAATTATCAACCACCCTATACTTTACTATGTGATTAAATACATAAAAATAAACCCTATGAGTATTACTAAACATTTTAAAACTTCATTACTCCAAATAAAAGTAAAAATAATCTTATAGTTAATTTTTAAGATCTTAAACAAATCCTAAAAACCCTAAACCCTACTTATTCTATTTAATAAAAGAATATCTCTATAATTATAAAGTTAGAAAATAATAAATAAAGTATGCTATCAAAATACTAAATTCATACCAGAATTTGAAATACATATTTATATACTGCAATTACCTAGAAAATAAATTCTTTAAGGAAAATTTTCAAACAAATGTGTAATTACAAATCTGAAAACAAAACAGAAAATAGAAAATGTATAATGAAAAAGAAAAACGAAACCAGGCCTCAGCCCAGTACTCTCTTTCCGTATTTACTACCAGGTGCAAGCAGTCGCAACCCAACAACGACCCAATAGCGGCCCAGCCCGGGATACCCCTTCGTTGTCTCACTAGCAAGCGGGTCCCACACGAGAGAGAACCATCGTCTTCGTCCTCCTTTGCATGGTCGACACGCCGACGGCAAATCCACCTCACCGCCTCCATTCTGGGGTTCCCGCGGACGTGATTAACCCTCTGAACCTCGCCCTAGCTGCTAGGAATCCGCCAGTAGGCGTTGTGCCGCGATTCGCGCCCACAACGAGCTTTAGTAGCGCCACCGCATCTCTGCCGTCGTCGTCACCGTGGCGCCGTGTCCAACCTCGATTCACCGTATAAGAGGCAGGATAAGGATCGCCCGAGCCTCAACTTCATGCCTATCTCCTCAATTTCGCCTCAAATGATCTCTATCTCTCTTTCCAACCCGACGCCATCGCCGGCGAGCTTCGGCTGGCCGTCGAGGCAATGCTCCTCGAAGCCTGTGGTGTGGATGGGGAGAAGCGACGTGCTCCGTAGATCGTCTGGGTGGAGTAAAACATCAAGGGGAGCTCTAAGGAGAGTGAATTTCATCGTTCCCTTTCCTCGGAGTTTGCCAGAATTCTTGACCGAGTGTTCACCACCGACCACCCTGGTCCTCGTCGACCAACGCATAAGCCTCAGGGTGAGCTAGCGCATCTCTATCACCTACTATTTCGTGCTAGCGTTCACTGTAACCCTATTTCCGTTGAGCGCCGTCGTGCCTCGCCGCTGCAACCTCATCGTTGCCATGATTCGATGACCATACTTGGGCGGCGATGCCTCCAGATGGTTGCCAAGCCTCCGTTCTTCAAACGCGTGTAATCGCAGAAGCCTAGGAAGCCCTCCACCGCTGGTTTTGATGGTCACCGGCGATCTGACGTCATCGTGACGTTGAGTTTGACCTGGTCAGCCATTTGACCCAGTCCTTGCCCATGTGGCATGTGACGTGGCCCCTGGCCCATCTGTCATTCTCTATGAGTAAGAATAACTCAAGTAAGAAAAACATTAATCAAGAGGGGTATGCCATGTGGCAACTGGCCCACTGGTCAGTGACCTTGGGTAGGTTTAGTTTAGGTGTAAAAAGTTCTGTGTCTGTTTAGTAAATTGATAAAACAATATTAATTCAAATATAAACATTCCAGAAATTTAAATAAAGTAATTAAATCTTGTAAAATTAATATCTTTAGTTTTGTAATTCAGAATAATACATGTAATATATAAAAAATAGAAAAATAAAATATATAACTTAAAACCATTATCAAACATTATTATGTTAACAATTTAAATAATTATTATTTAATAAATATTTTAAAAGTAATGAAACTTTGATAATTCATATTTTAATAATGGTAAATGTTAAAAATATAAATAAAATACCAAAAATCTTGGAAAAATAAAAACAATACTTTAAAACTATAATCATACATTATTATTTCACTTAAATAAATATTTATTATTTATCATTTTTAAAGTAGTAAATCTTATAAAAATCATATCTTATTATTTTTAAATCACAAAAATAAATGTAATATAGCAAAATGATCACAAAAATAATACCTACATGTTAAAAATATAATATTCCACTTTTAAAGTAAATAAAAACTTAATACTCTAATAACTTGAATTTAAAGTTATTTCCTTAATTAATAATTCATATAAAGATAAATAAAATTTGCTAATAATTCTAAAAAATAGCCAATTGAGTCAAATAAATAGTATTAGTCTTAAGTATTGATAGTGCAAAGTCAAAATGGTTTAACACACTTTAAATGAAATTTTATTAAATTATCTCTCAACCATTAGTGTAGATTATTTTATAAAAGGATCTTTATCCATTATAAAATCTCCAAAAATAATTTTGTAGTGAAATAAAACCTACTCCAATACTTCAACTACAAGTTATAAACAAACCAAAACACTATATTGAATCCATAAGTAGTTAAGTAATATTATCTCCTTGTTTACAAACTATAACCATTCATCTATAGACAGGAAAATGATTCTATTCCATTATAATGTTAGGAAACCACTATACCAACTAGAGGTAATGCCATTCTTAAGTGACCTTAAGGAAACATTATAAAGTGAACAAGGTACAAATAACATAAGCAATATACCTTAAGTTCATCTATGTTTTTAAAGTTAACTTTAGTCTGCAAAGCTTTAAGTATAATGCTAAAGACCTTATTATGTGTTTTATAGTTAACTTTGGTCTATTACAATTACGTCGTAAAGCATCTCAAGTCCAAACTATTCAAGCAAGCACAAACAACATCGACCACATATGATTAACCACAAAGATTGTTTAAACCTTAGAAAAGAAATCTTTTCTTCAAATGTTATTCTTTTTGCCACTTAAGTCAACCAATGATGATTAATCGTAATCACATTACTTTATACTTTAATTGTATACTTAGGATCGATAACACTTAAGTTATTTATAAGTGACATTACTTGTAAAGTAAAATTTGAAGATAAATAATTAAAGTGTAAGCAACCTTGAGTAGCATTTCACATTTGTGTGTATCTCATTGTTTTATGATATTGTAATTACGTATTGTTTCACACACACTCACCAGCCTTAATAAGAAGCACAAATATGAAACTTATCTAAAAGGACAACACATTCTAAAGAATCCATTTCCAGTTTCCAAACCCTAGATCAACGTTATCCCCGGGATTCGAGATTATCAACTTGCATTACATTACTTATACATAAAACATGTTGCTTCTTTAAACATTAGTCCTTATCGGACCAATGATGCTGATTTCAGATATTGTATCTTATATTGTCTTGAAGACCGTGAGTGCATAATCTTGCAATCACAAAAGGCAAGTTCACCTTGTTGTCAACACCCGGATTTTTCAATCCTAGATGCCTGTTATGCCATACATCGCAATCCCAGGATTACCATTTTTGCGAGACATAACAGAATTGGATACCATAGTACTTCATCCATTACAAACGATACATAAGTTCTTACACAAATGGGGATCTCATGATCCAGTTCTTAATACAACATCAAGCAGCGGAATACGTAATAATAACGGTAGCGTAGGCGAAGCTCCATCTTCGGGGTCACAGGCAATGCTGACGATGGGAGATGATCCTAGTTGTCGTAACCTTCCTGGGGTCCATCCTCCAGGTACTCCTCTTCATAGTCTGGCCATGGGAATAGCCAGGGACAAAGCCATGAGTACTCTTTAAGTACTCGCAAACTAATACTAACAGGTAAGGGGTTTTTGGATAATGGGACACTAGGATCTAAGGTTGTTTTGCAAAAATCAAGGTTTATCTTTACTAAGTTCCAAAGCTAGTCACAATTTTATAACTCCTAAGTGGGATCTTGTAATTCGGGTCACAACTCTGTTGTGTTCAAGTCAAAGTCTCAATTCATTTCACAAGTCATTTTAAATCTGACGGGGGAACAGTATGGCCACTCCAACTGTCCATAACCGCGGACGCGGCTATTCGAATAGTTTGACACTCTGTAGAGATTGTACACTTTCACCACAACATTCGATACATCCGTCAGGAACAAATCCTGAATTCACCATACTCAGTATGCAGATAATCAATCCTAACCTTTCAATTACACTCCCTAGTATAAGCACCTCTCCTGTGAGTTTGGCCTCCCAACCATGACCACTGTCATCTTGGGTACTGCACAGGTGGACAATCTTCACAAGGTAGCCTCAGCTCAGACCTTGGCCGTGAGGGAACTAATACTAAGGTATATAAGTTTCCAGTCAAGCCCTACCCAATATTCGGGTATTGTGGTTTATGCGCTAAAATTGGAATGGTATCGCATGCAGACAACCATCCGTTTTATAAAGGGTTAAGGCTCATGCCTCAACATTTTCATCACCAAAATCATCAAGTGTTTGGAAACACATGTCCAAAACATTTCAATAGAATGATCCATCATTCCAAGGTTTTCATAACCATTTTTCCACCAAGTATTCCCATCTAAAAGTTGATCAAGTTTTATGCTTAGCACTAGCATCTACAGGTGGGGGTAGTAATAATGAGGGGTGGTAACTGGTGGAGTTTCACTAAGTCCAACCTTATATCTTAGGCTGATATCAAGGTTTCTAGCTTAGGCCAAATTTTATGCTCTTTAAGCAACCTTCAGCACAACTGTCTAGTATCTACCAAAATCTTAGGTAGACTCTAAGTAAGCTTTGATAAAGAAGTAAAGTAAGAAGCTTGCCATAAAACTAGGATTGGTTTAGCAAGTGGGTATGATCACATATGCTTAAGGCATATAATAGTCATATCACCAGATGGGTTTGTGGCATCAGTAAGGTATCTTGCAAGTGTTAGCTTGCACAGTGTCAATATAAGCTTGCCTTATGCAGAGCAGTGCTTGAAGTTCTCCTCGTCTTCCTCTTCGTAGTATCCTCCTTCCTCCTCGTAGTATCCTTGGTCGGTACTAGCGTCTATGAATAAATACGAGGTACACAATCACCAAACAATACTTAACTACTTGCAATCATCACACACAAGGGTCCTATAGATGATCTAGCATCATCTCTAACATTACAAGGTTAAAGCTTTGGTTTAAATTTCTTTTATTTTTAGAAAAGTAATTTCTACTCATTGAAAAACTACTTAAGATTTAATATTCTCCAAACTAAACATGGGATCATTTTGACACATGTCATCACCACATATTGTAGTCCATGGGAATGTGATTTAAAGTGGTGTCACAATTTAATAAGGTTTTACCCTTTTATTTTAATTAATTAAAGTGGCTAGAAATGCTTATGAAGCATTCTTTTATTACTTGAACATTATTTCTGCAAGTAAACCTATATATTTTTATATATTCTGAAAGGTATGGTTAAATGTGATTTTTGAGAGTTGGAATCCACTCAAAAGCTTTTATGGTTGAAATTTGAAAAATGTTTGAATGCAGAAAAGCTTCTGCCTTGTTATTTTTACTAAGGGTGATCTACAGATCCAAATGACTTGAATCCAACGGGCTTGGATTAAGCATTCACCTTTCGAACAAAATTGGTTTCATTCAATTTGGTGTCTTGAATCGATCTGGGTTGATTTTTAAGTTGGATGCAGTGTGTTTGAATTTAAAAGAAAAGGTTTAATTTGAATCATTGGCTGGGCAAGGAAATTCTAACGGGCGGCTGCTAAGCGTAGTGCTCCCGCTGCTTAAGTGGGTGTCCCCACTCGCGGTGACACGGGCTGGGCGAAGCGGTATGGGGCAACGTGGATCGCTCGATCTGGTTCTAATCCAACGAGGGTCATCGTCGGCGAGACAGCTCCGAGAACGAAACCTAGCGCGGCAGTCAGGTGCTTGGGGCTCACCGAATGCAGGCGAGGGTCGGCGAGCAGCGAAGTCGACGACGACGAACCTCCTGGTACCGGTGGCTTCTCCTGCGGCGGCTCCAATCGCTGGCTCCCTTCTTCTCCAGAGGCGGCGGGCTCCGGTGAAATTCCGGCGAGGTGGTGCTTGGCTTGCTCTAAGGATGGTGTGGCACGGTCAGTGGGGAGAGGTAAGTGAGATGGTGTGAAGAAATCGTGCGGGGGTGGCCTCTATTTATAGTCGAGCGAGGGGACCGTCGGGGCGCACGGTGAGCTCGTCGGGGCGCATGGTGAGCTCGTCGGGGGCGATGTTACAGGCGGCTATAGGCATGGGCAAGGGTAGGGGACGATGCTGTGTCTCCTGGCGATGCTCAACGACATGATCGCGAGGCATGGGGCGGTGCGGTTTGGTCTGGAACGGGCGGCGCTCTGCGCGGCAGAGGCAGCGTCTTCGACGGCGGGCGGTGGCTATATGGCACGGGGCGGCAAACGGGGGTGTCTGGCGGTCTCCTGGGTCGCCGGTGATCGTGTATGCACGCGGTGAGGGAGGCGCGCGGTCTATGGGTGATGGTCGAGGGTGGCGCTTTGGCGCACGCTCGGCATGGTCTGGGCGTGTCTCGTGCGCGTGGTCCAGGGCTTGGCAACGCCATGCTGGGATAAGCGATGTGTGGACGGTGGGCTGCCTCCCAGACAAGGTTGGCACGACTAGTTCTTCCTCTAGCCTGGTGTCCACAATGGGGTGACATGGGGGTGCTCGGCTGTTCACCATTAATGACAATGGCAAGCTCACAGGGGTGCTAGTGTTGGGCTAATCTTTCTAGATGATCTACTGGGTTGTGTGTGAGCTAACTAGGGAACAAGTTAGGCTCAAAACACTGCACACTATAGTGTTTGATGTTTTTTTTATTTGTGTCTGCAACCTGTTTGATAAAATGGCCGAATGAAATCAAGTTTTGAATTTTGAAATGAATTTTGGTGGGTTTGCTAAATTGGTTCTGGTGAGTCTGCAGATGCTTGGGTTTTGAAAGTTGAGCTTGTTTGAGTGGGTTTTGAAAAAGTGGGATCTTCCCATGTGAAGAAGATTCAATTTTGAATTGTCATTTAAACTATGCATTTGAAAGTTTCTGGATGATCACCAAGTGGGCCTTGATACTCTGTTATGAGTACATTCAAGGGGTGCAAAGATCCAGAAAAGTTTCTGTTAGGTTTTGAAAGTTTGAGACAACCAAAGTAGGCATGGGAGTTAAATTGGTCAAAATGACCATTCACTTAATATATTTGTTTTGATTTACTTGTCTTAAGGAAAAGTGTGGGAAATGTTTTAGATGATGTTATTTTCACCTAAGAAACATTTTGCAAGCAATGGTTCACATAAACAAGGTGGTTTTTAAAGAAATTCAAAATCCATGCATACACATATACATGCATTCATGCATTCATTTAGAAAAGTTTTTGTTAACCCTAAACTTGATGATTAGTGTTTTGATGATCTAAGTTTGATATTTTTGGGATGTTACACTTGCTCATGTCCTTTGATTATTTTTAGTAAATTATTTTGCAAATCTAGTGTTGTCATCACCTGCATTTGAAAAAGGTCATAAAACAGTATTTTCATAATAATGTGATTATAGGTTATTTACCATGAGGTAATAACCTACTATGAAAGTTCCGGTGGTAAAGGAACATATTATCTAGGACTTAACAACCAATGTCGCCAGTGATTCTTGCGCCGTATATTACGCGTTGACCATGAGATTTGGAATGGGACGAAGAAGTCAGTTGTATCTTTTCCCTCTCGTGTGGAGCCGGATGTGCGGGTCGTGGCTGTTATCACTCGTAGCATGCATATTAATTGGTTAATTCGTAGAGGATATGCGGCATATGTGTGGGATCCCTCAACGTCCCATGATAGTTCCGGCATCTGAACGGTTTGTACTGCCAATAGCCGTAATTCAATAGGTGGGCTGGCATACACCAAGGAGACATGCGGGGTCGCGGAGAAGTCAGTGATTGGCTTGGATCTTAGGTTGGGCCTCAAACCAAGGAAGTTTGAAAGGGGACATACTCCCGGCCGTGCAACAAAACCTAAGGTCTCTCATGGGTAAAGTAACGCACCTCTGCAGAGTGTAAGAACTGTAACTTGTTACTCCCTGTTCCGGGAAGGAGCTGCGAACGTGGCGGGAACGGAACTCTATGAAAGTTCTGGTAAACCCGTGAAGGCTGACGGACATAGCTTTTCAGAATAAAAACAACCTTTGAAGAAATGTTTACGAAAACTTGCATTGCCTACGACCTACGGTCTGTGGCTATAGATATAGTGCATCAAACACTCTTTTTCTAGTGAACTTGCTGAGTACGCTCATACTCAAAGTATCTTCTTAACCCTTGCTAGGTTCTAAAGCCAGTACAGACGACATATACATCAAGTCATACTCTAGGAATCATCAAAGGCTAAAGCTCTTCAATGAAGTCAAGAAAGTCAACATATACATCAACTCAAGTGAAGACGAAGTTACTGAATAGATAGGAATCTAAACTCTAGCCGTAAAACCTATTTATATAGTGTATTGCAATAGCAGCAATGCCATACCATTAGTTAAGATACTAGTCTTAATAGTATAATAATTTTTGAGTTGTTTATCTCTGATTCTTCTTTGTAAGAAGATTCTCTCTCTCTCTCTCTCTCTCTCTTTAACCTAGAGTGTTCTCTGGATCTTATGTAAAGAGTTGAGTTGTAACCTATAGTCATGTCTTGGACCTGCTGTGTTTCTGTTGTACCACTCTGAGGGATGTAATACTAGTGAACGGTGTTTCATTGGTGTTATGTCAACGACTATAGTGTACTACATCATGTAGTGGTATGCTAGGTCACCGCAATTAGTGTATTAAAAAGATAATAGACCTTTGGGTTTAGCTTTGGAACAACAAAACTTTTCACTACAAACACAATCTACTGTAGCAACTCCTTCAAAAATCTCAATTCCCCAAAAGAGAGCTCAAAAAGGAATCAATAAGAAGCAAATGCAAACAATGGCAGAAATCTGTCAAAACAGACCAGCAGGTAGAAACCGATTTTTTTGAAGACCTTATGTTGCTCAAATCAAAAAGTGTTGAACTAACGAAAGTTAGATAACATACTGGGGGATTTATTCATAAATTTTGAGTTCAATCCTACTTACAGATACTCCTCACGAATTTTTATGGTGGAGGACAGAAATCTGTTTCGGGACAGCAACTTCCCAAATCTTACTTCCCTCTCATTAGAGGTCATTCTTGGCACAAAAAGAAAACAAAAAGGATAAGGAGAGGTCATTACTGAAGTAATAAATTCCAAGACTCAAGAAAACTCTTGGATTATCTCCCAATAAGTACTTTTCTTTAACGCCTTTAAGTTAGGCACAAGAAGCAAGAAATCAAGTATTTTCAAATGAGGAATTAAGATCAATACTTGCAAAGTCTTCAACTATGAAAGGTATATCATCCAAATGAGTTTTGGAGGATCCCTTATCATCTCTCTTTGGTTTACTACTTTCATCAAAAGGATTTTTAGGAACAATCCAATCAAAATTCTTTTCAAAGGCCTCATGCATTCCAATAAGCTTAAAGGGCATGGGTATCTTAAATTCCTCTCTAAGATTAGTTTTATCAGAAGTACCCACAACATCTACACATGAGACTAGCATATTGAAATGCTCAAATACCTTTTTGGCTTCCTTAGCAACATCATGGAACTCTTTGAGTAAAGTTTCAATAATGAATTCTCTCTTTTCAGCATTCTTTTCTTCTTTTAGTTTTAGGAACAAAAATTGCATCATGGGGTTAAGGCTAACAAACCTAGCCTCCAGCATATGAACTAAAGAAGTTGCAGCAATTTTATAATTAGGAGCAAGCTCTGCTATAGATTTGTCTTTAATATCCTTATGCTTGCTAACATGATTGAAGAATTCTTCAATATTATCTTTCCCAATTATGGAGCCACTACCTATAGAAAGGTCCTTCAGGGTGAACTTGGGGAGCAACATGGTGAGCTAAAACAAGGTGGCAACTAGAGCAGGAACTTTTTTGTGGTTTTTGAAAAGAGAAAGCAAACCAAACTAAACTAATTTTTTGGAGTTTTTGAAAAGAGGCAAGCAAAACCAAGCAAAATAAACTAAGCAAACTAAAAACAAAGTGAGGAGAAAGGTTGAGGAGGAATCCCCTTATGAAGACGTCCTTAGCCTCACTGGCAACAGCGCCAGAAAAGCTTGATGCAGCGCTGAGTTGATGTAGGAGCGCTGAGTTGGGAACCCCAAGAGAAAGGTGTGAAGCAGCATAGCAGCAAGTTTTCCCTCGGTAAGAAACCAAGGTTATCGAACCAGTAGGAGGAAGAAACGTCACATGGGTGTTGCAAGCAACGTGTAAACCTGCACAACACAAACTCAAGACTTTGCCCCTACGAATCAGTGAGTTTGTCAAGCTCACCGGTTTGCTGTAACAAAGGATCAAACGTATGGTGTGGAAGGTGATAATGGTTTGCAGCAAGTAAATACTGGAAGATGTATCAATGGTAAAGATTGGATCGGGGTCCATAGTTCACTAGAGGTGTTCTCCTTATATAAACAAACATGGCATGCTGGGTAAACAAATTACAACAGGGCAATTGACAGGACTGAGCAAGGCATAACAATACAATACTAGACATCATGATCCTATGAGATTCGATTGGGCAATACAACAAGATACATAGACCGCCATCCAACTGCATCTATGACTAGAAGTCCACCTTTGGGTTATCATCTGAACCCCCCCCCCAGTATTAAGTTGCAAGCAACAGACAACTGCTTTAAGCAAAGTGTGTAAGGTAAACAATCCACTTGTTCCATGAACAAGACACCGTTGGTTTCTCCCTAGTGGCAACAGCACATCTACAACCTTAGAGATTTCGGTCACTTCCCTTAGATTAAATAGAGGCATGAACCCACTATCGAGCATAAATACCCCCTCTAGGAGTCACTAGCAACTACTTGGCCAAGATAGCTACTAACAACGAAGAGCATGCAAGATCACAAACAACACGGACATGATAGAATCAATAAGACAAAACCATTAATCAATCTGACATAGTAATCTCAATATCCATCGGATCCCCGCAAACACAACATGCATGATTACAAATAGATGAGATATTGATCATGAACGAAGCTCACAAGATCTAGACATGAAAGCACAAAGGAGGAGATACAAACATCTAGCTACTACATGGACCCGTAGTCTAAGGTGGAACTACTCACGCTTCATACCGGAGGCTGGCATGATGAAGAAGGCCTCCAGGATGATCTCCCCTCTGGCAGGGTGCCGGGAAGAGCTTCAGATCCCCCCGATTTAGGGACAATGGTGGCGGCGGCTACAAACGGTTTCATGGAATATTGATCGGGTCCTTGGGGTTTAGGCATCAGGGGCTTCTTAAAGGCGAATAGGGAGGCCGAGGGGGTGCCCGAGGCGGCTGCCCCCCCCCCCCCCCCAGGCGCAGGGTGGGACCACCCGCGTGGCCAGGAGGTGTGGCCCCCTCGAGGACCTCCACCGTCTCGTCTTCTGGCTCCGTGTTCCCCATGGTAAAATATTGACTTTGGCTTTTTTCCCGTCCAATTCCGAGAATATTGATTTTTTGCCTTTATGGAAGCAAAAACAGAAGAAAACAGACAACTGGCACTATGGCATCTTGTTAATAGGTTAGCACCATAAAACATATAAAAACACCTCAAAGTGTAGACAAAGAAAAGCAAAGTAGATACTAAACAAGCATGGAACATCAAAAATTATAAATATGTTTCCGACGTATCAAGCATCCCCAAGCTTAACTCCTGCTCATCCTCGTGTAGGTAAGTGATAAAAAGAATAATTTTTAAGGTGACATGCACCATCAAAATCAAGATCAAACCATTTGCAAGCATTGAAAGCTGGGATCAAAGAACTCTAAACATGAGCATGAAAGATGTAGCTCTAACAATAAGACAAAGTAACTATGCATGCAACATGAAAGGCTACAAACAAAGATCATGAATAACATGCATTGAAAAACGTTTGTTTGCTTCACATACAGAAAACATGGCATAGAGGCAATCAGCTTGTCCCTCGTGGAGTAGCAAATAGATGCATAGGACACCTTCAAAGTTCATAAGAGTGACTAGATACAAATAGCACAAGAACAAGTAATATCAACAATATGCATCAATCAATAAGTTTTGGGACAATGCACATAGAACTAAGAATGGCGACTATGGTCTCTTAACTGGTGCCTAAATATAGAAGGTGGAGACTCAATATAATAGTGGAAGAAAGGCCCTTAATAAAGGAAAGCAGGGATTTCAAGTTTCAAAAAGACCTTCCAAAAATTATAGTACTTGTTAGCTTTCAGCTCTTATTGCCCCTATCATAAGCATCTTTAAGTGATTAAGGTTAAAGTGAACAAACTATGGAGTATATGCTTGACAAAGTATAAGTTGGCAATCTCATGTACCTTGAATACGAGGGCCGCTCCTCATGCTACTCAACTTTAGTCACCTGTAAGTTCTTGTCATAGTAAGTACATGTGTATCATAGAGAACCGCCAACGGGGTACCCCTTGCACATGGTACAGGAGCTATCCCATAATCAAAATGACAAGGCAAGCAGACAATGAACATCTCACCAATCTTCTTATTTACCATGGGAATATGGTGCTTTTTCTCTCTTTCCTCTTTTCTCAATATGTCTCTTTTTTTATAAGAAGAAAGCTTCATAGATGTCATTATGGTGATGCTGCAAGTTTCCACCATGATTAGGCATGGCTTAGGCTAGCGGCCCAGGTGTTTCTCTAACACACATACATAACTCCATGGACTTATAAGCTCCCCTTTTATTTCACACCGACAACATCCATAGACAAAAGAGCATGATATTAACTGTGTACAAAGTACAAGTGCAATGTTGAAAGCGTTCCCCCATGACAACATGGTTCTGCTAATTCCAATGTATAAGTGTAAGCATGTACAACATAGATGACACAATGATTCAAGTTTATTAGGGGCTAGAAAAATAAAGTGTGACATCAAGTTTGTGAGAGCTTTAATCACTAAGGTTTCACATAACAAAATACTTTTTAATTGGAAGATAGATAAAAACAAGAATATACTTGGAATGGGCACACCATGCATAGGAATTTATAGTGTACTCTTTGTAATAACTTGGTTTCTTGGGATTTGGAAGCATGAGTAGAGCTTACTCATACAAGTGGAGGCTAGCAAAAGACTGGGAGCAACCAACTAAGAGAGCAATAATGACCATAATCATGTAGAGCGACAAAACATTACTAATCAAAACATAGAGTGGTACTACAAGTCAAGGACTAAATGATCATAGAGGCTCTATGGTGACTTGTTCATAGTCATAACATGGTGTGATCATATGCCAAGTCAACCCAAACAAAGCATCAAAGAAGAATACCACAATACTATGTTTTTGCATGCTGAAACAACGCATGATTTTTTTCAAGGCACACTAAGCAATCCCAATTGTTTGGAACAATTCATGCTACAACAATAATCAGTAAGCATAAGGTCAAAACACCACCTAGCATGACATGATAAAGTCTAAGTCACAGTAAAGCAAGCTCCTCTTGCACTATTTCAAGCAAGAACTTTCTACTCCTTTCCAACACCAATCAACTTATTTGAAACAACACAGCGAGAACGGGGGTCAAAACTACTTTATTCAAGCAAAGTAAATGAAAACTAAGGCGCTCCAAGAACAACACAACAGTGCATGAGATGATAAAAACGAAATGTCTAGAAAGATCTGAGCTTTTTATTGATGAAGAAGGGGATGCCTTGGGCATCCCCAAGCTTTGACGCTTGTACCTCTTGAATATTTCTTGGGGTGACACGGGGTGGCATCCCCAAGCTTGAGCTTTTGTCCATTCTTCATCTTATTACATCATTCTATCTCTATACCTAGAATTTTTCCTTCATACAATCTTCATTACCAACATTAGTGTATTCAAAAGATAATAGACCTTTGAATTTAGCTTTATAACAGCAAAACTTTCACTAAAAACACAAGCTACTATATAAATTCCCTCAAAAAGTTCAATTTCCCAAAAGGAACCCCAAAAGGAATCAATAAGAAGCAAATGCAAATAATGATAGAAATCTGTCAAAACAAACCAGCAGGTAGAAACCGATTTTTTCGAAGACCTTATGTTGCTCAAATCAAAAAAGGTTGAACTAACAAAAGTTATATAACATACTGGGGAAATTATTCGTAAAATATCAGGTCAATCCGACTTACAGAGATTCCTCACGAATTTTTAAGGTGAAGCACAAAAATCTTTTTCGGGACAGCAACTCCCCAAATCTTACTTCCCTCTCATTAGAGGTCATTTTTGGCACAAAAAGCAAACAAAAAGGATAAGGGGAGGTCATTACTGAAGTAATAACTTTCAATACTCAAGAAAACTCTTGGATTATCTCCCAACAAGTACTTTCTTTAACGCCTTTAAGTTAGGCACAAGAAGCAAGAATCAAATGTTTTCAAATGAAGAATTAAGATCAATACTTGCAATCTCTTCAACTAGGAAAGGTATATCATCCAAATGACTTTTGTAGGATCCCTTCTCATCTCTCCTTGGTTCACTACTTTCATCAAAAGGATTTTTAGGAACAATCCAATCAAAATTCTTTTCTAAGACTTCATGCATTCTTATAAGTTTAAAAGGTATGGGCATCTTAATTTCCTCTCTAGGTTTGGTTTTATCTATAGTACCCATAACATCTACACACGAGCCTAGCATATTGGAATGCTTAAAGACCTTTTTGTCTTCCTTAGCAACATCATTGAATTCTTTTAGTAAAGTTTCAAGGATAAATTCTCTCTTTTCAGCATCCTCTTCTTCGTTTAGTTTGAGAAACAAAATTTGCATCATGGGGTTAAGGTTAACAAACCTAGCCTCCAACATATGAACTAAAGAAGCTATAGCAATTTCATAATTAGAAGCAAGTTCTGCTATAGATCTATCCTCAATATCCCCATGTTTGCTAACATGATTAAAGAATTCTTCAATATTTTCTTTCCCAATTATGGAGCCACTTCCTAATGAAAGGTCTTTCAGGGTGAACTTAGGGATCAACATGGTGAGCTAGAGCAGGGTGACAACTAGAGTGGGAACTAATTTTTGTGTGTTTTTGATAAGGGAAAGCAAACCATACTAAACTATTTTTTTTGGAGTTTTTGATAAAAAGAGGCAAACAAAACCAAGCAAAGGAAACTAAGCAAAACAAAAACAAAGTAAAGAGAAAGTTTGAGAAAGACTCCCCTTGTGAAGACGTCCTTAGCCTCCCTGGCAACAGCGCCAGAAAACTTGTTGGTGCTTTGTTGACGTGGGAGCTTATTCTTCTTTATTCCCCGGCAACGGTGCCATAAAACTTGTTGATGGCGCCTGCGAGCGCTTCGTCGGAAAACCCCAAGAGCAAGGTGTGAAGAGCACAGCAGCAAGTCTTCCCTCAGTAAGAAACCGAGGTTATCGAACCAGTAGGAGGAAGGAAATGTCTCAAAGGTATTGCAAGCAACATGGAAACCTGCACAACACAAACTCAAGACTTTGTCCCAACTAACAGTGAGGTTATCAATCTCACTGGTTGTTGTAACAAAGGATTAACTGTATGGTGTGGAAGGTGATAGTGGTTTGCAGCAAGTAAGCAGTAACATTGGAAGATGTATCAATGGTAAAGATTGGACTGGGGTCCATAGTTCACTAGAGGTTTTCTCCTTAGATAAACAAACATGGCATACTGGGTAAACAAATTACAACAGGGCAATTGACAGGACTGAGCAAGGCATAACAATGCAATACTAGACATCATGATCCTATGAGATTCGATTGGGCAATACAACAAGATACATAGACTGCCATCCAACTGCATCTATGACTAGAAGTCCACCTTTGGGTTATCATCCGAACCCCCTTTAGTATTAAGTTGCAAGCAACAGACAACTGCTTTAAGCAAAGTGTGTAAGGTAAACAATCCACTTATTCCGTGAACAAGAGACCGTTGTTTTCCCCTAGTGGGAACAACACATCTACAACCTTAGAGATTTCTGTCATTTCCCTTGATTAAATAGAGGCATGAACCCACTATCGATCATAAATACCCTCTCTTGGAGTCACTAGCAACTACTTAGCCAAGATAGCTACTAACAATGGAGAGCATGCAAGATCACAAACAACACTGACATGGTTATACCCCGCGGGTACACGATATCAGCATACCTGGTCCAGCCCAAGGAAGGCCCACGGCAAATATACGCCGGCCCATGAAGATTTTCGGGTGGCCAAGGCCCATGACGCCTTCGGATCCTTGGAGAGCAAGACTAGAGTAGATAGGAAATTCAAAGGGGTAAACCCTAGAACTCAGAACGACTAGATCCGTGCTCGACCGCCTAAGTCTATATAAAGGCCAGAGGGCACGACCTAGATCTCTCTCTCATACTTTCGCATACGCACCTCCACGCCAGATTGCATCTGCGCACCCCTGTAACTTTCGGTTCCGCCGTAATCAAGAGCAGACAAGCAGGAGTAGGATTTTCCCTTCGGGGGCCTGAACCTGGGTAAATCTCGTGTCCCCTGGTTGCTTGTCTGTTAACCATTCCGCGATCTCCAGCATCCCCATCTTCTCCAAAACCTAAGTCCATAACAATGGGCATTGACGAGATCAAACCTCGTCAAACACAGACATGATAGAATCAATAAGACAAAACCATTAATCAATCTAGAATAGTAATCTCAATACCATCGGATCCCCACAAACACAACATGCATGATTACAAATAGATGAGATCTTGATCATGAACGGAGCTCACAAGATCTAGACATGAAAGCACAAAGGAGAAGATACAACCATCTAGCTACTACATGGACCCGTAGCCCAAGGTGGAACTACTCACGCTTCATACCGGAGGCTGGCATGATGAAGAAGAAGGCCTCCGGGATGATCTCCCCTCTGATAGGGTGCCGGGAAGATCTTCAGACCCCCCCCCCCCGATCTAGGGACGATGGTGGCGGCGGCTACAGACGGTTTTGTGGGATATTGATCGGGTGCTTAGGGTTTAGGCATCGGGGGCTTCTTATAGACAAAGAGGGAGGCCGAGGGGGTGCCCGAGGCGGCTGCACCCCCCCCAGGTGCGGGGTGTGCCCATCCGTGCGGCCAGGAGGGTGTCCCCCTCGAGGCCCTCCTCCGTCTCGGCTTCTGGCTCCGTGTTCCCCACGATAAAATATTGACTTTGGCTTTTGTCCCGTCTAATTCCGAGAATATTGATTTTCTGTATTTCTGGAACCAAAAACAGAAGAAAACATGCGACTGACACTGTGGCATCTTGTTAATAGGTTAGTACCATAAAACATATAAAAATACCTCAAAGTGTAGAGAAAGCAAAGCAAAGTAGATACTAAATAAGCATGGAACATAAAAAATTATAACATATCAAGCATCCGGGTGCATTATTCACCACAACACGATCCAAGCTCTCCCGTATCATCCCCCTTTTCCACGTGAAAGGTTCACCCACGAATCCTAAATCACTAAGAGAACACTCTGATAGGACGTCTCTGAATGCTTACATGTAGGGTTGTGGTCGGGGGTTGCCCCCTTCCTTCTCGTGTGAATATAAGATTTTATTGATCACGAATATTATCCCATGTCTTATATTTATCCTCCCATCTAGGCTCTTCATAGTTTCTTGTAAGCCTCCAAATCTTCTCAGGACTCTCAGTAACTTGAACATTAATGTACTTAGGATGTGAATAGAGCTGCTGAATATTCACTTCCCGTTTCCATAGCATAATAACACCACCACTCCTCCCGTTACTCGGATTAACTATTTTAAAATCCATATTCAACCATCTACGTAAACAATCTGCCAGATAACTGTCCAAGTGTGTCTCCGACAAAAACATCACATCAGGCCTGCTTCATCTTTGGACGTCCAAAAGCGCTCGAATTGTCGAATCATTCCCCAAACCTCGACAGTTCATACCCAATATCCTCATTGGTCCCGGCGGCACTCCTCACTGGAGCCCGTTGATGTTATATTTTCATTGGCTTTTCCATCTTCTGATCTCATCCTCTTCGGGTCCCTAGGTGGATTAGGGCTCAATGGTGCTCCTGGTTCAAACTGATTTACCATCTTGACCACCTTACTAGTATTATCAAACGGTATTATAGCAGTACCCAAGCTGGCACTAGGCATTGAAGTACCAGACTTCCCAGAATTATGAATCACCACCGGACTACTCTTGTTCATGTCATTATCATCCTCTTCCATATTATCTCTATCATAATCATCAGATTTACCCTTATAATCAGCATTAAAACGACCATTAACACCACGACCAGAGGCGGCAAAGCCTCCCCTACCTGAGCCACGCCATCCACCTCGTCCACGCATCAGTCTACCCCTAGGAAGTATGCTCCATTTAGCTCTCATATTTTTTAAAATAAGCGATTCCGGTGGATGGATCCCATCTCCATGATCTTTGAATTCATGCCCCAAGTGACCACACACCTGACACCAATTGGGTATATTTTCATATTTGACCAAGAACAATTCCCTCTTACCAGCCCTGATAATTGAGGATACAATTTTTAGCGGTTTCTGCACATCCAATCTGACCCGTGCCCGATAGAAGTTCCCTTCAAAATCGTTGGATATCCCTTCAGTTACTATCCACTCTCCAACTTTGGATGCAAGTGATTTTACCATAGGGGCGTAACCTACGGGTAGATCATGAATTTGGATCCATACGTCAATATGAAATAGCTCAATCAAAGAAGGTTTAGTAAATCCATCATATGGAGCAATCAACATTGGATTTCCTCGGAATTACCAGGGCCCTCCTTGTATCACCCTCTCCCAATCACCTAGGCAAGAGAATTGGAACATTTGCAGATTATCCTCCAAGGTTTTTTTTTTCACCTCCTGCGCAAGATCCCATGTAGATCGCATATTCTTGAAGAACCATAAACTCGAGTATTCTCCCTCTGTGAAAACCATAGCTATGGCCAACCACCTTGTTGCCTCCGTTGGTGGCGGGCCCTCCTCCTCAAACACCACATCATCAAGGTCCTCTTCTCGGATCCCCATACTCTTCATCATCTTAGCAATGTCACTAGTTGCCAAACTTGACAAACTCTTGTCCGCCATAGCAGCGATCTAACCTCACCGACCAAAAACCCAAGGCCTTCCTGAGCCAGCGGGCCAGCACCCAAACCGAACTCAGCTACAAGGCTTGGGATAGGAGATCGGGGAAAAAACTCAACGCTGGCCGCCACCCACGAGAGAAAGAAGAAACCCTAAATCACCTAGGGGAAAACGCCTGCCATAGGAAGTTTTCAAACTGAATTCACGGCTTTATGGGTGATTCTAATTGGATTTTGACTCCGATGTTTTCGTTTTGGAGACAGATTAGTCTACGCGAGGGGACGACATACAAAACAAAGGAACAACGGACGAAAACCCCAGGTGACAAAAAACACCTTAACACAAATTATAGTATATATAGACTAACTGAATGCCCATGCGTTGCTACGGTCAGTTAATAAATTTTATCGACACATTTCGTGCACATAAATATTTAAATTGCAGAAAGGACCGCCAAATATATTTCACATAAAACTTCTATGAAAGATTGATGTTTAAAATGCACAAAACATAATTTATACGAAACTCCTGATAGCTTTGGTCCCCGGAAAAGCCTATTATGGGCAATTATCTTTTCCCAAAAACTTATGTCTTTGTTCTATTTATTCTAAAATAAAAAAAATAAAAAATAAAAATATAAAATGCGGAAGAGACCCCTTGGGTCAGTTAGGTAGACCAAGGCCAGGACAAACCATAGCCCAGCCACATCCTCACCGACACGCCCGCCCTCTTTCCTCGACCGTCGCCACGCTTCATCTGGATAATTAGCTCCTCATCGGGATAACTTGGTACTCCATCTGACAATGTGGTCCCACATGTGTTATTTATTTCCTTTCCCCAATCTCTACCAATCCCTTCCTAGGGCATTTTCACCGGAGAGACCCAAACGGTCCGTTTTTTTTGTTTGGGTCGAGCCACCGGTGCTTTTGAGTCGTGGTCCGGCCAGCCACGCTCAGCAGCGTGACCCAAACGGATAAAATCCAATACAAAAGAGAGAAGAGAGAAGAATACCATTGCGTGACTACAACTGGACCAGTCTGCTATAAAACCAGACAAGTCAGTGTTCGCGTCTATCTGGACAGATCCATCCATGACCCAAGTTTGATACTCAGATGGATCGATCCGCCTGAGTTGTCCGGATGGGTCGTCTCGCTGGGACATCGCATTTGTCTCGCCCGGGCTTGATGCAGCCGGTGCCGAAGAGTACAGGGCGTGCGGACAACGGCAGGGATTAACCCTAGGTGGCGGCAGCGGCGGCGTTCTATCACAGGTGCAGATGGGAGAATCACGTGAAAGGAGGATACGTATGCACGATTGTGGCCGCGAGAAAAAGAGGCGTGCGTGCTTCTGCGCATCCCTTTTCAGAAGCACCCCTTTTCTTCGTGCAACGCGGAAGGGAGACTCGAACGGACGAAGGGCGCAACGGACGAAAATTGGGTGTGATGAAAACCAACACAAATTATATAGTAATAATTAGTAATAAAAAGAAAAGATAAGAGATAGATAGATATAAATTTAGATAAATCTATGACGACGGATGGGAGTAAGAAAGATAGTCAGACACGCAAACAAGCCAAATAAAACAAAATAATTACTCTCTGACGAACCATGGCATTACCATGCCTTTTTTTAGAAACAGCCGACAAAGGTGGAAACAAAATGTTGCAATGCTGCGGTGGAAAAACTTATGCAACGATTTACATGCATGTTGAAGACAAGTACAGCATCCATCCAACTATCCCGGTTAAATTGCCAAAAACCTAAGGCGACCCATCTTATGGACTATCCCCATTACAAGATCATCTCCCATAGCTAGGGTAATTTTCTGACAAGCTACAGCAGACACACCTGATCTTACGCTTTTTTCTGTTTGCTTTCCAAGAAATGCAACCATAACCTAGCTGACACCAACATACGAACAAGTCAATGTAGGGATCGGGAGATTATACAAAGGAATTCGGCATGGATCTATCTTTGGTTTTGATCCGCGGCCTGGTTGCTGGTAGCTGATGATGTTGACGTCCTGCCATTGGCCACCCCATTCTCCATAGGAGCAGGCGTCCCCCACTTCCCGTCAGACTCCAAGGGCTCCATCACTTTCACAGATCCATCTGACATCCCAACCGCGAATTGATTTGGTTCTTGGGGATGTGCGGCGACGACATAAGGGTAGATGGGCGGATTGCTGAAACCAGGATAGATAGGGTTCATGGATCATATATATATAAATCATGTAATAGTAAAGTATTGCCATAATCTGAAACTTTATAATGCAATGAGAATCCAAATGTAAGAATGTCAAAGTTTGCTGTCTAAGTATATTGTACTTTACACTTGATTTCTGATGATATGGTTTGTATTTGGAATGGTCAATGGACGTCAACAGTCAATGCCCAATCTACATGCTTACGTTGGTGCTAACCTCTCTTGTACTTTGTAAATCAGCAATTAAACACCGCCTTTGTGTTACACCATGCTCCTCAAAAAAGGAAATTAGGTAGTGCAAAGTTGAGTACTCATTAAGCTAGTCCACTGAGACCATATCAAATATTCTTTCACAGTACCAAAACGTGATCGAAGAAAATGGCAATATTCTTGTTTCTTTTAAAACTTACTTCCACTGATCCAAATTATATGTTTTGGTAGGCTAAAATAGCCTATCAAAACATCTGACAATTTGAAACAGGGGTAGTAGAAGCTTGTGTGAATAATATATAATGCTTTCGATGTTTGCAAAACTGGAGTATTGGTACATTTTGTTATTATAAATATTTATTTATTCATTAGTTTGTCAAAATATATTTATTCCCAATTATCATATGCAAATTGCAAAATATTCGCAATTGCATACTGAGAATTTGCTTGAGCATCAGTTATCGGATGGTTATAATCTCAGCATGCAAATGACAATTATAACTGTAGCAGCACACAAAATTTCAGACATGATCTTCAGGTAACTTTGTGCTGTCGAAGATACCTGTTTATGGCTGTCGAAGACAAGTACGCAGATGATGCAATCCGGCATCGTAATCTCAAGTTGTCCGCATCAAAAATGGCAACATTACCATCAGTAAAAGCAGCAAAGACCAGTTGGCTGTTGCACGAGTACGATGCATGTGAAATGGGAGCTGACAAAGTGCCCTGAGGTATCCACTGAAACAAGTCGAGAAGGAGATTTAACAGATATTGCCACAAAAAGAGATTTAACAGACAATGAGAAAATGTTTTCATCAAATATATGACATGCTACCTGATAGATTCTCTCCATTTTGGACGCGTCATATATAGCTAACTGAGTCTCATGGACTACTAACAAGCGACTTTGGTCAGTATTAAACTGGACCCTTGTGTCTCCTGATGGAGTCTTCCCAGCTGGCATTTGTATAGCCACAGATTTTTTCTTTTCCCAAGTATCGTTGGCCCACACACATAACTGAAAAAATTGAAAGGAAGCAAGCTAATTACAGAGAGAAAATGAAGGCAAATAATAAATTACCAATCCTCTGGATGTCATAAAACGAGATCAATCAAATGACTGATCAATGAAAATGCATAGGAAAAGGTGTTAATCAGTAGTAACCTGTGCATCAGCGCCTGAAGAAACAAGTATATGCAGGCTGTTGGAGAAGGCCAATCCGGTTATCCTCTTTTGATGCCCTTTGAGTCTAGTTTTGACCTGAAAAGGTTGGGTAAAGCTCAATAAAGCTGCAAAGCAATGATCTAATTAATAACTTAGAGATAGTGTGTGAAAAAATCTAGCCTGGCATTTAGTACCTCATCTACCCTGACATTGTATATGTGGATGGTTGAATCTTCCATTCCAATTGCTATGATGTTATTGTCTTGAGGGTGAAATGCTAAAAAGGTCGATGCTGGTGGAGGTGGCATGAATGTTGTCATCACCTGCAGGAGAGTTAACGTTTTGGCCACTTTATTCTTTATTACAAGGATATAGCAGAGTGCAAAGGCTTCATCGCCCAAGAGAGTAGGCCTGATTAACCATGCACATTTATCATATATACTAAGACCTACAGATGCATCATCAAATTTTCTTAAAGCCTAGGAATACATCCAAATAAAAAATTTAAGTTACCTTAAATGTCATCATGTTAAACAATGAGACCTTTCCACCACATGCAGACATCACATAAGAATCATTCTTGGAGAGTGCAATGCATGGAACTGACTCCTCAGGATTTGCTTCTCCGATATCATTTGTCATGACAAGACCGCTATTTGGTTGCCAATGCTGTGGCACAACACTGGCTGTGGCCTGCCCAGATGGAAGGAAAATTTTATACAGCAACATGAATTAACCTAAACACAAGGAATCAATAGAAAAGTAATATATATACCTTCCCATTTGGATTCTGCTCACTACGACTCCATTTCCACAGCCTTTGAATGGCATTAGACCCTAGTGCTAACAAACTGACACCTGAATTTGTGTACAGAAGTCTGACAACCTGCATACAAATGTTGGCAACTTTATCAGAAAATCCATGATGAGAAGTACGAATACATAATCAAGAATAAGATGGATCAAACCTTGCTGGCTTGGTCTGGAGTTTCTGGCATCGTAGCTACACGGAATTGCTGAGGATTTAGAACTTCCATCAGCTCCCAAGGTTTCACTTTATCAGGCTTTTCTTCTGAAATTCTTGGCTTTATATCTATGCTTCTAGATGTTGGATCCCCACCATTCTATCATATTCATGATTAATTAAGATGAGATTTAGATTCTTGTCGATAAGGTCAGCATAGAGGGCAGTAAAATATATGAAACTTGTCAAAGCCTTTTTCCTCATACCAGCATAGGAGATGGCTTTGCAGGAGAGTTTCTGTCTAAGTGATCCATCCGGCCAATGTTAGGAGAGATGCCCGCAACAACAGGAGCACCTGAGACCTATTAATTAGATATATTTAAGGTTAGGAACTTTCTGGAAACTACACTTACAACCTCACATGACAATAGCTGGTACAAAAATATGGGCTAACCTTCATAGCAGAAGCTTCATATGGCGATCTAAATGCTTCGAAAGGCCGGTTTCCGAAAGCCCGTAAAGATCTGAGTCCAGCAGAGTTTGCAAGTATCTTAAAGCCATTGTCTACTGTATTAACAGCAAGAAGATTCCCTTCTTTATTGAACCTCAACCGGGGAAAGCTCTGTCAGAATGTAGAGGTTATATTACTAATTGGAGAAAAAGTTGGCAAACACAATAGGGAACAGAGACTGACTGGCAAGCCTCCATCAGCTTCAATGCAGGTAAGCATGTTGGTGTTATCAACGTCCCAAAATTTTATTTGGTTATCTTCACCAGCAGCTAAAATGTGATTCTGAGCTGTATCAAACTGCACTACACCCGGCACTACACCAGATGGCTTTTTACGGAATCCAGAATATGTCCGCTTGATAGATCCTTCACTTTCATTCCACTCAACCAAATGTGAGTCTCCCTCTTTGCTTGTTCCGCATGAGAACAACCTTCAAATTAACAACAGGTAAAATATTACATGACAACAACTCGATACACTTCTAATGAGCAAAATAACACCATCTATGTTCACCTTGTTCCATCGGCACTGTAAAGCATTGTAGTACACCATTTTCCCGGAGCTTCATAGTCCACCCTAGATCCCATATTATCATAAAGCCATGCTTTAATCTTCCCGTCAAGGGAAGTTGAGAAGATAAACTGCAGGGAACACAATAAAATCATGGTTCAGTACACCAAGTCAACACTTACGTTGCTTAAAAAAAATGCACCAATCTCTCTCAATTCACGAAATGGCATCACCCATGATGGCTCCAACTGCCTAATTAAATTAGAGTTGAGTAGACTTTTGCAGCTTATAGAATAAGCAGCAACCAAAGATATCATCATTGCATTCTGAGATGGTAATGCCTAAATATTCTCTTCAGACAACACACCTGAATACTCTCTTTGTGGTGAGGGCAAATAGAATACACAGGTGCCTCATGCCCTTCAAACGAAAATACTTTCTGACCATGCATATCCCAGACCTACAAAAAGGAAAGAATGTTACAGGAGACCAAGATGGGGGAAAGGGAAATAGATGATAATCATCCAAGACATATCAAATACCCTTATCAGCTTGTCATCTCCACAAGTGACGACACAAAGTTGCTTATTTGGCCGGGAGAATGCTATGTCATTAACTCCTCCAGAATGAGCCTCAATCTGGCATGAAGAAAAGGTTTAGTAACAGAAGTGATTCAATAAAATGAAATATAACAACTACAAAACCATAGTTCGATTCACAGTGAAGTTCCACAAACCTCTAGAACTTGGCGTATTTCATTTGGTTCCTGATATGCGTGCAGATGGATCAAGTGTTTTGTGAATGCAACTCCTGAAAGCAAAAAAAAAAAGAAGCTTAAGCAACACTGGAATACAATACAAAGAACTTAAGAAATAATGGAGAGCAATACAGGGCGACTGACTGAAGATTGAAATATTGGCACTAACCTATCAAGTCTCCATCAGGGCTCCAAGTAACTTGGTTAATGGACATGGAAGAGTCTTTAGCCATGGCACTCTTTTCTCATGAGAGGCAAATAATGAGGAATATATAATATCAGAACACGTAGATGCTTGCAAACAAGAACACTACAAATAAAAGCAAACAGAATAAATTACATTCAGAGCTTCAACTTGTGCTCAGTTACCTGAAATTGTGGTGAACATGCTTGCATGTCCCAAATTTTGAAGGACTTTGAGACCAGCATCTCACGCCGACCAATCTCATAAAGCGTAATATCACCATGAGAAGATCCAACTATTGGGGGTCAAAGATCACAAGAAAATCAATAGGGTGTTGAAGTTTGAAGATTCACCCAACTCACATGAACACATTTTCTATTTGTCAATTGCAACGACATCTTGTTTTTTAGATAAGAGTAAACCAGCAATCTTGCTCGTACCTAGTAGTAGAGTATGATGAGAAGGATGAAAGTCCATGCTAGTTACATTATATCCCAGTGATAATGTACAAGCTACTGTCTTCGGAAGGTCATCCAATGACCATGAAGGTTGAGGAATAGGAATAGGTGCAGGATAAGTGACCTGCAAAGAAGTAAGAATAGTTTTCTTTAGCTCATACAATATGCAACGTGGTAATAAATCTAGACTGCATATGCAACATTACCTCATCAATACCATGTCCGCTGGGCCTCAATCGTTTCATTAGTTGCTCGGATTCTGCACTTTGATAGTCTGTTATAGCTGGGCGCTTCATCATGGATACAGCTGGGAATAATGTAATATAAGTATAGAACTGCGGTCACAATACACATTGACCCATCACAACAAACGAAACAGCAATAAAAAAAGTACATATTCATTTTTGTTGCCAGGGAGAGCTAAAGCTCTACATCCTGACAAAACAAAGTCATCATTGTTAAGTTAATATCATAATGTAACTGTATAGCATTAACAACTCCTTAGTATACAAGTCAACAGAAAGAATTACATATAGATCTACAAGGACCTTGTGGAGGAGAGAGAAAATACTATATTATCTCTCTCCAAATCAGATCTACAGGACAGAATTTTGGCAATAACTGCAGTAGCATGTGTGTGATTGTCTCAGTACAGAATCAAACATATGAAGAGAATAACACTCCAAAGATGTACTAGTATAAACTGTAAGGTAACTCTGTACTGAAAATTTAGGTGTTGCTCTAGTTTATCAAGTGTAGTTACTTCAGTGTAAATTCATTAATTCCCACCACATTATTTTATTTTATTTTTTGAGAATTCCCACCACATTATTAATATCGACAGAAAAAACTAGAATAGGTTGAAGGAACTATATTTTAAGAAGGCGTGTGGGGATTTGAAGTTTTGAAGCCAAGACCTCGACAACAACAAACTTATGCTTTGCCACTAGATAACATGGATGTCCCTTCATACTGGCATTTGTCCCATTTTGGATTCTATGCGCTCTTATCAGTTGCGACCAAGGTAGTACTGCATGTTTCTCAGATACAAATTAACAACCCGTCCCCTCTCCAAAAATAACTACATGGGTACTTTGTGAAAGAATGTTCAGTGGAGTCCACAATAGGAAAAAAGATCAATTTAAGGATGCAACAGTTGGGGTAACTGCAACTACGACGAAATAGGAGTACCCAAGTCCCAACCTACAATTGCACAAGCTGATCGTAAGATTGTCTCAAAACTCACATTTCTTATTCAGTAAATTTTACACTTAATTCAAATATTGAGTTATTGCCTACCCCAACTTGCTTGGGAAAAAGGCTTTGATGTTTTGGTAAGTGTTTTAATACCAGAATTTTTTGTTCATAAAAAATCCCAACAAAAGACCCATTATAACTTAGCATTAGCAAAGCATCAATTTTGGTGCAAAGATGTAAAATCCTAGCCACTTGATGCATGTGAACAGAAAGACGCCAGTTTCCCGCTATACCTTGGTTTGGTGGAACAGGCATGGATGATGCTGCCACACCAGCAGACTGAATAGATGATGTAGCAGCAGCATTTGTCATCCAACCAGCTAAGGATGGACCAGCAGGAGGAGGCTGGAATGGCTGCATGGATGAACAAACTGGATGTAAGTAACAAAAGCATTCATAAATCAGACACAAACAGGAAATGATTAATAGAACATACAGGATGACCCGTGAGTGGTGGGTATGCGGCACCAGCCTTTGGAACAGCTGCCAATGGTACAGGTGATGTACGTGCTCCATTTGAAGGAGAGCAAGTATGATCCGTGAATAAAGTCTTGATATCTGGATTTGGCCGAGGGTTCTTGCAAAGTTGGTGCTGCCAGTTCAAGCTGCATATGTTATCAATGAATTAGGAACTTGCACATTCACTGATTAATCGAAGATTAAATGGAACGTTAAACATAAACTCAGATAATGTAACACTGTTAGATCACATTAATTCCAGACCTTTGGTTTATTAAAGTCCGCAAGCGTGATGCCTTGAGAGTTGGAAAGACGAGTTTTTCCCGGAAAAGGGGATTTGCTTCAATTAGCTTTTTTAACTCAATCAGCATGATACTGCGAGCAGATTTGGTATCCCCATACTTAGATAATTGTTCATTTTCCCTGCAGGAGAACATTAGACAGTAAGTAAGCTACTTTATGAAAAAATAGTAAAACAAAGATACTAATAATATACAAAAAACAAAATAGATTGACAAAAAGGCACACACTATATATTATTCAGAGAAACCGTTGTGGAATGCCACACTCAAGAGCAAGAAATCTACAGATAATAACTAAGTATTACTAGTGAACCCTTATTAAAAGTGTTAACCAGGAAATATTTCGTAGGAAAAGACCAGCATGACTTAAAAACTATCAAATGACTATCTTACATAACCCTTAATAATCTTTCAAGTAGCCATGCCGCTTAGCAAATAACTGGATTATCAAAGCACTAACAAGTTTATGCAGTTGCGGTGCCAGTATGCTCACTCAGCTACAGGTTCATTTTAATTCAGGATATACCAAAACATTGAATAGTGTGATTACAGACAAGTTGCGACCGCACCAAGCATAATAAAAGTTTGATAATATAAGAGTAAAAGACTCTAGAAGATCTTTATGTTTAAACCTTCTGAAGCAATAGAATATCCAAGTGCTTATCTAAACAACCATACAACTTTGCACTGCATTGCTGGTAATGGCTCACACAAAGGAACAAACTAAAGTTTCCTGGTGAGGAACCGCGTCACACAGACATCGATTATACAAAATTAATATAAAAAGCTTTCAGAATGGCATCAACATGGTAAATAACAGAATACAAGCAATAATGATAACATGGGGCAGGAAGAATAACCTAAAATTCTCAAGAGTTAGAAGCTGTGTTATCTCTTTAAACAACTCCTCATTGAATGTCGAGAAGACTTTAAGATCCTTGACAAGAATATCGACTGCCTTTGCTCTATCATGTCTGTTGGACATTATTACAGAAAAAAGTCAGTAAGCTTCAATTTCACCCAATGCCAAAAACATGGGACGGAAAATCCCTGATCCTTTTCAGATTGGAGTGCAAATCTATAAGACAGGTGAGAATATTACTTATCAAGCGCTTCCAAATACTTCTGCTTCCTGATCTCGAAGAAGATCTTCATGGAATACCTATTGTCGTCCACCTTAGTGAAACCTGAGAGGTACCTTTCCACTTCATCCCACTCCCCAGCATGGACCTTCTCCTCAAAGTACTTGATGTTGAAGTAGAACCCTGACTCTTGTTCAAGCCTACAGCATAATGTATGACAGGAAATTACATCACGGCAGATCAGACATCAAGAGATTGCGATGTTCCATTGCACTTAACGTGGTAGGTGGACCTCACAGCTCAAATGGGCAAAATGGTTAAACACTCAGAATATGCTAACAGACCAATTCCTGATGTCACAATAGCATCAACTCTTGAGGTCAACACTGATGCTGGTACCTTTACTGATGATTTACTACTTGCAAATGCAACACAGCGGACAGAAACGCCACACCAACTACCGGATATAACCACACTTAGTCTAGAAGATCTCATTCTTATATTTACCAATTAAAGTAGCCGGCAGAAGATAAACGATTACTAAGTTCCTGGAAGAAAACTACCGTACGTACTAGTTTATTGCTTGTGCACATTAAGAAAAAAACAATAGGAAAAGGACACGACTCACGCGATCTCCAAATTTCAAATCTACCCCTGAACTACTCAACTAAAAGGGAAATTGCAGTGGAGACTAACTAAAATCCATTTTGACCAAATAGAATTAAACAATAATTATCAGGGAGAAAGCCGAAAAAATAGAAAACTCTTTTGACCAGGGACAAAACACGAAAATTCGCAGGAATTTACAGCACGTACGGAATATATAGATCAAACAGCGCAAAAAAAATTAAGGTAAACATTTTTCCCATGAACTCAAAACCCAAACAAGTACTCCTAGAAAAGTAGAAGGAAAAAAACAACAGAGATTTATTTCGGAAAATCGCAAAAATGAAAAAAAAAATCATCACGCACCGTACCGAAGCAAATCCCTAGGGGGGCTTGTGAGCCCAAACAGCCACCAACCGGGAAAAAAATAAAAATAGCCCACGGGCCAGCAGGAGAGAGAGAGAGAGAGAGAGAGAGAGAGAGAGAGAGAGAGAGAGAGAGGAGAGGGTACCCACTTGTGCACGGTCTCCTTGAACTTCTCCTCGTCGAGGAACTGGAGGATGAGGAAGACGAGCTCGCGGCTGAGCGACGACATGGCGCCCGCGCCGCCGCCACCCGGGAACTCGATCTGCTCTGCCGCCTGGCCGGCGCGCTGACCTCGGGGGCGGGGGGGTGGGGGCTGGTCGGGCAAATCACGCGGATTCGGAGGGAGGAGGGGGCGAATTCTAGGGTTTGGCCGTCGTCGTCGCCGCCCCTCCCGTGAAGAGAGAGAGAGAGAGAGAGAGGGTGAGGAGGGAGAGAGAGACGGAGAGATGTGGAAGGAGGCGATGCAGAGGGAGAGGGAGAGAGAAACTTTAGTAGTCTCGCTTTCTTCGATGCGTTGCAGACCTCTCGCCCTTTTCTCTCACCCCACGCCACCCCCCACTGCCTTATCTACGATATGCGCTCTAACTTATCAATAAGTTTTGCGGCTTATTGATATGCCGATGGGCTTATCTGATAGGCAGGGAGAAGCGGAATCGAAGGCCGCGGGATTAAATCGGGTGGATATTCGTGAGGTGGCGTCCGGTCGTGAGCGCGACGTGCGCACGAGATGACGAGATGGAACTAGGCGAAGAACGCGACACGAATTCTGTTTGCGGACGGGACGAGACGACACGAAACGTCAATTAATCGCGCTACGAGTGGATCTCTCGGAAACTCGCGGTTTCTCGGATCGGATTGCTATAGCGTGGAACAAGTACTGCGTAGCAGCACCGACTGGGTGGGATGGGGACCCCGGTGACGTGAATTAATCGTGCACTATACATCCTAACCAACCGCTCCAGATTGAATAGAGTTCGTATACAGAGGGGGAAAATGTTACTATGGTCTCAGTTTTTTTTTTTTTGAGAAACACTATGGTCTCAGATATGGATACAGATTTTGAATTGATCTCTAGTCCGAGATTCAATCGTGAGGAGGGGGAGATACAGTTCATCGTTCGTTCAGTTCAGTCTGCTCTTTTCATGCTCTCTTTAGGGAATCTTTATAGGGTTGATCCATTTTAGATACGGATATGTCTAGATCAATTCGAATTGGTCGGTCTATGGATACAAAAACAAACAATTTTGACATTTGTCCGTCTGGGTTGGCCAACCCAGCAACGCCGACCCTTTTAAAAAAAATCATGTCTTAATTTGACTTGTAAATTTTGCTTACAATCGTCTTGTATTGCATACATTGTAGATTTAATCTAGAAGACTTTGTCTTGACATATGCATAGACAATTTGCTTGCTGCAAAGGCATATAGGAAAGGTAAAAAAAAGTAGTAGATTTAATATAGAAGACTAGTTTCTGGCAGCTGGTGCAAGGAGCCAGTGTAGTCTGCACGTATCGTTGTGCTTTCAGGTAGACCTAATCATTGGGAGCGAAAATGCGTTTTGTCTGTTTTTATCTGCTTGTTCCTTTATCCGCTAATGACTTCGATGAAGGTGTTGACGAAGAAGAGCAGTTATAAGTTCACGCTCCTAAGCCCAAAACGAGATCGCCAACAACACAAACAGAAGAATCCTAAATGCCAAAATGGTGTGGATTGTGGTTGTATAGAGCTTCCAAGGGTGACTTTTCCAGAGCACTGTGATATGTCGTATTGTACCAAAATTCCGCCAAAGATATCCATTAAATCCATTTGGTAGGACAAGTTGCGATAAAGCAACAAAGGTAAGTTTCCATATATTGATTCACCCGCTCAGCTTGTCCATTCGACTGAGGGTGATACGCTGAGCTTATGCGTAATTGGGTATGAGATAGACGAAACAACTCCTTCGAGAGTTGGCTCGAGAAAATTTTATCACAGTCTTAAACCAACGATGTCGGTGGGCCATGAAGCTTGAAGACATTATCAAGATAGACATTGGCAACTCAATGTTGTGAAGGGGTGGGACAGAGGAACAAAGTGAGCGTACCATGTGAAATTATAAAAGAGCATTTCATGATCCCTAGAGTTTTGTGTGTTAGAGTTTTGTGTGTTAGATAATAATACCAAGGATACTTTAATTGTGCGTTGAGTGTTGCAGATAATTCTCCCCAAAAGAACTTCTGGTCAAATGAAGCAAACGAAAGAATCTGAGGGTTAGGGCCGGATAATCCGCCCCTTGGCTAAGTCGACTAAGGACTAGGGCGCGACACTTAGTGAGGGAGGTAAATTATTGGTCGGATATTTGGCGTTGGGCCAGAGTTTTGCCCACGGCCAGATTATCCGGCCCCTGGCTCTGCCAGATTATCCGCCCCTCCCAACAAATGACCAAGGACCAAGCGGTGCGACGCTCGATAAGGGGGCGGAGAATTCCCCTGGATATTCTGGCAAGGGCCAAAGTTTTTGCCCTGGCTAGACAATCCACCTCTCCCCATGGGCCTGATTATCCGCCCACAAGGATTATTGGCTAAGGACCAGAGGCGCAACGCTCATAAGGGCGCGGAGTTTTGGCCTGGATTTTTTACGTCGCGTCAAACTTCTGCACCCGTCTGGATTATCCGCCCCTCACTAGGGCTGGACTATCCGCCCCCCAATTGACTCCAAATGGCTCCTTTCTGGGAGGGGTCCTGGAGTCGCTCGAATCTAACGAAAAAGCTCTACACTGCTGAACCCCAAATTCCACAAGATCCACTTCCAGCCATCTGAAGGCCTTGACCTTTGGAGAATTGAAGAAGGAGGCCTTGATCTTCATCATCACCAAGCGAGCTTCAATTTCCCCTTATTCACTTGAGGGCCCCTTTGATCTAGAGTTTCTCATGAATATCTAGATCTCGGTTCGTGTGTTTTGATAAACTTGTTTATTATGGTGGCTTGTTGTCATCTCGGGAGCCTCCAATTTAGTTGTGGATGTGTGCCCCGATCTTGCTGTAAAGGTGTTGGGTTTGCAGCAGAAAACAAAAAAATTCTACCTATGCAAACACGACAACCAAAATCTAATCTATGTAGACATGAGTAACGGAGATGAAGAATGGAGTTCATACCCTTGAAGACTGTGGCACGCCTTACGCAGGTAGACGTATAGCGATGAACATAGCTATAGCACCCCGGGTAAATCCACTACTAGAAATTCGCTGTTGTTTTTATTATGTGCATCATCATGACGTCATCATGCATCGTTTTCCTAAAACTATTTTCTAAAAGCCTAGATTTCTTTTCTAAATATCCCTCGTCTTTTATCTCAAATCAAAATCGGACTCACCTTAGAATTCTTTTCGAATGAGTTTCCAGAAAAGAAGTTGCAACTTGTTGGTATGGGTTTCCTATCAATCCTATTGAGCCATGCGCCAGAAGTGATAGTCTCGGTCCGGAGTGACCGGGGGTGTTACAACAGCGCCCCAAGTTTTGCGCCTCGAAGCTCTACACACGTATGGTGTAGGGACGTCTCCCGACATCCGATCCAGTAGAGCAGCGGAAGAAGAAGGAAATCGGACCGTCATGCGCACGACGGTAGTGCAGAGGTGGAGAACTAAACCCAACAGCTAGATCTAATTTAATGGAGAGAGAGCTCTAGGGTTTAGAGGGAGAGGAGAGAACTTGTTGCTGTGGTGCAGATAGAGGGGAGGGGGCTCCTCTATTTATAGTAGGGAGGGGTAGGTTCAAACCCTAGGGCTAAGGGGGTGGGATCCCCCCAAGCTGCCGCCGCCGGTCCTGGTCCCCACCCCACGTGTGGGAAAACCTTAGGGTTTCGGCTGGTGGCCCCTCCTCTCTTTTTCCCTTAGGCGCCTAGCCCTATGGGCCCTTCTAGAAGTGGCCCAATAGCAAGAAGGCTTTCTATAAATATAAAATAAAATATGTTTTAATATTAGTTCAACTAATTACTATAAAACACATATATTACTATATTTTATACCCCGAAACTCCTTTCGGTCCCCTTCCGATCATCATTGGATGTTACCCAGAACCTTTTCGATTTCTCTTTCTCATTTCTCCTTCGGTGCCGGTTCGATCCCAATGCATCCCCACCCTTAAGTGTGCCACCCTTCGGCTCGGAGATGCTACGGACATGACCAAGACTCCTCTTGTATCAATGATTAACTTCGGGACTTGGATGTCCATAATGACCACCCGTGCACTCACGATTAATCTCATCGCTTGAACCTTAACTACTAGTCCTATTCCCTTTGCCATATGATACCAAGGTCATCCGAGATTTGATCTCAAGCATCCCCGTACTTGTGTCCGATCTTGTTACCAATGAACTCATTTACTCATTCTCGTGTAGTTGCATTCCACGATCCAATCATTCTTGCAAGCTTCGTTAATGCAACATCACTGAGTTGGCCACGTGTATTAATGGCTGCAAGTGCACAGATTGTTTGTAGCTAGTTTAGAAATAAAGATACCGATCCCACCGGGAGCAGGAGTTCTGAAATCTAATAACTCTTGAATTAAATACTGAAATAATAATGCTAAATAACGTTCTAAGTAACAAGATAAAATGCAAGTTTTGTGTAAAAAGGTATTTTTGGGTTTTTGTATAAGAGACCAATAAGTAAAGTAAACAAACTTGAATACAAAAGTAAGTATCGCGTATGTAAAAGAGATATAAAATTGCAACGGGAAAAAGCGTTCTCAGGGAGTAGTGGATGCACCTCTAGCATTATAAAGGGTTTAAGGTAAAAGATTATTATTATGAATATTCTCGACTATGTATGTATGGAAGGAACTCCGTAATTAGACGAATAGGCACCAACCACTGCTAGGCCTTTTAGGCCATTTGTTAAGTTTGCTATATACTTAATAGCATAATTTGCCTTTCGTTGTTTGATGTTTATGGTCAGTGACCTCTGCTTGTAATAATTTGGTTCTCTGCTTAGTTCCGAGCTCACCGTAATATTTTTTATGTCGTAGGGTCACTGTTGTGTTACCGATTCTTCACTGAATATTCTCGAGCTCAAGATTAAGATTATGTCGGGTTAAGATCTAGGATTTGTTTAGCCCTGATCATGCGGATGTTACATCTGCCCCTCGTATCATTATTTGTTGGTCTTCGGTTAACTTTGGATATAATTCTACAAGCTTCATAGTTGAGGCCCTTTAAAACAGTTCTCTGCCTTAAGGTCCTATTCCAGTCAATACCCGTTTTGGGTTGCAAAAAAAATTATTCCATGAAAAATCAAGTAATGTATATTCAAATATAAATTGAAGAAGATAAACACAGAAAAACACAGAACCAAAAAAGATAGAAAAACTAGAGCACAAAAAAGTTTAAACTGACCTCACTATTTCCTCCTCCTTCTTGGTTCTGGTTGTCAACATGTTCCTCTTCTGATCCATTGTTGTCATCTCCAGATGTTCCTATTCTTCTCTGTCTCAACTCATCATCTATAGGTAATGCTCGAGGCTTCAGAATAAGCCACTCCCGCATGAGGCTAAAATTTGAATACTTTCACCTTCTCCTATTCTTCTTGCTACTACTTGATCTTGTCATTTGAACTAAACATTTTTAGGACGGCCATAGAAAAAAGAATCTAGTAACAAACAATTAGAAGTGTGTTACATTTTGCATAGAAGTGTATTACATTTTAAAAGAAAACTCAAGTAAACAAAGTTTAATTACATTTCTGAAACAAAAATAATAATATAAACAGGTCCTTCCCTAGAGATACATCTACACAGTTTCAGTAGAGTTATATATCCATAACTCCTTATCTATGCAGAAATTCCAGTCAGTAGCATTAACAAAGAGGTTTTCTTCGAGCCTCCTAGTTCTGTAATTTATACAAGGCAAGAAAATACAAATTGTAGAGTACCAGCTTTCACATCTACTAGCACTAGGATTTGCTGAATACAACTATTTATCAATCAAAAAATCATAGAGAAAATTATAATTCTGAATGATATACATTCTGAACTGTTCTGAAAGTTCTCTGAACTATTGCTAGATCATTTATCAAACATGACTATGCTACAAAAATCACAGCAAGATGAATTAGGGAGTCGCGCATCAAGTCATTTTTTCTCACATTTGGAACCATTGGATGCTAATTGCAGATGTACGTCAGGAAGGTACTGCTAACATGTTGCTTTTAAATCACGAAGGCAAGTTTCATATTACCAATTGTTTAGATACATACAACTTTATCTTCTTTGCTGATACTCAAACTCAAGAATATGAGTTCCACATTTTGCATAAAGTGTATTACATTTAAAAAGAAAACTCAAGAAAACAAAGTTTAATTACATTTCTAAAAAAATGGATATGAACTAGTTCTTCCCTAGTGATACATCTACATAGTTTTCAGTAGAGAATATGGATATGAAAAAAATGTAATAGGAACAGCAAAAATCATCTGTGTGATTCATGTACTGTTAATTTCCTCTTTTTTGTCTTGTTTATCAAATTCATGTACTGTTGTTCAACCGATATGCATATATATTGGTATGCACAAAAAGAGAAGCAGACGATGCACTAAAACTACCTAGAGCGCGCGGGTTGTGGCTGACGACGAGCGAATTTCGCCGCTGAGGTGGATGCGATGTGGGTATGTAGCCGCGCGGTACGGGATGCGGCCGGTGACGTGGGGTTGTAGCTAGCGAATGCGGATGTAGCCGCCGATGCGGGGATTTAGCCGGGAGGGTGGCCGGCAACATGACAGATATGGCCAGAAAAGAAATCCACCAACGACGAATTCCCTCCTCGATGTAGCCTGCTCTTAGAGGGAAGGGAAAGCGCCGGGGACGCTCGACTCTATATGGAGACACGCGAATGTCGCCAGAGACGAGTAGATGCCACTAGCGACCCGTCGATATAGCCGGTGAAGTGTGGGGATGTAATCAAAATTAAAGGGATGCGGCGAGCATGCGGGGTGTGCTCGGATCGCCGGTGATGTAGCAGGGGTGTGTGGGGGTGGGAGGGGGGTATGATGACGCCTGATACGTCCAAAACATATCTACTTTCTCGAACACTTTGCTATTGTTTATCTTCTAAACTTATGTGATTTGGATACAACTAACACGGACTGACGCTGTTTTCAACATAATTACCTTGGTGTCTAGTTTTTGTGCAGAAAATCAACTATCAGGAAAAACTCCGGAAAATATGCCAAACATTATATTTCACCAGAAGATCCACGAAGCCAGAAGACGATACTGAGAAGGGGCCTGGGGGCCCACACCCATGCCAGGCGCGGGCCCACCACTAGTCGCGCCTGGGGGGTGCATGCACCCTAGGCACACCCTCGGCCTCCCTCTGCGCCTATAAGTTACCTTTTGACTTTCATTCTTTGCGTTCCGGAAAGAATGAAATGCATATGGGACCATCTTTTTTTTGCGGCATGCTCTCTGATTTACGGATTCGCAGGGGACCTAAAAACCGAGGGGGGGTCGATAGTTTTCCAAAAAGAGTTCTGCTACACCGCCACCGCTAGAAACGAAGATTCAGATCCAGAAACTCCGTTCTGGCACCCTGTCGGGACGGGGAATTTGGAGAGAATCATCGCCATCGTCCTCACCAACGCATCTCCATCAACCACCGATGTTTCCCTCAACCATGAGTGAGTAATCCTTTATTGTAGGCTTGGGAATGGTAGGGATTGGATGAGTTCTATCATGTAATCGAATATGATTGTTAAGGCATAGTGCCTAGTATCTCTATTAGTGCTATTTGACTTTGTTGCAACTTGTTGTGCTTAATGCTTGTCACTAGGGCCCGAGTGCCATGACCTCAGATCTGAACTTATTATTTAATCATTATGATATTATTATTTATGATCTTATCTGCAAGTTGTATACACATATCATTGTTCGGATCCAAAGGCCCCAAAGTGACAATAATTCGGACAACCGGAGAGGATGGCTGTGGTGTGAGGATCACATGTGTTCATGGAGTGTTAATGCTTTGCTTCGGTGCTCTATTAAAAGGAGCACCTTAATTGCCAGTAGTTCCCTAGAGGCCCCGCTGCCACGGGCTGGCTAGACAGAAGATGTTGTGCAAGTTCTCATCGCGAGCACGTATGACTATATTTGAAGCACAAGCCTAGGATTGTTTAATACTTGGATTCTTATTATTATTTATCTGCAATGTCCTAGATCTTGAAGTTACATATTTAGACTCGTCCATGCAACGCCCGTCCATCCATCCTTATGCCAATCGCACTCGAATCCTACTGTTACCGTTAATGTTACTATTTCTCTTGTTCTACTGTTGATGTTGCTTTGTTGTTGCTACTACCAAACTGTTGCTACTAATAAACTTCTGTGAGCAAGAACTATTTCCAGGTGCAGCTGAATTGACAACTCAGTTGTTAAGGATTGCAAGTATTCTTTGGCTCCCCTTGTGTCGAATCAATAAATTGGGTAATACTACCCGCGAAGACTATTGCGATCCCCTACACTTGTGGGTCATCAAGACTATTTTCTGGCACCGTTGCCGGGGAGCATAGCTTTATTTGTAATTTCACTTGGATCTATTATTGTTCACTGCTACTCCTTTCATCATGGGGAAGACTCATGATGGAAAGTTCCCTATTTTACCATCCACTACAAGAAGAGGTACAGTCCTAAACACCTATGCTTCTCTTGATTCACCGTCTGTTATAAGTAAGCTTGTTACACCACCACATACTCATGCTACACACACTACTACTACTACTGAGTCTGAAACTGCTTTTGATACTCATGATCTAACTTCTACTGTGCTTGATGCGAGTGGTTCATTAGGTCCTTCTTCTAGATGCTACTATGCCTAGTCTAGGAAATACCGAAACTCCTAGTGAAGACACTGTTACACCTGTTAGCTCACCTGAGTCTAGAGAGAGTTATGATATTAATGATGGTTACATTGAGTTCACTGATGAATTTGTTGAAGAGTGCCAAAACACACATGGTACTAGTGCTATTAAGAGTCTGCTTGCTAGACACACCATTATTCCTAAGTCATCCTCTGATCCTAAGTTTGCCACCTCTCCAATAGATATTAAACATAAAGATTATGATTTTTCTCTTAATTTATCCTATTTGGACATTGTTGAGAAAGAACCTTTTTGTGGGACTGAAAATGAGAGTGTTGTGGCTCATATGAATGAGTTTTCTACTATGAGTGCTTTATTCTCTGATGATTTTAAGATGCGCAAGTACTTTGTTACTAAGATCTTCCCCTTTTCACTAAAAGGAGAAGCTAGGGCTTGGTTTAATAGATTACCTCCTGGTTCCATTGATAGTCCTGATTGTTTGATTGCTTCTTTCTTCCAGAAATATTTTCCTCCTAGTGCTAGACATGCTGCTTTGCATAGACTTTTTGATTTTAAGCAGGGAGAAGAAGAGAAATTGCCTGAGTCATGGACGAGGTTCTGTGCCTTGATTCATGCACATCCTGGATGTCCATTACCTAAGAATGAGCTTCTTGATATTTATTATAATGGACTAACTAATGATTCTAGGACATACCTAGATAGCTTTGCTGATTGTGTTTTCAGGAAAAGAACTCCTACAAATGTTGAAGAATTAATGGCTAAGATAAGCAAGAATTATGATGATTGGACTTCATTGGAGCTAAATACACCTGAGCCTATTACTCCTAAACCAGATATGCCTGAACCAATTCCAACACCAACAACAAATAAGAGAGGAATTATTGCATTAAATGATGAAGTGACGAAGGAAGCTAAGAAGTGTCTAAAGGAGAAAGGTATTAGAGCTGAAAATGTGAAGAATCTACCTCCTATAAAAGAATTATGTAAGCCAATTCCCCACTCATCTACTATTGAGGTACACTCTCTCCAACACTTTGATGAAAGTGACATTCCTTATGGTAAGCCTCCTGATCAATGCTTAGAGGAACTTGACATTTTAATTGTTAAGCAAGGTAATTTTAATAAACAAGTTCAGAATCATTTATTGGAAAACTCTATAGATATTAAAGATTTGAAAGATATTGTGGAAAGAACTTCTAATGATATTAAAATGCTTTGTAAACACTTTCAAATGGTTCAAACCCAACTTGATCAACTTGCTAAGGTACAAAAGGATATGCTAGTTAATGTTTCAGGAGATAAACATGCTTATGGAATTAGAACCAGGAGTGGTATGGCTACTCAAGATCCTTTATATTCTGAAGGACACCCTAAAAGAATTGAGCAGGATTCCCAACAATTAGATAGTGGTAGTACTCGTAAGAGAAAGAAAAAGAAACATAGAATAGTTGAGGAACCACTTGAACCTATTGTAGATCCTAATAGTATATATGTATCTGATGCTGAAGCTGAGAGTGGTAATGATAAAAATGATGCTCCTGATAAAGAGGAAGTTGAGGAAGAACCTGAGAAGCACACTAAGAACACTAGGTACACTAAGAAATATTTTATTGCTAATAAACATGGTAAAGAGAGAGAACCTTGGGTGCAGAAACCTATGCTTTTTCCAGGTAAGAAACACAAGTCAAAGGAGGAAGAACACTACAACAAGTTTTGTGAGTGGATGAAGCCTTTATTTTTGCAAATTCCTTTGACTGATGCTATTAAGTTGCCTCCTTATTCAAAGTATATGAAGGATGTTATCTCTAATAAAAGGAAGATTCCTAATGAGGAGATTTCTGCTTTGCTTGCTAATTACTCCTTCAATGGTAAGGTTCCAAAGAAACTTTGTGATCCAGGTATACCAACTATTCTTTGCTCTATTAAGAATAATTATGTTAGAACTGCTTTATGTGATTTGGGAGCTGGAGTTAGTGTTATGCCTTTATATCTCTATAAGATACTCCAGCTAGAAAAGTTGATACCAACTGATATATCTTTGCAAATGGCTGATGCGGTGACCCAACATACCACTGCATGATGTAGTACACTATAGTAGTTGACATAACACCAATGAAACATCATTCACTAGTATTACATCCCTTAGAGTAGTACAACAAAAACATAGCAGGTCCAAGACATGACTATAGGTTACAACTCAACTCTTTACACAAGATCCAGAGAACACTCTAGGTTAAAGAGAGAGAAAGAAACTTCTTACAAAGAAGAATCAGAAATAAACAACTCAAGACTATCATACTATTATGACTAGTATTTTAACTAATGGTCTGGTATTGCTGCTATTGCAATACACTAAATAGGTTTTATGGCTATAGATTATATTCCTATCTAATCAGTAATTTTGTCTTCACTCGAGTTGATGTATCTGTTGACTTTCTTGACTTCATGGAAGAGCTTTCGCTTCTGTTGATGATTCCTGGAGCATAACTTGATGTAGACGTCATCTTATTGGCTTCAGAATCTAGCAAGGGTTAAGAAGATACTTTGAGTACGAGCGTACTCAACAAGTTCACTAGAAAAGGAGTGTTTGATGCACTATATCTACAGCCACAGACCACAGGTCGTAGGCAATGCAAGTTTTCGTAAACATTTCTTCAAAGGTTGCTTTTATTCTGAAAAGCTATGTCCGTCAGTCTTCACGGGTTTACCAGAACTTTCATGGAGTTCCTTTCCCCCCGCGTTCGCAGCTCCTTCCCGGAACAGGGAGTAACAAGTTACAGTTCTTACACTCTGCAGAGGTGCGTCACTTTACCCATGACAGACCTTAGGTTTTGTTGCACGACCGGGAGTATGTCCCCGTTCAAACTTCCTTGGTTTAAGGCCCAACCTAAGATCCAAGCCAATCACTGCCTTCTCCGCGACCCCGCATGTCTCCTTGGTGTACACCATGCCCACCTTTTGAATTACGGTAATGGTTTGTACAGACCGTTCAGATGCCGGAACTATCGTGGGACGTTGAGGGCTCCCACCCATATGCTGCATATCCTCTACGAATTACCATATAATATGCACGCTACGAGTGATAACAGCCACGACCCGCACATCCAGCTCCATGCGAGAGGGAAAAGATACAGCTGACTTCTTCGTCCCATTCCAAATCTCATGGTCAACGCGTAATATACGGCGCAAGAATCACTGGCGACATGGTTTGTTAAGTCCTAGATAATATGTTCCTTTACCACCGGAACTCTTATAGTAGGTTATTACCTCATGGTAAATAACCTATAATCACATTATTATGAAAATAGTGTTTTCTGACCTTTTTCAAATGCAGGTGATGACAACACTGGATTTGTAAAATACTTTACAGAAAATAATCAAAGGACATGAGCAAGTGTGAACTTGCCTTTTGTGATTGCAAGATTATGCACTCACGGTCTTCAAGACAATATAAAAGATCCAATATCTGAAATCAGCATCATTGGTCTGGTAAGGACTAATGTTTAAAGAAGCAAGATGCTATTATGCATAAGTAATGTAATGCAATTTCGTAAACTCGAATCACGAGGTAACGTTGTTCTAGGGTTTGGATACTGGAAAGGTTTTCCTTGGAATGTGTTGCCCTTTTAGATTAAGTTTCACACATGTGCTTCTTATTAAGGCTTGTGAATGTGTGTGAAATAACATGTAAATATAACGTCATACAACAATAAGGTATACGAATGAGATGTGCTACTCAAGGACTGCTTATATGTGAATTATCTTATCTTCAAGTTTTACCTTGCAAGTGATAATATTTATAAGGAACTGAAGTGTTAACAGTTCTAGGTATATAAGTAAAGCTTAATGTAATGTGATTATTATTAATTGTCATTTGATGTTTGATGTGGCAAAAAGAATAGCATTTGAAGAAAATCTTACTGAATTAAGCAAAAGCATTTAAGCTTTTAAGTTAACCTTATGAGGTGTTCTTTCTAGTTATAATCTGTAAGTAAGAAAGAATTACTCTATTTGAATAATGACAGCATTAGTATTTGAGACTTATCTATATTGTTTTTTAACTTGGTTGGTTTGGTATTAAGATACTTTATAACTTAATTATAACAGACCAAAGTTAACTATTAAACATATAATAAAGTCTTTAGTATTATATTTAAAGTTTGGTAGACTAAAGTTAACTTTAAAACATAGATGGAATATATGTGTAATGCTTGTTATACTTATACCTTGTTCACTTTATAATGTTTCTTTAAAGTTACTTAAGAATGGTATTATTTTTATTTGTTAGTGGTTTATTTACATTATAAATATATAAAGGGATTTATTTCCTTATAAGGGTGTAGTTAAGGTTTACGAATAAGTAAACAATATTATTCATTATTTATGATCTCACTATAGTGTTTTGATTTGTTTATAAACTTGTCATTAAAGTAAAGGAATGGGTTTTATCTCATTACAATTATTCTTTGGGATTTTAGATTGGATAAGGATCCTTTTATAAAATAATCTACATTTATGGTTTAGGAACAATTCAATAAAATTGTATTTAAATTATGTTGAACCATTTTGACTTCATATTATCATTATTGAAGACTAATACTATTTAATAGACTCAATTAGCTAATTTTAGAAATATTAGCAATTTTTATTTACCCTTCTATGAATTATTGATTAAGTAAATAGCTTTAAATTCAAGTTATTAAAGTGTTTAACATTTTATTTAACTAAAAAATAGAATATTATATTTTTATCTTATAGGTATTATTTTTGTGATCATTTTGGTATATTACACTTATTTTTGTGATTTAAAAATAATAAGATATGATTTTTATAATACTTATTACTTTATGAAAACTTATTAAATAACAAATATTTAATTAAGTGGAGTAATAATGCATGATTATAATTTTAAAATATAGTTCTTATTTTTCTAAGATTTTGGTATTTTATTTATATTTTTAATATTTACTAATATTAAAATATGATTTATCAAAGTTTTATTACTTATATTTTTTTTATTAAATTATATTTATTTTAATAATCATCATAATAATAATTGATAAAAGTTTTAAGTTGTAGATTTTATTTTTCTGAAATTTTTTATCTAAACTTTTTCACACCCAGACTGGATCTACCCAAGTCACGGACAGGTGGGGCGTAGGGCCACGTTGGTGTGCCACGCAGGCATGAACCAGTAATCCTTTTTACACTCTCAACGAACCTAGCCACAAAGATGAACTAGTGGGCCCATGGCCACGTTGGCAAGCCACTTCAGCAACGGGAGCCACACCAGGTTTGACTCGTTATGATCGGCACGGTGGACGGTGGCCGACGCAAGCGACCATCCGGTGGCGCTTATGCAGCGGATGCAAATGTTAGCGGATCGGGCGTATGAACCTGGGCAACCTAACTAGGGTGGCGTAGTGTCTTGGGGTCCGGGATCCTCGCCGCCGGTGACCAAAGCGGAGAGCGACGGCGGCCGAGGCCAGAATGAACCAGAGATGGATAAGGAGAAAGGTAAGGTCCTAGAGGACCATCAGCTCACCGGGAATGCAGAGGAGTGGTCGAGGAGGCGAGGTGCAGTTGGAGACGGCGGCGATTGACGTCGACGAACGACGTCAGGGTCGGAGAAGACGGATTAAATCCCGCAGTTACGGAACTCCCTGACCAGCGTGCTTCGGGGCAATTGACGAAGTCGAGCACTACGGTCATCGTGGTGGCCTCAGAATGGTAAGGGGTGGCCGAAAGCGAGCTTTGGCTCGAAGCATGACGGTTAGGGTTTTGGCATTCTTGCGAAAGAGGAAGAGAGAGGTTGAGAGAGAGGTGATGGGGAGATAAGAATGAGAGAGGGTATCCTGGCGGTTCTTATCCCTTCCTCTGGAGCTCAGCGGTGGCGGGAATTGCTGCGTCCGATCGACGGCGACCGGCGCGACAGGCAGCTGCTTCCGCCATCGCGGAAGACGACGACGAACACAAGGCCAAAGCGGTACGGGCTACCGGTGGGCTGGTGTTGGGCCGAAGTGGGATGCTGCGGAGTGTGCGGGGGGGGGGGGGCTGTGACTTGCGGGCGACGAATAGAGAGAAGAGGAAGTGGGCCGTGGGCCAGATCTGATTCCTCTATTATTATTTTCTTTCTATTAGTTTTCCCTTTTCTGTTTCATTACTCATATTTGTATTTTTCATTTATTTTAGAATCTTTCTTTACAAAATTTATTTGCTAAATAATTGTAACAATAATGGGTAGTGTTTAAAGTCATTTTGGGAGCTGTTTTTTTATATAGTGTTATTTTTCTTTATTTTCTTTATATAGATCCTTTTAATATTTTTTATTAAGCTTTATGATGATTTTTTCTCTCTACAATAAAACATGGATATATATTAGGATATTTCCTTATTTGTTTATAAAACTTAATTCTATTTAGCTCATAGTTTGGAGGGAAAATTTTATATAATGATCCTAGATTTTTATTTGTTGCATGATATCCTAAGGATTTAATGTGGCTAACATCATTCCCATGAATCTAGTGAATACTAAGGTTTATATTTTGTGATAACTAGCATAAGATTTGGGGTGGAAATTATAGTTGCTTACCCTAGGGTTTAGGGTTCTTATTATACTTATAACTTTTATTAATATGGATAAGGGTCAATGGGTAAAACATATTGTCTTTATGTTTGTAATCATTATTATTATCACCCTTTTGAAATATGATAATGAGGTTATTTTCTAGAATGGTTTATGAGGAAGAACTAATTAAGATAGTTCCTAAGCACATGTGATCATGATAGTTGGAAATGAGAAAGATGTGCTTAAGTGATTTGCTATAGGAAAATATTCCCATGAAGCTTTGTGTAATTAAGATGATAGATCAATCAGATGAAATGGATACTATGTTTGGTTAAAGATTTAGGGTTTAATGTTTACCAAGAATTCCTATCTTCCATAATTCACAATCCTGGATTGTTAATTAAGGAATTCCTTTCCTAGATATATTACCTTTTTATATCCACCATTATTCTTGTAAATCTATTTATAAACACAATAAGCTTGACACTAAAGCTTTTTATAATTTTATCATATCCATACTTGGTTAAACCAACTACTGTACTGCTGATAACCTCCAATCCAACAAGTAGTTACTTCTAACTCCAATCATACTCTCCCTTAATCATCCATCACTAATACTAATCTAGTAGCTGTATATATATAACTTTACTTCTCCTCAAGTATTAATATTTCCCCTGAGGAAACTACTACTTCTATAATCCAATGTTACTCTAGTATCATCTTAATCATACTGTCTTATATCTACTTAACTCCAATATCTAACATTCCAACCTCACATTATATTAATGTGACTTGTAATGACTAATCTTAGGATAATATATCTATACTATGATTCAATCATGTTCTGTCCACCAATGTCACTTATACATGATATAAGCATTCAATCTTTGTGACTTAAACATAATCATTATAATCCTTTGATCATTTATGGCTTAGGTTTCTTTTTTTAGGGTAATTTTTTTTAGGGTAGTGACTTAGGTTTCTAGTTGGCTAATCAAGGCTTCCATCCATAAAACATTACAGTTGTATTCTAATTATCTTTTGTTTAGCTCTATTGGATTAAGAGATATAATTCATTGACTATACCTACTTGATCCAATAGTACTACCATTGTTAACTATCTTCAGGATTCATACTTGTAATATTCTTTGTTACCATATTGATTTTATTTTCTCCAATCACTCCCATCCTATAGATGATATCTAAATCTATCATTACCACCTATCTCTTCTTACTTCTTTCTCTAAAAGTTTTAGAGTTGATAGATTAAGAATTGGGAATCAATAGTTGATTACTCAACATTGATGATCAACAAATATTGGAACATGATTTCAATAGGAATGGTAAAGATTGATGTGGATAAAAAGATACACGGTGAATGATCTTTGAATTGGTTTCCCTCCTACTCCAAATAACTAAAGAGATAGGGTTAGGTATTACCATGATACTCATGGTATAAGTAAATGAGATTAAGATTTAGTGGTTCCATTCCTATTACTTAAGTTATGTTTATAATTTGGTATTCATGAGTGTGTAGTGAATACTAGGATATGATCACCTAAGGATCAAATATAATCCATTAAGTAATGAATTAGGGTATAACTTTTATTACATTTGATCTACCCTTAGATCAAATCTCCCTTACCCAAAATAAGGTTTTAGCAAAGATCATATTGAAACTTATCGCAGTCAACTTGATGATCTACTTCAATTCCACCAAGTTAAGAGAAGCTTCAATCACCTTGACAAGTTTTTATTTAAAAGCGCAAAAAATATTCAGATTTTCTATGCATGAATGCAATGCACACATCTGTTTTCAGCTTATTTCTAAGCTCCAATGCTGGGATGTTACAGCTGATAAGTCAACTACTATTCCTGTTGGTATATGTGAGGATGTTGCTGTTCAAGTGGCTCATAATTGCTTGGTTTTAACTGATTTTGTTGTGCTTGAAATGCCTGAAGATGATAATATGTCTATTATTTTTGGGAGACCTTTTCTTAACACTATAGGTGCTGTCATCAATTGTAATCAAGGAAAAGTAACATTCAATATTAATGACAAGGAGCACACTGTCTATTTACCCAAGAAGTGTGTTAAGAGCTATTGCTTGAATTCCATTGAAAATGTTGAGAGCATCAAGGTTGGAGAAATATATTTTCCCATTCACAAGAAAATTTTGAAACTATTATGATTGGGACTATTGCTATCAAGCTTGAGGTAACATAATCACTTGGTGGAATACAAAGTTTTTTCTCATATAATATTGTTTTGGTAAAAAGAATTGATCAACCTTGTTAACAAAAGGATTTTAATGAACAAAATATTGTTTCCACTATGGTTATTCTTGCTTTCTTTTACTTTTCTCCTTCCTAGTCTTTGCTTTTAGATTTGGTTTTGTTAGTTGTTTGCTTGTTAGAGTGTCTTAGAGCTGTTGTAGCTTGGTTCTTGTTTGCTTTTGCTTCTTCTGAAGAAACTGTTTCTGCGAGAAAATCAATTTTCATACTCTGGAAAATGGCTAAAAATAAAGTTTCCTGAAAAATCCTAGAAAATTCAAAATAAATTTTTCCTCGAAAAAAGGGGCAGCGAGACACCTGAAGTGACCCAGGGGGCCACCCCAGGCCACCACACCCAGGGTAGGCACGGCCTACCTAGGGGTGGCGCCTAGGGGGTTTGGCCCACCTGGTCCCCTCCAGGCTGCCTCCTCAAAGCCACCTTGTTTCTCTCTCCCGAAAAACACCAGAAAACTTTCTCAAGCTCTAGTTCTTGTTGTTCTTGCTCGCGATTTTTGATCTTGCTGATTTTTGAAGAGTTTGCTCCTTGGTATGTGCCTCCTCCACTTGTCCAATTAGATTTGTGATTGGTAGATTGTATTTTGAGTATTTTGCTGCTATAGGTGTCAGGTTTTTTGAGCTTGCATGCTTTTTCTATGCTTAGAAACATTATTTTCATGCATGTGTAGTCCTCTAGCAAGTTCCTACAGTAGTTTCTCATCATTTATCAACTTGGAAATCATTTGGTTTGATGCTTGTCTAAAAATTTCAGAATTAAAGAAAGGTCATGGACAACCACACATTTGGTGAATTATTTGAGAGTGATGCACCTAGAAGGGCAAGGCTTCCAAGGTCATCCACCAGTACGAGACCCTCATACAATGAGTATCTCATTACTCCGCGATTTGGTGTCGAGGGAGATAAAGGGGATGCGCACCCCTCCACCTTTCCTTTCCAAACTTTCTTGCGGGCTGCTGGGATTCTTGATGATTTTATGACCTTGGTTCGAAGGGCTGGACTAACGAGTATTATGCAGGATGAGAGCGTGCAATATGCCATGCTCACCAAAACATTTGTAGAGAGTTTCTCCTTTATCGTGTTCCATCATATGTTTCTTTCAAAGTTTATGGCAGGTCTTACCATATGACATTGAAGAAATTTTGTGGGGCTCTTGGACTTGGTACAACTGGGTCAACAAAGAAGATTCTAGCTCAACCTGCTAATTTGTTGGAGCTTTACCGAGGTATAACCAATGATTATATACGTAGAGCTCAACGGGGAAAGATAAGAAACATTCAACTTCCAGCCATCAGGTATATTTCGCTTACTATCTTGCCACTAGTGTTCTTGGTAGGGAGAACACTAGTAATATTTCCAGCTATCATTTGGCTTTGTTAGCTGATGCGCTCACCAATGAAACCAAGTGCAATCTTAGTTCTCTCATTGCTCGTCGCTTAACTGCTAAGGGACCCATTTATGGGGGAATTATTGCTACGCATGTTGCTGCTGCCTTGGGCATTGCTGTTAATCCAAATGATACAGTCTTGGCTCCTGAGAGGCTTGATCTTGCTGCCATGAAGGCGCATCACTTTGTCACCACTATCTCTACCCTTGAGAACTTGGTTTATAGAATGTTGTTTATTGACGGGGAAGAGAGAGAGAGAGAGAGATCCCTCTCCCCCAAACCAATTTGTTCAGTATTTCCCAAGGATCTTGGTCACGCTCCAAGGAGGAGATGGACGACAAGCTCGTTTCCTTAACTTCCATGGGCACTATCAGGAGGAAGCGCCCTCATATGACCCTGTTGAACACTACACAGGGGAGTCCTCGAGCTCGTACCACGACGAGGGAGCCTCCTCGTCATACTACGGAGGTGCATCTACTTGGGCACCATGGGGTTGAGCCCCACTTAGGCCAAAAGCCTAAGCTTGGGGGGAGTTATACCGACATCACACTCATATATATATCATGTTCCGTCGGTTCTTTGTGTATCCATTGTTTCGCTTTCTTTTTGGTTCTTGTTGCTTCTTTCTCAAAAACACAAAAATACCAAAATTATTTTTGTTGTTTCTCTTGGTTTGTTTCTTTGCCTTTTGGTTTTGGTTTTCCTTAAAAGAAAAAAATCCAAAAATATTTTGCTTTGTGTGTTTCTTTTGCTTTGTTTGCCTCTTGTTTGGTTTTTCTTTGTTTGCTTGTTTCTAAAAAAAATCGAAAGCACCAAAAATATCTGTTGTTCTTCTTTGGTTTTGTGAGTTCTTTGCAGGGTTCAGCCGTCCTCGGTGGATTTTGGGTCTCATGTTATTATTCAAGTCACACAAGTGAAGGGCAATAATGAAGATTAAGACAACTTGAGGTGTTGTAAGAGGCTGGTAACGAACTCTATTTGTTTTCATTTTTGTACATATACTCATCATTGTGAGCATGCTTAGCCTGTTTGTGTAAGGTGTATGTCATTATGGATGCTTAGTAGTTATTTCTTGCCTGTGATTAGCCCCGGCTTGCTAATAGTTTGTAGCATGTCATATAAATGTTTGCTTGCATTGTTTTATTCATACTTTGGCATGACATTGTGATATCCTCCTCTGACTGTTCATATGAATTGACTTGGCACATGCTCACGCATGCATATGACTAAACAATAGTCAGTAAGCCTCGTTGATTTATTTTGCCTTAGAGTTCTTGTATCACTTTCATGCCATAATTAGTCCTGTTTTGTTGCAAGCATGATTATGACAGTTATTGCTCTCTTGTTTGTCGCTCCCTTTCTATTCCTATCCTTCACTTGCACTGAGTAAGCTCTACCTGTGCTTCCAACTCCCCAAAACCAATATTGCTAACAGTGTCCACCATACCTACCTATTAGCATCATTTGCTATTTCAGTGCATATTCTATATGCCATGTTTTCTTCCAAAATAAAATGTTTGTCTGTTTTGAGAAAGTTAGTTAGTAAAAAGATCTCACGAACTTGATGGCACACTTTATTCCTTGCGCTTAATAATCCTGAACCATTATGACCTGTCCATGAAAGTTATATGCTTGCAAATCATATGCTGGGAGTCAGCAGAACCGTGTTGTCACAAGGAACACTTTCAACACTTTTTGTATATTTATATCCAATTGATACCTTGTTCTTTTGTTTGCGGATGTCGACGATGTGAAATAAAAGGGGGACTTGTGAGTTCATGGAGTTTATACATTGTGTTAGAGAAACGCCTAAGCCGCTAGCCTAAGCCATGCCTAATCATGGTGGAAACTTGCAACATCACCATAATGAGCATTTATGAAGCATCCTCAATAAAAAGCTATACACATAGTAAATAAAAAGATCGCTGAGATGCTCATTGTATGCTTGCCTTGTCATTTTGATCACGGGATCGCTCCTGTATCATGTGCAAGGGGTACCCCGTTGGAGGTTCTCTATGATATGCATGTATTTATAATGACAAGAAGTTACAGGTAACCAAAGTTGAGTAGCATGCGGAGCGGCCCTCGTACTCAAGGGACTTGGGATTTCCAGCCTATGGTCTGTCAAGCATATGATTCGGAGTGGACCTCACTTTCACCTTAACCATATGAAGATGCCTATGATAGGGGAAATGAGAGCTCAAAGCTAATGAGTACCTTCCTTTCAGCATTGGGAAGCCTTTCAATCCTTTCAAAACCGTTTTCACCACCTTGTTGAGTCACCGCTTATTCTATGAGCACCTTCTTGAGAGCATATTTGTCATTCTTGTGTTTGTTCCAAAACTTGGTTAATTATGTCATGACTTTGATGCTTGTATCTCTGATATCTTTATCTCTAGTCTTCATGTGAACTTCAGAGGCGCCTTGGCATTTATATTGTGCTCTTCAAACAAAGGCAAGTGAGATACCACTCTATCATACCTTATTATGAGCATTGCAATGTTGCTTATGTTTATGTTCCATGCTACTTATTATTATTTGACTTGGTTTCTCTTCATAACTTGCAATGACTATTGAGTAGACTTAGTTGCATGCTTCTTACTATGAGTTGTCTAAGCATCTACTCCTGTGCTGAGAATATTCACATCATATGAAGCAATGTGTTCATGAAAGGTCTTTTATCGCACTCAGTTTTCAACTGAATTGCTTGAGGACAAGCAATAAGCTAAGCTTGGGGGGAGTTGATACGTCCAAAACGTATCTACTTTCTCGAACACTTTGCTATTATTTCTCATCTAAACTTATGTGATTTGGATACAACTAACACAGATTGACGCTGTTTTCAGCAGAATTACCTTGGTGTCTAGTTTTTTTTGTAGAAAATCAACTATCAGGAAAAATTCCGGAAAATATGCCAAAAATTATATTTCACCAGAATATCCACGGAGCCAGAAGACGAGACGGAGAAGGGGCACGGGCCCACCCATGCCCAGGCGGGGGCCACCCTGGGCGCTGGGGGTGCGCAGCCTCTGGCACCCCTCCCCCCCCCTCTATAAGTTGCCTTTCGATCTAAAAAACGAGGGGGTTCGATAGTTTTCTGGAAATAGTTCCACTACGCCCCCGCAACCAGATTCGAAGATTCGGATCCAGAAACTCCATTCTGGCACCCTGCCGGGACGGGGGATTTGGAGAGGATCATCGCCATTTGATGACCCACAATTATAGGGGATTGCAACAGTGTTCGCGGGTAGTATTACCCAATTTATTGATTCGACACAAGGGGATCCAAAGAATACTTGCAAGCCTTAACAATTGAGTTTTCAATTCAGCTGCACCTGGAAATATTTTTTGCTCACAGAAGTTTATCAGTAGCAACAGTTCGGTAGTAGCAACAGCAAAGCAACAACAATAGTGAAACAAGAGCAACAATAACAGTAACAGCAAACAGTGGGATTCGAGTGCGGTAGGCATAGGGATTGTCACATCCCCAAATTTTCCAAATTTTGAAATGTGAAAAATAAATAAACAAAAGAAATAATTGTTGAAATTTAGGGTGAAAAGAAACTTTTTGTTTCAACTTGGAAACATCAAAACCCTTCTTGAACAAACTTTGAAGAAAATAGAATCCAACAAATTTCAATCAAGTGAAATGCATTCATGAATGAATGTATCTTGAAATTTAAACTTGGGAAAATAAAAACTCTAAAACCCTGATGGAAGAAAATCATTTCCAAGATCTCTCTAAGACTATGGATTTGATCCATATAAAAATTTGTCAACAAACATTTCAAGTGATCAAAATGACAAATAAAAATATTATAAAACAATAGAAATTGATTTCATTCAATTTGGGGCCATGAATAAAAACTTATGAATTTAATATGATAAAAGGAATTAATTTTCAAAGCTAATAAAGCTACTATCTAAATCCATACCAAATTATGAACAAAGTAAATCTAAAAGGGTTTAAAAGGATAAAGAAATATTAAATAAAATTGCACAAATTGGAATCACCAAGTTTGGATCTTTAAATAAAAAGATATGGATTTTATAAGGCAAAGAAAGAAAGAAATGAATAAGGAATATTTAAAAGCCAAATTAAATCTTGGCCAAATCCATAAACAAATAGAATTTATTGAATAATAAAAAGGATTAAAATATTATTTAAATAAAATCATAAGGATTGAACAATATTCAATTTTATTTAAATAAAGACAATTTACCTAAATAAAAAATAACAAGAAAATTATTCAGAAGACAATTTAAATATTCAATTAAGTCCATAAGCAAATGGAATAAATATGATTCAAATAAAATAAAGGAATAAGGAATATTCAAATAAAATAATATGACATTAACCAAATTCTATTCTATTTAAATAAAGACAAAATCCCTAATAGAAATGATTAATTAAATCATGGGAAAATAATAAAGTGGAATTTCCCAAGGTGGATATAAAAGTTATTTAATTAACTTAAATGGAATAAAAGAATTATTTGAATAAATTTAAATGGAATTAAAACCATATTTGAATAAAGACAATTTGCCCAATTTAAATTATTAATAAATCATATTTTGAATAATTCAAAATGAATTATTTAACACACTATGGAATAAATAAAACCTACTGAAAAGGGTTTTGATAAACATTTGAATTTAAAACAGAAAGTTAAATCATTTGAATAAATTATGGATTAGGACCATATTTAAAGTCCTATTTAATAAAGACAAGATGTCTATTTAAAATAAATAACAAACCATGTGTGAATGAAATAATTATTCTAAAAATGGACTTTAAAATACATGTTTAAGCAGAATAGAAACTTACTAAAAAGTTTGAAAATATTTGAAATGAAAAAGGGTTTGAAATCATTTGAATGAATTCAAAACAGAAAATCAAAATGGAAAAAGAAAAAGGAAGCAGAAAAAAGGGGAAAAGAACCAGCCCAGCCCACTAAGCCCAGCGAGCCCACTCTCACTCTCCCCCGAAACGTTTTCTTCCACTCAAACTCTCACCCGCGCTGCCACTGACAATACGACCCCACCTGAACTCTCTCTCTCTCTCTCTCTGACAGAACGACCCCACTGCCCCGTCACCATCTTCCCCACCGCGACCTATTCATCCCCCTCCTCGCTATTTCTGGCTGTAATTCCGCGGGTTTAATTCGCCATAACGCCACAGTAATCCCTCGCCGCGATTGTGCCCTCTTAATTGCTCAGGTCTCCTCTCCCGTTTCCCCCAGACGCCATTCTCCCTCTGGCCCTAGGCTGCTCGAATCGCAGCTCATACCCTCGCTGCTCCGACGATGCTCCGGCCATAATTCCGGCCAAGTATCGCCTACCCTTGCCACCCAGATCCCATGAGCGTGATCCCCATCTCCCTACGCATCTACCCGTAGTATCCATTCGCCCGCGCACGCTCCACATCGTCGGCAACCTCGATGACAGCATGTCGCTGCCGTCTGTCACTTCTCCGACGAGCTCTCCAGGTAAACCTCGACCGAGCCTTTCCCTCTCTTTGATGCTCCCAGGCTCGCGAGCCTCTTGCGCATCTAATGGAGCCTTCGGTTTGTCCTAGCACACTCTAAATCGTCGCCTCCGATGATGCGCAAACGCAACCGTCGCTAGAAGGAATTCCGACAAGAAATCCATGACGTCCTCGAGCGCCCCTTCGCCAACAAAGACAACCTCGAGCATCATAAAGCTTCGGCAAACTCGGTGAGATTCTCCCCTCGCTCTCTCGTTTCCTGTATCGTCGGCACCGTAACCGTCTGAGCGCGCCGCCGCCAGCCACCGTCGCAGCGCCGCCCATATGTGGTCGCCACCGTCTGAGCCGTTAGATTTCAATCCAAGCATTGCGATAGATTGACTTAAAGCGGGCCGTTATGCTCAATCAGAGTCGTGCGATGCACTTTAGATCTAACGATCCATAGGACGTGATCCGCGCGAACCGGTATGCGCCAATAAGAAATAGACATGTGTCTAGGCTTCTGTTTTAAAAACAGAAATGTTCTATTAGATGTTTGATTTTATAAAATTCATAACTTTAAATATACACTTCCAAATTTTACAAATTTTATATCAATGGAATCAGCAAAAAGAGTACTTTCCAACCATGCACTTTGTTTAGTGATTTGCTTTTGAAAAATTAGTTGTTTTTGCAGAAACATGTGTAGGCATATTTTGTGTATAAAATTTATTCTAAAAATGTTTTTAGGGTAAAATCTTTTGTAAATGGATTGTTTTGAACCTACTGACCAAAGAAACCAACTTTTGGATTTAAAAATATATTTTGTGACACTTAGGAATTATTCCCTTGAATTAAAGCATCTCTAGTTAAATAAAAATGTTGAATATATTTTAAAAATGCTTTTTGAGTAAAACCTTTGGAAAATGGTTTGAATTAAACTCTCTGACCCTAAACACAAAGTTTTGGATTTAAAATGTATTTGATTAAACCCTAGAAAAATTATTACTTTGATTAAAGGCATTTCTAGAAAAAATCAAAATGATGCTTGATTTAAAAATAGTTTTGAATGAAACCTTTTGTAAATGACTTTGTTTTAAAACACTTTGACCATAAAGATTAATTTTGGTGTTTAAAAACATTTTGTCTAACATTAGAAATTATTACTTTGGTTTAAATCATTTCTAGCAAAACAAAAATGATTTAAAGTGGCCATTTTCACTAACTTGTTATCAAATGGTTTTGCCACTTTGATAAATGACCAATAGGTGTGTTAAAATGTTTATAACCTATTAGAAACCACTTTTACAAATAAAACAATCTTTGGCATGCTTGCATGCATTGCTTTCTTTTTATTAATTTATGTGTAGAATTGTTTGAATGCTAGATTGAATTTGTGCCTTGATTGAATTGTAGTGAAATTTGAAGAGTGTGACTGTTGCAAGATCAAGGAGTGAACTTATATTTTCTACCAAAAAGGCAAGTGGTGCTTCATACTTTTGTCCCATTATTTTCACTATGCATTAGTGATATTTCTAAGTAGGACTTGCGTGGAATTTTTACTAAGTATGCTATGCCATGGGAAATCCTAGTAGATGAAACCTTAGTAGAATTTTCCCTAAGTTAAGATCCCTACTACCATCATGCTTAGCTTAGCTAGTAGAAAACAAGGGTGGATTATATTCATGCCATGGTATATTTCTAAGTCTATGACTTGTGTTTTGTTTAATAAAACAACTATGTGAATGAAACATCTGGGTGGAATAATGAGAATGGATTTATGTTGAGTGGTTACACAAGGCCAGGGGACTGGTGAACCTTGTGTATCACACTTGTGGAAAGCCACCCAGGAAAAAAGAGATTTGAGATGTCAAATGTTGAGAAGCTTCAAGTGCAGCCAGTTGGCATTATTGGCTCTGCCTGGATCATATAGGTTGCAATAACTTATCCAAATGGATAGTTGGTGGTAGGGGATGATAGGTTTGGAGCGCGTCCATTCTGGTCTAAGGGAAGGATTCTGAAAGATCTTATCTCTATGCATGTCGAGTCTTGTGGGGAAAGTGCACCACCTCGCGAGAGAGTAAAATATAAGTACTTAGCCATGTCCCCGACAATGGATAATTTGAGCATCAGGACATGGAAGCTATCAAGGATCTCCTCATCCCAATTTCTAAGTTAAAAACTTGTGGTTGAACAAGGGTTAAAGGATCTTCAATCTTTGATTGGTAGATTCCTTGGGTGATTTTGACAAACAAAAAGTTAGTGTTTTCAAATGATAAGGAAAATATATTTTGAGAAAAGCAAGCCTAAGCTCCACTTGGCCAAATGCATATAGATAATAGATACCACTATTCTACCATAGTATCACTTGCCAATACAATTCAAATGTATTGACCCCTTGTGGCTGTAACTTATTATGTTGCCGGTTTGTTTGATGTTAGTGAAGTGTGTTGATTAGGATTACAAGTCTACAATCAACATGATTGCATGTGACACTTTGAAGATGAAGGACTCCATGCTATAATTATTTCTGCTGCATTGTAATGAGATAGCCAAATGAGCTATGTAAGATATAATGATTATTTTATTCCTGGTTATAAAGTTATATTATGACCTTCGTTTCTTGATACTACATCTTAACTGTGGATGCTAGCTATTGATCCAGAGACTAGCATTGTAAACATAGGGATCTCTACCTTATTAAAGGTTGGGACCTCTACAGGGATGGATGGACGGGCGTTCCATGGACGAGTCTAAACATGTAACTTCAAGATCTAGGGCATTGCAGATAAATAATAACAAGCATCCAAGTACTAAACAATCCTAGGCATGTGCTCCAAATATAGTCATACGTGCTCGCAATGAGAACTTGCATAACATCTTCTGTCCAGCAAGCCCGTGGCAGCGGAGCCTCTAGGGAACTACTAGCAATTAAGGTGCTCCTTTTAATAGAGCACCGAAGCAAAGCATTAACACTTCGTGAACACATGTGATCCTCACACCACATCCATCCCCTCCGGTTGTCCCAATTATTGTCACTTTGGGGCCTTTGGATCCGGACAATGATATGTGTACACAACTTGCAGATAAGATCACAAACAATACTATCATAATGATTCAATAATAAGTTCATATCTGAGATCATGGCACTCGGGCCCTAGTGACAAGCATTAAGCACAACAAGTTGCAACAAAGTCAAATAGAAATAATAGAGATACTAGGCACTATGCCCTAACAATCATATTCGATTACATGACAGAACTCATCCAATCCCTACCATCCCCAAGCCTACAGCGGGGGATTACTCACTCATGGATGAGGGAAACATCGGTGGTTGATGGAGATGTGTTGGTGATGACGATGGCAATGATCCTCTCCAAATTCCCCATCCCGGCAGGGTGCCACAACGGAGTTTCTGGATCCGAATCTTGGTTTCTGGTGGCGGCAGCGGAGCAGAACTCTTTCTGGAAAACTATCGAACCCCCCTCGGTTTTTAGGTAGAAAGGCAACTAATAGGCGCAGAGAGAGGCCGAGGGGGTGCCTGCACCCCCCAGGCGCGACTAGTGGTGGGCCCGCGCCTGGCATGGGTGTGGGCCCCCAGGCCCCTTCTCCGTCTCGTCTTCTGGCTCCGTGGATCTTCTGGTGAAATATAATTTTTGGCATATTTTCCGGGATTTTTCCTGATAGTTGATTTTCTACAAAAAAAACTAGACACCAAGGTAATTCTGCTGAAAACAGCGTCAGTCCGTGTTAGTTGTATCCAAATCACACAAGTTTAGGGGAGAAATAATAGCAAAGTGTTCGAGAAAGTAGATACGTTTTGGACGTATCACCATCGTCATCACCAACGCATCTCCATCAACCACCAATGTTTCCCTCATCCATGAGTGAGTAATCCCCCGCTGTAGGCTTGGGGATGGTAGGGATTGGATGAGTTGTATCATGTAATCGAATATGATTGTTAGGGCATAGTGCCTAGTATCTCTATTAGTGCTATTTGACTTTGTTGCAACTTGTTGTGTTTAATGCTTGTCACTAGGGCCCGAGTGCCATGATCTCAGATCTGAACTTATTATTGAATCATTATGATAGTATTGTTTGTGATCTTATCTACAAGTTGTGTACACATATCATTGTCCAGATCCAAAGGCCCCGAAGTGACAATAATTGGGATAACCGGATGGGATGGCTGTGGTGTGAGGATCACATGTGTTCATGGAGTGTTAATGCTTTGCTCTGGTGCTCTATTAAAAGGATCACCTTAATTGCTAATAGTTCCCTAGAGGCCCCGCTACCACGGGCTGGCTGGACAGAAGATGTTGTGCAAGTTCTCATTGCGAGCACATATGACTATATTTGGAGCACATGCCTAGGATTGTTTAGTACTTGGATGCTTGCTATTATTTATTTGCAATGCCCTAGATCTTGAAGTTACATGTTTAGACTCGTCCATGCAACGCTGGTCCATCCATGTAACATCCCAAAAATACTAAACTTGGATCACCAAACTCTAATCATCAAATTTAGGGTTAACAAAAGCTTTGCTAAATAAAAATATAAATGCATGCATGTGAGTATGCATTTCATTTTGAATCCTTTTGGACCAACTTGTTTGTGTGTTCCTTTGCTTGTAAATGGATGCTTAGGTGAAATAAACACCATATAAACAATTCCCAAACTTTTCTCAAAGACAAGAAAATCAAAACAAATAAAATAAGGGAATGGTCATTTTGACCAATTTAACTCCCATGCCTACTTTGGCTGTCTCAAACTTTCAGAACCTAACAGAAACTTTTTTGGATCTTTGCAACCCTTGATTGTACTCATAACAAAGTATCAAGGCCCACTTTGTGATCATCCAGAAACTTTCAAATGCATAGTTTAAATGGAAATTCAAAATTGAATCTTTATCATATGAGAAGATCCCACTTTTTCAAAAACCACTCAAACAAGCTCAACTTTCAAAACCCAAGCATCTGCAGACTCACCAACACTAACCTAGCACACCCACCAAAAATATTTTCAAAATTCAAAACTTGAATTCTTGCGGCCATTTCATCAAACACATTGCAGACACAAATCATCAAAATCTTAAACACTATTGTGAGCAGTGATTGAAGCCTAAATTGTTCCCTCTCTAGCTCACAACCATCTCAGTAGATTATCTAGCAAGTTAAACCAAGCACTAGCCTCACTGTGAGCTTGGCAATGCCATCAATGGTGAACAGCCGAAGCCACCCATGCCACCCCAGTGTAGACAACAAGCTAGGAGAGAAACTAGCCATGCCAACCTTGTTTGGGAGAAAGCCCATGCCTCACCGCCCCCTCTCGACCAGCCCTGCCTAGAAGACATCGACCATAGCACCCAGGAACGCCGCGCCCGTGCCTCTGTCAACCATGCCGAGCGTGCGCCAGAGCGCCACCCTCGACCGAAGCCCACAGACCGCACGCCACCCTCGCCGCGTGCATACATGATCGCCACCGACCCAGGAGACTGCCAGACATCCCCGTTCGCCGCCCCATGCCTCACATCCACCGCTCGCCGTCGAAGAAGCCGCCTCTGCCGTGCAGAGCGTCACGTGTTCCAGACCAAACCGCACCGCCCCTACAAGCGCATTAAAGCCGTAGAGCATCGCCAGGAGACCACCAATCGATCGCCACCGCCGGCCATGCCTCTAGCAGCCCGTAGCCGTGTCGCCACCGTCGCCTGCCCATGTCGTTCGGTATCACCGTCGCGACTATAAATAGAGGCCTCCCCCGCTCGAATTCTTCACACCATTCCACTCCTCTCTCACCCAGAACCACCCCACCTCAGTCCTGGAGCAAGGCGAGCAGCACTTCGCCGGAATTTCGCCGGAGCCCACCGCCTCTGGAGAAGAAGGGGGCCAGCGATTGGAGCCGCCCCAGGAGGAGCTGCCGGTACCAGGAGAACCGCCGTCGTCAACTTTGTTGTTAGCCCGCCTCGCCAACCCTCGCCTGAACCTCGGTGATCCCCCCATGACCCCCACTGGCCGCGCTAGGTTTCTGTCTCGCCGGCGTTGCCCAACGTCTACGATGACCCTCAGCCATTGGATTAGAACCAGATCGAACGCACCACATCGCCCCATACCGCTTCGCACCCCCTGTCTCACTGACGCGTGGGGACAACCACTTATGCAGCCCGCGGAAGCGCTGTGCTTAGCAGGCCGGCCCGTTAACCTTTCCCGCGCAGCCCAGTTATTTGAATTTAACCTTTTCCTTTTTAGTTCAAACACACTTCTGTACCTAGTTTCAAAAATCAACCCAGGTCGATTCAGTGAACCAAATTGAATGAAACTAATTTTGTTAGAAAGTTCTGGGAATGCTGAATCCAAGCCCGTTGGATTCAAGTCATTTGGATCTGTAGATCATCCATGGTAAAAATAACAAGGCAGAAGCTTTTCTGCATTCAAACATTTTTCAAATTAAAACCGTAATTGCTTTTGAGTTGATTCCAACTCTCAAAAATCACATCTAACCATACCTTTCAGAATATATAAAAATATATAGGTTTACTTACAGAAATAATGTTCAAGTAATAAAAGAATGCCCCATAGTGATACCCTACTAATGCAAGCTTATACTGATATTGTGCAAGCCAATACTTGCAAGCCTTACTAATCAAGTTGACCTATGCAATCTACTACTTGCTTGCTTCCATGCCACCATATGCCTTAAAGCATATATGATCATAACCACTTGATAAACCAATCCTAGTTTTATTTGCAAGTTTATTACTTTATTTCTTTATCAAAGCTCTTACTTAGAGTTTACTGGAATAAATGGTAGATACTAGAAGGATACTTGAAGGTTGCATAAAGAGCATAAAATTTGGCCTAAGCTAGATAATCTTGATGTCCTCCTAAGGCATGGGATTAAACTTAGTCAAACCCCACTAGTGTACCACCCCTCATTAGTGCTTACCCCCACTTGTAGATGCTAGTGCTGAGCATAAAACTTGGTCAACATTAGATGGGAATACTTGGTGGAAAAATGGTTATGAAAACCTTGGAATGATGGATCATTCTATTGAAATGTTTTGGACATGTGTTTCCGAACACTTGATGATTTTGGTGATGAAAATGATGAATCATGAGCCTTAGCCCTTTATAAAACTGATGGTTGTCTGGATGCGATACCATTCCAATTTTATCGTATAACCACAATACCCGAAGATTGGGTAGGGCTTGACTGGAAATTTATATACCTTAGTATAGGTTCCCTCACGGCCAAGGTCTGAGCTGAGGCTACCTTGTGAAGATTGTCCACCTGTGCAGTACCCAAGATGACAGTTGGTCATGGTTGGGAGGCCAAACTCACAGGAGAGGTGCTTATACTAGGGCGTGTAATTGAAAGGTTAGGATTGATTATCCGCATACTGAGTATGGTGAATTCAGGATTTGTTCCTGACGGATGTATCGAATGTTGTGGTGAAAGTGTACAATCTCTGCAGAGTGTCAAACTATTCGAATAGCTGCGTCCGCGGTTATGGACAGTTGGAGTGGCCATACTGTTCCCCCGTCAGATGTTTTAAAAGAACTTGTGAAATGAATTGAGACTTTGACTTGACCACGACAGGGTTGTGATATGAGATACAAGTTCCCACTTAGGTGTTATAAAATTTCAACTAGCATTCGTTGCTTCTAAACTTAGTAGAGATAAATCTGGCTTTTGCAAAATAACCCTAGAGCCTAGTGTCCTATTACCAAAAACCCCTTTCACTTGTTAGTATTAGTTTGCGAGTACTTAAAGAGTACTCATGGCTTTGTCCCTGGCTATTCTGTGGCCAGACTATGAAGAGGAGTACCTGGAGGATGGACCCTAGGAAGGTTACGACAACTAGGATCATCTCCCATCGTCAGCATTGCCTGTGACCCCGAAGATGGAGCTTCGCCTATGCTACTGTTATTATTACGTATTCCGCTGCTTGATGTTGTATTAAGAACTGGATCATGAGATCCCTATTTGTGTAAGAACTTATGTACGGTTTGTAATGGATGATGTACTATGGTATCCAATTCTGTTATGTCTCGCAAAAATGGTAATCCTGGGATTGCGATGTATGGCATAACAGGCATCTGGTAAAAATCCAGGTGTTGACAAGTTGGTATCAGAGCCATCCTGACCATAGGAGACCCTAGTTAGACTAGACGTTGAATCAAAAACTTTGTTTCAAAACCAAAGAAAACAAATATTTACAAAAACTAATTCTCATTCTTATCGCTTTGATTCTTTCATGAAAATTCATGTTCCTCAAAACTCTTGCAAAATACATAAAATATTGACACACTTAATCACTCTACTAACTTACTCATCCTATATTCTTATAGATGGACGGGAAGTACATCAAGTTTTATCAGTTGGGGAATGGAGGAGACCTTATCTTTGAGAGGGATTTGGACCAGCTTTCGGAACTTCTGGAGCGTCTGCACCCCGAGTTCTTCGGAGTTCAGCTCAATGATCAAGGAGGAGAAGATCTGCAGTGGCTAATTGTTGCAAGTCTCCGAGGAAAGATTGAACCTCCCCCTACTGAGGGAATTCAGTTTACCTTAAGAGAGAACAACTGGCTCGATGGACTTGCCAGGGCCATGCAGGAAGCTCTTTCCCGTCTGTGTGGGAAGAGCATCAATCAGATCAAGGGAACCCGCTTTGAGTTTTGCCCAAGGCGTGATGCTAATGGACAACCACTGGAAGCCCCATACCACCCCGAGCTGAAGACTCAATTGGACCACCTCAGCTTCATGATGTACGATCGTCAGCAGGAGTTGGACAACTGCCGTGACTACTCCAACCACAAGCCTGCCATCATCAAGACGAAGGATCAGACCATCGCCATGTTAGCAAAGGATCGCAAGTCTCGCATTCGTCAGCTCGACAAGATGGAGCGCATCATTTCCCGTATTCGCCATCGTATCTCATCCTTGGAGGAGAACATCCACGAGATAGACATGCAGTTGGAGGAAAGGGAGAATGCCGGAGAGGATCTTCTTGGAGACCCCTACTCCTATCTCATCCATGATGATGATTTTCTGGAGGATCAGGCTATGGAATTCTTCACCGATGAGGATGATTTTGCCTTCATCGATGACGATGAAGATGATGAAGCCACCGATTCCGAGGAGTAGTAGCACTTGAGCACTAGCGTAGTGAGTAGTATTCGGTCCCACTGTATCGTAGTTTTCAAAATGGTTCTTAAAACCATCTGTTTTTCCTTGTTGTGGTGTGTGTTGTATCGTGTGCTCTGAATGAATGAGTGAATGAAAAGCAAGTTGCTAGAAAAACCTGAGTCAAACTTTAAAAACTTTTCAAAGACCCAAAACCTTAGAAATTTCCCTCTTTTCTCATGATCTATCTCAATCTTCAGATGCCACACGGAGGAAGTAGTTCATCCCCGGACCCGATGTTGCAGATTTTGCAAATGTTGACTTCTGACCACGAAGCTGAAAGAGCGGAATGTCAAGCCAACCTAGCCACCCTGCAACAGATAGCTCAGCTTGCCCACAACAACCAATGCCACGGAAATCAGGACAACCATGGATCTAAGCTCAAGAATTTCCAGAATACCAACCCACCTATTTTCACTAAGTCAGAAGAGCCCCTAGACGCCGATGATTGGTTGCAAACCATGGAAAATAACCTAGAAGTCGCCGGAGTGGAAGCCAACGAGAAAGTTCTGTTCGCCACCCACTATCTAGCCGGAGATGCCAGGGCATGGTGGAACAATGTTCGCGCAATGACCGGAGGCCAGATGATTACCTGGGAGGAATTCAAGGTCAAGTTTAGTAGAACCCATGTGCCACCAGGTTTGATCAAGAGGATGAGAGACGAGTTCAGAAAACTAAAGCAAGGAAGGATGACCGTAGTGGAATACCGTGACAAATTCTTGTCATTAGCTAGGTATGCCCCGGATGAGATTGACACCAAAGCCAAGAAGAACGAGAGATTCTTGAATGGTCTGCATGATGAGATGCAGACGATATTAGTCAATATCCCCTTTGCTGATATTGAAGCCCTTGTCGACTCGTCCATCCAAATGGAAGGAAAGATCAACCAAGCCAATGAGAACCGCAAGCGTCGTATGATGCATCAGCCAGGAACCCATCAGACCCCAAAGTATCGCCCTAACCCTTCTCCAGGATTTGCCCCAAGAACCAACAGACCCCCGATGAACTCCCCAAATTCGAAAACAGTCTTGCTATGGGTACCCAATAGAAAAGTCTAAGTGGTGTATACACGCCCTTGATCTACGATCATACGATCCATCTAGCTACCTCGTTGTAGCGTAGAACGAGGTCGACTGAGACATTTTTTTTGAACAATAACTGGGACTAGAAGACCCCAGAAGCTGCAGGATAGAACACGTGACATGTACAAATTGTAGAGAGGCCCTTTGTGAAAAACACCCTAACAAAACTAGACAAAATAGAACAGGGCCTCCCATTTACAAAAAAACACCCTAAGACTAGAAAATAAAAAGCAATCAAGTCCTATGGCACACCACCACCAATCTCCGGCGACCTCTAGCCAATAGTGGGGTCATGGGAATCTCTTGCTTGTGACGCTCCACTATCCGGAGAAGAGGCTAAGCCGTCAGCCATCTTGCAATCAACGGGGATGAACCACTTCTTGACACCGAGGTGTCGAGTCCCGACGCTGAGCTTCGAAGAAGGGCCTCCGATGGAGGTTTGAAACCCTAGTCACCTTTCGACAAGAAGAGGCAGCAGCCCGATGGCCACACCGCTGCCAATAGTCCACTACAAAGAAGATCTTGTGGGCACAACTTCAACTGTCCTCGTCTTCGTCTTTGGCACAAAATTCTTCGCCCTTCCATCCCTCGCCGCCATGGCCGACCAAGAGAAAATCGAAGAAGCAGGCACCGTCGATGCTTCCGAAGGAACCTCGAGCTTTATGGATGAGCCACATCATCGAGCCCAAACACCCCAATCTCCAACCACTAGAGCTCGAGTGTCAACACCCAGATTTTTAATCACAGATGCCTGTTATGCCATACATCGCAATCCCAGGATTACCATTTTTGCGAGACATAACAGATTGGATATCACAGCACATCATCCATTACAAACCATACATAAGGTCTTACACCAATAAGGATCTCATGATCTGGTTCTTAATACAATTCAAGCAGCGGAATAACGTAATAGTAATGATAGCATATGCGAAGCTCCATCTTCTGGGTCACAGGCAATGCTGACGATGGGAGATGATCCTAGTTGTCGTAACTTTCCTGCGGTCCTTCATCCTGATACTCCTCTTCATAGTCTAACCACGGGAATAGCCAGGGACAAAGCCATGAGTACTCTTTAAGTACTCGCAAACTAATATTAACAAGTGAAGGGGGGTGTAGTAGGATACTAAGCTCTAGGGTTGTTTTGCAAAAAAGCCAGATTTACGTCTACTAAGTTCAGAAGCAAAGAAAGCTAGTTGAAAGTTTTATAACACCTAAGTGGGAACTTGAATTTCATATCACAACTCTATTATGGTCAAGTCAAAGTCATAAATCACTTCATAAGTATTTTTGAAAACATCTGACGACGGAACAGTATGGCCACTCAAGCCCATAAATCATGACGCTTGACTATTCGAATAGTTTGACACTCTGCAGAGATTATACACTTTCACCACAACATTCTATACATCCGTCATGAACAAATCCTGAATTCACCATATTCAATATGTGGATAATCAATCCTAACCTTTCAGTTACACGCCCTAGTATAGGCACCTCTCCTATGAGTTCGGCCTCCCAACCAGGACCAACTGTCATCTTGGGTACTGCACACGTGGACAATCTTCACAAGGTAGCCCCAGCTCAGACCGTGGCCGCAAGGGAACCCATACTAAGGTATATAAATTTCCAGTCAAGCCCTACCCAATTTTCGGGTATTGTGGTTGTACGGTAAAATTGGAATGGTATCGCATCTAGACAACCATCAGTTTTATAAAGGGCTAAGGCTCATGCCTTAAAATTTTCATCATCAAAATCATCTAGTGTTCGAGAACACATGTCAAAACATTTCAGTAGAATGACTCATCATTCTAAGGTTTTCATAACCATTTTCACCAAGTATACCCATCAAAAGTTGATCAAGTTTTATGCTTAGCACTAGCATCTACAAGTGGGGTAAATGCAAATGATAGGTGATAACTAGTGGGGATTAGCTAAGTTCAATATCATGCCTTAGGATGACATCAATATTATCTAACTTAGGCCAAATTTTATGTTCTTTATGCTACCTTCAATTTCCTTCCTAGAATCTACAAGTCACTAAGTAAACTCTAAGAGAAAGCTTTGATAAACAAAATAAAGTATTAAGCTTGCAAGTAAAACTAGGATTGGGTATCAAGGGTGTAAGCTTGCAAGTAAACTTGCATGGTTTAGCTTGCTAAGATAGTAGTATAAGCTCTTGCTATGTTTCAAGTGTTAGCTTGCTCAGTTAATAGCTTGCCTTGTGCAGCACAGTGGCTGAAGTTCTCCTCGGCTTCTTCCTTGTAGTATCCTCCTTCCTCCTCGTATCCTTGGTCGATACTAGCGTCTATAAATAAATACGAGGTACACAATCACCAAACAACACTTAACTATTTCTAATCATCACACAAAGGTTCATACTAGATGATCTAGCATCATCACTAACATTACAAGGTTAAAGCACTTGTCCCATCTATTTTTATTTGAGAAAAGTAATTTCTACTCATTGAAAAACTACTTAAGATTTAATATTCTCCAACTCAAACATGGTATCATGTTGACACATGTCATCACCACATATTTCAGTACATGGGAGTGTGATTTAAAGTGGTGTCACAATTTAATAAGGTTTAACCTTTTTATTTTATTTAATGAAAGTGACTAGAAATGCCTATGTGGCATTCTTTTATTACTTGATCATTATTTCTTTAAGTAAACCTATATATTTTTATATATTCTCAAAGGTATGATTAAATGTGATTTTTGAGAGTTGGAATCAACTCAAAAGCTTTTATGGTTGGATTTTGAAAAATGTTTGAATGCAGAAAAGCTTCTGCCATGTTATTTTTACCATGGGTGATCTATAATTATAAATGGTTTGAATGCAACAGTCTTGGATTAAGAATTCCAGTATATTTCTAACAAAATTGGTTTCATGCATTTTGGTTCAGTGAATCGAGCTGGGTTGATTTTTGAATCTAGGTACATAACTGTGTTTGAAATTAAATGAATAAACTTAAGTTTGAATTGTTGGGTCGCACGGGAGGTTTAACTGGGCCGGCCCACTACGCACAGTGCACGCGCGGGATGGTTAAGTGGTTGTCCCCACTCGTCAGTGAGACAGTGAGTGGCGAAGCGGTACGGGGTGATCTAGGTCGCACGATCTAACTCTAATCGAACGGATCTGGTTCATCATCCACGTCAGGCAGCGCCGGTGAGACAGAACCCTAGCGCGGGAGGTGGGGTTCGTGGGAGGTTCACCTGGGCTTAGGCGATGGTCGGCGACGGGGGCGAATGACGAAGTCGATGACGGCGGTTCTCCTGGTACCGGCAGCTTCTCCTGGGGCGGCTCCAATCAACGACGCCTCTCCTCCTCTACAGCAGCGAACTCCGGTGAAATTCCGGCCACCTTGTGCTCGCCTTGCTCCGGGAGTGAGTGGGTGTGATCAGTGAGAGGTGGGGAGTGAACTGGTGAGAAGAAAAGGAGATGGGGGTCTCTATTTATAGTGGCTGAAGGGGACCGACGGGTGCGGGCTGAGCTCGTCGTGGTCGACGGCACAGAGTGGTACTGGCATGGGCGATGGTAGGGGGCGGTGTTGTGCTCCCTAGCGAAGCTCAACGGCGTGGTCTTGCGGCGTGGGGCGGTGCTGAGTGGTCGGAACGCGTCGATGCACTGGGCGGGTTCGACGGTGAATTTAATGGCGCACAATGTCTATGATCCGCGTGGCGGCGAACGGACATGTGCGCGGGGTTGCTGGGGTGCTGGCGATCACGCACGAAAGCAGCGAGGGCGGCGCACGGTCTGCGGGCATGTGTCGCGGTTGGCGCACTGGCACGCTCTCGGCTCGCTCGCAGAGAGGCTTGGCATGCTCGGGCAGTTTGGTCCAGGGACTAGCAGTGCTCGAGGCTTGGACAGGGGGTGGCGGTGGACGGTGGTCAGTGCTCCAGACATTCTTGCTAGGCTTGGTGCTTATCCTAGCTTGCTGTCGACATGTGGGTGGCAAGTTAGGCTCGGCATGGTCACCATTAGTGGATATGCCAAGCTCACAGTGGTGCTAAGGCTTGTTGAATGGGCTAGATCATCTACTGAGAGTATAGAGTGAGCTAGAGAGGGAACAAGGTTGGCCAAAATCACTGCTCACTATAGTGTTTGTTGTTTGTTTGTTTGATGCCACCAAGGTGTTTTATAAAATGGCCGAAAGAAATTCAAATTTGAATTTTGGATTCAAACTTGGTGGGTTTGCTAGGCACATACTAGGGAGTCTCTGGTTATTTGGATTAGTCAAGGGGCACTGGTTTGGTTGGGTTTTGAAAAGGTGTGATCTTCACATATGTTAAAGATTAAATTTTCACTTGTGATTTGACTGAGGTTGCCAAATGTTTCTGCAAGTTTGAAATGTGGTCTTTGATTCACTTTTACTTGGTCTAGCAAGGGGTGAAAATAATTGGAAAAGTTTCTATTTGAAATCTTGGACTAGAAACACTCAAAGTGACCTAGTGAGCAAGATTGGCAAAAATGACCATTTGCTTTAATTGATTTGTTTTTGATTTTATCTTGACTTGTTTATGCTTGGAAATGTTTTAGATGATGTTATATTCATCTTTGAACCATTCCTTACTATTTAGTTGAATCACACAAGTCCATCATGCATTTATCAAATCATCACATACAAACATGCATTCATATGATTTGAATTAACAAATTTTTTTATTAACCCTAATTTTAGTGATTAGAGTTTGATGATCATTGTTTAATATTTTTTGGGATGTTAGAAACCTTCCCTCCTTAAACAAAATCTCGTCCCAAGATTTGAAAAATAAGAAAAAATATTACCTAGGATTTGAAGAGATTGGGAAACTCTGTCCTGATGTGATCTTCTCGCTCCCAGGTAGCTTCTTCTTCAGTGTGGTTGCTCCACTGAATCTTGAGAAACTTGATGCTTCGGGTCCTGGTGGTTCTGAAATATTCTTCCAAAATACGGATGGGTACTTCGGGATACGTCAGGTCATCGTTGATCTCTATGGTCTGGTGATCAATGTTCTTGAAAACTTCAGTATTCTCCGGAACTTGAAGGCATTTGCGAATTAACGATATATGGAACACATTGTGTACTACTGACATCTCATCTGGCAGTTCCAATTGATATGATACTTCTCCTCGACTATTCAGAATCTTGAAAGGTCCGATATATCTGGGGGCTAACTTTCCTTTGATCTAGAAACACTGCATTCCCTTCAAAGGCGACACTTTGAGATACACAAAATCTCCGATATTGAAATCGAGGTCTCGACGTCTCTTGTCGGCGTAACTCTTTTGTCTTGACTAGGCGGTCTTGAGGTGCTCACGAATCTTGTGAAATTTCTCTTCTGCTTCTCGTAGGATGTCGGGTCCAAAAATCTGACTCTCTCCCACTTCTGACCAATTCAAAGGGGTGCGACACTTCCTTCCATACATGAACTCAAATGGGGCCATTTGCAGACTAGCTTGATAACTGTTGTTGTATGAAAATTCTGCGAAAGGCAGACAGTCTTCCCATTTAGATCCATACTCTAGCACACATGCTCTCAACATATCTTCGAGTATTTGATTTACTCGCTCCATTTGTCCATCGGTCTGCGGGTGATACGCTGTGCTGAAATCCAGTCGGGTTCCTAAACCTTCTTGAACTTTCTTCCAGAATCTCGAGGTAAACTGAGTTCCTCGATCCAATACGATGTTCTCGGGGACTCCGTGCAGACTGCCGATTCTAGCGATGTACAATTCTGCTAGCTTCGAGCTCTGGTACGTGGTCTTGACTGGTAAGAAATGGGCGACTTTGGACAATCTGTCAACTATGACCCAGATAGAGTCATTTACCCTACTAGAAGTAGGAAATCCGGTGATAAAGTCCATTCCAACTGAATCCCATTTCTATTCCGGAATCTGTAATGGTTGCAACAGTCCTGCGGGTCTTTGATGTCCCGCCTTGACTCTCTGACATATATCACACTTGGCGATATAGCTTCCGATTTCTCTCTTCATCTTATGCCACCAAAATTGCTCCTTCAAATCCTAATACATCTTTGTTCCTCCGGGGTGGATAGAATACAGAGTATCATGGGCCTCTTTCAAAATAACTTCTTTCAACTCTGAATCTGCTGGTACGCAAAGACGTCCTTTGTACCACATAACTCCTTCCTCGTCTTCGGTGAATCCGGGTACTTTGCTTGTACCGATACGACGTTTGATTCCGTCGATACTAGCATTTCCTTTCTGCGCCTCCTTGATCTGACTGATCAAAGTGGGTTGAAGTTCTATGCTAGCCAAAAATACTTCACTCACTAATTCCATTCTAAAATCTTCCATCTCTTTGTGAAAACTTGGTTGCTCCTACAAAATCATGGAGTTCAAGCGGCACGACAATCTTCTAAGGGCATCTGCTACCACATTGGCTTTACCGGGTGATACTGAATGTCCAGATCATAGTTCTTGATTAGCTCGATCCATCTTCTCTGCCTCATATTCAGCTCCTTCTGAGTGAATATATACTTCAAGCTCTTGTGATCCGAATAAATCTCACAATGGTTTCCCATAAGATAATGCCTCCATGTCTTCAGGGCTATAACTACGACTGCTAGTTCAAGGTCATGGGTTGGATAATTCTGTTCATGTTGTTTCAGTTGTCGGGATAGATAAGATATAACTTTGCCTTCTTGCATTAGTACACATCCGAGACCGATCTTGGATGCGTCACAATACACATCAAAGGACTTCGTGATATCCGGCATGATCAAGATTGGGGCTGAAATCAATCTCCTCTTGAGTTCCTGAAAACTCGCTTCACATTTGTCCGTCCATTCAAACTTCTTGTCCTTCTTCAACAATTGGGTCATGGGTCTTGCAATACTCGAGAATCCTTCTACAAACTTGCGGTAGTATCCCGCTAATCCGAGAAATGCACGAACTTGGGTTTGAGTGGTTGGGGCTTGCCAATCTTCCACGTCCTTCACCTTCGCAGGGTCAACGGCAATTCCTCCGGCTGATACAATATGTCCGAGAAATCCTACCTCATGTAACCAGAATTCACATTTGCTAAACTTGGCATACAACTGATGCTCTCTAAGGGTTCCAAGAATGGTCCTTATGTGTAGCTCATGTTCTTCTTCTAATTTGGAATAAATCAGAATGTCATCGATGAAAACAACGACAAACTTATCCAGGAAGTACATAAAAATCTTATTCATGAGGTTCATGAGATAAGTGGGGGCATTGGTTAATCCAAAAGACATGACAGTATACTCATATAATCCATATCGGGTGGTTAAGACAGTCTTTGGAATATCCACTGTGCGAATCTTTAGTTGATGATAGCCAGTTCTAAGATCAATCTTAGAAAACACTTTGGCACCCGTCAACTGGTTAAACAGGTCTTCTATTTTTGGCAACGGGTACTTGTTCTTGATGGTGACATCATTCAACTTCCGATAATCCGTACACAAACCGTTACCTCCATCTTTCTTGTCCACAAACAAGACAGGTGATCTCCATGGTGACGCACTTGGTTGAATCAATCCAATTTCCAGCATGGCATCCAGTTGCTTCTTCAGTTCCACTAGTTCCGACGGGTTCATACTATATGGTCTCTAGGCTATGGGTCCGGTTCCAGGGATTAGTTCAATGATAAACTCGATATCCTGATATGGGGGCATACCGGGAAAAAACATCTGTAAATACATCGGGGTATTCACAGACTATCCGGACTTGGTCAATGGTTGGCTGGGATATACTCTTGTTGCACTTGAATTGATGGGGCAAGGTTTCAGATACATGCTCGACTGGTATTCCGGTTGTACTGGTCATGGTTATGGCTTTCTTGGCACAGTCAATTAATCCTTTGTATTTGGACATCCAATCCATTCCTAGTACTACTTCCATACCTTTAGTTCCGAGTACTATTAGATTAGCATAAAAATCTATGCCATGGATGCGGATAGGGACGGCTTTGCAAATTTGTCTAGCTTTGGTGGTTGAACCAGGTATTTGAACAATCATAACATGCTTAAATTTGGTTGGTTGAATCTTACTAGTGCATGCAAATTCTTCAGTAATAAATGAGTGCGATGCTCCAGAATAAAACAACACTCTTGCAAGTACTGAGTTAACAGAAAACATACCCAGCACTACATCTAGCGCTTCTTGGGCTTCTTCAGCATGCATGATAAAGAGACGACCATTGCGGTTGAGCGAATTCCCTGGGGCAAGCCTTCTTCCGGGCTAAACACGACGCTGCTGCTGAGTTGGGGAATTTGCATTGGGGGCTGCGGCAATCTTCTTGGGGCACTCATTGGAATAGTGACCCTTGGTTCCACATTCATAACAAATCATTTTCGACTTGTCCTTTACTTCAACAGGCACAACATTGCTTCCAATCCTTGGGGCAGTGTTGGTGTTGGTGGCAGCATTGTTGTTGTTGAACTTGGCTGGTGCACGGTTGAAATTGTTGGGATTGCCGGGGTTTTTGTGGTTTCCTCCGAGCCTTGGGTTTCCACGGTTGGGATAGGTCGGGCGGTTCATCGGGGGTCTGTTGGTTCTTGGGGAAAATCCTAGAGATGGGTTGGGGCGATACTTTGGTGTATGGTGGGTTCCTGGTTGATGCATCATGAGACGCTTGCGATTCTCATTGGCTTGGTTGATCTTTCCTTCCATCTGAATGGCAGAGTCAACTAAGGATTCAACATCTATAAAGGGGATATTGACTAACATTGTCTGCATTTCATCGTGCAGACCATTCAGGAATCTCTCTTTCTTCTTGGCTTCAGTGTCGATCTCATCCGGTGCATACCTAGCCAATGATAATAATTTGTCACGGTATTCCACTACTGTCATCCTTCCTTGCTTCAGTTCCCTGAATTCATCTCTCATCCTCTTGATTAAACCTGGTGGCACATGGGTTCTGCTGAACTTGACTTTGAACTCTTCCCAAGTCATCAGCTGACCTCATGTCATTGCGTGAACGCTGTTCCACCATGCTCTTGCATCTCCAGACAGATAGTGGGTAGTAAACAACACTTTCTCGTTAGCTTCCACTCCTGCAGCTTCTAGATTGTTCTCCATGGTTTGCAGCCAATCATCTCCATCTAGGGGCTCTTCTCACTTAGTGAAAACAGGTGGATTGGTGTTCTGGAAATTCTTGAGCTTATATCCATGGTTGTCTTGATTTCCATGACCTTGATTGTTGTTGGACATCTGAGCTATCTATTGAAGGGTGGCTAGGTTGGCTTGACGTTCGGCTCTTTCGGTTTCACGGTCAGAAACCAACATTTGCAAGAGTTGCAACATCGGGTCCGGGGCTGAGTTGCTTCCTCCGCGAGGCATCTGAAGATTGAGATAGATCATGAGAAAAGAGGGAAATTTCTAAGGTTCAGAGTTTTTGAAATTTTTTTTTTAACTTTTCAAGTGTTGACTCAGATTTTTCTAGCAACTTACTTTTCATTCATTCATAGCACACGATACAAACACATACCGCAACAATGGAAAACAGATGGTTTTAAGAACCATTCTGTGAAACTACGATACATTGGGACCGAATACAACTCACTAACGCTAGTGCCCAAGTGCTACTACTCCTCGGCAGTGTCCTCATCATCCTCATCATCATCAATGAAGGCGAGGTCCTCCTCATCGATGAAGAAGTACATGGCCCAATCCTCCAGAAAGTCATCATCATCGCTGAGATAGGAGTAGGGGTCTCCACGAAGGTCTTCCCCTGCATTCTCCCTCTCCTCCAACTTCATGTCTCTCTCGTGGATGGTCTCCTCCAATTCCGTGATCCGGTGGCGAAGACGGGCAATGATGCGCTCCTTCTTGTCGAGATGACGGCGATGAGACTTGCGATCCTTCACTAGCATGGCGATAGTTTGATCCTTCTTGACGGCGATGGTGTACTTGTGGTTGGTGTAGGAGCGGGCATTGTCCAACTCCTTCTGACAGTCAGACATCATGAAGCTGAGGTGGTCTAACTGAGTCTTCAGCTCATGGTGGTATGGGGCCTCCAGTGGCTATCCCATAGCATCACACATTGGGTAGAACTCAAAGCGGGTAGCCTTGATTTGATTGATACTCTACCCACACAGACGGTCAAGAGCTTCCTGCATTGCCCTGGCAAGTCCATCAAGCCAGTTGTTCTCTCTTAAGGTTAACTGAATTCCCTCTACAGTGAGAGGTTCAATATTTCCTTGGAGACTTGCAACAACTAGCCACTGCAAATCTTCTCCTTCTTGATCATTGAGCTGAGCTCCGAAGAACTCGGGGTGTGGACGCTCCAGCATTTCTGCCAGCTGGTCCAAGTCACGGTCAAAGATGAGGTCTCCTCCATTCCCCAACTGATAAAACTTGTTGTACTTCACGTCTATCTATAAGAATATAGGATGACTAAGTTAGTAGAGTGATCAAGTGTGTCAAATTTTATTTAAGTTTGCAAGAACCTTTGAGGAACATGAATTTTCATGAAAGAGTCTAAGTGGTAAGAATAAGAATGAGTTTTTTGTAAATACTCACTTATTTGGTTTTGAAACTAAGTTTTTGATTCAAACGTCCAGTCTAACTAGGGTCTCCTATGGTCAGGATGGCTCTGATACCAACTTGTCAACACCCGGACTTTTAATCACAGATGTCTGTTATGCCATACATCGCAATCACAGGATTACCATTTTTGCGAGACATAACAGATTAGATATCACGTACATCATCCATTACAAACCATACATAAGATCTTACACCAATAAGGATCTCATGATCCAGTTCTTAATACAATTCAAGGAGCGGAATAACGTAATAGTAACGATAGCGTAGGCGAGGATCCATCTTCAGAGTCACAAGCAATGCTGACGATGGGAGATGATCCTAGTTGTCGTAACCTTCCTGCGGTCCTTCATCCTGATACTCCTCTTCATAGTCTGACCACGGGAATAGCCAGGGACAAAGCCATGAGTACTTTTTAAGTACTCGCAAACTAATATTAACAAGTGAAGGGGGGTTGTAGTAGGATACTAAGCTCTAGGGTTGTTTTGCAAAAAGCCAGATTTACCTCTACTAAGTTCAGAAGCAAAGAAAGCTAGTTGAAAGTTTTATAACACCTAAGTGGGAACTTGAATTTCATATCACAACTCTATTATGGTCAAGTCAAATTCATAAATCACTTCATAAGTCATTTTGAAAACATCTGACGACGGAACAGTATGGCCACTCCAACTGTCCATAACCGCGGATGCGGCTATTCGAATAGTTTGACACTCTGCAGAGATTGTACACTTTCACCACAACATTCGATACATACGTCAGGAACAAATCCTGAATTCACCATACTCAATATGCGGATAATCAATCCTAACCTTTTAGTTACACGCCCTAGTATAGGCACCTCTCCTGTGAGTTTGGCCTCCCAACCAGGACCAACTATCATCTTGGGTACTGCACACGTGGACAATCTTCACAAGGTAGCCTCAGCTCAGACCTTGGCCGCAAGGGAACCCATACTAAGGTATATAAATTTCCAGTCAAGCCCTACCCAATTTTCGGGTATTGTGGTTGTACGGTAAAATTGGAATGGTATCGCATCTAGACAACCATCAGTTTTATAAAGGGCTAAGGCTCATGCCTTAACATTTTCATCATCAAAATCATCTAGTGTTCGAGAACACATGTCAAAACATTTCAGTAGAATGACTCATCATTCTAAGGTTTTCATAACCATTTTCACCAAGTATTCCCATCAAAAGTTGATCAAGTTTTATGCTTAGCACTAGCATCTACAAGTGGGGTAAATGCAAATGATAGGTGATAACTAGTGGGGATTAGCTAAGTTCAATATCATGCCTTAGGATGACATCAATATTATCTAACTTAGGCCAAATTTTATGCTCTTTATGCTACCTTCAATTTCCTTCCTAGAATCTACAAGTCACTAAGTAAACTCTAAGAGAAAGCTTTGATAAACAAAATAAAGTATTAAGCTTGCAAGTAAAACTAGGATTGGGTATCAAGGGTGTAAGCTTGCAAGTAAACTTGCATGGTTTAGCTTGCTAAGATAATAGTATAAGCTTGCTATGTTGCAAGTGTTAGCTTGCTCAGTTAATAGCTTGCCTTGTGCAGAGCAGTGGTTGAAGTTCTCCTCGGCTTCTTCCTTGTAGTATCCTCCTTCCTCCTCGTATCATTGGTCGGTACTAGCGTCTATAAATAAATACGAGATACACAATCACCAAACAACACTTAACTATTTTTAATCATCACACAAAGGTTCATACTAGATGATCTAGCATCATCACTAACATTACAAGGTTAAAGCACTTGTCCCATCTATTTTTATTTGAGAAAAGTAATTTCTACTCATTGAAAAACTACTTAAGATTTAATATTATCCAACTCAAACATGGGATCATTTTGACACATGTCATCACCACATATTTCAGTACATGGGAATGTGATTTAAAGTGGTGTCACAATTTAATAAGGTTTAACCTTTTTATTTTATTTAATGAAAGTGACTAGAAATGCCTATGTGGCATTCTTTTATTACTTGATCATTATTTTTGTAAGTAAACCTATATATTTTTATATATTTTGAAAGGAATGGTTAAATGTGATTTTTGAGAGTTGGAATCAACTCAAAAGATCTTATGGTTGGATTTTGAAAAATGTTTGAATGCAGAGCTTCTGCCTTGTTATTTTTACCATGGGTGATCTATAATTCTAAATGGTTTGAATGCAATGGTCTTGGATTAAGAATTCCAGTACCTTTATAACAAAATTGGTTTCATGCATTTTGGTTTAGTGAATCGAGCTGGGTTGATTTTTGAATCTAGGTATATAACTGTGTTTGAAATTAAATGAATAAACTTAAGTTTGAATTGTTGGGTCGCGCGGGAGGTTTAACTGGGACGGCCCACTACGCATAGCGCATGCGCGGGCTGGTTAAGTGGTTGTCCCCACTCGTCAGTGAGACAGTGAGTAGCGAAGTGGTACGGGGTGATCTAGGCCGCACGATCTAACTCTAATCGAACGGCTCTGGTTCATCATCCACGTCGGGCAGCGCCGGTGAGACAGAACCCTAGCGTGGCAGGTGGGGGTCATGGGAGGCTCACCTGGGCTTAGGCGATGATCGGCGACGGGGGCGAACGACAAAGTCGATGACGACGGTTCTACCGGTACCGGCAGCTTCTCCTGGGGCGGCTCCAATCGACGGGGCCTCTCCTCCTCTACAGCGGTGAACTCCGGTAAAATTCCGGCCACCTGGTGCTCGCCTTGCTCCGGGAGTGAGTGGGTGTGATCAATGTGAGGTGGGGAGTGAACTGGTGTGAAGAAAACGAGCGGGGAAGGCCTCTATTTATAGTGGCTGAAGGGGACCGGCGGGCGCATGCTGAGATCGTCATGGTCGACGTCACAGAGTGCTACTGGCATGGGCGACGGTAGGAGGCGGTGCTGTGCTCCCTGGCGAAGCTCAACGACGTGGTCTTGCGACGTGGGACGGTGCTGAGTGGTCGGAACGCGTCGACGCACTGGCGGGTTTGACGGTGATTTTAATGGCGCACAACGTCTACAGTCCGCGTGACGGCGAACGGGCATGTCCGCGGGGTTGCTGGGGTGCTGGCGATCACGCACGAAAGCGGCAAGGGCGGCACGCGGTCTGCGGGCGTGTGTCGAGGTTGGCGCACTGGCGCGCTCTCGGCTCGCTCGCAGAGAGGCTTGGCATGCTCGGGCAGTTTGGTCTAGGGGCGAGCAGTGCTCGAGGCTTGGACAGGGGGTGGCGGTGGACGGTGGTCAGTGCTCCAGACATGCTTGCTAGGCTTGGTGCTTCGCCTAGCTTGCTGTCGACATGTGGGTGGCAAGTTAGGCTCGACATGATCACCATTAATGGATATGCCAAGCTCATAGTGGTGCTAAGGCTTGTTAAATGGGCTAGATCATCTACTAAGAGTTTAGAGTGAGCTAGAAAGGGAACAAGGTTGGCCAAAATCACTGCTCACTATAGTGTTTGTTGTTTGTTTGTTTGATCCCAGCAAGGTGTTTGATAAAATTGCCGAAAGAAATTGAAATTTGAATATTGGATTCAAACTTGGTGGGTTTGCGAGGCACATACTAGGGAGTCTCTGGTTAGTTGGATTAGTCAAGGGGCACTGGTTTGGTTGGGTTTTGAAAAGGTGTGATCTTCACATATGCTAAAGATTCAATTTTCACTTGTGATTTGAATGAGGTTGCCAAATGTTTCTGCAAGTTTGAAAGATGGGCTTTGATTCACTTTTACTTAGTCTAGCAAGGGATGAAAAGAATTGGAAAAGTTTCTGTTTGAAATCTTGGACTAGAAACACTCAAAGTGACCTAGTGAGCAAGATTGGCAAAAATGACCATTTGCTTGAATTGATTTTCTCTTGATTTGTTTCTGCTTGAAAATGTTTTAGATGATGTTATATTCATCTTTGAACCATTCCTTACTGAAAGTGCAATGGACATCGCCTAGAGGGGGTGAATAGTCTTTTAAAATTATTACGGTTTAGGCTCAAGTAAATGCGGAATAAAACTAATGTTTAATTTATTGAGCAGAAAACCTAGCCACTAAGTTCACCTAAGTGCACCAACAACCTATGCTAAGCAATACAAGCAACAAGGTGATAGCAAGATATAAATACTTCAAGCACGATGGCTATCACAAAGTAAAGTGCATAAGTAAAGAGCTCGGTTGAGAGATAACCGATGGACACGGAGACGAAGATTTGTTTCCCAAAGTTCACTTCCAAAGAAGCTACATCTCTGTTGGAGAGGTGCGATGGCGCAATGCTCTCCGAACGCCACAAATGGCTCACCTCGAGGTGTGGTGGCTCAATGCTCACCCAACGCCACACAAGGCCTCACCCCGGATGCGGAAGCACGCAACTCACCGACGCCACAAAAGGCTCACCCTATTCTCCCGAGTGCGCACCACAAAAGGCGGGCACTCGCTCCACTATGGGACTCTTGAGGGCGGTCACCGAACCCGTACAAGATTGGGGCTATCTCCACAACTCAATTGGAGGATCCCAACAACAAAGCCACAAAAGGCTATAACGCCACAAAAGGCTACAAGACCACAAAAGGTCAACAACCCAACCACACAACCGCCTAGGGTTCCAAGAACCCAAGAGAAACAAGCCCACAAGCTTGAACTCACCGAATCTCCGAGGAGAACTCAAGCCTATGCACCAAATGCAAGGGCAAGTCCTTCTCTCCCAAATTCCAACAAAGCTACAAAAGCTATTGGGGGAATAAGGAAGAAAGAACACAAGAGGAGAACACAAAACTCTCCAAGATCTAGATCCCAATGATTCCTTCACAAAGAAGGGATTTGACTTGGGGGGATTGTAGATATAGATCTCCTCTCACTTTTCCCTCAAAAAGATGTAAGAATCATAGGAGGAAGAGGGAGTAAGAGATCTCAAAAAGGTCAACAATGGTGGGCAAAAACGAGCTCAAAATATAGGGAACCATTGGGGAAGAAGCCCCCCTTAAATAGGACAAGGAAAAACTGACCGTTTGGACTAGATTCGCGCCCCACCGGAACTTCCGTCCTCCCGAAACTTCCGGCAAATAGAAACACAAGTTACTGAACCTGACCGGAACTTGGTCCGGAACTTCCGCTCAAGCAAAAACGCAGGACAACATTGCACGAAAACTTCAATAACTTTTGATTCCGGACTCCGTTTTTAATGATCTTGGGCTCATTTTGAATAGAACAAAAAGTTTTAAAAGATTATGCAAAGAAACATCATAGTACAGCATGGAAGGATAAAACCAAATTGAGAAAGGTATGACCTCTCTAGAAGCGATGAACTGGTAAAACCTCCAAAACCCAAAACACAAAAAGTTGAGCTTGGAAACTCCGATTGGGATGAAACCAATTTTGTCGAAAAAATAAAACCAAGTAGAACCCAACAAAATTTTAAATATTAGATACCACCAAGGGATAAAATATCAAGTATATATATGTGAAGTATTCCCCAAGGTGTGGAGCCGGAAAACTCGCAAGATCAAAAACCTCAATAAGAAATGCAAGGGAAATCCTTGGACGATGAACTAGAGCTTGTTATGATGATGACCACAAGCTCTAGATCCTCTAATGGACAAGAACCAAATAACAACCAAGAAAGATGATGCTATGAATGCAAAGGTTTGATCTCTCTCCGAACGATGCAATCGAGACACCCGCTTGAGAGCCCCTCTTGATAGTACGGCTATCTATCCTAAACCCGGTCTCCCAACTAACAACATGAGACCGGCAAAAGATAATCCATATCAAGAACATACCTTTACCTTGATCATCCCACTTGAACTTGATGTAGACCGTCTTGTTCTTCTATAGTGGGAACACTTTTCTTGTTTGCTCTTGCTTGATGAAGATGAAGACTTGCAAATTGCTCCCCCATACTCCATGGGGAAGCCTCTTCTTTGAACTTGTCATCATCACCCCATGATCATGAGGATGGCAAGCTTCAAGCATGAGATCTTCTAGAGATGGCGCGTCTTGAGCTTGCCCTTCTTCATCCCTTCTTGAGGTTGATCCATCTTGATGCAAATCTTTGCACTTGTCTTGATCAACCTTCAAGCTCCTTCTTTCTTCATGATTCCAATGGCATATAGCCCTTGGACATTTCTTCAACTCTCAACCTTGAGACCAACACATGGCCCAAGAGACGCCAATGGACAAACCTACAAGTGAAACTCAATTTACACATTAGTCCATAGAGATTGTCATTAATTACCAAAACCACACATGGGGGCATAGATGCCCTTTCAATATCCCCCATTTTGGTAATTGATGACAATCCCTTAGCGAGGGTTTACATATGCAACATAAAATACTACACAAGTATGTGATGTTGGTACAACCACAATATATAGAGCAAACTCCCCCACAATCTATGCATGTGTGATGAACTTGAATTTCATTGCATAGATTGCCAACCGTTACCGTTGGTTGAGTTTCCTATATATATTCAATATGCAAGGCAACCACAAAGATGCAAGAGCATGAGAGGCAAATGCTCAAGAACACACTCAAAGCAAAGGCCAACTTCCTTTAAACCCTCCAGAACTTCTCCCCCATTGGCATCGATTGCCAAAATGGGTGAAAAGTTCTAGAGGACCAATATAGTGAGAATGCCTCCAAAGGTGTGCATATGCACAAGTCAAATGATGAGAACTTGGGAGGAATTAAAAATATATTGAGGACCCAAAGAAAGCAAAAAAGAAAAGAAAGAGAAATAAGATTCAACAAATGAAGCGAGCAATCAAAAGATCCAAACGAAACAATTGAAACACCAACAAATGATGTCAAAAGGAAGCAACAACCAAGAGTGTTTAAATGAGAATAGATAAGCTCCCCAAAATTTGTGCAAAGTTTAGAATACTTGTATTGAATACAATATGCACAAATATGGAATCCTTGCTCCCCCATAAGCATTTAAACCACAAGAAATGAGAAAGAAGGAAATTATGCACTATTAAATGAATTAGAGAAGCTCCCCAAAGATTGTGCACCAATTATAGTAATTGTATTTGGAAACAACATGCACAACCATGGAATACTCACTCCTCCAAACGCATTTAACAATGCACACATAATACAATAATTTGGAAGCCACCGAAGAATCAAAATGAAGTAGGAGGTGATTTCCAAGAAATGCAAAAACAACCAAATATTGATCTTCTCTTGTGTGTATAAATTTCTATGTGGAAAATATCACAAAGACATATGACCACAAAGAAATATGCACAAACAAGATAGATACTCAAGAAAGCACATTGAAAGGCAAAGAGGAAGTCATATAATATACCAATAAGATGTTTTGCTTGAAAGCATGCCTAAGGGCTCAAATATATCTTATTGTACATCGATGAGCTTCAAACACCAACAAACTCCATATATAACAACTATTACCAAGGTTAGAAGGGGATAGAAGGAATATAAGGAGAAAGGCAACAAGTATCACAAGATTGGAATCAACTTGCAAAAAATACTCACTATTGCACATGAGAGATACTGAGGAAATGATATGCAACAAAATTGCTAGATTGACATATTTGGGATAGGTGAGTCATGAGCATGATTTAGTATAGTCCCCATTATATGCACTCATCTCAACATACACACATTTGCAATAGAGAGAACTTCTTCAAAACCAGAGCAAGAAATCGAACATATGCAAGTACACAAATTCATGCCAACAAGCAACCTACAAAAGGTTGGGAACAAGATAAGTATGCATGAGAGAGAGATACTTGTTACCGAGATATAATTGGTAGGATGAAAAATATGTGAATTCGTTGATCATCCTAGCTTGCATCCAATTGACATGTAAACGCCACTCCTTCCTTGTTCAAGATACAAGCACCAAATATATATCTCCAATGTACCTAAAACACAATTAAGTACACTATGGTCCCTAAACAAATTGGGTATAAAGTAGTTAGTGCAACTACAATACATAGGAGAACCTCCAAACAAACATGTGCATATTGATATGAAAATGGAATTTCATGCACATCTTAGCCCTTTAGGATTTGGTGGAGTTTCCCTTATATATTGGATCAAAGAAAGCAAGCATGCCATAATATATACAAGAAGTAAACATGCATGCATAGACTTTCAAGAACCAAAAGGAGATACAATTTGAACAAAAACACCAAGTAAACCAATAATACACACACAAAGGTGTGCCTCGAGAAAAAGTGTCCAAATTGTATTAAAGAACCAAATTAACACATGAAAGGTCACAAGTTCAACAAATGAAATAGAAAGAGCCAAAGAAAAAGGATAAGAAAAATACCAAGGCACAAGGATTTATCTCATCCTAAAAGAACAAAATAAGTGAAAATGAATGAGATAAAACCAACTCCCAACGAGAGCAAGGAAGCAACAACTAAAACAAACTCTTCACACTTTTCATGATGGCACACAAAGTACCAACACAAAAAGGATCGAGCTTCCAAGAAAAAATGGATCAAATCAAGAAGCATAAAACAATGTTCTAGATAATATAGGAGAGCTCCCCCATAAGTAGAGTATTATATATATAATTTTGCCTTTGAATGCAAAATGCCCACAAATGAGATCATCACTACTACCTACACTAAATAAAACACGGGGAAACAAATAAAAAAAGAAGATCCACAAGAGGCAAGTAAAGCTTGGGAGAAAATATACAAACATTTTATTGGCCAAAGATAAGGCAAATAAGAAAAGGCCAAAACGAATATGATCAATGAATTCTACCATATATAAAGTACTAATTGTCCAAGGACAAGAAGTAATAGGGATAATTTTCCCGAGGTAGTTTGCAAGGATATCCAAGATCATATCCACACAAAGAATCATATAACAAGATAGGAATTAAGCTTGATGCTTCGAAAGAGATTCTTGATTGCTTCAAATAGTCACACAATCACTAGTGATTGAATTAAATAGAAGCAAGTGGTTCCCATGAGGATATATAGATCCAAATATGAGTAAACACATACCAAGAATCACTCTCACAAACAAGATCCAAAATATGAGCAATAAAAACATTTAAGCAAATTGGAACTTGTATGAGCAAACGTGCCACAAAGGTGCTAGATAATTATCAATATCAATTCTAAGTGGCACTACCTCAAATGTCCACATTTTCTAAGTTTGTAATATGCACAAAGCATATGACTCCACCATAATGTGATAAACCAAGAAATCTCAACAAGAGGCAATATCAAAATAGAGGTATTAATGGACGTTATAGAACTTGAGTTTATCATGAGAGAGACATACCACATAGAGACTAGATAAACATGCAATAAAACTACTAAGTGGGTTTCCTCATGTACACACATTTTAGGATTGTGGAATGCCCAAGCATGGCACTCCCCCAAAACGGAATAGTCCATTAATCCCTCACAAGAGCCAAATAAGATACCTACTAGAAACAATAAAGGCTCCAAACCAAGAAACGCAAATACATGGTGTGCCAACCAACATACACAGATATACAACATAGGTCAATACAAGTAAGTCGGAAGCACAACATGTATAAACACATGCAAGGTACAAAACCAACACATGCACAAGGGAGCAAGTAACTATAATGTAAAGGAGTTTAGCATAAGTTACCGGAAGGAGGAACATTGGATAAGGGATATAAGCATGATAACCAATGACTTGACTTTGATAACAAGAAAATGATGAAGATCCCTCAATTCTTCATAATGTAGCCAAGTCACCAATGCCCTCCAAAAACACCTATTGATCAAGTTTTAGCTTGTTGGTCCCCAACCAAGTTGGGTCCTAAGAAGTTAGTCACAATAGGCTTGGCCACTCAAATGGTTCTTTTCTTGACACCACTTTGGGCACCAAATTTTTTGGCAAACACCTTGCCACCCTCATCCTTACGAAGTTAATAAGCATCATCAATCAATATAGGATGGGATGAGAAGTTACCCATGGTGCATGAGGAAGAAAGGTGTCTCTTCTCACGACATATGTAGCAAGTTCTTATCTTGCCATCTTTCTTCTTGGAAGGAGCTGCACCATGAAGAAGATCTTGAGGCTTCTTGGGAAGTGGCCCATCTTGAGCTTGTGGAGGAGCTTGAGGCCGCTTCCCTCGTTGCTTCTTGCTAAGAGGCTTCTTCTTTGATGGGCAATCCCTGACATGATGCCCTTCTTCCTTGCACTTGAAGCACACAATGTTGGCCGGATTCTTCACTTGTCATTGGACCTTCTTATTGTTGCCCTTGTGCTTCAACGAGATAGTGGGCTTGCTCTTGGTGTTGGAGTTGAATCCAATCCCACTCTTGTCACTTGGGGGTCGTCGCACACTCAACATCTTCTTGAGTGTGGTCTTCCCTTCATGACACCTTTTCAAGTCATTCTTCAAAGACGTGACTTGAGCCTTGAGCTCTTTGACTTCCTCTAAATGGTTAGTATCAACAACAATACTAGAGGAAGTGGAAGCTTCATTGTTAGAGAAACAAGGCAAGGAATGCAATTCATCACAAGATATAGCATGGTTGTGAGAGAATGAATTACAAGGACTAACACATGGCAATATAACATTGGGAGTAGATATAGTGCTAATGTCCACATGAGGCCCACTAGATGTTACCTTTGACACAATGGCCTCATGAGCTAACCTTAGCCTACCATGGGAGACTAGAAGATCCTCATGCGAGCTTGAGAGCTTGGCATGACTTTCTTCTAATTTCCCATAGTTGCTAGTTAGCAAAGCAAGTTGAGCCTTTAGCTCAACATTCTCCTTCAAGATAGATGCTTCACAAGAAATAGAGTTAGTAGCACAAGCATCATCATTTAATGCAAGAGGTGAGGGAAATTTGGAAAGCTCTTTAGAATAAGAAGCTTTAAGTTGCTCATGTGACTCGGTGAGTTTGATGAGGTCACCCTTGATGACCCTAGAGCCATTGTTGAGGTGCTCAAAATCCTCAAGGAGTTTAGCATAAGCAACTTCAAGTTCATCATTTTTAATTTGAAGGGAATATGCCACCTCAAGATCTCTACCATGAGATTTCTTCACTCTAGATAGCTCTAGAGCAAAGGTCTCCTCAAGAGATTCCTTAGTGGTTTGTTCCTCTTCAAGAGCTTCATTTAGGTTGGCAATGCCATTAGCATACTCACGCTCAAGACTACTAATTTTATCTATTGTGTCCTCATGCTCATATATTAGTTGCCTACTTTCAATAGAACAAGTCAAGATTTCGATGAAAGTAGAGCAAACATTTTTATTAGGATGAAGAGCACGAAGGACTAGCCCCCACTTATTTTTTAAAGAAGCAACATCATCATCTACTTCTACATGGTCAACATTCATATCATCATGAGATATATTGGAATCCAAAGGAGGGGTTACCTTTGAACCCTTAGCCATGAGGCACAAGTGAACATTAGAAGAAGATGATGATGAGGGAACACATGAAGCTCTAATGGCAACCTTGCCTTGGCCCACACATTCTTCAATTTCCTCTACATGGTTAGCAACACAAGTACTAGAGTAAATGGAAGCACATTTATCATGGCAACAAGGCAAAGCAAGCATATCATCATGAGATATGTTCAATCCATTTCTACATGATATGCAAGAGTAATCAATACTAGGATGTAAATCGCATGTGGTCCTACAAGTGTTCATGCCCAAAGATACAACATTGCAATGAGATAGGGACAAAGGATCATGAATGGAAACCTCACTATCTACATTGCAAGTTCTATCACCACTCACCATATCATTACCTTTTGACAAATCACATGTTGGTGTAGTGGAAGAAGATGAGAACTCATCGCGGTCGAAGGTGGAGGGAACACAATCATCCTCATCAAGCTTGGACACATCATATTTTTCTTGAAGCTTGGTCCATATATCATGAGCGTTCCGGAAAGGCATGATTGAGGAAAGAACTACAAAGCTCACAACATTAACAAGCAACTTAGATGCTTGAGCTTCGAGATAAGAGTTTGTCTCCTCCTCCAAAGATAGATTTTGGGGATCCTTAGGAGGAGACAAGCCCATATCTAGAATCCGCTCAATATTTGGGTCAATGACCCGGAAATGACTAAGCATGCGGATACGCCAAACATCATAATTTGTGCCATCAAATGTAAATGTGTGAGAGTGCACTAAACCCCTAGGAGACATATTTACTCTCGAGGCGGTGAAGCCTCAAAGCGAGAGACCTCGCTCTGATACCAATTGAAAGAGCAATGGACGTCGCCTAGAGGGGGGGTGAATAGGCTTTTAAAATTATTACGGTTTAGGCTCAAGTAAATGCGGAATAAAACTAACGTTTAACTTATTGAGCATAAAACCTAGCCACTAAGTTCACCTAAGTGCACCAACAACCTAAGCTAAGCAATACAAGCAACAAGGTGATAACAAGATATAAATACTTCAAGCACGATGTCTATCACAAAGTAAAGTGCATAAGTAAAGGGCTCGGTTGAGAGATAACCGATGGACACGGAGACGAAGATTTGTTTCCCGAAGTTCATTTCCAAAGAAGATACGTCTCCGTTGGAGAGGTGCGATGGCGCAATGCTCTCCGAACGCCACAAATGGCTCACCTCGAGGTGTGGTGGCTCTATGCTCACCCAACGCCACACAAGGACTCACCCCGGATGCGGAAACAGGCAACTCACCGACGCCACAAAAGGCTCACCCTATTCTCCCGAGTGCGCACCACAAAAGGCGGGCACTCGCTCCACTATGGGACTCTTGAGGGCGGTCACCGAACCCGTACAAGATTGGGGCTATCTCCACAACTCAATTGGAGGCTTCCAACAACAAAGCCACAAAAGGCTATAACGCCACAAAAGGACAACAAAGCCACAAAAGGCTACAAGACCACAAAATGTCAACAATACCACAAAAGATCAACAACCCAACCACACAACCGTCTAGGTTTCCAAGAACCCAACAGAAACAAGCCCACAAGCTTGAACTCACCGAATCTCTGAGGAGAACTCAAACCTATGCACCAAATGCAAGGGCAAGTCCTTCTCTCCCAAATTCCAACAAATCTACAAACCTATTGGGGGAATAAGGGAGAAAGAACACAAGAGGAGAACACAAAACTCTCCAAGATCTAGATCCCAATGATTCCTTCACAAAGAAGGGATTTGACTTGGGGGGGAGGGTTATAGATCTAGATCTCCTCTCACTTTTCCCTCAAAAATATGTAAGAATCATGGGAGGGAGAGGGAGTAAGAGAGCTCAAATAGGTCAACAATGGTGGGCAAAAACGAGCTCAAAAGATAGGGAACCATTGGGGAAGAAGCCCCCCTTAAATAGGACAAGGAAAAACTGACCATTTGGACTAGATATACGCCCCACCGGAACTTACGGCCTCCCACCGGAACTTCCGGCAAATAGAAACACAAGTTATTGAACCTGACCGGAACTTGGGTCGGAACTTGGGCCGGAACTTCCGCTCAAGCAAAAACGCAGGACAACATTGCACGAAAACTTTAATAACTTTTGATTCCGGACTCCGTTTTTGATGATCTTGGGCTCGTTTTGAAGAGAACAAAAAGTTTTACAAGATTATGCAAAGAAACATCATAGTACAGTATGGAAGGATAAAACCAGATTGAGAAAGGTATGACCTCTCTAGAAGCGATGAACCGGTAAAACCTCCAAAACCCAAAACACAAAAAGTTGAGCTTGAAAACTCCGATTGGGATGAAACCAATTTTGTTGAAAAAATAAAATCAAGTAGAACCCAACAAAATGTTAAATATTGGATACCACCAAGGGATAAAATATCAAGTATATATATGTGAAGTATCCCCCAAGGTGTGGAGCCGGAAAACTCACAAGATCAAAAACCACAATAAGAAATGCAAGGGAAATCCTTGGACTATGAACTAGATCTTGTTATGATGATGAACACAAGCCCTATATCCTATTATGGACAAGAACCAAATAACAACCAAGAAAGATGATGCTATGAATGCAAAGGTTTGATCTCTCTCCGAACGATGCAATCGAGACACCCGCTTGAGAGCCCCTCTTGATAGTACGGCTATCTATCCTAAACCCGGTCTCCCAACTAACAACACGGGACCGGAAAAAGATAATCCCTATCAAGAACATACCTTTACCTTGAGAATCCCACTTGAACTTGATGTAGACCGTCTTGTTCTTCTATAGTGGGAACACCTTTCTTGTTTGCTCTTGCTTGATGAAGATGAAGACTTGCAAATTGCTCCCCCATACTCCATGGGGAAACCGCTTCTTTGAACTTGTCTTGATCACCCCATGATCATGAGGATGTCAAGCTTCAAGCATGAGATCTTCTAGAGATGGCGCGTCTTGAGCTTGCCCTTCTTCATCCCTTCTTGAGGTTGATCCATCTTGATGCAAATCTTTGCACTTGTCTTGATCAACCTTCAAGCTCCTTCTTTCTTCATGATTCCAATGGCATAAAGCCCTTGGACATTTCTTCAACTCTCAACCTTGAGACCAACACATGGCCCAAGAGACGCCAATGGACGAACCTACAAGTGAAACTCAATTTACACATTAGTCCATAGAGATTGTCATTAATTACCAAAACCACACATGGGGGCATAGATGCCCTTTCACTTACTATTTAGTTGAATCACACAAGTCCATCATGCATTTATCAAATCATCACATACACGCATGCATTCATATGATTTGAATTAACAAAAGTTTTTTTTAACCCTAAATTTAGTGATTAGAGTTTGATGATCATTGTTTCATATTTTTGGGATGTTACATCGGGAAGGGAGGAAGATCTGCAACCTCCCAGCGCCGCTCGCCTGCGCGCATGAGTAACTTGGAAGAGACGTGCGTGGCTGGTGCCCCGCAAACCCTGGCTCACTCCCCTCGCCTCCACGGTCGGCCGGAGCAAGCTTCAGATCTGGGAGAAAATCCAATCCCCACAAGTCCCAAGCAGCTTTATGGAAGATGACGATGTTCGTCACCGACGCTCCCCATCTACCAAGGGTAAGGAGGATAAAAGCGAGGAACCCTAGGTCACCAGAGATCTTGCTGTAGAGATCTTCAGCGCTGCCGCCAACTACAGGCACGCAGCCTACATCCGACACTAAGAACGTGTTTGGTTGGTGTTTTTGTAACGTAACCTGATTACACTGCTAACTGATACCGCTAAAACATGTTTGGTTCAGAAACTCCGTAAATGATTACTCCGGAAAGAGATCCCACCCCCGTACAAACTTGTTACTGGTCACACCCCTCCGGAAACAAATCGTGTTACCGTCTGCATCGCTGCGTCTCGATCCAATCTCACCTCTCGTCCCCTCTTCCTGCTCCTCCTCCCGCCGCCGGCGACACAGGCACTGCGAGACAGGGCGGCTGACGACCAATCCTCGACATCCTCTACTTGATCTCAGCAGCGTCATGAGCAAGAAAGTCTTGGCGACACGGCAGCAAATACGCAGACGGGACATGTTCGTCCATCGATTCCCAAGCTTGAGGTACGTACTGCCCTTCTCAGATCCCTTCTCCTCTTTCGGCTGTCCTGGAGGTCTCCCTCCAAATCTTTGTTTAGATTAGGGTTTTTTCTTGTGTTCAATGATGCCCACGAGAGCGACGCCTTGACTGCCATGTGTTGTCGCCTTGTTCAGCCACTCCGATCGCCGCCGATGTGTTCCCCAGTACCCACCGGCACCGATATCTTAGCTAGCTAGATCCGGAGGTGTTGTCATGTGTAGCTATGGTCGGTCGTCTCTTTTCTCTTCGTCTATACAGAGATCGATTGTGCATATATCCTGCGCATGCGCCTCGTAAGTCGGCTTGAATATTCAGCGGAATTGGTTAGACCATGTTCGTAAACAATCGATTCTTTTGCTGGTGGACAGGTGAAGAAATGCACCATCGCATCCATGATTAGATGAAGAATTGACCACCGCAAATGCGCATGATTCTCATGGTTGTATACTAGTTTTGTTGGAATTATTTAAAATCCAAATTGTTACGTTGGCATACTTTTGTTTTACCATGTCATGCAGGTCTCCTCTAGAACTTTGTTTAGATTAGGTCCACCAATTTCTAATCTGAAGGTTGCTCACTTTGTATCGTCTTTGCACTATTCTTGTGCTCACTTTGTACCAAATCGCCGGGTCACTAATTAACTTGCTGCACTAGCTATTCCAAAGATGGTTCAAAAATTCAGCAATGTGTTTATCTTTGTCCACTAGCTATTCCAATATGGTTGAAAAATTCACTAGTTATTCGGTCACTAATTAATTTGTTGTACTAGCTATCAATCTTTGTCCATTGTGTTGTGGCGTAGCTTATTTGATTTATTGTTGTCATGCCTTATGAAGCTTGTAAGTTATAGCTTGCAATGCCAACATGATATACATGATAGTTGAGTGATAGCTTGCGTATTTGATTTATTGTCGGAAGTTTGCTGTATATACATGATGTTATGGCTCATGTAAACCGAGCATGTCACTAACATGGTGTTTTATGATCAAGAACACTCTTGATCCGGTCATTTTGTTACGCCTCTTCCTCTGGTCGCTTTATATCACTATGTTCTGCAAACACCGTCTTGATATTTTTGGTCGTATGCAGATCCCACTAGTTTCCATTGCCAATGCTTGATTAAAGGCTTGATATTTTTTGCAAACTGTTATCGCAAAGAATATTTTTAACAAGGAAGATCCATCGATGTTCATTGATTAACAACTTATGTGTATAAGTTCTAGCATTCACAATGCTGATATTTTTCCATTCCACTTTTCATTTTCAGTGTTATGGCTCGTCTCCTTTAAAGACGAGATATCGACGAAGGAATGTAGCAACTAGAAATCTCATGACTAGATAGTAGATGTATGTGCCTACCAACTGAAAGGAAGATATAGATCAAGGTTGGGTGATATAGATACAAACGTGTTAGGTGTATGTGCACGACATGCGTTTAGGAAGATATAGATCAAGGTTGGGTGAAAAGTTGTGTGCTATCTATAGCAAGGATATAGCAACAGGGGAAGGTCTTTGAAGGTTTTGATGAGGCTGTGACAAATTTGGCCATTGAAATAGATGCCGAGGAAAGGCGGAGGGTGAAGAGGATAGGATGTCTAGAGAGACTCCAAGACGGTCTGTTGACTCACTGAGCCACTCGTTGGATACATCAAGCGTGCTAAGAGGCCAAGAAAGGTTGATGGACCTAGAAAGGCATGACAAAGTGATCCAATTGTTATCATGCTTCGATGTCAACAATGGCGGTATGGCGAGCGTGAAGCTACACTTCATGAGAAGGCGGTCCACGAAGATCCTAACCAAAAGTGAAGAGAAGGCTATTAGTGAATTGCACAAGCTTGGCTTCGCTGGAAGTCAGATAGTAGATGCAGCAATAATTTTTGCAAAAGCACTGGATCAGATGCAAATGATGATGGCACTTCCTGATATTTTGAGGGAGTATGTGCTGAAGATGCTGAATAGTAAGTTGGTTGTCATCCAAATTTAGATGCTTTTTCTTGCTATGAAACTCCTCTCATGTGTATGCTTATAAATGTTCTTCTATTATTGGTAGATGAGGCGAAGAAGAATAGGAGAGATTGACAAGGAAGATCAATTAGGTATTGTTTCTCTTGAAAAGTATACCATACTTTCAGTTATGCATGCTTGTGGTAGATGCTTAGCTCTTGTTCTTTGATGTCTAGCTAGATGTCTACATGTGTGTTGTTGTTCCAGGTCTTGTTGCTCCTGTTCTTTCATCTCAAACACGTCCACCAAACTATTTTGGAAAAAATTGTGTGTGTGCGTGTGTTCGTGTGCATCTTGGTTACCTACAAATCTGTTGATACCTCCCATAATCTGATACCATTTCTGTTTATGATAAAGCTTCATCACATGGTTTTGGTCTGCTGATGATATCTTAATGTTGACAAGCTTAAATTTTTCATGATCATGAGTTTTGAACTTGTTATGCTCAAGCTTATACATGTGCTTTTATTAATTGGCAGAGATGGGAAGGAGATGTTTACAAGGAAAGCTTATTTGGAAGACTATGGAGCATGCCATTAAAATAATTAGTAGTGCAATGAAATTCTAAACTTGTGTTTATGGCTCTGCTCTTCTACCTATGAAGTGCTTTTAAATTATTAGGATCATGTTATTATCCAGTGTCAAAAAGTGATTTTAAATTACTAGGATCATGTTATTATCCAGTGTCAAAATTTGTTAATTTGTGGCATTAGATGGTTGAATGCTCAGAGATATCTGCAGCATGGTTCAGTTTGTAGTTCAGAGTTTAAATTTGTTGTCTGCATTACGATTAAAGGTGGCATTTTTAAACCTACCTGTTTTGTTCAATGTGATACTAACTGAACGACTCTCAACCAAACATTGGAAAGGAATCTATTTACGTTACACACACGAACCAAACAAATCTGTGATTTTCCCATTCCGGAGGTATTACCGCCTGTAACCTCGTACCAGTCACGGTTACGTTACCAGAGATGAAACAAACACGTCCATTGACTGGATCTTTACACAATTATGTTGCACACCGGCTGTAAGCTTCAATGAATACAAAGACTGTTCCGGATGCATGTTTTTTGTCCTGTGTCAATTGGTTGTACCGCCTCCATTTTAAAATATAAGATGTTTTAGGTTTATAAAAAAAATGTATGTAAACTTGTTTTAGTAAAGTAAATCTACGCACTAAAACAAGTCTACATATATTTTCTTTACAAACCTAAAACATCTTATATTTTGAAATGGAGGAGTACATAGTAAAAAAGTGCTAAGGGAGCTCAGGATTCTTTGTTACCACGGTTATCGAGCAGTTATCAAACAAATTTGAAAATCAAATTTTGAATTCAAAATTTCTTCATAAATCCTTTAGTACTTTTTTCAAGGTACTAGTATGTATTAAACTCTATATAGAGACATGGATGGCCTTTTCACAGCTGTCTGACCAAACATGCAGGAGCTATTATGACAATGTCTCTGGTTCAGCAGCTGTTGACCATTTTTTTTTTTTGTATATCTGAAAAAAAAACTGCCACTATGACATACCTTCTTACGATGAAAGCTAACAAAATATTCACTATTTATCTATATTATGGCGTTTAAATTCAAAAAATCTCGAATGTTTTTGGTCAGTAAGTCGGTGCTCAGGAAATCCGGTTACCGGGCGGTCACCGAATTTACCGTCGCGTAACCAAAACCATGTTTGTATTACCAACGACATCATAGTCTTTACTTTTAGTGACTAGCGGAATGTCCATGCATTGCCACGGAACAACATTGTAATAATTCATTGGCCTCCTTTGATTTGTAGGATTGTCTCATGAATTTCATAGAATTTAGACCCTATGGATTTTTTCCTTGGACAGTGTTTGATTCATGGGATTGTACCCTACAGGAAATATTCCCATAGGAATTTGGTAGTGCATCTTCATAGGAAATTTAACATGAGGTCAGACCTCAGGGAAAAATCCTGCCAAGATTTCCTATGTCTGTAGGATTCCACTAGAGAGGGCAAGTCAATCCTATGCAATTCCTATCCCTTTATGTTTCCTATCCTGAGAATCAAAGGAGGCCTTAATATTAGCCCCCCTCTCCCGTCCTATTGCTCCTCCACCCTTTCTCCTTGCCCATTTCTTCCTCGTGTTTATCAACATGCAACAGCACCACCTAATTTCTGAAATGTATCGCAGAACCTTGCTATCGATGAACTTTTAGTCACCATCTTGTGTTGTTTACCAGCATGCAATGATTCAAGGTAAGGTGGCCCAGGCTCCTGCATTAACTGCTTCCAGATTTGAGTGTATTACTGAGCCTGCAGCAACAATAACCAGCCAGAATCAGCTTTGGAATTGCTCGTTACTCAAGTTCACAGCGTTTAAGGAATCCACAAGACAGCTGCCAACTGGTTAGATAGAGATTAAGTCTGATGATTCTACTGGAGTACTAGAGTTATCGATAGTCACAAGAGAAAACAGATCCTGATGTTAAATGATTCATTTGCTGGAATCATATACTCCAGTAGTTATCCATGTCTTACGAGATTGTTTGTTGGGCATAGGCATCTTTATAACGTCACTCTAGAAAAGAAAGTTTAAAAGAACTTACCAGTCCAAGCCTTCAAAAAGCCCCTCCCCTTTTATGGCAGAGGTTTTGAAAATTGACCATTGGCGGCTCTTAATCTTGTGAAGTTCTAATGACTCCGTTATGGCAGCATCATCCAGTGCACCTGGAAGGTCCTGAATAAGAATATACATCCCAAGATTGAATAAGGTAAGATACAACACACCAAACAGGATAGAAGTAACCTGCGCCCACAGGGTCTAAAGAAATTTATATTCATCTTCATGCATTCATTCCCATTAAAACATGTGTTCAAGTGCCATGGTTTGCCTCCATGACTAATCATCGATGATAGATAAAGTAAGTATTCATGGAAACTCATAACATGTCTTGTTAGTAGAAAAAAGAGCCAAAAATGTATAGGACAAATGCGAAGATACTGTAAGTATGGTGCAAATATAAATTATTACTCCCTCCGTCCCAAAATAAGTGACTTGAGTTTGTCTAGATTCGCATGTATGATGTATCTAAATACTAAAATGTGTCTAGATACATCCAAATCTAGACAAACTCAAGTCACATATTTTGAGACGGAGGGATCAGAACTTTGTATTTTAACACTAGCAATGTCCAAGTAATTATATCAATCTGAGAACAGTAAGCGAAACTGGAAATGGTTTGCTTCTTCACCTTTTTATTTGCATATACAGGACAACCGCACCTTTCAGCTTATCCTCCTGCCAAGTACAGTGTGCACAATCAGGAATCATATTCTATTGGTGACCAAACAGATAAATTATCTCGAGAAATAATTTACATCCTGATTAGTCAGTTATTAGTACATCTGGCTAACAGGACCCTGTTACTGAAGAAAGATGTTGCGCTATGTAAGTTGTTTGTGTGGAATCACACATTGCCAAGTTTTATATATGTGGTTGCTATTTACAGTGTAGTAATTGATGTGAAAATCATCAGATCGACCAAACAGGAGGAAAGTTCAGTCAAATCAAGCAAAGTAATACTCTAACCTTAGCAGCGGATTTTCTTAACCTGTTAACATCTGTCAATATCTACTAAATGACTTCAAAAACAATTAAAAGGTCATGCGCTGTCATAGTACTATTAGTATTAACAATGATGTTATTTTGTGAGAAATACCTGAATCTTGTAGTACTACCAATGTGCATAGCAGAAATGCATATTAAATGTGAAAAATCAGAAGACACGTTCACTTTGCATACCTCAAGGATGGAATGGAATTCTTCCTTTGCAGTTACCAGCCTATCAGTATCACTTGAATCAACAACATATATTATAGCCTGGGTGTTTGGAAAATAGCATCTCCATTATGGCCTATAAACAATCACAAGAAAAATAATTAAAATGATAGAATTTGCGAAGGATTGTGGCAGGCTCTCACAAAAAGAATACAAATGTTGTTGTTCATGAGTACAGTGAGCAAATTAAAAGCTTATTGTACAGATCTCGAGTCCAATAGTGAAAAGCAGTTTAGTCATTTGTTAAATTTACAAAAACACAAAAAGTAAAATCTAAAAAGCATGTACACACTTCTCTCTGCAGTTGGTATAGACGTACTGTCATTCAACATAGCAAATCAGTGTTGCAACCGTAACATGTAGTGCATGTGCAGTGAAAATACAATATAATCTTTTTGTTAGCCTCTGTATGACCATGTCACTCCTATTCGACCGAACTGATAAAATACCTTGTCTTATTCTGTGTCGGTAAATGTAGCCCGTAATTGTTGGCAATCAGTAGATATTATTGTTGCTAACCGTGAAATGATCCTTGTTAAAAATAATCATCAATCTTGTAAAGGTATGAAAAGGCAACACTGCCCACACTGAAATCCCCAAGGTCCAGATTCCAGAACGAGTGGAGCGCTCCCCTTCTCTTGCACTGTCGGCGGCCAGAGGCCAGCGTCCGGCTAGTCCCTCTGGCCGTTCTCCTCCTCCGTGCACTGTCCCCTTTCCCCGACCCCCTTCTCCGCTACCGTGTTGCAGGATCCTCCGCGGCCGCCTCCTCCGCTGCTGGTCACCAATATAACCCCGGCGCACAACGACCATCAGCAGCTACTCGATTCGGCAGTAGGTAGGTCTGCACCCCACCAGTGCAGCTGCAGTAACCGCGACCAAGTATTCACCCTTCAAGGGAGGCCCCTTCGGCTACTAGATTTGCTTGTGTAACCTGTCGCCAGTGATCCAGGTCAGTTCATGTCAACCGGCAACGACAGCTCCATTGTGTAGATTGAGAATGCAGCATCCATGATCTATCAAATGTAGTTCGAGACAGAGGCTAATGAACAGTTTAAGGTGACTGGTAGTATTGGTTTTCTTAATTAACAAGCAGGTTTGGACTCTAGGATAGCATTCAGTCAACTTGCAATGAAAATGGCAAAATGCTATTCCAAACGCTCCCTTTTCCTCCATTTTGAAATTCAGAATGCTGAATAACAACATAATGGACAAAGACAGAAAACCCATCACCAACATTATTATCTCGTCATCATCATCATTATATAATGTAGGAGTTTGTAGCATAGCAAGCTGAGCACTTTCATCATCATCATCGTGATTGTATAATCCAGGAGTATGTATATGGTGTACCATTGGTCTGCTTCATGCAGTTGTTGAGGAAGGAGGTGTCCTTGGTGAAATTGAAGGCCGCGTCCCACTTCGAGTCCCTGCAAACATCCGGCAAATCCATGAACCAGCCATCAGAACCAAAAAATAATACAGTACTGCAAAAAAAATGACAATTCATAATAATATTTGAAACCAAAATAATGATAATTCATCGCAACTGAAGAAGGCACATTGGGCAGCTGTCTTAAAGCCCTCGTAACACCAACGCACCACTCTCTCCTCTCCATGTAGCATAAAAAATTTAGCAATGAATCGGGAGGTGTTATGTTGGAAAGAAAAGAAGCAACAACTGACCTGGGGAATACGAAGGCAGACCCAGAAACTCAGCTTTTTGGAACTGATAAACACCAACCGCTCCGAAGGAGATGCCTCCTAGGTTGTGTTGTTGGTTGATCAAAATCAGTTAACACAATTATCATGGATTATCAGTGACGCTATCAACATCAGGTACAAGCTAAACCTTTTTGTTACTGATGTCTAAGGTGGTACCAATGGCCTGCTGAATGGATTAGCTTCAGATCATATTGGCATACTACCTGGCGATGTAAAACTGCTAGATATCACACACGGGCAAGGAGTAGGTTTCCGGCGGGTACTCGGGATATCCGGTTACCGGGCGGTAACCGAATTTACCGACCCGTAATCAAAACCATGGTTCTATTACCAAGACATCTTAGTCTTCACTTTTAATGACTCTACCGATCTCGAAGAGTTGTATGTTTTATTCCCAAGAATCCTATCCTGAGAACAAGGATGGTCTCAATCTATCTCCTGATGACCTCGGTTTAAACTCATTATAAATCAATTTAGTACAAGATAAACTACCGCCAAGAATTTCCACCAAAGGAAAGAAAACTGTATAGCCTGCCAACAAGCCCATACTCAATGTCATGGCAGAGCGCGCTTACTATACACTTAGGTAGGAACTAGGTGCCAAAACTCGCACACAAAAACAGCGGCACAACAGGTATCACTTTTGATTTATGGGCAGCACTAAAGCAAATCGCAACAAAAAAGAAGAAACATACCAAAGCCGAACATCCCCGCAAGCCAATCGCCTACCACAAAAATGTCAAATGCACTGCAGACGGCGCGGCAAAGCACGCCTAATCATCTAGTATATACAAATTTTCATGGGGACAGTTGCCAGGACTGATATATGTAGGTCAGAGCAATCTAGGCATTTGGCAGATTGCACAACAAAGTTAGCAACTTGCACATCACAATAAATTAGCTTGCCAAAAAAAACAAGCGAAGAAGGATAATAACGCAGCGCTAAGCACTACCACAACACGAACAGACGCATCCCCAATACGGATACAGGTTCTCAGGCATTGCAAACTTGCAATCTCACTGCAGTCTCATCACACAGATGCATAATCCAAGCATAACAAAATTCAACCGAAGCACTAGGTGGTGCTACTCATACGAGCTAGCGGGTGAAGGCGTAGAAGACGATGCTAATGTAGATCAGCATGGCGGTCGGCACGAGCGTGACGAGCGGGATCACGGCGCCCCATGCCGCGGAGCCGCCGGCGCCGCACCCGAGCCGGCCGAGCTTCACCTGCACCACGTTGACGATGGCCATCATGAGGAACCCGCACCCGCACACGGAACCCACCGCCGAAGACAGAATCCCCACCCGGAGCGCTGCCCGGTTGATCTTTGCCGTCCAGCTGACGGCGGATCCGGTGGCGGAGTGGGAGGCGCGGCGGTAGTGGGGGAAACTGCGGACGATCTGCTTGAGGCAGAGCGCGACGAGGCTGGAGAAGAGGAAGCAGGAGAAGGCGAGGACGTGGAAGGTGACGAGGTCGGACTCGATGCGGTCCCCCGCAGCGCATGCGCCCAGGTGGTCTGCGCCGTCGGCGAGCCCGGGTCCGTCGGAGGATGGGCGCCACGCCAAGCCGAGGAAGGCGGCGAGGGTGAAGAGAGAGTTCACATTCACGATGCCGTCTAGGGCCGTAACCTGGATGCTCGTTCCCCGACCGCTGCCGCTGCCGGTGGCAGTGTTGCCGTGTTCCATGGATTTCTTGGTTCGGAGGATGTGGGGTTTGGGGATGGGCAGGGGCTGTCGGTGAGCACGTGCGGGCGTATAAGTTGAGCTAGCACGAAGTAGGAAAAGCTAAACTTACTAGCTGAGTGTCCGTGCGTTGCTACGGAAACTTAGTCGGACAATATTTTAAAAGCATTAAGATGCTATTTCTCTTGAAACATAAAAAATCTACCTACTTCTCGGTCTTCAAGCCAAGAGAACTTCATATGGTCCCCCTCCTATCTCGCACAATCTCTCGATTTGAACGATCGCCGCTAGTCACCTCACCGATGTTGTCGTCACCATCTTCGGGAGACAAGCGATGGTGCTTGTAATACCTACATGTTGCAGTTTTCAAGGTCCATGGATGCCAGATCCAACAACATCGAGGACCGGTGCTGATGCATATCCAGCAGTGGCGGGATATCCATATTATGTAGCACGTTGCACACAAGAAGGGCAGGCCCTTGGGGGATCATGGCGGCCGCCGGGCAAAAATTAGGGCCCAAAAATTATAAAGCTAGTATACATATAAAAAGATTTTTTATTGGGCTTGAAAACGCCGACTCCCAATGGTGTCCTAGACATTGATCGATTCATCGATCAACCCGTTCGCTTTCTGAGTCTCAGGAAACAGCTCGCGTCCTAGTACAATTTCGCTAAAGAAAATCAGTAGTGGGCCGGGCATATTTAAAGCATGTAGCTTTAGATGTTGCGAGGCTATCGATCACCGCATCTACTTGAAAAGGTGTCGGCATACCGATAAGAGACATACGAGACGAGTTCTTTTCAACACATCAATACATGTCTCTTTCCTTTTTTTCTTACATAAGTTCCTTTACGTATTTTCTTTATGTTTCATTCTCTTTCATCATTTTTTCTGTTTTTTCTTTGGTATATTGTGTTCACGCCTTTTCCTTTCAATTTTATTTTTTTCTTTAACTTCTATCATGTTTTAATTAGATTTATAATTTTATGACTTTGTTCCTCATGTCTCTAAACATTGTTTCTGCTTGTTCTAAAAAAATTATCTCTTGCGGTTTTTCTTCCAGACGAAAATTATGTTTTAGCAGTAATTGTTGATTGTTTTCTCATGTTTCTAAACTTTTCCTGTTGAAGTTTCATTGTAACTTATGGACTTTGCTTCTAGAAATTTTCGGAGGAAATTTTAAGGTATCATGTAAATATTGTTATTTCTATATGAATATTATAGTTGGAATATATTTATAATATTTTTATCATCTCATATATGCAAAAAAAATTATAATAAGGTGTCCAAAATTTTAGTTTCACTCCGGGCCCCTGAAATCTCAGGACCAGCCCTGCGAACAAGGGAAAAGAGACGAGGTGACTGATGTAGACAAAGAGCGCCACATCATATCCTTAGAAGCACTTCGAGTCTGTCACAAGGATGCGCTTGCTCCTCGATTAGGGCATCGACAAGGACGTATGTCGAGGAGATTACGGCTGAATTCTCCTTGTCCTCGAGCTCATTGTGGTAGTCAATGGTTTGGGCGGAAAGATTTAGGTGCATGACATTAGTAACCCTTCTTCGTTTAAAGTCTTCTCTAATATAATTCCCTGCTTAAAATCCTTTTATTTATTTTTATCTCTCATTGTACAAATTTCTTTCGTGTGTGCATGTTTTGACGTTGTGCGAGATGGACATACTCCCTCCGGTGCAAATTAGTTGACTTAAATTTGCTAGATTCGATCATATCTAAATATGATTTAGTACTATATTAGTTTACTTAGATTCATCTAGATATAAATGTATCTACTCAAGTTTTAGTGCTAGATACACCGGTATTTAAACAAATTTAAGTCAATTAATATGGGTCGAATGGAGTATTAGATTCATCCATATCTTAACACATTTGACTTAACTAATTTAGATCAAAGGAATCGAAGTCGTTCGGTCATGAGCAAGTACATCTCGGATACCTATTGGACTCGGTGCCAGAATATTCAACTCCCTCTGTCCCAAAATAGAAATAGATGTCCCGAGTTTTTTAAAATTTAAATGAATCTGTATAGTAAATAGTGGCTAGATTCATCTGATTTTTGATAAATCTGAGACATTTTTTTTTTGGGACGAAGGGATTTTCTTTTTAGTCTAACCACAATATATTCTAGTTAGCCTCAAGCTCGGCCGATGGACTTTTTTTGAGGGGCAGCACTCGATGGACTTCTTGGTTGCGTGGTCGATTAGATGTTCGATGAGATTCTACTCTCTGCAGGCCAAATCAAGACGATGCCTCTTGGTTGGGCCGGGCCGAGGTGCATGTCTATCCAGCGTACGAACCCCTATTTTTGTGTTTTTGTTTTTTTGACAGAGGAAACCGCTTGTGTTAGCGATTGGATTATTAGCCACGGAACGACTCAGATGACGGACGAAAAGTTTGATGTACTAAAACCACCACAAGGAAAATTATATAGTAATAAGTAGAAGAGATTTGCTTATATTTTCAACATGTTTTTGGGCAGAGCACTCGCGTGGTTTTTATCCTCTGTAACCGAGATGTTTCCGATCTCCTCCGTTGTCCACAGCTTCCGTTCTTCACCCTCCGTCCTTCCCGGTGAATCCAGCTCTCTCCAGCACCCAACGGAGTGCAAATCCGATCTCCTCCGTCATCTCCCGAAGTTCGCTCGATTTCACTGACTCCACCGTCGTTTCAGTTCAGTTTTCTTCTGTCTCACACCGCCTTCCTGCTCGTTGTCCGGCACCGTCATCCCTGTGGATCCCCATCTTCCGGCGCCGCCCAAGTATGGCCTCCGTCGCTGATGCAGCTCGCCGCCACCGTTGCATCTTGCCTGCGCGCAATCGCCTCTAACGCCAGTAGCGGCGCGCCTCCATCCCATGTGTACATGTTCCAAACAACAAGCCTGCCAGCTAGCTATGCACGTTGCCACGGCTATTATTTTCTTTTATCGCCATAAAAACATAGTGCAGAAAGTTCACATGCTGATTAATATAAAGCTACATAATATTCTAAACAGACAAAAAAATATATCTCTACTCTAGTACATAACCGATTACTTCACTTCCCTCAAACAGTGATATACCATATTTTGAATTTTAAACCCCTTCATATTTCAAATTAAACCACTATGTTTTTGTTTGTTTTTCTATCTAAAAAGTATTTTAAATGGTTTTAAAATAAAACAGAAAAGTAATACCCCTGCTACCCGATTTAGTTGACGTGGTTGTTATACATGTTCAGTTAATAAAAGCCCTAAAAAAGGCCCTTAAACCGATTCAAAATCCATACTTTGCATTCGTCATGCTCATCTCCTGATGCCCGCGATCGCCACCGCTCTGTCTCTGACGCTGCAATCCTAGCTAAGGGCAGCCCTCCATCCTCCCTTGTCGTATGTGATACCAGCCAATCAATCCTCAAGACGAATTGATCTACACAACACGTAGTTGAGAAACATGGCGGTTGTGGGGCGCCGTGAGCTGCGCTCTAGTAAGACCACCACACCACCTGCGTTGACGTCTTCAACGCCACCTTCGACGCTGCGGATACCAGAAGGCTCCCGGGCTTGGCGCCACTTCCCCTGTGTGTGACGCGCTGCAACTCGCCATGCTGCTCCGCTGAATCACTGAGGATGCAGCTCTCGACAGCACGGTGTCGCCATCTACAACTCCACTGGTATCCGCATCTCTGGCTTCAACAGATAGTTGCATCCTCAAGCCAACTTCACTGCGGCGATCTCCGTGGTCTCCTTCTCAAACTGGTATCGCAGAGGGCAGAAGGAAGGTTATCAGCATCGTCGAGCAGTTCCTCTGCCCCACACACATCTGATCAAGATGGAGATGCGATCAACATATAGTAATCTACATAGTATCTCAACAGCAGCTCCTCTGCTCCCATAGTATCTCAACAGACAAATCAATGGATCTGCATGAAGTGCCTTATCTGAATTTGAGTCAACCAATTGATCAAGATGAACCCGCTGAAGCCAAAGATGAACCTGATGAAGCTCAGGATGAAATTGTGCAAGATCAACCTGCAGGTACTTTTGCCTTCACTTACAGTCTATGCAGTATGACCATGCATATCAATCTTGACAATGTTTGTAGTCACTTAAGAAACCATGTGGATCATTTACAAAATTCTGTCAAATTTATATTTAGAACTCCATGATATAAAATAACTGCAACTTTCAGTTAAGTCCATAAACAACAGTGTTTATTTTCATCTGTGTCTATTTGCACAAAAAGATAACTACAATTTTCGGCGGTGTTTATTACTCCCAAACTTGCAACCAGCAGAGTGCAACATGTACAAGAACTAAAATCTAGGCAAACCGCCCAAAGAAACCTCTCGTTCATGCATTTGGATATCAAGATCTGGAAAATTTATCTGCTCACACGAGGGATGATCAAAAAGGAAAGCCTACCTGCAATTCAGCAATCATAATTTTTTCTTTGACCTATAAAAAGACTATAATCTAGAATATCAGAAATGTATGGCAATGATTCACGTCTCAACTAAAAAATCAATCAAAGAATCAGCTCTTTTACCCAAAAAAAGGACTATGCAGAGACACATGGAATTCTAGTTTCCTTGAATGTAGACTGAACTCAAGTATCTCCCATCTCAATTCCCAATTGCTAGAATCAAGTGAGAAACAAGGACAACAGACTCACAGCTTCGATGTCCATTCTGTAGCTCCAGAACGTTCCTGTCGGTTGTCGTCCTGCAGCTCTCGGCCGCTCTTGCCTTCATCTGGCACACCAAAGACCGCCACGGCCTTGGCGAGGATGTAGAAGGGGGAGCCCACGCCGCAGGCTGCCACCGCCGCCGTCTTGGCCCGCAGAATTCAAACGTTTTCACGGATCTGGCATCGGCCATCTCCATGTCGCTGGAGTCCCCGGCACTCTCCACAACAGGCGATGACTCTAGCGCTAGGGGCAGCGGGCCAGCGGTACCTCCGTTCGACGTCCGACCACCTCGCGCCGCCGTCAGGCCAGCACGGCCACGCCCTCACGCTGCCTTATTATCCCGGCCGTGTGAGCGTGCCCCTCCCCCTCAGGCTCTCCTCCGCAATCGATTTCTCGGCCGAACAGCTATGCGCTTGCTCTACCTCATCGGGCCATGGCTGCTTTGGCCGCCGGCCCCCTCCGGCGAGCGCGTCCACAAGGTCAGGGATGGCCAGGATTGGGGAATATTTCTTTTCCCGTGCGAATAGCGAACGATATGTCGTGGAAACATCAAAGGGTCTCAATTAGCGGTGGCAAGATAGGTAATACTTCCGAACTACAGGGGCAAAATCGTCCCGACAGCGACGGACGAAAATCGAAGGACGAAAACCACCTTAACGCAAATTATATAGTAGAGATGTCTCGGTCGACGACTAGAGAGCGACCGAGCGAGGTTCGACCGCTCCCCATCCCTACCGCTTCGCTCTCTCTCCCGCGTTACCTAGTTTCTGAGTTAGTTTTTGAGTGTGATCAGCGGCAGGCCGGGTCTTTTCCGGCTCCACCCCGTCAGATTAGTATGTGGCGCTAGAGTAGTTAAGTTTAAAAGTAGGTGTAGCGACTTAGGACGTGTTTGTTTCATCTCTGGTAACGTAACCGTGACTGGTATGAGGTTACAGGCGGTAATACCTCCGGAATGGGAAAATCACAGATTTGTTTGGTTCGTGTGTGTAACGTAAATAGATTCCTTTCCAATGTTTGGTTGAGAGTCGTTCAGTTAGTATCACATTGAACAAAACAGGTAGGTTTAAAAATGCCACCTTTAATCAGAACAGACAACAAATTTAAACTACGAACTACAACTGAACCATCTGCGAGATATCTACGAGCATTCAACCATCTAATGCCACAAATTAACAAATTTTGACCTTTGGATAATAACATGATCCTAGTAATTTAAAATCACTTTTGACCTTTGGATAATAACATGATCCTAATAATTTAAAAGCACTTCATAGGTAGAAGAGCGAGCCATAAACACAAGTTTAGAATTTCATTGCACTACTAATTATTTTAATGGCATGCTCCATAGTCTTCCAAATAAGCTTTCCTTGTAAACATCTCCTTCTCATCTCGCCAATTAATAAAAGCACATGTATAAGCTTGAGCATAACAAGTTCAAAACTCATGATCATGAAAAATTTAAGCTTGTCAACATTAAGATATCATCTGGACCAAAACCATGTGATGAAGCTTTATCATAAGCGAAATGGTATCGATTATGGGAGGTATCAAGATTTGTAGGTAACCAAGATGCACGAACACGCACACACAATATCATTCTTTTTCCAAAATAGTTTGGTGGGCGTGTTTGAGATGAAAGAACAGAGCAACAAGACACGGAACAACAACACACATGTAGACATCTAGCTAGACATCAAAGAACAAGAGCTAAGCATCTACCACAAGCATGCAGATCGAAAGTATGGTATACTTTTCAAGAGAAACAATACATAATTGATCTTCCTTGTCAATCTCTCCTATTCTTCTTCGCCTCATCTACCAATAATAGAAGAACATTTATAAGCATACACATGAGAGGAGTTTCATAGCAAGAAAAAGCATCTAAATTTGGATGAGAACCAACTTACTATTCAAAGATCTTGACACATACTCCTCCTCAAAATATCGGGAAGTGCCATCATCATTTGCATCGATCCGTGCTTTTGCAAAAATTATTCTGCATCTACTATCGACTTCCAGTGAAGCCAAGCTTGTGCAATTCACTAATAGCCTTCTCTTTCGACTTTTGGTTAGGATCTTCGTGGACCGCCTTCTCATGAAGTGTAGCTTCACGCTCATTCTGTTGCCATTGTTGACATCAAGCATGATAACAATTGGATCACTTTGTCATGCCTTTCTAGGTCCATCAACCTTTCTTGGCCTCTTAGCTTGCTTGATGTATCCAACGAGTGACTCTGTGAGTCACAGACCGTCTTGGAGTCTCTCTAGACATCCTATCCTCTTCACCCCTCGCCTTTCCTCGGCATCTATTTCAATGGCCAAATTTGTCACAACCTCATCAAAACCTTCAAGACCTTCCCTGTTGCTATATCCTTGCTATAGATAGCACACAACTTTTCACCCAACCTTGATCTATATCTTCCTAAACTGCATGTCGGTGCACATACACGTAACACGTTGTATCTATATCACCCAACCTTGATCTATATCTTCCTTTCGGGTTGGTAGGGCACATACATCTACTATCTAGTCATGAGATTTCTAGTTGCTACATTCCTTCGTCGATATCTCGTCTTTAAAGGGAGCGAGCCATAACACGAAAATGAAAATTGGAATGGAAAAATATCGATTGTGAATGCTAGAACTTATACACATAAGTTGTTAATCAATGAACATCGGATGGATCTTCCTTGTTAAAAATATTCTTTGCGATATGAGGTTTGCAAAAAATATCAAGCCTTTTAATCAAGCATTGGCAATGGAAACTAGTGGAATGCAGTGCGACCAAAAATATCAAGACGGTGTTTGCGGGAACATAGTGATATAAAGCGACCAGGAAGGAAGAGGTAACAAAATGACCGATCAAGAGTGTTCTTGATCATAAAACACCATGTTAGTGACATGCTCGGTTTACATGAGCCATAACATCATGTATATACTGAAACTTCGACAATAAATCAAATACGCAAGCTATCACTCAACTATCATGTATATCATGTTGGCATTGCACAAGCTATAACTTACAAGCTTCATAAGGCATGACAACAATAAATCAAATAAGCTACTGCCACAATACAATGGACAAAGATTGATAGCTAGTACAACAAATTAATTAGTGACCCCAATAGCTAGTGAATTTTTCAACCATATTGGAATAGCTAGTGGACAAAGATAAACACATTGCTGAATTTTTGAACCATCTTTGGAATAGCTAGTGCGACAAGTTAATTAGTGACCCGATTATTTGGTACAAAGTGAGCACAAGAATAGTGCGAAGACGATACAAAGTGAGCAACCTTGATTAGAAATTGGTGGACCTAATCTAAACAAAGTTCTAGAGGGAGACCTGCATGACATGGTAAAACAAAAGTATGCCAACGTAACAAATTTGGATTTTAAATAATTCCAACAAAACTAGTATAAAACCATGAGAATCATGCGCATTTGCGGTGGTCAATTCTTCATCTAATCATGGATGCGATGGTGCATTTCTTCACTGTCCACCGGCAAAAGAATCGGTATTTACGAGAACATGGCCTAACCAATTCCGCTGAATATTCAAGCCATCTTACGAGGCGCATGCGCAAGGATATATGCACAATCGATCTCTGTATATGACGAAGAGAAAAGAGCGACGACCATAGCTACACAGACAACACCTCCGGGATCTAGCTAGCTAGCCAAGATATCGGTGCGGTGGGTACCGAGGGAACACATCGGCGGCGATCGGAGTGGCTGAACAAGCGACAACACATGGCATTTGAAGGCGTCGCTCGTGGGCATCATTGAACACAAGAAAAACCTTAATCTAAACAAAGATTTGGAGGAGACCTCTAGGAGATCGAAGAGGAGAAGGGATCGAGAAGGCGCACATTACCTCAAGATTGGGAATCGATGGACGCCGAACATGTCCCGTCTTGCGCTATTTGCTCTTGTGTCGCCGCGCCTTTCTTGCCAGCGTGACGTTCTGAGATCAAGTAGAGGATGTCGAGGACGGTCGGTGTGTTGCTTTGTCTGTGGTGTGCACTGTCGCCCGGCGGAGGGAGGAGCAGGAAGAGGGGACGAGAGGTGAGATTCGATCGAGACGCAACGATGCAGACGGTAACACGATTTGTTTCTGGAGGAGTGTGACCAGTAACAAGTTTGTACGGGGGTGGGATCTGTTTCCGTGGTAAGCATTTACGGAGTTTCTGAACCAAACATGTTTCAGCGGTATCAGTTAGCAGTGTAATCAGGTTACGTTACAAAAACACCAACCAAACACGTTCTAAGAACCATGGTTCTAGACATTTTTCCTCGTCTGCTATTATATATTCCGCACGCACAAAGAACTTTCCACCGATGAGTCTCGTGGGAGCACATCTATTAGCAGAGCAGTTTGCAGCATTTTCCCAACCTGCGTACATATATCTCCATTTAGTACAGGAATGCATCAGTATGGGCAAAGAAAAAATCGATCAATCAAGAGTAAAAGAGACAAAGAGTTGTTGATGTGGCATCGAGTAATTGAGTCAAAAGGGGAAGGACGGCAGCGCTGATGAAACGGTGGATGCTACCCGATGCAAAATCTGCTCGCTATGATGCTAATTGTGTTTATAGCGGCGTTAAAGAAACTAGCGCCAACACATAAGCCCATTCAGCCAACGAGTCCATCACACCCAACACTCTACATCTAAACCTAACTCAAGTCAACCCTATTCCCCAGTTCCCACTCTCCACGTGACGGTGACGGCTCCTGGCAGTTTGTTGTGCCCATCTCCTTTAGGTCCAGCCGCCCGCCCCCACTCGACGCGTCTAACAGATGTTGTGAAGCACATGGAGGACGCGCGCCTCAAGTCCCGCCCCCACTCGACGTGTCAAACAGATGCTGTGAAGCACATGGAGGACGCGCGCGTCAAGTCCTCGACTAGGGAACTGAAATGACAAAGGTCATCTCCTCCAACTTGGCGTGTGCCAAATGTCTGCAAATTTTATCATTTGAACACTATTGGTTAATTGGTTATGTATGTATTACTCTAGTCTCTCGTGATACATGCTATACCTCAAGTTTTTTAATTTTTTGCACACGCTATTTTGAAACATCGTTATAACTTGTGTAGAGTCCCGAGAAGGGTCATACTAAAAGAAATACCGCGCTATTTTTTCCTTGTGTGTGATACATATTGGTCTGCCTATGAGACCAAATAATAGTACACGAAAGTTTTGGCCGATTTTGTTATCCATGTCGCTTCGAATTTTTTTGGCCGTGAGACGGACGCCGGAGAAACCACGCCTCGCCATTGCAACGGAGCCCCCTATTTTGGGGAGGTGGGTCTTGCCGCTCGGGATTCCCTCGCGCGGAAGGCTCGCACGCCCTTTCCTACCCCGCGTCGCCGGACGGTGGGCTGCGTGTCGTCCCCTAGGCCATGTGTTGGCAGTAGTGGGCAACAAAGCTCTGGGTAAGAGGCATTCGGCGCGCGGGAGAGCTCTGCACCCAACTGATTGTGTGGTCCATCGACAGCCGACGTGACAGCGGAAACCCTCGCCGGCCGGGAGCTGGGGTGGCAGCAGAATCTCTCGCCGTCCGCGGGTTATCGCGGCGAGGTCATGGCGTGGGTTCTGCTGGCGCGGGAACATCTCTCCCATATGATGAATGGCCGGGCAAATTAGGGACTACGCCATGCCTCATGTACACACTTGATGCCATCTTTTTTCGAAAGAGAACGCGTGCCGCAAGTCTTTCTGACACACCGCCACGTGCCACCAAGTATTATGCCACGCCACACACGACCTTCCCTCACGGATTTCACGGGCACGCTATAAAATAACGATCGCAAACTCTCGCTCGACTAAGAGTTAGTTATCCTCTATTCCTCTTCGTCTCTGTAGTGTTTCAGTTCGTTACCGTGGTCAATTGCATGCGCCGGTCCGGTGAACATACCCGGAGCTGGCCCTGTACCTTCCCAACATTGTGATCCAATACATAACATCTCTCCTCTCTCTCCTACGCATTGGTGCGCCTTTCTGCAAGCTTCTACGACTGTTACGGGAAGCTTTCATCTACCTCCACAGTATCTTTCATCGATGGTGTCAACAGAGGCTGACGGTGCAAGACCCGATGATGGAAGACGAGTCGTATGACGCTTTGATGGTCTCCATGGTATGTCGTTTTACTTTCATCACCTACTCTACGAGCCTCTATAGTACTTGATTTCTTTGCCTTCGCATTTGCTTTCTTCTTAGTAGGGTCCCCGCGCGTCATCCCCCTAACGTTCGGTTCTGCTTGACCACGCTGGCAGGCGACTTATTACACCTCCACCTACTATTGAAGGAGGAAGACAAACTTCAGACCGGTAGACGATGTGGTACGATTTCTTCATTAACTTCTCCTTGAGGCGACTTGCCTTCTTTCTCTGTGCTTTCTCTTTTCTACATGGCCTATGCTTCTTTCTTTCTAGGGTCTTCTGCACCTCAACCCCTGTTTTTGGATTTTGCTTGACAACGCCGACCGACGACCTCTTACGCGTCCGCCTATCGTTGATGGAAAAAGATGGTTGTCAGGAGGATACATGACATGGTACGTCTCCTTGCTATTAACTTCTCCTCGAGGCGAATTGCCTTCTTTCTTTAGGCTTTCTCTTTGACAAGATAAATCTATGCTTCTTGGATTCTAGGGTCTTGTGCGCCTTGGCCAATGTTGTCGAATTCTACTCGACTACGCCGACTGGTGAACTCTTACTGTCTCGCCCACTGTCAATGGAGAAAGACGGCTGCCAGGACGATACAGGACATGGTATGTCACCTTGCTCTTGATGTCTACGCACTTCTATTCTTGTAGACAGTTGTTGGGCCTCCAAGTGCAGAGGTTTATAGAACAGGAGCAAGTTTCCCTTAAGTGGATTATCCAAGGTTTATCGAACTCAGGGAGGAAGTGGTCAAAGGTATCCCTCTCAAGCAACCCTGCAATCAAGATACAAGAAGTCTCTTGTGTCCCCAACACACCCAATACACTTGTCAGGTGTATAGGTGCACTAGTTCGGCGAAGAGATAGTGAAGTACAAGTGATATGGATGATTATAAGACAACAGTGCCAGAAAAGAGCTTCTGACGGGGAGGAAAAGTCTAAAGGCAAAAAGATGGAAGCAAGCAAACATGTAACAGATCTAGTTGCAAACGGTGTTTCAATGCTTAGAAACAAGGCCTAGGGATCATACTTTCATTAGTAAATACTCTCAATAAATATATTATCTTCATGATACTACTCTTAACTACTCTCTGGTTGGACACTCTAATCCATGATAGGGCTATAATAGCACTCCTAAAAGTCCGCCTTCCCCATCTAGATAACCCCACACTGTCACCTTGAGCGCTAGATGGTTCCAACAAACACCACAATTTCATAGAGACAACCAACTCAAAATATGCTCATGATATGTATTTATGAACTCTAGCCTAAGTGCCACCATGACATGCACGCTGTCACTTTCACACACGTGGGGATAGATGGAGATATATTAAAGCACCTGAGTAGCAGAGTAGATATACTTGATTACAAAGCTCATGATCACAATATGACCATGCATAGAGAGAGATGAATACATAGCTACCGGTAGAGCCCTTAGCCTTGAGGAAGAACTACTCCCTCCTCATCATGGGAATCACCAACGGTGATAGAGATGGTGGTGGAGATCGATGGAGATGGCTCCGGGGGCACTTCTCCATCCCGGCAGGGTGCTGGAACAAAGACTTATGTTCCCCGAATCTCCCCTTCGGTGGCGGCGCTGCGGAATTTTTCGTGGATTTTTGCCCGCGTTAGGGTTTACGTATCAGGGAGACGTATATATAGGAGAAAGGGCAAGGTCGGTGGAGCCTCGAGGGGCCCACACCTAGGGCTGGCGTGGCCAGGAGAGGCCGCGCCACCCTAGGGTGTGGCCACCTCCTGGCCCCCCTTCGTTTGTCCTTCTGGCTCCGTGTTCGCTCCGGAAAAATAGTAACTTTGGCTTTTGTCCCGTCCAATTTCGAGAATATTCATTTTTAAGCTTTTCTAAAATAAAAAACAGCAGAAAATAGGCAACTGGCACTGTGGCATCTTGTCAATAGGTTAGTTCCAGAAAGTGTATAAAAATACCTCAAAGTGTAGACAAAACATAAGACAAATGATATAAAACAAGCATGGAGCTGATACGTCCAAAACGTATCTACTTTCTCGAACACTTCTGCTATTGTTTCTCCTCTAAACTTGTGTGATTTGGATACAACTAACACAGACTGACGCTGTTTTCAGCAGAATTACCTTGGTGTCTAGTTTTTGTGCAAAAAATCAACTATCAGGAAAAATCCCGGAAAATATGCCAAAAATTATATTTCACCGGAAGACCCACGGAGCCAGAAGACAAAACGGAGTGGAGGCCTGGGGGGCCCACACCCCTGCCAGGCGCGGGTGGGCCCTGCCCCGTGCCTAGGGGGTGCGGCCACCCCAGGCACCTCCTTGGGCTCCCTCGGCACCTATAAGTTGCCTCTTGACCTAAAACCACCCCGGGAGGGGGGGAGGGGGTCGACGTTTATCCAGAGAAGAGTTCCACTCTACCGCCACCATCAGAAACCAAGATTCGGATCCAGAAACTCCGTTCTGGCACCCTGCAGGGACGAGGAATTTGGAGAGGATCATCGCCATCGCCATCACCAACGTCTCTCCATCAACCATCGATGTTTCCCTCATCTATGAGTGAGTAATCCCCCGCTGTAGTCCTGGTGATGGTAGGGATTGGATGAGTTCTATCATGTAATCGAATAAGATTGTTAGGGCATAGTGCCTAGTGTCTCTATTAGTGCTATTTGACTTTGTTGCAACTTGTTATGCTTAATGCTTGTCACTAGGGCCCGAGTGCCATGATCTCATATCTGAACTTATTATTGAATCATTATGATAGTATTGTTTGTGATCTTATCTGCAAGTTCTATACACATATCATTGTCTGGATCCAAAGGCCCCAAAGTGACAATAATTGGGACAACTGGAGGGGATGGCTGTGGTGTGAGGATCACATGTGTTCACGGAGTGTTAATGCTTTGCTACGGTGCTCTATTAAAAGGAGCACCTTAATTGCCAGTAGTTCCCTAGAGGCCCATTGCCAGTGCAGCTAGAGGAAGATGTTGTGCAAGTTCTCATTGTGAGCACGTATGACTATATTTGGAGCACATGTCTAGGATTGTTTAGTACTTGGATGCTTGTTATTATTTATCTACAATGCCCTACATCTTGAAGTTACATGTTTAGACTCGTTCATGCAACGCCCGTCCATCCATCCCTATGCCTACCACACTCGAATCCCACTGTTTACTATTACTGTTACTATTGCTCCTGTTTCTGTTGTTGTTGCTTTGCTGTTGCTACTAATAAACTTCTGTGAGCAAGAACTATTTCTAGGTGCGGCTGAATTGACAACTTAGTTGTTAAGGCTTGCAAGTATTCTTTGGCTCCCCTTGTGTCGAATCAATAAATTGGGTAATACTATCCGCGAAGACTGTTGCGATCCCCTACACTTGTGGGTCATCAAGACTATTTTTTGGCGCCGTTGCTGGGGAGCATAGCTTTATTTGTAAGTTCACTTGGATATATTATTGTTCACTGCTACTCCTTTCATCATGGGTAAGTTTCGTGATGGAAAGTTCCCTATTTTACCATCCACTACAAGAAGAGGTACGGTCCTAAACACCTTTGTTGATCTTGATTCACCGTCTGTTATAAGTAAGCTTGTCACACCACCACCACATACTCATGCTACACACACTGCTACTACTGCTGAATCTGAAACTGCTTTTGATGCTCATGATGTTACTTCTACTGTGCTTGATGCGAGTGGTTCATTAGGTCCTTTCCTAGATGCTACTATGGCTAGTCTAGGAAATACTGAAACTCCTAGTGAAGACACTGTTACACCTGTTAGCTCACCTGAGTCTAGAGAGAGTTATGATATTAATGATGGTTACATTGAGTTCACTGATGAATTTGTTAAAGAGTGCCGAAACACGCATGGTACTAGTGCTATTAAGAGTCTCCTTGCTAGACGTACTATTATGCCTAAACTGTCCTCTGATCCTAAGTTTGCCACCTCTCCCATGATATTAAAGATAAAGATTATGATTTCTCTCTTTATTTATCCTATTTGGACATTGTTGAGAAAGAACCTTTTTGTGGGATTGAAAATAAGAGTGTTGTGGCTCATATGAATGAGCTTTCTACCATGAGTGCTTTATTATTTGATGATTTTAAGATGCGCAAGTATTTTGTTACTAAGATCTTCCCTTTATCACTAAAAGGAGAAGTTAGGGCTTGGTTTAATAGATTACCTCATGGTTCCATTGATAGCCCTGATTGCTTGATTGCTTATTTCTTCCAAAAATATTTTCCTCCCAGTGCTAGACATGCTACTTTGCAGAGACTTTTTGATTTTAAATAGGGAGAAGAAGAGAAATTGCCTGAGTCATGGACAAGGTTCTGTGCCTTGATTCATGCACATCCTGGATGTCCATTGCCTAAGAATGAGCTTCTTGATATTTATTATAATGGACTAACTGATGATTCTAGGACATACCTATATATCTTTGCTGATTGTGTTTTTAGGAAAAGAACTCCTACCGATCCTGAAGAATTAATGGCTAAGATAAGCAAGAATTATGATGATTGGACTTCAACTGAGATAAATACACCTGAGCCTATTACTCCTGAACCAATTGTGCCTGAACCAGTTCCAACACCAACACCAAAAAAGAGGGGAGTTATTGCATTAGATGATGAAGTGATGAATGAAGCTAAGAAATGTCTAAAGGAGAAAGGTATTAGAGCTAAAGATGTGAAGAATCTACCTCCTATAGAAGAATTATGTAAGCCAATACCTCACTCATCTACTATCGAGGTACACTCTCTACAGTTTAGTGAAGGTGATATTCCTTATGGTAAGCCTCCTGATCAATGCTTAGAGGAACTTGACACATTTATTGTTAAACAAGGTAATTTTAATAAACAAGTTCAAAATCATTTATTGGAAAACTCTAGAGCTATCAATAAGTTAAATGATATTATGGAAAGAACTTCTAATGATATTAAAATGCTTTGTAAACACTTTCAAATGGTTCAAACCCAGCTTGATCAACTTGCTAAGGTACAAAAGGATATGCTAATTAATGCTTCGGGAGATAAACATGCTTATGGAATTAGAACTAGGAGTGGTATGAATACTCAAGATCCTTTATATCCTGAAGGAAACCCTAAAAGAATTGAATAGGATTCTCAACAAGGTGAGAGTAGTGGTAGTCCTCGTAAGAGAAAGAAAAAGAAACATAAGGTAGTTGAGGAACCACTTGAACCTGCTATAGATCCTAATAGTATATCTATCTTTGATGCTGAAACTGAGAGTGGTAATAATAATGATGCTCCTGATAAGGATGAAGTTGAGGAAGAACCTGAGAAGCACACTAAGAATACTAGGTACACTAAGGGAGATTTTATTGCTAAGAAACATGGTAGTGAGAGAGAACCTTGGGTGTAGAAACCTATGCCTTTTCTAGGTAAGAAACACAAGTCAAAGGAGGAAGAACACTAGAACAAGTTTTGTGAGTGGATAAAACCTTTATTTTTGCAAATTCCTTTGGCTGATGCTATTAAATTGCCTCCTTATTCAAAGTATATGAAGGATATTGTCTCTAATAAAAGGAAGATTCCTAATGAGGAGATTTCTACTTTGCTTGCCAATTACTCCTTCAATGGTAAGGTTCCAAAGAAACTTGGTGATCCAGGTATACCAACTATTTCTTGCTCTATTAAGAATAATTATGTTAGAACTGCTTTATGTGATTTGGGAGCTGGAGTTAGTGTTATGCATTTTTGTCTCTACAAGAGACTCCAGCTAGAAAAGTTGATACCAACTGATATATCTTTGCAAATGGCTGATAAGTCAACTACTATTCCTATTGGTATATGTGAGGATGTTCCTGTTCAAGTGGCTCATAATTGCTTGGTTTTAACTGATTTTGTTGTGCTTGAAATGCCTAAAGATGATAATATGTCTATTATTCTTGGGAGACCTTTTCTTAATACTGCAGGTGCTGTTATTAATTGCAATCAAGGAAAAGTAACATTCAATATTGATGACAAAGAGCATACTGTTTATTTCCCCAAGAAGATTGTTAAGAGCTATTGCCTGAATTCCATTGAAAATATTGAGAGTGATGGTGCTGACGTGGAGCACTTCGTTGGAAACCCCAAGAGCAAGGTGTAATGAGCACAACAAAAAGTCTTCCCTCAGTAGAGACTGAGGTTATCGAACCAGAAGGAGGAAGGAAACGTCACACAGGTGTTGCAACCAACGCGGAGACCTGCACAACACAAACTCAAGCCTTTGCCCCAATGAATCAGTGAGGTTGTCAAGCTCACCGGTTATCTGTAAAAAATGATTAAACGTACCGTGTGGAAGGTAATGGTGGTTTGCAGTAAGCAAACAAGTAACAGTGGAAGATGTATCAATGGTAAAGATTGGACCGGGGTCCATAGTTCACTAGAGGTGCTCTCTTTAGATAGACAACATGGCATGAATGGTAAACAAATTACAGCAGGGCAATTGACAGGAACTGAGCAAGGCATAACAATGCAATTACTAGTCAGAAATATCCTATGAGATTCGTTTGGGCAATACAACAAGATACATAGTACGCCATCCAACTGCATCTATGACTAGAATTCCACCTTCAGGTTATCATCCGGACCCCCTCCAGTATTAAGTTGCAAGCAACAGACAACTGCTTTAAGCAAAGTGTGTAAGGTAAACAGTCCACATGTTCCATGAACAAGAGAATGTTGTTTTATCCCTAGTATCAACAACACATCTACAACCAAATAGATTATTGTCACTTCCCTTGGAAACTAGAGGCATGAACCCGCTATCGAGCATAAATACCCCCTCTTGGAGTCACTAGAAACTACTTGGCCAAGATAGGTACTAACAACGGAGAGCATGCAAGATCACAAACAACATAGACATGATAGAATCATAAAGACCAAACCATTAATCAAACCAACATAATAATCTCAATATCCATCGGATCCCCACAAACACAACATGCATGATTACAAATAGATTAGATCTTGATCATGAACGGAGCTCATAAGATCTATACATGAAAGCACAAAGGAAGAGATACAACAATCTAACTACTACATGTACCCATAGTCCAAGGTGGAACTACTCACGCATCATACCGGAGAGAAGGCCTCCGGGATGATCTACCCTACGGCAGGGTGTTGGGAAGAACTTCAGATCCCCCGATCTAGGGACGATGGTGGCGGTGGCTAGAGACGGTTTCGTGGAGATTTTATCAGGTGCTTAGGGTTTTTGCATCGGGGGCTTATTATAGGCGAAGGGGGAGGCCGAGGAGGCGACCAGGGGGGCCAAACCCTAGCTAGGCGCGGGGTGGGGCCCACCCGCTCCTGGGGTGGGTCTGGCCGCCCTGGTCGGCCCCTCCGGCTCCCCTTTGGACTTCTTGTTCCCCACGGAAAGTAATTGACTTTGACGTTTGTCCCGTCCAATTCCGAGAATATTTATTTACTAACTTTTCTGAAACCAAAAACAACGGAAAACAGGCATCTGGCACTGTTGCAACTTGTTAACAGGTTAGTAACATAAAACATGTAAAAAGCACCTCAAAGTGTAGACAAGTAAAGAAAAGTAGATACTAAACAAGCATGGAGTATCAAAAATTATAGATACGTTTCTGACGTATGAACATCCTGTTGGGCCACGCAGAGATAAAACAAAAACTTTTCCTCTAACGCGGTGATCCCAAGACCTAGCTGAGGTAGAAAGCCACGAGGTTTACCACTAGACGCGCGGTTGCGGATTACTGATGAAGCGTCGATTGATGCAGTCCTCACGATCCGATCGTCCTGCTGCTGATCGCACAGCACCTCTGCTGGTATCCACACGTACAAGGAGGAGCACCGGCGGCGAACTGCTAGGTTCGTTACGGCGGCTGGACTGCTGTGGAGCTAGGGTTTCCAACACATGGAATGACCTAACCGAACAATGATTAACCTTTTCTGGGTTACTGTGCTCCACTATATATAGGGAGTGAACGTGGGCTCTGCTCGCGCGACCCATTCACTAAAGCCCATATAAAACTAGTCACCGTGAGTCCAACTCACTAACTCAGTCCTAATCTGGTTTTAGGTCCAACCCAACCATATTACAGATTCGGATCCAATCCGAACTTGCTCCCGCTCTTAAGTGTGTGACCCCGCAGGCTCATGGTTACTTGGACACGATTAGAGTCCAACTCACAATCGATCAATCGGCATCGGCTCCTAGCAGAACGTGCCGATTCCCAAGTACCAAAGAGTCATGACGACTTGCCTTTCCAATGCGACTTACGTCCGAGACCCTTTTGCCTCACGATATACCTTGTCAGACTATAGGCGAATATATGTCATCCCTTAAATAGTCCGACTCTCTTCTCGATCCGAGATAAGTGATTCACCCGACTAACTCTTAGTCGATCGCCTCGGTTAACACTTAACCGAGTCGCATGGCCATGCTTTCGAATCATATCTCACGAGAGGGCCCAGAATATCTCTCCGAGTGGAGGGCAAAATCCCATCTTGGTTATTCACATCACGCAGCTAGATTCTCATCGACCGAACTCGCCTTTATAATCGCTGCGATTCACGGATCAGCGTTGATGTAACCTAAGTCGGTGATCCTCAACTCGGACTATGCAACAACCTCAGGTCTAAGGATTACATTGATTGAGATATACAAATGACAACTTAGTTCGTTGTATCTCAATATGGGTCAATCCGACTCGCTAAACTCTTTAGCCTAGTCTGTGTAAGTTGGAATAGCATCTCCATGCCCATGACAAGTGTAACCGAGTCATCAAGCCAACTTTCACATTGGTCTAAGTTGTGTGTCCAGCACAACCTCAATGACCAAGGATATTTAGTACAAACAACATGAATGCATAGTTCCACAACTGAATCACATATTCAATGATACACATCAGATGTTTATACAAGGACTACTTAATAACTTTATGAATACAATGGGAAATATCATCATACATGATTGCCTCTAGGGCATATTCCCAACACATCCCCAAGCTTAACTCCTGCTCGTCCTCGAGTAGGTAAGTGATAAAATAATAATTTTTGAGGTGACATGCACCCTCACAATAAAGATCTAACCATTTGCAAACATTGAAAGCTGGGATCAAAGAACTCTAAACATGTGCATGAAAGATGGAGTTCTAACAATAGGACATAGTAACTATGCATGCAACATGGCAAGCTACAAACAAAGATCATGAATAACATGCATTGAAAAACGTTTGTTTGTTTCACATACAGAAAACATAGAATAGTGGCAATCAGCTTGTCCCTCATAGAGTAGCAAAAAGATGCATATGACACCTTCAAAGTTCACAAGGATGACTAGAAACAAATGGCATAAGAACAAGTAATATCACAATATGCATCAATTAATAAGCTTTGGAACACTGCACACAGAATGACAACTATGCTCTCTTAATGGTGCCTAAAGGTAGAAGGTGGAGACTAAATAATGGTGGAAGAAAAACCTTTTTTGTAAAGGAAGCAGGGATTACAAGTTTCAAAAAGAGCTTCCAAAAATTATGGTACTTGTTAGCTTTCATCCCTCATTGCCCCTATCATAAGCATCTTGAAGTGGTTAAGGTTAAAGTGGCAAAGATGGAGTATATGCTTGACGAAGTATAAGTTGGCAATCTCAAGTCCCTTGAATACGAGGGCCACACCTCATGCATACTCAACTTTGGGTCCAGGTAAGTTCTTGTCATTGTAATTATTTGCATATCATTGTGAACCACCAATGGGGTACCCCTTGCACATGGTACATGAGCTTTCCCATAACCAAAATGACAAGGCAAGCAGACAATGAGCATCTCAGCAATCTTCTTATTTACCATGGGAATATGGTGCTTTTTTCTCTCTTTCCTCTTTTCTCAATGTGTCTCTTTTTTTATAAGAAGAATGCTTCATAGATGTCACTATGGTGATGCTGCAAGTTTCCTCCATGATTAGGCATGGCTTAGGCTAGCGGCCCAGGTGTTTCTCTAACACAGGATACAAACTCCATGGACTTACAAGTTCCCTCTTTATTTCACACCGGTGACATCCATAGACAAAATAACATGATATCAACTGAGTACAAAGTACAAGTGCAATGTTGAAAACGTTCCCCGTGATAGCACGGTTCTGCTAATTCCAACTTATAAGTGCAAGCATATACAACAAAGTTGTCACAATGGTTCAAGTTTATTAGGGGCAAAGAATATAAAGTGTGCCATCAAGTTCAGAGGGCTTTAATCACTAAGTTTTCACATAAAAAATAGTTTATAATTGGAAAATAGTTGAAAACAAGAATATACTTGGAATGGTGTAACACACCATGCATAGGAGTTTATAGTGGACACTTTGGAATAACTTGGTTTCTTGGGAGTTGTAAGCATGAGTAGGACTTACTCATACAAGTGGAGGCTAGCAAAAGACTGGGGGCAACCAAGAGAGCATAATGGCCATAATCATGCAATGCAACAAAGCATACTAATCAAATCAAAGTGTGGTACTACAATTCAAGGACTAAATTATCATAGAGGCTAATGGTGACTTGACATAGTCATAACATGGTGTGAGCATGTGCCAAGTCAACCCAAGCAAAGCATTAAAGGAGAATACCACAATACTATGATTTTGCATGCTAAAACAACGCATAATTTATTCAAGGCACACTAAGCAATCCCAATTTTTTGGAACAAGACATGCTACAGAAATAATTACTAAGCATAAGATCAAAACAACACCTAGCATGTCATGCTAAAGTCTAAGTCACAGTCAATGCAAGCTCCTCTTGCACTTCAAGCAAGAACTTACTATTCCTTTCCAACACCAAGCAAACTTATTTGCAAAACAACACATCGAGAACGGGGGTCCAAACTACTCAAGAAAACTAAACAAACTAAGCAAAGCAAACGAAAACTAAGACGCTCCAAGAACAGCACAACTATGCATGAAACAATAAAAAGCGAAGTGTCTAGACAGACCTGAGCTTTTTATTGATGAAGAAGGGGATGCCTTGGGCATCCCCAAGCTTTGACGCTTGTACCTATTGGATATTTATTGGGGTGACACCATGGTGGCATCCCCAAGCTTGAGCTTTTGTCCATTCTTCATCTCATTGCATCATTCTCTCTTTACACCTGAAATTTTTCCTTCATACAAAACTTCACACAATCTTCATTAGCAACATTAGTGTATTCAAAAGATATTAGACCCCTGGCAAAGCTCTGAAACAGCAAGGATGTTCACTAAAAACACAAGCTACTGTAGTAACTCCTTCAAAAATCTCAATTCACCTAAAGAGAACTCAAAAAGGAATCAATAAGAAGCACATGCAAATAATGGCAGAAATCTGTCAAAACAGCCCAACAGGTAGAAACTGATTTTTTTAACATCTTTTGTTGCTCAAATCAAAAAGTGTTGAACTAACGAAATTTAGCTAACATACTGGGGGATTTATTAGTAAATTTTCAGCTCAGTCCGAGTTACAGAGACTCTTCACGATTTTTTGGTGGGGGACAAAAATCTGTTCGGGACAACAACTCCCCAAATCTTACTTCCCTCTCATTAGAGGTCATTCTTGGCACAAAAAGCAAAAAAAAAAGGATACATAGAGGTCATTATAGAAGTAATAACTTTCAAGACTCAAGTAAACTCTTGGGTTATATCCCAACAAGTACTTTTCTTTAATGCCTTTAATTTAAGCAGAAGAAGCAAGAAGAATCAAGTATTTTCAAATGAAGAAGCATTAATATGAAATCTTGCTTTCAAAGGAGGAGAAAAAAGCAACTTCTCTCTCCTCATAGGGAAGTGTGCAATACCTTTCTTGAATGGAAAATGAAATTTAATGGTGCCTTCTTTCATATCAATGATGACACCAACTGTTCTAAGAAAAGGTCTTCCCAAAGTTATAGGACAAGAAGCATTGTATTCAACATCCAAAACATAGAAATCAATAGGGACATAAGCATTGTTAACCATAATGAGAACATCATTAATACTCCCCATGAGTTTCTTCTTAGCATTATCATTGAGCGGGACATCTAAATAACAATGTTCTAATGGTGGCAAATCAAGCATTTCATAAATCTTCCTAGGCATAATAGAGACACTAGAACCAAGATCACATGAAGCTTTGAGATCAAAGTCATTGACTTGCATATTAATAATGGGTTCCCAAATATCTTCTACTTTCCTAGGAATAGAAGCTTTGTGTTTTAGATTCTCTTCCTTAATCTTAACAAGAGCATCTGTAATGTGTTTGGTAAAGGCAACATGCATATCACTAGCATCAGGACTTCTAGCAAGAGTTTGCAAGAACATAATCACTTCAGAAATATTGCAACCATCAATATCAAATTCAAACTTAGCATCACTAGTAGTAGGCATAGTAGGAGTAGGAATAGGGACTACTTGAGGTTTAGTGGTGATGGTGCACACACTATTGTTTCTATCAATTTTAGCTTCCCTTTCCCACTTAGCATGAATTTGAGCTAACAACCTAACATTTTCATCAATAGTAACTTGTATGGCATGAGCAGTAGCAAAGGTATTTTCCATAGTTTCAGGTTTGGCAGCCATTTTATTAACCAAGGAAGTTTGAGCTTCAGACAAAGAGGATATATTTTTCTCAGCAGTTAAAAGCTTTTCCTCTATAGTATTATTGAAAGTGGTTTGTTTACTAATAAATTCCTTAAGCATGACTCCAAGTTCAGAGGGGGCACTTATAGCATTATTGTAAGAGATTCCATAGGAATTGCCATTATTAGGAGGATAAGGCCTATAATTGTTGTTGCTACCAAGATTATTCCTATAGGTATTGTTGTTTAAATTGTTGTTTCTAATGAAGTTCACATCAACTTGCTCTTCTTGAGCAACCAAAGAGGCTAAGGGAACACTATTAGGATCTAGAGGAGCTTTCCCATTAACAAGCATAGCCATAATAACATCAATATTTCACTCAAAGAGGAAGTTTCCTCAATAGAATTTACCTTCTTACCATGTGGAGTTCTTTCAATATGCCATTCAGAGTAGTTAACCATCATATTATCAAGGAGCCTTGTTGAAGCACCCAAAGTGAGGCCCAAAAAGGTACCTCTAGCAGCAGAATCCAATAGATTTCTTGAGGAGAAGTTCAAACCTGCATAAAAAATCTGGATAATCATCCAAGCAGTGAGTCCATGAGTGGGGCAATTCTTAACCAAATATTTCATTCTTTCCCAAGCAGGAGCAACATGTTCACTATCAAGTTGTTTAAATTTCATAATGTCACTTCTCATAGATATAATCTTAGCAGGAGGATAGTATTTTCCAATAAAAGCATCTTTGCACTTAGTCCAAGAATCAATACTATTTTTAGGCAAAGAAAGCAACCATTCTTTAGCTTTTCCCCTCAAGGAGAAAGGAAAAAGCTTGAGCTTAATAATATCTCCATCTACATCCTTATACTTTTGCATCTCACAAAGTTCAAAGCTATTGAGATGGGCAGCAGGATCATTAGAACCAACACCAGAAAATTGCTCTCTCATCACAAGATTCAACAAAGCAGGCTTAATTTCATAAAATGTAGCATCAGGAGCAGGTGGAGCAATAGGTGTGCTAAGGAAATCATTGTTGTTGGTGCTAGTAAAGTCACACAACTTGGTGTTCTCAGCAGAGTTCATTTTGGCAAAGGTGGGAAAGCCAAAAATAGCAGCAGCAGCTAGACCAGGTACTATTTTTTTGTGTGTTTTTGAATAAGGAAAGCAAACCAAACTAGACTAATTTTTTGGGGTTTTTTGAAAAGAGGCAAACAAAACCAAGCAAAAGAAACAAAGCAAACTAAAAACAAATAAAGATAAAGGAAGTGAAGGACTCCCCTTGTGAAGACGTCCTTAGCCTCCCCGGCAATGGCGCCAGAAAACTTGTTGATGGTGCCGACGTGGAGCACTTCGTTGGAAACCCCAAGAGCAAGGTGTGATGAGCACATCGGCAAGTCTTCCCTCAGTAGAGACCTAGGTTATCGAACCAGAACGAGGAAGGAAACATCACACAGGTGTTGCAAGCAACGCGGAGACCTGCACAACACAAACTCAAGACTTTGCCCCAACGAATCAGTGAGGTTGTCAAGCTCACCGATTTGCTGTAACAAAGGATTAAACATACTGTGTGGAAGGTAATGGTGGTTTGCAGCAAGTAAACAAGTAACGGTGGAATCAATGGTAAAGATTGGACCGGGGTCCATAGTTCACTAGAGGTGCTCTCCTTAGATAAACAACATGGCATGAAGGGTAAACAAATTACAACAGGGCAATTGACATGAACTGAGCAAGGCATAACAATGCAATTACTAGTCAGAAAGATCATATGAGATTCGTTTGGGCAATTGTAACACCCTCAGAATCGGCCCTATGCAAGTTTTAGCGAAACTCGCCAAACCCGCATAGAAACGATTCGAAGGTGCCCACCAGGCACTTTCGTGCGGGTGGAAAAACAAAGTAATAACATTACACAACAGTCCTCGATGGGAACCACAGAACAAAAATATATAACAGCGACTCAAAGAGTCAAGAATACAGATATAATATACAAAGATCCAAATCACCTTGAAAACGATAGAGCGTCCAGCTACGGACAAGATGCAAATGGGGCTAAGAGCCCTGAAGAAAAACCAATGGCGTCCATTGTAGCATCCCAGTTGTCTAACCCCTGTAATGCTACATGTCATAATAATAAAATGGGCCACTTCCAACATATAATTGTTGCATCATCATCACATCATGCTCATGTCATCATGTTCCCTTGCATTAGAGCATCATATAAAACCTTTTTCTTGTTTGGTTCTTATCTCATGTGCATGATTAATTGTAGTTGCCTCTTGATATTGTTTTTGGATCTTAATAAATTGTTAAATGCCCAAGTTGAGTTGGGGGCATCTCTCTTGTTGAATCCACCACCTTATCATTCACCACCTTCTAATTCCACCATCCAATAATATGGGCTTGGCATTTTATTGAGTTACCTCTAGCCCATGTTGTTGGTTGGATCCACCCATAACCTTTGCTTGGCCTTGCCCACCTATTGGGAATGCATATGGATAATGCCATGATTATAATATTGTTTTCACAAGGATAACTTGGCATTAATTATCTTGCATGGGCCATGCAAGTACCACTTTCTCTAGATTTTGGCTTTTGTTTGAATCCTAGTTGGATCTTCTTCCTTGGTTTAAATCATGTGTTGGCTTGTAGTTTGTTTCTCCGTATCTCCTCTCCTCTTCATCCCTTAGCTAAACCCACCCCATGTCCCATGCACTGTGCTAATGTGGCATGCCCTCTAAACCCCCTCTCTGGATCTTGCTTGTCCTTGCTTGGATCGGCATAGGCCAAAGGAGGACCACATCACCACCCTATGGCCATCTCTCTCTTCTCCCTTTTCTTGCTTTTCTTGCTTAGTGCTTGCTTGTAGTTTGCTTGATCAAACTAAAGTGCCACCTTCCTCTCCCTCTCTAAACCAAAACCCTAAACTCTACCTAGCTAAATCAAACCCTAAACCACCCTCCTACCCCTAATCTACACCTTTCTTAGCTAAACCAAGTGCTCCTCTCTCCCTTTTCTACCCTAAACCAACACCCCAACTACATCTATCCTAAAACTAAACCCTAATCTACACCTACTCTACACAAAACCTAAACTACCCTTTACCCTAAACCAACCTTACTCCCTCCCTTCTAGCTTCCCTACATGAGTTTCTACACCCCACCCCAGCTCCGCCTTGCCTCTACCATGCACCCCACCCCAATGACCCCCTAGCTACCCCACACCAAGATGGCACCCCTAGCGATCTAAACCCTAGCCGAGCCGGGCCTCTCCCTCCTCTCGATTTCTCCCTCAGCCCACCTGCACTGCCCCACCTAGCTACCCCACCGCCACCCTCACCCCTCCTCCTAGTGCCTTGCCCGGCTCGCCACGCCACACGCGTGAGAGGAGAGGTGGCCGACGCACCGCCAGCCTACCCTTCCCCACGCTTAGCCTCCTTTCCCACAGGCGTTCTTATCCCCCACTTCCTCTCTCGCCTGCCAGAACCCCAGATCCACCCCGAAGACACCCTGCCTTCCCCTTCGCCACCGGCTCGCCATTGTCGGCATCCTCGGTCTCCTCGCGGCTACCCTGTACCAGGCGGCGAGGACATCCTGGAGGTTGTCGAGGAAGACCAGGCCACTCCCCTGCATCATCCAGTACCCGCCAACGAGGAGGAGACGCACCAGGAGCGCCAGGACCAGCGCACGCCGACGCAAAACCCTAGCACCGCCGTCCGTCAGCCGCGCCGGCGATCTGCCGCACCTCGACCCGAACCGAGCCCACCGCCGAGCCCACGGTGAGTCCCTGGTTCCCCTAGACACGCCCTTAACCTTCGCCGCTTCCTGCCGGCGACGGGCGTTCCGTCAACGATCACAGGCCTGCGAAAGGCTACGCCATTTGCCGCTGCGCCTCGCAGCCTTTATCTAGCCACACCCCCTTGCCAACACCACCTAAGCCTAAGCCCGCAGCGGTAGCCGCTAAGCTAGCGCCAGAGGGCTGGTTCGAACCCTCTCGCGCCATGAAGCGACGTCTGCCTAATGCAGTTCGAGTTCAGAGGAAGATCCACGGCCACGCTGCCGGCGCAAACCCCTCCAGTTTCTGTTTTGTCAACCCGCGGTCCATCCAGGCCCGCTTGTCAGTGTTCCTGGTAGTTTTATAGAAAGGTACCTGAGCTTTTCCAACCTAAACCCGCGGTCCAGCCTGGCCCATCTGTCTGTGTCTTGGCAGTTTTGCAGAAAGGCTCTTGTTGTTTTGCTTAATCAACCCGCGGTCCAGATGGTTCCTGTGCCTGGCGTAGGGCTGAGGACCCCTGGTCCCACCTGTCAGTGACCAGAGCTGGGTCAGTCTGAGTATAAAACGTTCCAGATGCTGTTTCAAATTCAAATATAGTTAAATTATTTCAAAATTCAAATCTAATTCAGATTTTTGAATAACTTTGCAATGGTAAATCCAAATTTGACAAATGATATATGTTTGAATATCAGCAAGAAGAGAGGATTCCAAATATGCCATCCAATTCAAATTTTGCACAACTAAAATTCCAAGTTTAGTTTAAATTACACAATTGCCACTGGATTTTCAATAATTCATAACTTTTGTTTTAAAACTCCAAAATTAGCAAATGATGAGTCTAAATTGATCAGCTCGACGAGACCTTTTTGTCTATGCTATCCATGACTTCAATTGCAGCATGCATCATATCAAAATATAATGAACAGCAACTATTATGGCAACAAAATGTGACTAAAACCTAATTAAATGTTATCTTCTTGTCCACCACATCTCACCTTGCCATGCTACCTTACTTGCCATGAAAATTGTGCATCATACATCATGGCATGATTGTTTGCTTGTCGCATCTTATTCATATGCTTGTGCTCTATATTCATGTTGGCCTTGTTTGTTTGGTTTTTCTGATAGACATCGAAAGGTGGGTCAGTATCAAGAGAACCAGGAGCACTACCCAGATCCGTCCCTTGCTTCAACAGAGATACCAGTCAAGCACTACCACATGCTTGCATACATACAGTACCTATTGCCTCTATCTTATTCTTGCATCATTGAGTCGCGATTGCATTAAATTGAATCCCAAGTATGCATAGCCTTTACTTTTAAACTCCACCAAGCTTGTTCCCCATCCCATGAGCCACTACTATAGGAGTTGTTTGAGCCATGCGAGTCGTAGAACAGCATGTGTAGGGTATGTGAGTGTCTGTTGGATAATGAGGTACCTAAACAACTTAACCTGAGTAGTTCTGGGATAACTAAAGAAAGTGGCACCGGTGAGCAACATCTGCTATTTGGTTTTTCCTGCTCACTTGTGTCCCGTAAGACCCCGAGTACTTGATTCCTGTTCCTTGATTTATCGCGCTATCCACATCCGGGAGGTATATGGGACCCCCCTGGGCCAGAGCTTGATTCCGTCTTATTTCTTGGGGCCACAAACTAGTTTGAGGTTTTATTACTATCCTGTACTTATGCCATGCTACTTTCTGTATTTAAATTGTGCGAGGAGCACACTGCATCTTTTAGGATCATGGCCCGATTCCGGTGTCGACAAGCCCAGCCACACTTCGGGTTCCCACTGCTCACACCGTCCCCATAACCTTGAGCCGCCTCGGGTCACCGCTTCACATGGGATCTACTTAAGGGTGGCCTCGAAATATTTCTGAATCTTGTGATTGTTCACCGTGAAAGCCTCGTTGGGTTTTGATTTGGTTTTTCCGAGGTTGATCGAGCGTGTTGCTATTGGTGCACCCGCCGGTAAAACTTTCTCAAAGCCGTGTCCATGGAGATGGACGACTTGGAGCACAGTTTCTTGATCATAGACAAGCATAACTAAAGTACCGCTTTTAATCTGACTAAAGTAACTTGACTAGTAAATAGTGCAATACTCATGGAATGGTTAATAAAATTGCCAACGGATGGGGGGGTTGTTCGTCCGCTTCCTTGTTGGTAAGCTGGGAGGAGGATGGATCGGATGAGATTACCATTATAACTGTTGTACTTAAATTCACGGACATCCGTCTATCATTGGTTAGGCGGATGGTTAGCGTTTAACTATAGAATTGCTAGGGTTTATCTTTTGCTGCAATTGCGTCAACCCAGGTTGTGTCCCCTTTAGAGGCATTAAGACTTGTTGAGTACCCTTAGGGTCTCACACGATAAATTCTTGATTCAGATGAATGTACCTTCTCGTGACGGATCTCGGGTGGAAGAAGTCAAGATGTGGGCAACGATCGTTCGGTGTAGAGATTCCGGGAACGGGGATCCGTGAGACCTGTAGTTGGGATGTGCTTATTTCTATGGCATCTTATGCCGATTTGCTTCTTATCCGTACTCGGATTCTGTTTGTCGCTCCCGCATGATACTCTGATGTGTGTTGTATGAGGAGTTATCCTAAAATATAGATCTATCTAGGTCATTTGAATCTTGCCGTATGGCGTTGCTATATTTCCTTTCTTTCTAGATGGTATGGCTCTGATGTACTCTTGTATGGTGGCTTGCGTACATACCCACTTGTGTACGTAGTTGATCCTTCGCCGCCGACCACGCCTCAGACAGTCCCGCTGAGAGGGTAGCGGTTGGGACGTCTGAAAGGACTACCAAAGGAGTGGCTTTGGGGCCCCACCGTACTATTTCAACCGCTATCACTCATCCAGCTTGTATCTAGGAGCGTAGTTCACCGAGGTAGTTACAATTGGTATCAGAGCCATCCCGACCTTCAGGGTTTCAGCCAAACGGTCGTTGTCAGTCTAGCAAATATTTTGGTAGTTATGTATATTAGGGAAAAACAAAAGCGAGTAGGACTGCTTCATTTTTCTTCTTACCCTCCCACCCACCCTTTTCTGGTAAGGAAGTGCAACGTTTTCAATCCTCTTCTCAAAATTCAAACTAGGATTCACGTGTTCTGGGTTTCCGTAGTACCATAGGATGTGTGTGTGTGTGTGTAGTCCCTTGTCTATCTGTTGCATCCAAGTTGTTATCTTATCTGCCTTTGGTTATCAACTGTTGGTACATTCCATACCGACAGGCTTTTGTAAACCGATGCAATCTATCTTCCTTTTGTATCCGACGCTATCTTGTTTGGGGTGTTCGTTTTCCGTAGCTTCCAATCTTAGGTTCGTCGTGAGAAGAAGGGGTTAGGATATGTGTTCCACTTGTTCATGTGCGGAGTAATGATTTGAGTGTGGGATGGAGTCGCGACCATACCACTACTTGTATCATTCGCTTTTGTATATTGAATCGGTAGAGTCACTAATCTTGATTCGTTAAGTAATTTTGCGCATCTATTGGTATTTTAATGCCGAAATTTGTGGAAAATTTTTCTTTGATATGTTTGTGTACCACACTCCTTTTTCAAATAAAGTGCGATATGCTTAATATCTTTGAGGTGCTATGAACTTTGTTGATATTTTAATATCATCTCAGTAAATTGTATCCTTTAATCTTGATTAATTCCATCTTGGTACTATTTTGGATTATTATCATTCTCCATTATAGTACTGACTTGAGTTTTATATCAATGACAGGATGGCTCCCCCACGACGGACTGAAGAGGACATCCCTCCGGGCTGGGCTCGTCATTGTCAAGCATAGCTAATGCTTTGGCGGCAATGCAGGAGAACCAGCAGCGCTTTGAGGAGAGCGTCAGAAGGAACGAGTTTGCTCCCCTTCCTCCACCTCCCAAGCGTGGTGACATCAAGAGCTTCCTCAAATTCAACCCTCGTCAGTTTGATGTTTCTGACCGACCTCTTGACGCGGATGATTGGCTGCGCGAGATCTCAAGGTTGCTCGACACTGCTGATGTTCCAGAACAGGAGTGGGTCAAGTGTGCTACCCACCTTCTCAAGGGAGATGCAGCTCTATGGTGGGAAAACTACTTGAAGGCAAGTTGCACTGGGTTCCAGCCTACTTGGGAGAGGTTCACTGCAGCTTTCAAAGAACAGTTTCTCTCAGAGATTGTGATGAAAAGGATGAAGGAGGCTTTCCTCAACCTGAAGCAGGGAAATGATAACGTCAACACCTACATCAGGAACTTCATGAACCTGTCTCGCTATGGTGGTGATGAGGTATCTGATGACAAGAAGAAGCAGAAAAGGTTCAGGCAAGGGCTCAATGCGTCGATCAAGTATGCAATCACGCATGCAAGACCGGCAACCTTCCTGGAACTGCAGCATATGGCACTACAAGAGGAGGCAAGCAGGCAAATGTTTGAAGAGTCCAAGAAACACAGCAGGTATGCATCAAGCTCGGCAGCAATGGCAGCTCCTTCTAAGCGGCGTGTCTGGGTTCCTAACACCCCACCGTCGCTCCCGGCTCCACCAAGACCTGCGAGTTTCACGTCAAGGCCACCAAACTTCACCACTGCGGCTCCCAGGGGCTACAACAACCCTTACCTGAGGCGCTGGCGGAGTCCCAGCTACTACTTCCACGTCCTCACGGTGCTTGTTACACATGTGGAGATCATGGACATCCAAGCTGGAACTGCCCAATGAAGAACAAAGCTCTCCCTCAACCCCCGCCAAGATCTGCATCAAGCTCTCCTTCGGTTCGTGCACCACCGCCTCGGGCTCTCAACATCAACACTAAGCCCGGGTCTGCGGTTGTTCGAGCTAACTGCGTCAACGCCTCTCAAGCTGAGCTCGCACCTGGAGTTGTCATGGGTATGCTATCAGTTAACTCAGTTCCTGCACGAGTTCTCTTTGATTCTGGTGCATCGCATTCATTTGTGTCACACAAGTTTGCATATGAGAACGTGTTAAATCTGGATCCTCTCCTTAAGAAGCTGAGGGTCTTATCTCCTGGTTCCAACCTGAGGGCTGAGTATATCAGTCATGGCAATAAAGTTGAGATTGGTGGTTCTTCATTCTTGGCTTCTTTGATTGTTCTGGGCAATTCTGACATCGATGTCATCCTGGGCATGGATTGGTTGACAGCAAATGAAGCTGTGATTGATTGTGCTGAACGCTCAGTGTCTCTGAAGATTCCTGAAGGCCATATAGTCTTTTCTCCAAGTCTGACTCCTGCTGTCCAGCTCTATTCCTTGGCTGCTCTGAATAATGATGCTATGGAAGCTATTCAGGGTGTACCAGTGGTCTGTGAGTTCCCGGATGTCTTTCCTGAAGAATTGCCAGGTATGCCTCCGGATCGCGAGGTTGAGTTCGTGATTGAGCTTGAACCTGGGACGGCTCCTATCTCCAAGAGGCCATATAAAATGGGTCCTTCTGAGTTGGCTGAACTCAAACGACAACTTGATGAACAAGAGAAATTGGGTTTCATTCAACACAGCACTTCTTCTTGGGGTAGCCCAACAATCTTTGTGAAGAAGCGTGACAGAACCGATAGGCTATGTGTTGACTACCGGGCTCTAAATGCTAAAACCATCAAGAACAAATATCCTCTTCCTCGGATAAATGATCTATTTGATCACCGGCAGAGCTGTGGTGTTCTCTAAGCTGGACTTGAGAAGTGGTTATCACCAAATCAAAATTCGCAAAGAAGATGTGCCCAAGACAGCTTTCACCACTCGCTATGGCTCAGATGAGTACACGGTCATGTCTTTCGCCTCACCAACGCACTGCTACCTTCTCGAGGCTGATGAACTCCGTTTTCATGGAGTACCGGACAAGTTTGTTGTGGTATATCTGGATGACATTCGGTCTATTCCAAGTCCAAGGAGGAGCATGAAGAGCACTGCGGCCGTCTGAACAAGCTTCGTGAGAACCGCTTGTATGCAAAGTTCTCTAAGTGTGAGTTCTGGTTGCCTGAAGTAACATATCTGGGACATGTCATCTCTGCCAAGGGCATTGCAGTTAACCCGGAAACCGTGAAGACAATAGTTGAATGGCTTCCTCCTGCTAATGTCAAGGAAGTGCGGAGTTTTCTCGGCTTGGCAAGCTATTGCCATCGCTTTGTGCAGAACTTCTCGAAGATAGCAAAGCCTCTTACCGACCTCCTCAAGAAAGGCAAGAAGTACCTGTGGACTCCTGCTTGTCAAGAAAGTTTTGAGACACTCAAAGAGAAGCTCACTTCCACGCCAGTCTTGGTTCCTCCGGATACATCTAAGCCTTTCCAGATCTTCTGCGATGCCTCTTTGCAAGGATTGGGAGCGGTCCTTATGCAAGAGAGACAGGTGGTTGCTTATGCCTCTCGTCAATTGAAGACGCATGAGGTCAACTATCCCACACATGACCTTGAGCTAGCAGCAGTGGTCTTTGCCTTGAAGCTATGGAGGCACTACTTGCTTGGTAACCGTTGTGAGATCTTCTCGGACCACAAGAGTTTGAAGTATATCTTCACTCAACCGGATCTCAATCTTCGGCAGAGGAGATGGATTGAAGCAATCAATGACTTTGATGTGACCATCAACTACACTCCAGGCAAAGCAAACGTCATGGCAGATGCGCTTAGCCGTAAAGCTTATGTCAACAACCTCATGGTGGAAGAGCAGCAGCCTCTCTTGTGCGAGGAATTCCGTCAGCTCAACCTGGAAATTGTGGAACAAGGGCATCTCCTGAACCTTCTGGCTACTCCTCTCTTGGAAGAACAGATTCGTTCTCGTCAGCTTGGTGATCCGCACACTAGAAAGCTCATCTCTAAGCTTGGCACTCCGAAGTATGAGTCCTTTCATGTCGATGATCAAGGCACGCTCTTCTTTGAACACCGGATGTTTGTTCCAAACTACCCGGGTCTGAGAGACCAAGTTCTCAAGGAGGCACATGACTCGGTTCTTTCTATCCATCCTGGCAGCACAAAGATGTACATGGACTTGAAAACACAATACTGGTGGCCTGGGTTAAAAAGGTATTGTGCCAAGTACGTCTCAGAATGTGATGTCTGCCGCAGAGTCAAGGCTGTCCATCAGAAACCATTTGGTCTTCTACAGCCATTGCAACCTCGAATGGAAATGGGAGAAAGTAGAGATGGACTTCATCCTTTGGTTTCCCAAGATCGCAGAAGGGCAACAATGCAATCTTTGTTGTCATCGACAGCTTTCTAAAGTGGCACACTTCTTCCCATCAAAGAAACAATTTCGGAATTCATTGGTGAGCTCTATATCAACAGGATTGTCTCTTTGTATGGGGTTCCACTTGAAATCAGTTCGCAGTGGAGCATCTTCACCTCAAAGTTCTGGGAGAGTTTCCAAAAAGCTTTGGGAACAAAGTTGAACTTCAGCACCGCTTACCACCCTCAGTCTCAAGGACAAGTGGAGAGGATCAATCAAATTCTGGAGGATATGCTTAGAGCTTGCGTCATCTCTTTTGGCATGAAATGGGAGGAGTGTCTTCCATATGCTGAATTCTCCTACAACAACAGCTTCCAGAAGAGTCTGAAGATGGCACCATTCGAGGCTCTCTATGGTCGGAAGTGCAGAACTCCGATTGGTTGGTCAGGTGCAGGAGAAAGAATCTGGTTTGGCCCTGACATTGTAACCCAGGCAGAGGAGAAAGTGCATATCATTCTGGAGAACCTGAAGATTGCTCAGAGTCGTCAGAAGAGCAACTATGACAGGAAGCACACATATATGGTATATGCCCCTGGTGATCTCGTCTACCTCCGTGTCACTCCCATGAGAGGAACACACCGCTTCGGTATCAAAGGAAAGTTGGCTCCTAGATACATCGGTCCTTTCAAGATACGTGGTAGAAGAGGAGAAGTTGCTTATGCACTTGAGCTTCCGGAAAAACTCAAAGTCCATGATGTTTTCCACATCTCTCAGCTCAAGAAGTGCTTCAAAGACCCCGGCAAGACCGTGGATCATGAGCTAATCGACCTCCAAGAAGATCTCTCTTATCAGGAACACCCCAAAATCCTTGAGACCGCAGAATCGAAGGACGGCAACAAGTCCATCAAGTTTTGCAAGGTGCAGTGGTCACACCATTCTGTTGATGAAGCAACATGGGAGCGTGAAGATGAACTCCGTGCCAACCATCCTTCTCTCTTTGTGTCTTCTTCTTCTTCTTCCTAGAATCTCGGGGCGAGATTCCTGTTTAGTGGGGGAGAGTTGTAGCATCCCAGTTGTCTAACCCCTGTAATGCTACATGTCATAATAATAAAATGGGCCACTTCCAACATATAATTGTTGCATCATCATCACATCATGCTCATGTCATCATGTTCCCTTGCATTAGAGCATCATATAAAACCTTTTTCTTGTTTGGTTCTTATCTCATGTGCATGATTAATTGTATTTGCCTCTTGATATTGTTTTTGGATCTTAATAAATTGTTAAATGCCCAAGTTGAGTTGGGGGCATCTCTCTTGTTGAATCCACCACCTTATCATTCACCACCTTCTAATTCCACCATCCAATAATATGGGCTTGGCATTTTATTGAGTTACCTCTAGCCCATGTTGTTGGTTGGATCCACCCATAACCTTTGCTTGGCCTTGCCCACCTATTGGGAATGCATATGGATAATGCCATGATTATAATATTGTTTTCACAAGGATAACTTGGCATTAATTATCTTGCATGGGCCATGCAAGTACCACTTTCTCTAGATTTTGGCTTTTGTTTGAATCCTAGTTGGATCTTCTTCCTTGGTTTAAATCATGTGTTGGCTTGTAGTTTGTTTCTCCGTATCTCCTCTCCCTCTTCATCCCTTAGCTAAAACCCACCCCATGTCCCATGCACACCTGTGCTAATGTGGCATGCCCCCTCTAAACCCCCTCTCTCTGGATCTTGCTTGTCCTTGCTTGGATCAGGCATAGGCCAAAGGAGGACCACATCACCACCCTATGGCCATCTCTCTCTTCTCCCTCTTTTCTTGCTTTTTCTTGCTTAGTGCTTGCTTGTAGTTTGCTTGATCAAACTAAAGTGCCACCTTCCTCTCCCTCTCTAAACCAAAACCCTAAACTCTACCTAGCTAAATCAAACCCTAAACCACCCTCCTACCCCTAATCTACACCTTTCTTAGCTAAACCAAGTGCTCCCTCTCTCCCTTTTCTACCCTAAACCAACACCCCCAACTACATCTATCCTAAAACTAAACCCTAATCTACACCTACTCTACACAAAAACCTAAACTACCCTTTACCCTAAACCAACCTTACTCCCTCTCCCCTTCTAGCTTCCCTACATGAGTTTCTACACCCCACCCCAGCTCGCCCTTGCCTCTACCATGCAGACCCCACCCCCAGCGACCCCCTAGCTACCCCACACGGCATGGCACCCCCCCTAGCGATCTAAACCCTAGCCGAGCCGGCCCTCTCCCCTCCTCTCGTTTTCTCTCCCTCAGGCCCACCTGCCTGCGCCCCACCTAGCTAGCCCACCTGCCAGCCTCACCCCCTCCTCCTAGTGCCTGCCTTGCCTGGCCTGGCCACGCCGCGCACGTGAGAGGAGAGGTGGCCAGCACCGCCAGCCTACCCTTCCCACGCTAGCCTCCTTCCCTGGCGTTCTTATCCCCCATCCTCTCTGCCTGAACCCCAGATCCACCCTCAAGACACCTGCCTTCCCTTCTTCCCTTCGCCACCGGCTCGCCATCGCCAAGATCCTCGGTCTCCTCGCGGCTACCACTGCATCAGCGGCGAGGACATCCTGAGGTTGTCGAGGAAGACCAGCCACTCCCTGCATCATCCAAGACCCGCCGAGGAGGAGACGCACAGAGCGCCAGACGCCAAGACGCCGACGAAACCCTAGCACCGCCGTCCGTCGGCCAGGCCGCGATCCGCACCTCGACCGAGCCCACCGCCGAGCCCACGGTGAGTCCTGGTTCCCTAGACACGCCCTTAACCTTCGCTGCTTCCTGCCGGCGCGTCCGTCGAACGCATCTGCGTCGGCGCGCGCCGTTCGCTGCGCCTCGCAGCCCTTTATCTAGCCACACCCCCTTGCCAACACCAGCCTAAGCCCGCCGCCAGCGGCCGCTAAGCGCGCCAGAGGGCGCTGGTTCGCTCCCTCTGGCGCTGAAGCAGCGCTGCAGCACGCAGTTCTCAGTTCGAAGGAAGATCCACAGTGCGCCGCTGGCCATTTTGCGCAAACCCCCTCCAGTTTCTGTTTTGTCAACCCGCGGTCCATCCAGGCCCGCTTGTCAGTGTTCCTGGTAGTTTTATAGAAAGTTACCTGAGCTTTTCCAACCTAAACCCGCGGTCCAGCCTGGCCCATCTGTCTGTGTCTTGGCAGTTTTGCAGAAAGGCTCTTGTTGTTTTGCTTAATCAACCCGCGGTCCAGATGGTTCCCAGGCACTGGCGTGTGGGCCAGAGGACCCCCTGGTCCCACCTGTCAGTGACCAGAGCTGGGTCAGTCTGAGTATAAAACGTTCCAGATGCTGTTTCAAATTCAAATATAGTTAAATTATTTCAAAATTCAAATCTAATTCAGATTTTTGAATAACTTTGCAATGGTAAATCCAAATTTGACAAATGATATATGTTTGAATATCAGCAAGAAGAGAGGATTCCAAATATGCCATCCAATTCAACTTTTGCACAACTAAAATTCCAAGTTTAGTTTAAATTACACAATTGCCACTGGATTTTCAATAATTCATAACTTTTGTTTTAAAACTCCAAAATTAGCAAATGATGAGTCTAAATTGATCAGCTCGACGAGACCTTTTTGTCTATGCTATCCATGACTTCAATTGCAGCATTCATAATATCAAAATATAATGAACAGCAACTATTATGGCAACAAAATGTGACTAAAACCTAATTAAATGTTATCTTCTTGTCCACCACATCTCACCTTGCCATGCTAGCTTACTTGCCATGAAAATTGTGCATCATACATCATGGCATGATTGTTTGCTTGTCGCATCTTATTCATATGCTTGTGCTCTATATTCATGTTGGCCTTGTTTGTTTGGTTTTTCTCGGATAGACACTGAGCAGGGGTTGTATCAAGAGAACCAGGAGCACTACCCAGATCCGTCCCTTGCTTCAACAGAGATACCAGGCAAGCACTACCACATGCTTGCATACATACAGTACCTATTGCCTCTATCTTATTCTTGCATCATTGAGTCGCGATTGCATTAAATTGAATCCCAAGTATGCATAGCCTTTACTTTTAAACTCCACCAAGCTTGTTCCCCATCCCATGAGCCACTACTATAGGAGTTGTTTGAGCCATGCGAGTCGTAGAACAACATGTGTAGGGTATGTGAGTGTCTGTTGGATAATGAGGTACCTAAACAACTTAACCTGAGTAGTTCTGGGATAACTAAAGAAAGTGGCACCGGTGAGCAACATCTGCTATTTGTTTTTTCCTGCTCACTTGTGTCCCGTAAGACCCCGAGTACTTGATTCCTGTTCCTTGATTTATCACGCTATCCACATCCGGGAGGTATATGGGACCCCACAGGCGAGCTTGATTCCGTCTTATTTCTTGGGGCCACAAACTAGTTTGAGGTTTTATTACTATCCTGACTTATGCCATGCTACTTTACGTATTTAAATTGTGCGAGGAGCACCTGTCTTGTTAGGATCATGGCCCGATTCCGCGGTGTCGACAAGCCCAGCCACTTCGGGTTCCCGATCGTTCACAAACCGTCCCCATAACCTTGAGCCCGTCTGGTCACTGCTCGTTATTGGGATCTACTTAAGGGGTGGCCCCCTGAAATATTTCTGAATCTTGTGATTGTTCGGTCGTGAAAGCCTCGTTGGGTTTTGATTTGGTTTTTCCGAGGCTGATCGAGCGTGTGTTGCTATTGGTGCACCCCGGCCGGGTAAAACTTTCTGAAAGCCGTGTCCGCGGATATGGACGACTTGGAGCACAGTTTCTTGATCATAGACAAGCATAACTAAAGTACCGCTTTTAATCGACTAAAGTAACTTGACTAGTAAATAGTGCAATACTCATGGAATGGTTAATAAAATTGCCAGCGGATGGGGGTTGTTCGTCCGCTTCCTTGTTGGTAAGTCGAGGAGGATGGATCGGATGAGATTACCATTATAACTGTTGTACTTAAATTCACGGACATCCGTCTATCATTGGTTAGGCGGATGGTTAGCGTATCAGTAGAATTGCTAGGGTTTATCTTTTTGCAATTGCGTCAACCTGTGTTGTGTCCCCTTTAGAGGCATTAAGACTTCTTGAGTACCCTTAGGGTCTCACGATAAATTCTTGATTCAGATGAACATGTACCTTCTCGTGACGGATCTTTGGGTGGAAGAAGTCGAAGATGTGGGCAACGATCGTATGGTGTAGAGATTCCGGAACGGGATCCGTGAGACTGTAGTTGGGATGTGCTTATTTCTATGGCATCTTATGCCGATTTGCTTCTTATCCGTACTCGGATTCTCGCTTGCCGCCTGCATGATACTCTGATGTGTGTTGTATGAGGAGTTATCCTAAAATATAGATCTATCTAGGTCATTTGAATCTTGCCGTATGGCGTTGCTATATTTTCTTTCTTTCTAGATGGGATGGCTGTGATGTACTCTTGTATGGTGGCTTGCGTACATACCCACTTGTGTACGTAGTTGATCCCTTCGCCTGCCGACTACGCCTGCGTCAGACAGTCCCGTTGAGAGGGTAGCGGTTGGGACGTCTGAAAGGACTACCAGTGAGTGGCTTTTGGGGCCCCACCGTACTATTTCAACCGCTATCACTCATCCAGGCTTGTATCTAGGAGCGTAGTTCACCGAGGTAGTTACATCCATAACCCTGCCCAGGCCAAGCCGGAAGGGTAACCCTGCTAACGGCGTCGATCTCAGAACCTGCTTAAACAAAAGGGGTGCCGACAAAGGGCAAAGGAAAAGAAAAGGAGCGTCGATCGAGGCCAAGACAGCGAGGCTAGAATTCGGCGGTCCTCGCCTACATAGGTATGGTGGATCGAGCGGCAGCAGATGCACTAAACAACCTATAGAGACTCGATACAACCGGGCGTTATCGAGGGTGAGAAGGACCTATCCGGATCCAACCTGAAGCTACCACCAAACAAACCCATCCCGGTGTTTCCCCTCGAGACCGAACGAGGAAGTCAACCGAGGAACTCACACAGTTGGCAGTTTTACTTATTCAGTTATAGTTGCGGCACTTTACTAGTCAGGTTTAGATAATCGTCCTGATAAAGTAAGCAGTGGGCATTTTTAGTTCATCATTCCGTTATAGTGGCAACAATTACTAGTCAGATACAATTATCATGAGATAACCCCAAAATCCAGCAGTTGTTGGTACTTTTACTTAGCCATTCCGTTGTAGTGAAGCTGATTACTAATCATATCGGAAACAAGTTAATTTTAAAACAGTAAACTTTAGTTATAGTTGTCTATGATCAGACACTGTGCTCCAAGTCGTCCATAACCGCGGACACGGCTTCTCGAAAAGATTTAACCCTGCAGGGGTGCACCAAAGTATCCACAGGCACTTCGACCCTTTTTGCCAGATCAGTTAACATACACCCATCCAGATGTCGGCGGGCCTAAGTCACACGTTCCTGGACTAAGCAAGCACGGGGCCACCCCACCGAGTCGACACCGCGAACGGTCGGCCGTCTCCGAGACGGACTCGGGGTTTATGACAAGTGGCGATATCTGACAAGACGCCCCAAACGACCGTCCATACCGCGAAATCACTCCGCTTCCTAAACAGTACAGTGTGCTCCTCGCACAAACGTAATTAAAGCAGTAAACATGGCATAAGTACAGGATAGTAAAACACCTCAAACTAGTTGTGGCCCCCAGTACAATACTTTGAAATCAGGTAATTATCAATGGGGGGCCCATCTCTCCCCACCTGTGGTTAGCGCTCGATCTCTAACAGTGTCAAGAACTCGGTCCTACAGACACAAGTGGGCGATGAAACCAAATATTACCTATCACCCACCGATGCCTCGCTTAATTCAGTTTTAGTTGTTAAACAGAATTAAAGTGAACAATAATTAAAGCCATGATCATCTCCAACGTCAACATGCAATTCTCCAACAAAGGTGGTACTTGACGACAAGCAAAACACTTGATCAGCGACTACGACACGCTGGTCCAACTATCTACCAAACAATGTAATAGGATGTGTCCAAGGCTATATATGGCTGCAAGGGATATCACGGCATTTAAACTAGAGCATCGCAACACAGATAGCAAAGATCAACAGGAGGGAATAAATACTAGAAAAGTAAGATAGGTAGAAAGGGGGAGATGCTCGCCTGAAAACATTGACGAAGGTTCATCCGAAGATCGGGGAGAAGCTCACATCAACTCAACGGCCTTATCCGCGAAGAAGCAAAACACTAGAAGAAACACCGGATGCAATATTTAATACAACGGCAGAAGTTCGGCATGATGCATGTATGATGCATGGCATGGCAAAGTGCGATGCAATTAGGTCAAATTAAGCGGAACCGGTGTCCCGACAATTAATTGGGTGGTGCATGTTGTTTAGCTACCCCGCAATTTAAATGTTGTTTTAGCATGGCAAAAGATAGCACCGGGTTCGCTACACCAATTTAAATGAGGCCAATATGAGACTAGAATTGCCCGCATGTGGGCCCCATATTTAATTATTAGGTGAATCGGCATAAGGCCCCCAAACCACAGACATGCATGCGAGTATGACAATTCAATATGCAACAAGTTGTATTATGTTATAAAATAGGGTTTCGGGAAGAGGGGCCACACATCAGAGGGGGCTCGACAAACTTGGGGTTCCGAGGGTTCCGGTCCGGTCGGTCGTGGTTTAGGGTTCGACGGGGTCGTTCTCGGACTCAGGGGTAGGTCTTGGCGCATCCGGGGTCTTCGGGTCATGTTGTCGGTCATGGCGTTCCTCGCGGGGACCTTGGCGTTCCGGGGGCGTACTTGGTCTGGTGTCGGGGCATCGGGCTTGCCCTGGCCGGTCTCGAACTTGTCGGGTTCTCGTGCCGGTTCAGCTTTGCGTCGGGGTGAAGCACTTGGCGTCCTGCGTCGGTGTTCTTACCGTTCGCGTTCTCGAGCATCGCATCCGGGAGGAGTACTTGTCGTATTCGAGTCGATGACCTGGCGTCTGGTTCCTCAGGCATCCGATCCAGGGAGAAGTACTTGTTGTGTCTGCGGCTCCGGGTCCAGGTAGAAGAGCTCGACGCTCCCGGAGAAGACCTTGGGGTTCCGTTCTCTTGCGTCGGAGATCTTGACATACGGCGGAAATGGTCTCGGGTTCGGGCGTCACGGGCCGACAAGTGCGGCGCAGGGCGTAGAGGTTGGCCTCGGACTGTTGACGGAGGGACCTCTCCGACCGAGGCGTCGCAGGCCCAGATCGCGGGGTACTCGGAGCAGGCCCCTCCCCAAGGTGGGGTCCGCGGCGGTGACGAGGCGCTGACTGGGCGAACTTCAGGCGAAGGGCCAGAGACGGCAACAGGCGGGCGTCATGCAAGTGACGGGCGGGCGACGACGCAGACGGGCGTGAGCTGAGCTGGTCGGGAGGAGGTGATGGCGCGGGCAGCCCTGGCGGCACCTGGCGCTGACGCCGAGGAGAGGAGGCGGCCGGGCCAGGCCGGCGGAGATACCGAGGCAGCAGCGAAAGGTCCGCCGCGAGGCTAGGGGGCAGGGTCCGTGGCTCGGTGGAGGGCGCGGAGGGTCTTGGCGGCGGACGTGGTATCGCGGGTGCTCACGCGTGGAGTGGGTGGCGAGGTGGGTGGTCGCCGGAGGGCGACGCGACGGAAGGAGAGCCGACGGGCGCGGGCGGGGCGGCGTGGTCGTGGGTCGAGGACGGGCGGCTCGGCGGCGATGTGGCGGGACGCTGTAATGGAGCCGCGGGCAGGAGGCGGTGGTCAGCAGAGGCGGAGCCTGGGCGCCGGTGGGGAGCTTGTGGCGGCCGGCGGCGCGCGTCATGGGGAGCTGGGTTCGGGAGGAGCTTCGCTCTCCAGCGCAGGCCTGGCCGGGTCGGGATGCGGGTCGGCAGTGGGCGATGGTCGGAGGGCGGCAGGGGCTGGGCGAAGGCGGTGGTGAGGAAGAGGGACGCGAGAGCGGTGGAGGCATGTGAGAAGAAGAACAGGGAGAGAGAGCGGCACGCTAGGTGGGGCGGGTAGGACCGGGGACAGGGCGGGGCCAGGGACGCCTGCTGGGTGCTGTGTCTTGGGGTGGGTTTTGGTGAGGGAGAGAGGAGTGGGTGAGGTGGTTAGTCTAGGTGGCAACTTTTGGTTGGCTAGGGGGAGGGAAGAGGGTGAGGTGGATTACTATGGGGGGTGAGGTGGAGCTAGGGTGGGTAGGATTCTTGGTAGGTTTAGGTTTTTGGGGTGTTCAGGACGGACCGATTTGGTTTTACAAGGGGCGGTCGTTAATTGCTCGATCATTCGCTAAAAATTAATTAAATGTTTTATTTAATTAAACGGACCGTTTGCAAAACAATTTAAACAAAACAAAATATTCCGGCGACCCGGTTTTGGTTTTGAATTAAAGACGGGGCGTTTTAGAAAACAACACGGGCTTTGCAAACATAGTTTTGGCAAACAATGCATGATGATGACGATGCAATGCACAAATTCAACGCGATTTTCTAGTAGTGGTTTTGCGGGATGCCACAATTCGACACCACTAACAATGGATCTCGCCCTCGAGATCCGCCTCATGGTACCGGAAGGAAGGTCGGCGATCTGAATCTTCTCGCTTCATGCAGATCCTCGCGACACCACTAACAATGGTTGTTGTCCGGGATCGTCGAGAGAACTCTCCGGTAACAAAAGGTAGAAGGTAGAGGTATCAACAAATAAGCCACCCCTATCTTCCGTGGACGGAGTAAACTGCTGGATCCACTGATTCGGCGTACAAGAGCGAATGATAAGAGTAGTGGTATGGTAGCTACTCCATCCCGCACTCAAACCATTACTCTGCACACGAATAGGCGGATTATGCAACCAACTCTCGGAGTCAGACTGAAGATCTCGACAAGCGAGGTTCGGAACAACGGAGTGATGCAGACTCTGCATCGGATCTGGCATAGATGAGGTCGTCGCGTCGGAAAACCCCGGAAGGAACAAACAAAGAGCAAAGGACGACACCACAGACGAAGGATTCCTCGGATAGCATGAAGACCAGATGTAGCAACACTGTTATCGACGAAGGAAGCGAAACCCTAAAGGCACGACGGAAACCCAACCACGAGAATTCCTGGACTCGAAGAAAGAGAAGAGAGCGGATTCAAAACACGTCGGGATAAGAGGAGAATAGCAGAGGATAAGAAGTAAAATCAGACCTAACCAGAACTATCCAACCGATTTTCAAAAATAGTTCTGACACTCTACTTCGGCCGTTAGCTAGGTTATCCTACATTTGGACTTGGGTATCGCAACCTGAGCTCGATACCACTGAACCCTCGAATCGGCCCTATGCAAGTTTTAGCGAAACTCCAAACCCGCATAGAAACGATTGAAGGTTCACCAGCACTTTAAATGCGGTGGAAAAACAAAGTAATAACATTACACAACAGTCCTCGATGGGAACCACGTAACAAAAATATAACAATGACTCAAAGAGTCAAGAATACAGATATAATATACAAAGATCCAAATCACCTTGAAAACGATAGAGCGTCCAGCTACGGACAAGATGCAAATGGGGCTAAGAGCCCAAGAAAACCAATGGCGCCCATAACCTGCCTGTGCCAAGGAAGGGTAACCTCGCTAAGGCGTCGATCTCGTAACCTGCTAAACAAAAGGGTGCCGAAAGGGCAAAGGAAAAGAAAAGGAGCGTCAAGACGAGGCCAAGACACGGCGAGGCTAGACCAAGGTCCTCGCCACACATAGGTATGGTGGATCGAGCGGCAAAGATGCACTAAACAACCTATAGAGACTCGATACAATGGCGGTTATCGAGAGGGTGAGAAGGACCTATCCGGATCCAACCCGGTTACCACCAAACAAACCCATCTGGTGTTTCTCGAGACCGAACGAGGAAGTCAACCGAGGAACTCACACGGTTGGCGCTTTTACTTATTCATATAGTTGCGCACTTTACTAGTCGTTTAGATAATCGTTCCGATAAAGTAAGCAGGGCATTTTTAGTTCATCATTCGTTATAGTGGCAACAATTACTAGTCGACACAATTATCATGAGATAACCCCAAAATCCAGCATTGTTGGTACTTTTACTTAGCCATTCCGTTGTAGTGAAGCTGATTACTAATCATATCGGAAACAAGTTAATTTTAAAACAAGAACTTTAGTTATAGTTGTCTATGATCGACACTATGCTCCAAGTCGCCCATAACCGCGACACGGATTCTCGAAAAGATTTAACCTCAGGGTGCACCAAAGTATCCACAGCACTTGACCTTTTTCCGATCGGTTAACATACACCCATCGGTATGTCGGCGGGGCCTAAGTCACGACGTTCCCAGACAAAGCAAGCACGGGGCCACCCCACCGAGTCGACACCAAGAACGGAGTCGGTCTCCGAGACTCGGGGTTTATGACGGTGGCAAGATATGACAAGACGCCCCAAACGGGACCGGCCCATACCGCGAAATCACTCCGCTTCCTAATCAAGACAGCAGTGCTCCTCGCACAAACGTAATTAAAGCAAAGAACATGGCATAAGTACAGGATAGTAAAACACCTCAAACTAGTTGTGGCCCCCAAGACAATACTTTGAAATCGTAATTATCAATGGGGGCCCATATCTCCCCCTCGTGGTTAGCGCGCTCGATCTCGAACAGTGTCAAGAACTCGGGTCCCACGGACACAAGTGGGCGATCGGAAACCAAATATTACCTATCACCCACGATGCCTCTCGCTTAATTCAGTTTTAGTTGTTAAACAGAATTAAAGTGAACAATAATTAAAGCCATGATCATCTCCAACGCCAACATGCAATTCTCCAACAAAGGTGGTACTTGACGACAAGCAAAACACTTGATCAAGCGACTCACGACGCGGGTCCAACTATCTACCAAACAATGTAATAGGATGTGTCCAAGGCTATATATGGCTGCAAGGGATATCACGGTACGAAACTAGAGCATCGCAACACGTATAGCAAAGATCAACAGGAGGGAATAAATACTAGAAAAGTAAGATAGGTAGAAAGGGGGCGATGCTCGCCTGAAAACATTGACGAAGGTTCATCCGAAGATCGGGGCTAAGCTCACATCAACTCAACGGCCTTATCCGCGAAGAAGCAAAACACTAGAAGAAACACGGATGCAATATTTAATACAACGATGAGTTCGCATGATGCATGTATGATGCATGGCATGGCAAAGTGCGATGCAATTAGGTCAAATTAAGCGGAACCGGTGTCCCGACAATTAATTGGGTGGTGCATGTTGTTTAGCTACCCCGCAATTTAAATGTTGTTTTAGCATGGCAAAAGATAGCACCGGGTTCGCTACACCAATTGAAATGAGGCCAATATGAGACTAGAATTGCCCGCATGTGGGCCCCATATTTAATTATTAGGTGAATCGGCATAAGGCCCCCAAACCACAGACATGCATGCGAGTATGACAATTCAATATGCAACAAGTTGTATTATGTTATAAAATAGGGTTTCGGGAAGAGGGGCCACACATCAGAGGGGGCTCGACGAACTTGGGGTTCCGAGGGTTCCGGGGTCCGGGTCGGTCTCAGGGTTTAGGGTTCGACGGGGTCGTTCTCGGACTCAGGGGTAGGTCTTGGCGCATCCGGGGTCTTCGGGTCATGTTGTCGGTCATGGCGTTCCTCGCGGGGACCTTATGTTCGGGCGATTGGTCGTCGGGGCATCAGCTCGCCTGCCGGGTGTCGAACTTGTCGGGTTCGTGCGGTTCAGCTTTGCCGGGTGAAGCACTTGCCCCGCCGGTGTTCTTACCGTTCGTTCTCGAGCATCGCATCCGGGAGGAGTACTTGTCGTATTCGAGTCGATGACCTGGCGTCTGGTTCCTCGGGCATCTGATCCAGGGAGAAGTACTTGTTGCGTCTGCGGCTCCGGGTCTAGGTAGAAGAGCTCGTCGCTCCCGGAGAAGACCTTGGGGTTCCGTTCTTTCGCCGGAGATCTTGACATACGGGCGGAAATGGTCTCGGTTCGGGCGCCACGGGCCGACGCCAGCGGGCGGGTAGAGGTTGGCCTCGACTGATTTGAGAGGGACCTCTCCGACCGGCGCCGCAGCCAGATCGCGGGGTACTCGGAGCAGGCCCCCCCCAAGGTGGGGTCCGCGGCGGTGACGAGGCGCCGACGCGAACTTCGGGCGAAGGGCCAGGAGACGGCTGGCGGGCGTCATGGCGTGACGCTGGGCGGGCGACAGGCAGACGGCTGGCGGCCGAGCCGGGAGGAGAGGTGGTGGCAGGCAGGCGCCCTGGCGGCACTGGCGCTGGGCGCCGAGGAGAGGAGGCGGCCGGGGCGCTGCCGGAGATAGAGGCCAGCGCAGAGTCCGGCATGGAGGCTAGGGGTCCGGGCGTGGCTTCAGTGGAGGGCTTGGAGGGTCTTGGGCGGCGTGTACTGGCAAGCCGCTGGCGCGGTGGAGGCGGTGGCGGCGAGGTGGGTGGTCGCGAGGGGCGACGCTGACGGAAGGAGAGTCACGACGGGCGCGGGCGTGGTCGTCGGGTCGAGGACAAGGCTCGGGCGGGCGATGCCGAGGCGAATGGGGCGGAGCGGGCGGAGGAGGCGGTGGTCAGCGAGGCGAGCTGGCGCGATGGGGAGCTTATGGCGGCCATGGCACAAGAGGCGTCGGGGTTGAGGAGGAGTTTCGCTGGCATGGCCCTGGGGCCTTGGTCGGGATGCGGGTCGGCTGGGCGATGGTCGAGGGGGGGGCAGGCGTCAGGCGGTGGTGAGAAGAGGGACGCGAGAGCTGGGGAGGCAGCCTGGGAAGAAGAACAGGGGAGAGAGCGGCACGCCTTAGGTGGGTCGGGGTAGGACCGGGGACAGGGGCCTGAGACGGCTGTGCAGTCTGTGTCTGGGAGTGGGTTTGGTGAGGAGAGAGGAGTGGGTGAGGTGGTTAGTCTAGGTGGCAACTTTTGGTTGGCTAGGGGGAGGGAAGAGGGTGAGGTGGCAGATTACTATTGGGGGGGGTGAGGTGGAGCTAGGGGTGGGTCGGATTCTTGGTAGGTTAGGTTTTTGCTGGGGTGTTCAGGACGGACCGATTTGGTTTTCTGGGGCGGTCGTTCGGGTCGAACGGCCCGTTCGACTGCCCCGCTAAAAATTAATTAAATGTTTTATTTAATTAAACGGACCGTTTGCAAAACAATTTAAACAAAACAAAATATTCCGGCGACCCAGTTTTGGTTTTGAATTAAAGACGGGGCGTTTTAGAAAACAACACGGGCTTTGCAAACATAGTTTTGGCAAACAATGCATGATGATGACGATGCAATGCACAAATTCAACGCGATTTTCTAGTAGTGGTTTTGCGGGATGCCACAGCAATACAACAATATACATATAACGCCATCCAACTGCATCTATGACTAGAATTGCACCTTCAGGTTATCATCCGAACCCCCTCCAGTATTAAGTTGCAAGCAACAGACAACTGCTTTAAGCAAAGTGTGTAAGGTAAAGAGTCCACATGTTCCATGAACAAGAGACCGTTGTTTTCTCCCTAGTAGCAACAACACATCTACAACCGAAGATATTATTGTCACTTCCCTTGGAAATTAGAGGCATGAACCCACTATCAAGCATAAATACCCCCTTTTGGAGTCACTAGCAACTACTTGGCCAAGATAGCTACTAACAACGGAGAGCATGCAAGATCACAACATAATAATCTCAATATCCATCGGATCCCCGCAAACACAACATGCATGATTACAAATAGATTAGATCTTGATCATGAACGCAGCTCACAAGATCTATACATGAAAGCACAAAGGAGGAGATACAACATCTAGCTACTACATGGACCCATAGTCCAAGGTGGAACTACTCACGCATCATACCGGAGAGAAGGCCTCCGGGATGATCTCCCCTCCAGTAGGGTGCCGGGAAGAACTTCAGATCCCCCCGATCGAGGGACGATGGTGGCGGCGGCTACAGACGGTTTCTTGGACATTTGATCGGGTGCTTAGGGTTTATGCATCGGGGGCTTCTTATAGGCGAAGAGGGAGGCCGAGGAGGCGACCAGGGGGCCAAACCACAGCCAGGCGCGGGGTAGGGCCCACCCGTGCCTGGGGTGGGTCTGGCCGCCCTGGCCAGCCCCTTCGGCTCCACTCTAGACTTCTTGTTCCCCACAGAAAGTAATTGACTTTGACGTTTGTCCCGTCCAATTCCGAGAATATTTCTTTACTAACTTTTCTGAAACCAAAATAGCGTAAAATGGCATCCGCACCGCAACTTGTTAATAGGTTAGTACCAGAAAACATGTAAAAAGCACCTCAAAGTGTAGACAAGTAAAGCAAAGTAGATACTAAACAAGCATGGAGCATAAAAAATTATAGATACGTTTCCGACGTATCAGAGAGCATCAAGGATGGAAAAATATATTATCCCATTCCACAAGAAAATTTTGAAACTATTATGATTGGGACCATTGCTATCAAGTATGAGGTAACATAATCATCTTGTGGAATGCAAAGTTTTGTTTCATATAAGATTGTTTTGGTAACAAGACTTGATCAACCTTGTTAACAAAAGGATTTTGATGAACAGCATAATGTTTTCACTATGGTTATACTTGCTTTCTTTTACTTTTGCTCATTCCTAGTCTTTGCCTTTCTTTTGCTAGCTTTGGTTTTGCTAGTTGTTTGCTTGTTAGAGTGTCTTAGAGATTCTGTAGTTTGGCTTTTGGTTTGCTTTTGCTTCTTCTGAAAAAACTGTTTCTGCGAGAAAATCAATTTTCATACCCTGAAAATTGGCCAAAGATAAAGTTTCCCAAAAAACCCCAGAAAATTCAATATAAATTTTTTCTCGAAAAAAGGGGCAGAGGGACTACATGGACCCAGGGGGACACCCCAAGCCACCACATCCATGGTAGGCGTGGCCTACCCATGGGTGGCTCCTAGGGGGGGGGTCTGTCCCACCTGCCCCCCTCCAAAGTGCCCCCTCACAGCCAACTTCTTTCTCTCTCCCGAAGAACACCGGAAAACTTGCTCAAGCTCGAGTTCTTGATGTTCTTGCTCGCGATTTTCGATCTCCTTGCTCAACCCATCTTTGTTGCTGATTTTTTGAGGGATTGCTCCTTGGTATGTGCCTCCTCCACTTGTCTAATTAGATTTGTGATTAGTAGATTATATCTTGAGTATTTTGCTGCTATAGGTGATAGGTTGTGTGATCTTGCATGCTTGTTCTATGCTTAGAGATTTCATTTTGATGCATGTGTATCCCTTTAGCAAGTTCCTATAGTAGTTTCTCATCATTTATCAACTTGGAAATCACTTGGTTTGATGTTTGTCTAAAAATTTCAGCAAGGAAGATGAGTACTTATCCACTGAATCAATATGACTTGATGGTGCCTGAGCCAATGATGGTTCATCGTGAGGAAGGAGTCTTTCCTTCCATATATCCATGCCATGAATTTATGAGAACCACGGGAATCTTCCAGGATTTCCTAAATTTGATTGTGAACGCAGGGTTGGAACACTTTGTTGAAGGTGAACCATTTCAATTTGTTAAGCTAACCATGGCTTTCGTGCAGGACTTTCGGTTTACTTGGTCTACATCTAATCCCATGGTCCATTACACAATATACAATATACCTGTCGACCTGCCTTTTGCTGATTTCTGTGGAGCAATTAGAGTACCTTAGTGGGGATCTTGTGAGAAGATCAAGGAGAGGCCCAAGTCACTTATGGATTTATATGCAGATATTTTCCAAGGTTTCGACTTCTCAAAGGAAAGTGGTAAAATTCGGAACATTCAGTTCCCAGCCATTAGATATTTTGCCTATTTCATTACCAAGTATGTTCTTGCTAGAAAGATTGCTAGAAAGTTATCTTCTTTTGATCTAGCTTTTATCGTAGCTGCTCTAAATAGGAATAGATCTTATAGCCTGGGTGCTTTGATAGCTCACCGTCTTACCACCAACCACGAGAAGGGTGGAATTTGTGGAGGTCTCATTGCTTCTAGGTTGCTAGCTTTCCATGGTTTAGAGCCTCACCATTCAGATTATCGGTTCCCCATAGAGAGGCTTGATCTTGAATCCATGATTCAGCATGGTTTCGTTTCCTTAGGAGCTAATGTGAGAATTTTACCATTTGAATTATCTTTTGCCCAGCAATGTTGGAGAAAGGGTAGGACTAAGAAAATAGTTTATTTTCCTGCACCTGCTTTGTTTAACTTTGGTAACATGCAAGGATGGTCGCTCACGGAGGAGGAGGTTGTCACATATGTGGCGGATCTCTCCCAGCTAACCTAAGGAAACGCCTGGGCCGCTAGCCTAAGCCATGCCTAATCATGGTGGAAACTTGCAACACCACCATAATGAGCATTCTGTGAAGCATCCTCAATAAAAAGCTATGCACATAGTAAATAAAAAGATCGCTGAGATGCTCATTGTTTGCTTGCCTTGTCATTTTGATCATGGGATATGACATAGTTATACCCCGCGGGTACACGGTCTCAGCATACCTGGTCCAGCCCAAGGAAGGCCCACGGCAAATGTACACCGTCCCATGAAGATTTTCGGGTGGCCAAGGCCCATGACGCCTTCGGATCCTTGGAGAGCAAGACTAGAGTAGATAGGAAATTCAAAGGGGTAAACCCTAGAACCTGTAACCGACTAGATCTGTGCCCAGGACCTGCCTAAGTCTATATAAAGGCCAGGAGGGTACGATCTAGGTCTCTCTCTCTATCTCTCTCTCTCTCTATCATACTTCCGCATACACACCTCCACGCCAGATTGCATCTGCGCACCCCTGTAATCATCGGTTCCGCCGTAATCAAGAGCAGACAAGCAGGAGTAGGGTTTTCCCTTCGGGGGCCTGAACCTGGGTAAACCTCGTGTCCCCGTGTTGCTTGTTTGCTAACCGTTCTGCGATCTCCAGCATCCCCATCTTCTCCAAAACCCAAGTCCATAACAATGGGCATTGACGAGTTGAAACTTCGTCAATTGGCGCCGTCTGTGGCAACTGGGGACGCTGATTGTGCAATCGTGACGGTCCCAACCCGAGCGATCTACAACTCTGTGGCGACGGAGAGTCACCTCCTCTTTGGCGCTTTTGACTTCACTTCCCACTCACCGGCCACCATGAAGGACTTCGAGCCCGTAGGCGACGGACTCGAGATCCTGTTCGGGAGCTTCTGCTTCCAGGTGGGGCAAACCGGCACCCTCCGCCTCCCAGAGCGGGTGCCCTTACCTTCAATCAAGCCCGCTTCATGGGCCCCACACACTGTGCTATGCACATCATCATCAACAGATGAGTCATACGACAGCAGCAGCTGCAACTCCGATCTATGCGATCCGCCATCGGATGAAGGGACCTACGGTTCCGGATCCGAAAGCTGCGGCAGCAACGGACCAATCTACGAGCTCTACCAATGCGCCGTAGTCATCCAGAGCGACGTGGAGCAGCAAACACCCAACCCGCCGCCCAACCCGACACCTAAACCGCAAGACCGAAACGACGGGAACAGAAGAAGCCAGTCCCCCCCACCCGAAGGGAACAACACCGGCCATGTCATCCACCTTAGCAAAGAAGGATGGGCCCAGGCACGCGCCGTCGTGGCGGGCAGCATAGTCCTGCCTATAGACTCCTCACGGGACCTGCTGATGGCATACCATTTGCTCCTGATCGAGGAGCACAAGAAGCAGGTCAAGATGCAAGAGGTTCTCGAAAAACGCAAGCAAGCAGCCTCAGAGTCCAGCGCGCGACGAGTTGCGCTCTCCGCCATGGGCATCGGCTCCAGCTCGAACGACAACCACGGCATCAAGCACCGCTCCCGAACGGAGCACATGGACCCCAAGGAGCGCCGTGAGGTGAACCGAACCCTCAACGCATCCTTCATGGAGATGGATGCCGACGGCAACATCATCCCGAAGACACCGCAAGCTGCAATCATAGCAGCCACTGCATACCTCGCGGCCCACCCACCTCCGGAGGGGGACCCAAAGAGAGCCATGCACAAGTCCACACTCACCAGACTCGGACTCGTCGGAGCTGCGCTCCATCAAGAAACTCCTACGGAGCCGAAAAAGAAAGCTACGGTCAGGTTCGACCGCAGCCCCACTCCTTCATCCGAAGAAGAAGACCATGACCTTCCTCGAAGGCACAAGAGCTCGCGTCATCGCAACCGCGATTACGACGCCAGAGACGCGCTAACACAGCGCAAAATTGACAAAGCACGAGCCAAGCGCGCATGCTCGTCTAAATCCGAGATGGACGAAGACGAAGGAGAACTCTGTGGAGCCCGGTGCTTCAACAGATCTGTCCGACGGACACGGATGCCACGAAATTTCAAGATTCCTTCGGATACTACGAAGTTCGACGGCACACAAGACCCCAAGGCATGGCTCAGCGACCACTTGTCATCCGTCAAGCTGCACGGTGGAAACAAGGAAACCTCCATGCAATGCCTTCAGCTGCAGCTGACAGGCGCAACCCGGATCTAGCTTAGCAGCCTATCCTCAGGATCCATCCGAAGCTAGGAGGAGCTGGCTTACAGTTTCATCCGAAACTTCAAAAGCACCAGTAAGAGGCCCGCATCTATCGAGGAGTTGCGATCCTGCACTCAACGAACGGGCGATCCATTCGCTCGTACATACTACGCTGGTCCAACACCAAGAACTCCGCAGCGCACATCTCCGAAGAGAGGGCCATCGACGCCTTCAAGGACGGCGTCAAGCGCCAGGACTTCAAGGAGGAACTCGGGCGCGTCAAGCCCAAGACACTTGACCACCTCATGGACATCGCCAACAGGTGGGCCGACGGTGAAGATTCCGTCCACCGGGCACAATCGGAGGAAGAGGACGATTACAGCCGACGACAGGAACGCCGTAACAAGAGGAGACCGCGCGTCTACGATGATCGCGATGGACCCAACATGGTCGCGGCCGGCTACGCCGATCGCTGCAACGATGCCAACCGCAACAGTGGCAGATACCGCGGAGGCAACTTCCGCGATGGAGGACGCCCAGCATAGTTGTGGCAGCGCCATGATCGCGATAACGAACCCTCAGCATACGAAAAACTTTCGGGTCCATGCACCATCCACTACTACATCGACAAGCAGGATGGTAAGAAGAAGGCAAGCCACATGCTCAAGGACTGTCGCGAGTTCCAGAAGCTCAGCGAAAGCATGGCTCAGATGATGTAGCAAGCTCCACCCCCTGGGTTCGGAAACGCACCCGCACCAGGTGAAATAGCGCATGGAGCTCCTCCACCGCCACCTGCAGGAGGCCCGAACCAACAAGTCGCACCAGCACAGAACACCGCTGGGCACGGGTATCCCCCACCAAAAGGAGCACTGATGATCCAGAAGGGGCGCCCGACGAATAGGGTGCAGAAGAAAATCACCCGTCAGATCAACTTGGCCGTGACCACTCCACCCACCATACCTGAGTACCTCAGAGGATCGGAGTCCTGCATCACGTTCAGTCGTTCGGATCATCCTTGCCAGATCCCTCGCCTAGGTCATGCTGCCCTGGTGCTGGAGGCGCAGATCGAAGGTTTCGAGATGAGCCGCGTATTCATGGACGGCGACAGCAGCATCAACCTGATGTTCGCAAGCACTCTAGCAGCAATGCGGATCCTGCTGTGCAGCCTGGAACAGTCAGACACAACGTTCCACGGCATCGTCCCAGGAAAGGGCATATTCGGCAAGCCGGACAACTTCCGATGCGAGCGGCTCGAATTCGAAGTGGTGGACTGGCCATCACAATACCACGCCATCCTCGGGCGTGTAGCATTCGCAAGGTTCTTGGCTGTCCCACATTACGCATACCTGCTACTCAAGATGCCAGGACCCAGGGGCGTCATCACGGTCCACGGGAGCTTCACCCGATCGGACCACTGCGACAGGGACTTCAACAGAATCTCCCAGTCATTCGGCATGCAGGATGAGCTCGTAAGGCTCCGCGAGATGACAGACAATGGGGCACCCCCAGTCGCACGACAAAACACACCTGACATGTCCTTCGACTCCACCGTCAACACAAAGAAGGTGCAGGTCCACCCGACGGATGCCTCCAAGACGGCGCTGATCGCCAACGACCTCAGCCCCGCATAGGAAAGCGTGCTCTAGGAAATCTTCGCCTGGTGTCCTGCGGACATGCCAGGAGTTCCCAGGGAATTCGCCGAGCATGCACTCAACGTCTTTCCAGACACCAAGCCCGTCAAGCAGTCCATCCGGAGACTATCCGAGCCACGGGCCAAAGCTATCGGGATGGAAATCAACAGACTACTCGCTGCAGACTTCATCAGGGAGATCAAAGAAAGCGAGTGGCTCGCAAATACAGTGATGGTCCCCAAGAAGGACAAGGACATCCTGCGGAAGTGCGTAGACTTCACGTCGTTGAACAAGCACTGCCCAAAGGACCACTTCCCTCTTCCGCGGATCGATCAGATCATCGATTTGACTGAAGGATGCGAGAAACTCTCCTTCCTCGACGCCTACTCCAGCTACAACCAGATTCGACTCAAGGTCGAAGATCAAGAGAAAACGGCGTTTATTACACCATTCGGAGTGTTCTGCTACAACACAATGCCCTTCGGGCTAAAGAACGCAGGTGCCACGTACCAGCGATGCATGCAGACATGCCTCAAGGACCAGATCGGTCGCAACGTCCAAGTCTATGTCGACGACATAGTCATCAAAACTAGGGAGGAAAGAACGCTCATCGACGATCTCCGCGAGACGTTCGATAATCTCGACCGCTACATGATCAAGATCAATCCTAAAAAGTGCGCCTTCGGCGTCCCATCGAGTCAGCTGCTTGGGTACTTCATCTCCCAGCGAGGGATCGAGGCGAACCCGAAGAAAATCCGGGCCATCATGGCCATGGAGAAGCCAAAAAACCTCAAGGGTGTCCAGCATCTCGCAGGACGAATAGCGGCATTGAGCAGGTTCATCAGCCGCATGGGCGAGAAGGCCCTGCCATTCTACCAACTGCTACGCAAGGCAGATAAATTCGAGTGGACACCTGAAGCGGACGACGCATTCGAACATCTAAAGCGGCTGCTCTCCACCTCGCCCGTCTTGGTTACGCCAAAGGTGCGCGAGCCCCTACTGCTGTACATAGCAGCCACACACCAGGTGGTAAGCACCATGCTGGTGGTCGAGCGACCCGAAGAAGGCAAGACCCATGGGGTCCAACGCCCAATCTACTACTTCAGCGAGGTATTGACGCCAACAAAGCAGAGGTACCCTCAATACCAGAAACTCGCCTACGGCGTGTTCATGACAGCTCGACGGTTGAGCCATTACTTCCAGGAGCACCAGGTGATGGTCGTCAACGAAGCACCCCTGAACAGCATCTTCCGGAGGCCACAGGACGCGTGGCCATGTGGGGCATCGAGCTATCACCCCTAGACATCATCTACGAGAAGCGACTCGCAATCAAGTCTCAGGTCCTCCCGGACTTCCTGGTACACTGGATGGAGCTGCAGCTGCCAGACACCCCAGACATGTCGCAGTCATGGACGATGCACTTCAACGGTTCCAAGCGTGAAGCTGGAGCAGGAGCCGGGGTCATACTGACCTCCCCGCAGGGCGACAAGATGAAGTACGTCCTTCGGATGAAATTCCGAGCTTCCAACAACGAGGCCGAATACGAAGCCCTCATCCACGGCATGAGGATGGCAAAGATCTGTGGCGCAACGCGCCTGGTCATCTACGGTGACTCCAACCTCGTCATCCAACAGACGATGAATGAGTGCGACGCACACGCCGAAAACATGATCGTGTACCGCGCACTCTACAACGCACTCGAAGGAGAATTCGATGGCTGCGAGCTTCGGCACGTTGGAAGAGAAAGCAACGAGGAGGCCGATAGACTCGCCAACATCGGCTCCACCTACGCAAGGGTGCCACCAGGTGTGTTCCTCGAGCAAATCTGCGTCCATCCATCAAGCGGAAATTCCCCAAGGGATCACCCGAAGAAGCAGAACACTCGGGGGCTACGCTACCCGAAGTACATGAAGGACCGAAAAAACTAGACACAGAGGCCGCCACGGTCAACCTGATGTAGGTCATGGCAGTCGAAGAAACCTGGACACGACCGTACCTCCAGTACTTGATAGATGGAGAACTACCTGATAGCCCGACAGATGCCCGACGCATATCACTCCGGTCAAAAGCCTTCACCATCATCAATGGCGAGCTGTACAAGCGCAGCATTTCGGGTGTACTACAAAGGTGCATCACCATCGGTGACAGGAAAACCATACTTCAAGACATCCATGAGGGCATCTGCGGCCATCACGCAGGCAGTCGCTCCCTTGTCGCCAAAGCTCTACGAGCTGGATTCTACTAGCCAACGGCCATGAATGACGCAAAAGACATCGTCCGAAGATGCAAAGGGTGCCAAAGGTTCGCCGACAAACCACACGCACTGGGTCAGAGCTCAGGCCCATACCCTTGGCCTGGCCCTTCGCCCAATGGGGCCTCGACATGATCGACAAACTGCCAAGGTCCTCGAAAGGAGGGCACGTCTACCTCCTGGTCGCAGTCGACAAATTCACCAAGTGGATCGAAGCCATGATGGTCACTAACCAAAAGGGCAAGACTGCCGTCAAGTTCTTTGAATACATTGTCTACAGGTTCGGCGTACCGCATAGCATCATCACCGACAATGGATCGAACTTCATCTCCAAAGAATTCCAAGACTTCTGCGAAGGCCTCGGAATCAACATCACATACGCCTCTGTGGCAGACCCGCAAACGAACGGGCAGGTGGAAAAGGCCAACGGCCTAATCGGCGATGGCATCAAGAAGCGCGTCATGAGCCCACTCGAGCGACTCGCTGGAGCCTGGATGAAAGAGCTACCCTCTGTCCTATGGAGATTGCGTACCACGCCAAACAGCTCCACCGACTACACGCCGTTCTTCATGGTGCACGGAGCCGAAGCCGTGCTACCATCCGAAGTACGCCACCAGGCCCCCCGGGTCGTCGCTTACAGCGAAGCCGAATCCACGGCTGCACTCGAAGACGCCGTCGACACACTCGACGAGGCACGAGACATAGCAGCAGCTTGATCAGCGGTGTACCAGCAGAGTCTCCGCAACTACCACAGCCGACGGCTGCGCCCAAGGTCCTTCGTCGAAGGAGACCTCGTCTTGCAACTCAAGCAAGAGCGACCGAAGAAATTCGAGTCACCATGGGAAGGACCCTACATCATCACCGAAGTAATCCCAGGTGGCGCCTATCGCCTCAAGCACGTGGAGTCTGGAGTCGCATACTCCAACCCATGGAACATCGCACACTTGCGACGATTCTACCCCTAGCTACCTACCCCTTTACTTTCAATAAGGCTATTCAGCCAAGGCTACTCAGCCGAACAATGTACCTCCTCCATTACGATATAAATAAAGCTAAGTGTCTCGACCCAAAAATTTAGTTTTTCTATCCGCACTTTTACTTCATGCTACAAACGCACTCGGGGGCTCTCCCCACCTCACGATTTCGTCGACTGAGGATAACACGTGTACGCCTGAGTAGCTGACCACGTCAGGCTAACGAAAATGACACGTATGCGAACAAAGCACTACGTGCTCAAGCAACAACCAAACCTTTATAACAAAGGGCAAAACACGCCCAGTCAAATATATACAAATTTTACATTTATCTCTTTTACAGGTACTACCTATTCTGAAGAATAACCTGAGCACGCTGCTCAAATAGATCTACAATCTCTTCGGCATACTGCCCTACAGCCGCGTAATGCGGACGCATATCCCACACACCACCATCTGGTCGAGGAGGTGGTCCAGCCGCTACAACTGACAGATCTACATCAGGGCGATGCAGCCTCACACGGGACAATGCAGCTTTCACTCCCGCGACGAGTTGATGCCGCACCAACTCCTTGACACGATTCACGTTCCGAAACTTCGACAGAAGACCTGAAAGGGTTGTTGGTGGAGCATCCAATGGAAACATCACATGCAGAACCGACGCGAGCGAAGTCTGCACCTGACGAAGCACCCGCGATACTTGGTGAACGCGATCTTGCACCGTCGCAAGGACCATAGCACGGTCACGATCCATCCAGAAGAACCCGCCGACTTCCATGTCCTGTTGAGTCAAACAATTGACCCGAATAGCAACACGCTCCTTCTCCTCCCTTGGAGCAAGGTTAGCACCTGCAATACTTGCACAAAAGTAAGATCCAATGCCAGCAGGCGCATCCGAAGAAATGGGAAACATCTCAAAAAACTTACACTGAAGCTGACCGGATAATCGAAGCAATTCCGCCATCAAGTACTCCTCTCTGGCAGCACCGCGATCCGCCTTGGACTTCCAAACGTCGGCATGGACACGCACCCCAAGCAACTCTTTCTCGAGACTACGTATACGTTCTCGAAGAAACGCAAGCTGCGACGAATCATCCAAGGATGGCCGCAGCCGCGCTGCAGGCGAGATGTCAACGGGATCAGCACCCGAAGGACCCTAGATCAATAGAAAGGCAAAGACATGAACACGCAGACGAATGAGCACATAACTTAACAAATTCATTAAGTGCATCAAAAGCCTCTATGTGGCACAAGGATTTGTTCATCAAAATAATTACAACAAAAGAGACTACAACTATCCTACAGCTACAACGCCTAAGACGCGGCACCCTGAGTAGCCTCGGAGACGGATTGACTCGCCTTGGCTTCCCCCTGCTGCCGTAGTGCGTACTCGGCCAGGAGATCAATCAGCTTCGGCCCATAACGCTTACAACGAGCAGAATAGGTAGCGAAGGATACCTCGGATCCATCAGCAGTCGTCGGCATCCGGGAAGTGATTTGGGGAAGGTCCAGCTCCGCCCCAGCCGCCAAGGCCATTGCTAGCCCGACGGATGCACCGATGCCCGCCGATTGCGCTTATGCGCGCGGTGCTTGGTACGACAGCGTCGCCAGAAAGCATCAACATCATCAAGGGATGCGCCCTTGGGGACAAGCTCCTTGTAGAAGCGCCCAAGGACCTCCTTGGCCTTGGCAAGCGAGCTGACGATGGTGCCGCAGCGATATTCAACCGCCGCAGCAGTATCATCCAGAGCACTCCCGTGCTCTAGAGCACCACGATCAAACTCGATGCCTGCGGCATCTAAAACAACAAGGAAGAAGAATGAACGACAGCACCGCACAAGAAAGACAAGGAAATCAAAAAGAGGAAGGCGAAGATACTCACGCGAAATAGCCTTGGCAGCCGCCATAAGCTTGCTGGCCACCTCTCTCTCGCGCGAAGCCGTGGCGGTAGCAAGCTGCTCCTCGCGGTCCATGGCCTCCCGCTGCAGGCGCTCCTTAGCCTCGGCCGCAGTGGCCAGCTCCAGCTCGAGGCGCTCTTTTGCACCAATGGCGACCTCGGCGTTCTTCTCCGCTTGACCGAGGCTCTTTTTGAGAGCACCAATCTCACGAAGGGAGGTGTTGTGCTCCTCTACATTCAAATAATACAAGCGTCAGATAACAGGACAAGAATACAAGAAGAAGCAAACATCAAGGCATAAAAGTATCTTGAAGCTGTTTGAGGCTGGCCTCCAGCACCAGGTGCTGCTACACCAGTCGTTTGGCATCCTGCACAAATGGCTGCAGAAAAAAGACCTATTAGTCAAGAGAAGGACTGGGGTCTACGCCCAAAAGAAAGAGCAGAAACAAATTACACACACGAAAGCGCTTGGGGGCTCCCCCCGAGACTCGAAAGAAGAACACGCAACAAAAACTCCTTTACAGACGCTCGGGGGCTTCCCCCGTGGCAGGAGGCAGAACTACTTACATGATCCGATGGCGACTCCGAAGGTCCGCTTGCAGCCTTCTGAGGCGCAACCACCTGAACCTCCCGCGGAGAAGGGTTCGGAGCAGCACCTTCAGAGGTAGACACCGTATGAGGAGGAGGAGACGCGACTTTAGACTCCCCCATCATCTCCCGAGCACCATCGCTGGAGGATTCGTTGGAAGAGTGCCTGCACAAGGACAAATCAGCACAAGTACAAAGTAAATAGACAAGAAAAAGCAGTGCAGGACAAAGGAAACTTACGAGTCAAGCTCGCTCAGGTTGAAGACAGGAGGGGTCCTCCGGACTTTCTTATCCTCTTTCTTCTCTTCCTTCTTCTCTTACTTCTTTTCTTCCTTCTTCCACTTCGCTGGCGGGTGCGACGCTACAGCCCGCATGGGAAGGGCAGGAATCGGAGAGGAAGAGCCTCCATGCCCACCACTGTGACGTTCAAGACACAGCGGGTTCCTAGGAGTCGAAGGAGTCGAGGCATCCTAAGACTCGCTGGAGCTCCGTGATCGTTTGCGAGTGTGGTCCTCGCTCGACTCGTTGGCCTGTTCAGCCAGAGACCGTGCCGACGGCAGCTCGGAAATGGAATCCACCACATCATTATCTGGAGCATCCTAAAATACTTCGGGTAATGGAGGCGACATGCCCGGCACTTTGAAGCTCTGCACAAGAGAACAAAATTTGTTAGAAAACAAATGCAAATACAATGTAGTCCAAAAAAAGCGCTACGCGCACGGATCTACACCTGTGGAACAGGAAGCGAAGAAGAAAATGGAGAAGTCAGCGACTTCCCCGGGATATCCTCTCCAGCCTTGAACTTTAGCAGCGAACGAAGGGCCTTGTCGAGATCTCCATGGGAGAATTTCTCAGCCAAAACCCTCGTCGGATCACGGCGGCCAGCATAAAGGAACATCGGGTGCGCCCTAGCCTGGAGTGGCTGCACCCGACGCTCAATAAAAGTGCGGATGATATCCACACCGTTCACTTCCTTCTCCGGAAACAACTGGAGATCCTCCACTCGATGATAGAGAGCCTCTATCTCCGCCACCTCGCCATCCAAGATCTGGTTTTTCTAGGACCTTTTCGGCTCGATCTTTTGGGAGGGGTCGAAAGGAGCAAGACCAAAATCCTGACCAGGCACTATGGAGTCGCGGATATAAAACCATTGCCTCCTTGATCGAATGATTCAGACATGGAAAAAGAAAAGAAAAGCAGATTGGGTTTGAGGGAGATGATGCAACCCCCAATGGGATAAACACCATCCGAACCAGATTGCCTCTTCACGGAATAGAGTTTCCGGAAGAGGCCAAAGTTCGGCTCGATACCGAGCCAGCACTCGCAGAAAGTGATAAAACAGGCAATGTGAAGAAGAGAATTGGGGGAAAGATGGTGCAATTGGACACCATACAGAAAAAGCAGTCCACGAAGGAAGTCGTGGACTGGGAAGGAAAATCCGCGAATGATGAAGGCGAGGAACATAACTCGAAACCCAATGGGGGGACGGGGGATTACCTCGTTGCCTGGGAGTTTGACGGCCTCCCTATCCTGCGGGATCAAGCCCCGCTCACGAAGCTTGCGGAGATCACTCTCCGGCGTCTCCGATCGCCGCCAGCCACCGTCGGTGACACGGGTAGCGGCAGCACTCTTCTTCCCTCCAGCAGCGCTGGTACCAACCGCAGAAGAAGACTTCTTCGACTTCCCCATCACAGTATAGCGGCGCCGATGGCGAGAGCGCAAGATGGAAGAAGGAAATGTGAAAGGATATTCCAGCGCGCAGCAAGAACTCTCAAAGAACAAGGAAGAAGTGAAACGAGAATAGCTGCGGTGAAAACAAACTAAAGTTTTCCCCAATGATTATAAAGACGAAGACGATGCACGACAACCGTCCATCGAGAATACCTAACGCCAACGACAGGATCTGGCCATACACGTCTCAGCATCTTAACGAACCGTCGCTAACACGTCATCCACTACGCGCGGAAATCGAGGCAACGCCGTAATTATCTCCACGCCGCGCGTGACCGGTCAATTCAAGGTCAGACAGTGGGACCCATGTTCGTCTAGTCAAGTCATCTCTGGCGCAACAGACGCTTGAGGTTATCGATCGTCAGCACTGATGTCATCAAAAGCTACAATAGTAACAGCTACAATTTCTTCGGCTTCAAAGCTAAGAGTACTCATTCGATTCTACGATTCGACCAATTACTCGGGGGCTACTCCTATCAGGAGCGCTAGCCGCGCACCCGAAAAAGAATAACACGTTACAACACTGAACTGTTTCTTCGAGTCCTACGTTGAGTCTACAACTCCACTACGGACTCGGGGGCTACTCCCATAGGGAGGATGGATTTAAGCATCCGAAATTTTTTTATGTCCTACGGACCTGACACTGAACAACGGCTGAATTAAAGTGTCCGCTCGAGTCTACGACTCGAACAGACACTCGGGGGCTACTCCCATAGGAAGTGCTGGTCGCGCACCCTATAAAATTTTGACTGCGATCCTTCGGATCAGTATGCAAAAACTTTTCGGCAAGTCTGCCCCACTTTACGCTAAGTGAGTAACATTCTCCTTGGCCACCCGAAACACCTCCGCGGTGACAAAATTCGGATGCTGTGTCTGCGACGCAAAGATAAGACCTACAGATATCATCGATGGCTCGGTAACGCATGATGCGCTCGCTAGTATAAACTTCGTGCCAGCGGCGACGAAAAATCCCGACGGACGCGTTGGGTACATTAATTAAATTCACTGGAATTCCACTCCTGTAAGTCCTCCGCGGCCTGAGTCGAATTACGCCAGCATATGTTCCGGGTTCGAGTCGAGGGACTCGAACCTGAATAAGATCATGTTGTTTTGTCCTAAGACAGTTAACTGACCCTGATCCGTCGGGAGAGTCAGGCACATGCATCAACAATCCCTACACATTCTCTTGAAAGACAGAGTTGCACCAGAAGGATTGAAGAGTCCTCAGCCGAATCTACGATTCGACTGAACACTCGGGGGCTACTGACATAGTTATACCCTGCGGGTACACGGTCTCAGCATACCTGGTCCAGCCCAAGGAAGGCCCACGACAAATGTACGCCAGCCCATGAAGATTTTCGGGTGGCCAAGGCCCATGACGCCTTCGGATCCTTGGAGAGCAAGACTAGAGTAGATAGGAAATTCAAAGGGGTAAACCCTAGAACACAATCGACTAGATCATGCAGGACCTGCCTAAGTCTATATAAAGGCCAGGAGGGTACGATCTAGATCTCTCTCTCTCTCATACTTCCGCATACACACCTCCACGCCAGATTGCATCTGCGCACCCCTGTAATCATCGGTTCCGCCGTAATCAAGAGCAGACAAGCAGGAGTAGGGTTTTCCCTCCGGGGGCCTGAACCTGGGTAAACCTCGTGTCCCCGTGTTGCTTGTTTGCTAACCATTCCGCGATCTCCAGCATCCCCATCTTCTCCAAAACCCAAGTCCATAACAATGGGCATTGACGAGTCGAAACCTCGTTAGGATAGCTCATGTATCATGTGCAAGGGGTACCCCGTTGGCGGTTCTCTATGATATGCATGTATGTACAATGGCAAGAACTTGCAGGTGACCAAAGTTGAGTAGCATGCGGAGCGGACTCGTACTCAAGGGACATGGGATTTCTAGTTTATGGTCTGTCAAGCATATAACTCATACTGGACCTCACTTTCACCTTAACCACATGAATATGCCTATGATAGGGGCAATGAGAGCTCAAAGCTAATGAGTACCTTCCTCTCAGCATTAGGAAGCCTTTCAAACTTTTCAAAACCGTTTTCACTTCCTTGTTGAGTCACCACCTATTCTATGAGCACCTTCTTGAGAGCATAATTTTCATTCTTGTGTTTGTTCCAAAACTTGGTTAATTATGTCATGACTTTGATGCTTGTATCTCTGATATTTTTACCTCTAGTCTTCACTTGAACTTCAGAGGTGCCTTCTCATTTATATTGTGCTCTACAAACAAAGGCAAGCGAGATACCACTCTATCATACCTTACTATGAGCATTGCAATGTTGCTTATGTTTATGTTCCTTGCTACTTATTATTATTGAGTTGGTTTCTCTTCATAGCTTGCAATGATTATTGAGTAGACTTGGTTGCATACTTCTTATTATGAATGGTTTAAGTATCTAATCCTGTGCTGAGAATATATACATCATATGGAGCAAATGCGTTCGTGAAAGTTCTTTTATCGCACTCAGTTTTCAACTGAATTGCTTGAGGACAAGCAATAAGCTAAGCTTGGGGGAGTTGATACGTCCAAAACGTATCTACTTTCTCAAACACTTTTGCTATTGTTTCTCCTCTAAACTTGTGTGATTTGGATACAACTAACACGGACTGACGCTGTTTTCAGCAGAATTACCTTCGTGTTTTTTTGCAGAAAATCAACTATCAGGAAAAATCCCGAAAAATATGCCAAAAATTATATTTCACCAGAATACCCACAGAGCCAGAAGACAAAACGGAGTGGAGGCCTAGGGGTCCCACACCCTGCCAGCAGGTGGGCCTGCCCGCGCCTAGGGCGCCACCCCTGTGCACCCCTGCTCCTCGGCGCCTATAAGTTGCCCCTTGACCTAAAAACCCGGAGAGGGGTCGACGTTTTTCCAGAGAAGAGTTCCGCTTCGCCGCCACCATTATAAACCAATATTCGGATCCAGAAACTCCGTTCTAGCACCCTACCGGGACGAGGAATTTGGAGAGGATTATCTCCATCGTCATCACCAACGCCTCTCCATCAACCATCGATGTTTCCCTCATCCATGAGTGAGTAATCCCCCGCTGTAGGCTTGGGGATGGTATGGATTGGATGAGTTCTAACATGTAATCGAATAAGATTGTTAGGGCATAGTGCCTAGTATCTCTATTAGTGCTATTTGACTTTGTTGCAACTTGTTGTGCTTAATGCTTGTCACTAGGGCCCGAGTGTCATGATCTCAGATCTGAACTTATTATTGAATCATTATGATAGTATTGTTTGTGATCTTATCTGCAAGTTGTATACACATATCATTATCTGGATCCAAAGGCCCCAAAGTGACAATAATTGGGACAACTGGAGGGGATGGCTGTGGTGTGAGGATCACATGTGTTCATGGAGTGTTAATGCTTTGCTCTGGTGCTCTATTAAAAGGAGCACCTTAATTGCCAGTAGTTCCGTAGAGGCCCTGCTGCCACGGGCTGGCTGGACACAAGATGTTGTGCAAGTTCTCATTGCGAGCACGTATGACTATATTTGGAGCACATGCCTAGGATTGTTTAGTACTTGGATGCTTGTTATTATGTATCTGCAATTCCCTAGATCTTGAAGTTACATGTTTAGACTCGTTCATGCAACGCCCGTCCATCCATCCCTATGCCTACCGCACTCGAATCCCACTGTTTACTATTACTGTTACTATTGCTCCTGTTTTATGATACGTCGGAAATGTATCTATAATTTTTGATGCTCCATGCTTGTTTAGTATCTACTTTGCTTTGCTTTGTCTACACTTTGAGGTGCTTTTTACATGTTTTTTGGTACTAACCTATTAACAAGTTGCCACAGTGTCGGGTTGCTTTTACATTGTTTTGGTTCTAGAAAAGTCGAAGAAATATTCTCGAATTGGACGGACAAACGTCAAAGTCAATAACTACGTGGGGAACAAGAAGTCGAGAGGGAGCCGAGAGGTGTGCTAGGGTACAGACCCCTAGGCGCGGTGGGCCTGCCTGCCTAGGCAGGGCGGTGTGGGACCACAGCCACCGCCTCCCCCTTCGCCTATAAGAAGCCCCCGATGTAGAAACCCTAAGGACCCGATCAAATATCCACGAAACCTTATGTAGATGCCGCCACCGTCGTCCCTAGATCAGGGGGGATCTGAAGTTCTTCCCGGCACCCTGCCGGAGGGAGATCATCCCGGGGGCCTTCTCTCCGGTATGATGCGTGAGTAGTTCCACCTTGGACTATGGGTCCATGTAGTAGCTAGATGGTTGTATATCCTCCTTGTGCTTTCATGTATAGATCTTGTGAGCTCCGTTCGTGATCAAGATCTAATCTATTTGTAATCATGCATGTTGTGTTTGCGGGGATCCGATGGATATTGAGATTATTATGTTGGTTTGATTAATCGTTTTGTCTTTATGATTCTATCATGTCTATGTTGTTTGTGATCTTGCATGCTCTCCATTATTAGTAGCTATCTTGGCCGAGTAGTTGCTAGTGACTCCAAGAGGGGGTATTTATGCTCGATAGTGGGTTCATGCCTCTAGTTTCCAAGGGAAGTGACAATAATCTCTTCGGTTGTAGATGTGTTGTTGCTATTAGGGAGAAAACAACGGTCTCTTGTTCATAGAAGATGTGGACTATTTATCTTACACACTTTGCTTAAAGCAGTTGTCTGTTGCTTGCAAATTTATACTGGAGGGGGTTCGGATGATAACCTAAAGGTGGACTTCTAGTCATAGATGCAGTTGGATGGCGGTCTATGTAACTTGTTGTATTGCCCAATAGAATCTCATAGGATCTTTCCGACTAGTAATTTTATTGTTATGTCTTTCTCAGTTCCTGTCAATTGCCCTGCTGTAATTTGTTTACCCTTCATGCCATGTTTTTTATCTAAGGAGAGCACCTCTAGTGAACTATGGACCCCGGTCCAATCTTTATCATTGATACATCTTCCACTGTTACCTGTTTACTTGCTGCAGACCACCATTACCTTCCACACCATACGTTTATCCTTTGTTACAGCAAACCGGTGAGCTTGGCAACCTCACTGATTCGTTGGGAAAAGTCTTGAGTTTGTGTTGTGCAGGTCTCCGCGTTGCTTGCAACACCTGTATGATGTTTCCTTCCTCCTACTGGTTCGATAACCTCGGTTTCTTACTAAGGGAAAACTTGCTGCTGTGCTGCTTCACACCTTGCTCTTGGGGTTCCCAACAAAGCGCTCCTACATCAACTCAGTGCTGCATCATTTTACTGCTGCTATTGCTTTGCTGTTGCTACTACAAACTGTTGCTACTGATAAACTTCTGTGAGAAAGAACTATTTATAGGTGTAGCTGAATTGACAACTCAGTTGTTAAGGCTTGCAAGTATTCTTTGGCTCATCCTCGAGTAGGTAAGTGATAAAAAGAATAATTTTTGAGGTGACATGCACCATCATAATCATGATCAAACCATTTGTAAAGCATTGATAGCTGGGATCAAAGCACTCTAAACATGAGCATGAAAGAAGAAGTTCTAGCAATAAGACAAAGCAACTATGCTGCAATATGAAAGGATACAAACAAAGATTCATGAATAACTGAAAGTTGTTTGTTTGTTTCATATATAGAAAACATAGCATAGTGGCATTTAGCTTGTCCCTGATCGAGTAGCATAAATTCATAGGACACCTTCAAAGTTCATAAGAGTGACTAGATACAAATAGTTCAAGAGCAAGCAATATCAACAATATGAATCAATCAATAAGTTTTGGGACAATGCACATAGAACTAAGAATGGCAACTATGCTCTCTTAATTGGTGCCTAAGGATAGAAGGTGGAGACTCAATATAAAAGTGGAAGAACTGCCCTTCAAAGGGAAGCAGGGATTTCAAGTCTCATAAAGAGCTTCCAAAAATTATGGTACTTGTTAGATTTCATCTCTCATTGCCCCTATCATAAGCATCTTGAAGTGATTAAGGTTAAAGTGAACAAAGTATGAAGTATATGCTTGAAAAAGTATAAGTTGGAAATCTCATGTCCCTTGAGTACGAGGGTCGCTCCTCATGCTACTCAACTTTAGTCACCGGTAAGTTCTTGTCATAGTAAGTACATATGTATCATAGAGAACCACCAACGGGGTACCCCTTGCCCCATGACACATGAGCTATCCCATATCAAAATGACAAGACAAGCAAACAATGAGAATCTCAGCAATCTTCTTATTTACCATGGGAAAATGGTGCCTTTTTCTCTCTTTCCTCTTTTTCGTCTTTTTTTCTATCTCTCTTTTTTTACAAGAAGAATGCTTCATAGATTGCTCACTATGGTGATGCTGCAAGTTTCCACCATGATTAGGCATGGCTTAGGCTAGCGGCCCAGGCGTTTCTCTAACACACATACATAACTCCATGGACTTACAAGCTCCCCTTTTATTTCACACGGACGACATCCATAAATAAAAGAGCATGATATCAACTGGGTAGATATTTACAGGTGTTGAAAGCGTTCCCGGTGACAGCACGGTTCTGCTAATTCCAACGTATAAGTGCAAGCATATACAATATAGATGACATAATGGTTCAGGTTTATTAGGGGCAGGAAAAATAAAGTGTGCCATCAAGTTTGTGAGAGCTTTAATCACTAAGTTTTCACATAACAAAGAGACTTTTTAATTGGAAGATAAATGAAAACAAGAATATACTTGGAATGGTGTAACACACCATGCATAGGAATTTATAGTGGAAACTTTGGAATAACTTGGTTTCTTGGGAGTTGGATGCATGAGTAGAGCTTACTCATACAAGTGGAGGCTAGCAAAAGACTGGGAGCGACCAACTAAGAGAGCAATAATGGCCATAATCATGCAGAGCGACAAAACATTACTAATCAAAGCATAAAGTGGCACTACAAGTCAAGGACTAAATTATCATAGAGGCTAAGGTGACCGGTTCATAGTAATAACATGGTGTGAGCATGTGCCAAGTCAACCCAAACAAAGCATCAAAGGAGAAAACCACAATATTATGCTTTTGTATGCTAAAACAACGCATGATTCCTTCAAGGCACATTAAGCAATCCTAATTGTTTGGAGCAAGTCATGCTACAGAAATGATCACTAAGCATAAGGTCAAAGCAACATCTAACATGACATGATAAAGTGTAAGCCACAGTCAAAACAAGCTCCCTTTTGTACCACTATAAGCATGAAACTTCCTATACTTTTTACAACACCAATCGACTTATTTGAAACAACTCACAAAGATAATAATCAATAAAGATTAGTGAGCTTGTCTCAAAAATCCACAAAGAAGAACTAAAAATTTCTAAGCTTAAAGCACAAGAAAACTAAGGCTAAACAAAGTGCTAGCAAAAGAGAACACTCACAAAACAATAAGAATGAAAACTAGAGTGTTCCAGGCAATGAAAACAGAGTGTGTCTCTCTCCAAAAGAAGTGTGCTATAATCAACCAACTTAATCAAGCAAACCACACAAAATAAAACTAAAAACTAAAACTAAGACGCTCCAAGAACAACACAATAGTGCACAAAACAATAAAAACGAAGTGTCTAGAAAGACCTGAGATTTTTATTGATGAAGAAGGGGATGCCTTGGGCATCCCCAAGCTTTAACACTTGTACCTCTTGAATATTTCTTGGGGTGACACGGGGTGGCATCCCCAATCTTGAGATTTTGTCCATTCTTCATCTCATTACATCATTCTTTCTCTACACCTGAAAATTTTCCTACATACAAAACTTCACACAATCTTCATTAGCAACATTAGTGTATTCAAAAGATAATAGGCCCTTGGGTTTTGGTTTTGAAATAGCAAAACTTTCACTAAAAACACAAGCTACTGTAGAAATTCCCTTAAAAATCTCAATTTCCCAAAAAGAACTCAAAAAGGAATCAATAAGAAGCAAATGCAAATAATGGAAGAAATCTGTCAAAACAGACCAGCAGGTAGAAACCTATTTTTTGAAGACCTTATGTTTCTCAAATAAAAACATGTTGAACTAACTAAAGTTAGATAACATACTGGGGGATTTATTCACAAAATATCAGCTCAATCCGACTTACAGAGATTCCTCACGAATTTTTACGGTGGAGCACAAAAATTTGTTTCGGGACAGCAACTCCCCAAATCTTACTTCCCTCTCATTAGAGGTTATTATTGGCCCAAAAAGCAAACAAAAAGGATAAGGAGTGGTTATTACAGAAGTAATAACTTCCAATACTCAAGAAAACTATTGGGTTATCTCCTAAGATGTACTTTTCTTTAACGCCTTTAATCTAGGCTTGATAGTTTGAGAAGATGCTCACACAAGAAATATGAATTGAAGTAAAAGAGAGCATCAAGAAGCAAATTCAAAACACATTTAAGTCTAACCCACTTCCTATGCATAGTAATATTGTAAAGAAACAATTCATGAAAGCACAAAGCGACAAGCATAGGAAAGCAAAACAAGTGCAACTTCAAAGTTTTCAACATAAAGAGGGGAAACTTAATATTTTTGAGATGCATAAAACCATGTTTCCCTCTCTCATAATAACTTTCAGTAGCAACATGAACAAAATTAACAATATAACTATCACATAAAACATTCTTATCATGAGCCACATGAATATAATAATTGTTACTCTCTAGATAAGCATAGTCATTCTTATTAATTGTAGTGGGATCAAATTCAACAAAATAGCTATCATTATCATTCTCATCACCATAGTCATCAAATATAGGAGGCATATTGTAATCACAATTAATTTTCTCCTCAATAGTAGGTGGACTGAAAATATCACATTCATCATTGTAATCATCATATATTGGAGGTATAGTATCGTCATAAGCAATAGAATAGCTATCTTCCCAAGTGTATTCATTTGTAAACATATCATCATTGGAAGAAACATGGATAGCACTAATAGCACAAAAACTATTAATATCATCATTTTCAGAATTGGTACCAAAGAGATTTTCAATATCAAAAGTGGTGTGCTTTTCCCAATCATGATCACTACTATAGGTAACAGGCATAGGAACATCATCTAGTTCAGACTCATCAGTAAAAACTATGATAGGAGCAACATGCTTAGAGGAAGATACAGTTTCCTCTCTCCTTTTACTTCTCTTCTTCTTCTCCTACTCTTTAGGAGGGAGAGGCTTGAAAGGAAGCTTCTCCACATACCTTGGTTTATCGTTAGAGACAATAGAAGAAACTTTGGAGGATTCCTCCTTTTCATTAATAAGAACAAAACTCATACCAGTCCTATCATATTTTGGTAAAATATCATCTTTTATAAGATTTTGTATGTAAGTATTCGCGTGAAAATTATCAACACAATAAATATGACACCCATGCAGGACGCAATTCATACCAAAAGCACTCATGTATACCAAAGAAGTTTTTCTTGATAACTCTTCACACCCCAAAAACAATGTAAGTTCATCATGTTGATTATCAGTGATCGCGTTATCACAATACAAGCTTGCAATACTCATTGGATTAGAAAGGTTATTATTATGGCCTGAGCATTGAAAAATGAAATGAGCCACCTCATAGCAGAGTTCACAAATAAAAGGGTAGAGGGCACAATTTTTTTACCAAGATCATTTAGAGCCTTATACCACGTTCTGTTTTTTTCATTCCAGTGTGTGATACAATATTCTTCTTCTATTTGATTATTCTCACAAGGTCTATGCATACCACAAAAATTAACATGCTTATAAGAAATAGTCTGGCCACGGGAATAGCCAGGGAACATGCTTACAAAAATTATCATGCTTATAAGAAATAGTCTGGCCACGGGAACATGCTTACAAAAATTATCATTTAGAGCGTAGGCAAAGCTCCATCTTCGGAGTCACAGGCAATGTTGACGATGGGAGATGATCCTAGTTGTCGTAACCTTCCTGGGGTCCATCCTCCAGGTACACCTCTTCATAGTCTGGCCACAGGAATAGCCAGGAACAAAGCCATGAGTACTCTTTAAGTACTCGCAAACTAATACTAACAAGGGAAAAGGGTTGTAATAGGACACTAAGCTCTAGGGTTGTTTTGCAAAAAGCCAGATTTACCTCTACTAAGTTCAGAAGCAAAGAATGCTAGTTGAAGTTTTATAACACCTAAGTTGGGAACTTGTATTTCATATCACAACTCTGTTGTGGTCAAGTCAAAATCTCAATTCATTTCACAAGTCATTTTGAAAACATCTGACGGGGGAACAGTATGGCCACTCCAACTGTCCATAACCGCGGACGCGGCTATTCGAATAGTTTGACACTCTACAGAGATTGTACACTTTCACCACAACATTCGATACCTCCGTCAGGAACAAATCCTAAATTCACCATACTCAGTATACGGATAATGAATCCTAACCTTTCAATTACACGCCCTAGTATAAGCACCTCTCCTGTGAGTTTGGCCTCCCAACCATGACCAACTGTCATCTTGGGTACTCCACAGGTGGACAATCTTCACAAGGTAGCCTCAGCTTAGACCTTGGCCATGAGGGAACTAATACTAAGGTATATAAGTTTCCAGTCAAGCCCTACCCAATTCTCGGGTATTGTGGTTGTACGGTAAAATTGGAATGGTATCGCATCCAGACAACCATCATTTTTTAAAAAGGGCTAAGGCTCATGCCTCCACATTTTCATCACCAAAATCATCTGGTGTTTGGAAACACATGTCCAAAACATCTCAATAGAATGATCCATCATTCCAAGGTTTTCATAACCATTTTTTCCACCAAGTATTCCCATCTAAAGTTGATCAAGTTTTATGCTTAGCACTAGCATCTACAAGTGGGGGTAAGTACTAATGAGGGGTGGTAAACTAGTGGAGTTTAATTAATTTCAATCTCATGTCTTAGGATGACATAAATATTATCTAGCTTAGGCCAAGTTTTATGCTCTTTATGCAACCTTCAATTATCTCTCTAGAATCTACCATTCACTTAAGTAAGCTCTAAGTACTAGCTTTGATAAAGAAAATAAAGTATAAAGTTTGCAAGTAAAACTAGGATTGGGTATCATCAAATGTATCTAACCAAGCATGCTTATTGCATTACATAGGTTATTTATCTCTCATAATTGCAAGTGTTAGCTTGCACATTCAACTAGTAGTATTAGTCTTGCCTTGTGCAGAGCAGTGGTTGAAGTTCTCCTCGGCTTCTTCTTCGCAGTATCCTCCTTCCTCCTCGTATCCTTGGTCGGTACTAGCGTCTATAAATAAATACGAGGTACACAATCACCAAACAATACTTAACTATTTTCAATCATCACACAAAAGGGTCCTATAGATGATCTAGCATCATCACTAACATTACAAGATTAAAGCTTTGTTTAATTTCTTTTATTTTTAGAAAAGTAATTTCTACTCATTGAAAAACTACTTAAGATTTAATATTCTCCAAACAAAACATGGGATCATGATGACACATGTCATCACCACACATTTCAGTACATGGGAATGTGATTTAAAGTGGTGTCACAATTTAATAAGATTTAACCTTTTATTTTTAATTAAATAAAGTGAGTAGAAATGCCTATGTGGCATCCTTTTATTACTTGAACATTATTTCTGTAAGTAAACCCATATATTTTTATATATATTCTGAAAGGTATGATCAAATGTGATTTTTGAGAGTTGGAATCAACTCAAAAGCTATTAAATTTTAAATTTGAAAAATGTTTGAATGCAGAAAAGCTTCTGCCTTGTTATTTTTACCAAGGTTGATCTATAGATTCAAATGATTTTAATCCAATGGGCTTGGATTAAGAATTTCAATATATTTCTAACAAAATTGGTTTCATTCAATTTGGTTCACTGAATCGAGCTGGGTTGATTTTTGAAACAAGGTATAGAACTGTGTTTGAATTAAAATGGAAAAAGTCAAATTCAAACGACTGGGCTGCGCGGGAACTGCTATGGGCCGGCCTAGTGTCACTCCGCGGCGCGGGGCTCAACTGACAAGGGGGTTCCACTAGTCAGTGGCTCTTTAAACACGAAGCGGTACGGGGCAATATCGGCCGCACGATCTAATTCTAATCGAACGGCTACGGCTCATCGTCCACGTCGGGCAGCGCCGGCGAGACAGAAACCTAACGCGGCAGGTGGGGGTCGTCGGGGGCTCACCGGGGCTCAGGCGAAGGTCGACGATGCGGGCGAATGACGAAGTCAACGACGGCGAACCTCCTGGTACCGGCAGCTTCTCCTTGGGCGGCTCCAATCGCTGGCTTCCTTCTTCTCCAGCAGCGGCGGACTCTGACCAAATTCCGGCGATGCGCTGCTCGCCTTGCTTAGGGACTGAGGCGGGGTGGTTCTGGGTGAGAGGGGAGTGGAATGGTGTGATGAATTCGAGCGGGGGGTCGTCTCCTTTTATAGGCTCGACGGTGAGACCGAACGGGATGGGCAGGCGACGGTGTCAACATGGCTACGGGATGGTAGAGGCATGGCCAAGGGTGGCGATCGATCGGTGGTCTCCTGGCGATGCTCTAAGGTGTAAATGCGTGTGTAGGGGTGGTGGAAAACGTTCGGGAACACTCGATGATCTACGAGGCAGAGGCGGCGTCTTCGACGACGAGCGGTGGCTACAGGGCACGGGCGGTGAAATGGGCATGTCTGGCGGTCTCCTAGGACGGTGGGGAGCATGTTGGGGGGCGGCGAGGGCTCGAGGTGGTCGGGTTGCGTGGGAACGGTGCGTGCTCTGTGGCGCACATCGGCATGGTCGACAACGACACGGGCGTGGCGTTCCTGGCGGTTCTGGGCATTGTCTGCGAGGCAGGGCTGGTCGAGAGGGAGCGGTGAGGCATGGGCTACCTCCCAGACATGCTGTATAGGCTTGGTGATTTGTCCTAGCTTGCTGTCGACATGTGGGTGGCAAGGGTGCACTCGGCCTGCTCACCATTGATGACAATGGCTAGCTTACAGTGGTGCTAGAGATTAGTTTAGGTTGTTAGATGATCTACTAAGGCTAGTGGTGTCCAGAGAGGGAACAAGTTAGGCCAGAATCACAGCTCAAAATAGTGTTTGTGATTTTGTTGATTTGAATCTGCAAGGTGTTTGATGAAATGGCCGCATGAATTCAAGTTTTGAATTTTGAAAAGATTTTTGGTGGGTGTGCTAGGCACGTGCTGGTGAGTCTGTAGATGCTTGGGTTTTGAAAGTTGATCTTGTTTGAGTGGTTTTTGAAAAAGTGGGATCTTCCCATATGATATAGATTCAATTTTAAATTGTCATTTAAACTATGCATTTGAATGTTTCTGGATGATCACAAGGTGGGCCTTGGTACTTTGTTATGAGTACTATCAAGGGGTGCAAAGATCCAAACAAGTTTAGGGTTAACAAGTACTATCAAGGGGTGCAAAGAAACTTGTTTGGATATTTGCACCCCTTGATAGTACTCATAACAAAGTATCAAGGCCCACTTTGTGATCATCCAGAAACATTCAAATGTATAGTTTAAATGACAGTTTAAAATTTAATCTTTATCATATGGGAAGATCCCACTTTTTCAAAAACCACTCAAACAAGCTCAACTTTCAAAACCCAAGCATCTCCAGACTCACCAGCACCTACCTAGCACACCCACCAAAATCTATTCAAAATTCAAAACTTGAATTCATGCGGCCATTTCATCAAACACCTTGCAGATGCAAATCAAATAAAATCCAAACACTATTTGGAGCAGTGATTTGAGCCCTCTCTGGTTGCAACTAGGCTTAAGTAGATCAACTAGCTCATTTGTAAACGTCTAGCACCACTGTAAGCTTGGCGATGTCATCAATGGTGAACAGCCGAAGCCACCCATGCCACCCAAGTGTAGACATCAAGCTAGGAGAGAAACTAGCTGTGCCAACCTTGTCTGGGAGATCACCCATGCCTCACCGCCCCCTCTCGACCAGCCCTGCCTTGAAGACATCGACCAGAGCACCCAGGAACATCGCGCCCGTGCCTCTGTCAACCATGCCGAGCGTGCGCCAGAGCGCCATGCTCGACACACGCCCACAGACCGCACGCTGCCCTCGCCGCGTGCATACACGATCAACATTGTCCCAGGAGACCGCCAGACATCCCCGTTCGCCGCCCCATGCCTCACATCCACCGCTCGCCGTCGAAAATGCCGCCTCTGCCGCGCAGAGAATCGCATGTTCAAGACCGTTTGCCACCGCCCCTACACGCGCATTAAAGCCATAGAGCATCGCCAGGAGACCACTGATAGATCGCCACCGCCGGCCATGCCTCTAGCAGCCCATAGCCGTGTCGCCACCGTCGCCTGCCCATTCCGTTCGGTCTCGCCGTCGAGCCATAAAAGGAGACGACCCCCAGCCGAATTGAGCACACCATCTCACTCCCCTCTCCTCACTGATCGCTCCACCCTGTTCCCAGAGCAAGGCGAGCAGCGCATCGTCGGAATTTGGCCGGAGCAGGCCGCCTATGGAGAAGAAGGGCGCCGTCGATTTCGTCCACCCCAGGAGAAGCTGCCGGTACCAGGAGGTTCGCCGTCGTAGACTTCATCATTCGCCCGCCTCGCCGACCCTCGCCCGAGCCTCGGTGAGCCCCCGACGACCCCCAACTGTCGCGTTAGGTTTCTGTCTCGCTGGCGCAGCCCGACGTGGACGATGAGTAGCAGTCGTTCGATTAGACTTAGTGCGGGTGAGATTGCCCCGTACCGCTTCGCGTTTAAAGAGCCACTGATTGGTGGAACCCGCATGTCAGTTGAGCCCCACGCCGCGGAGTGACACTGGGCCAGCCCATTAGCAGTTCCCGCGCAGCCCAGTCGTTTGAATTTAACGTTTTCCATTTTAATTCAAACACAGTTCTGTACCTAGTTTCAAAAATCAACCCAGCTCGATTTAGTGCACCAAATTTAATGAAACCAATTTTGTTACAAAGGTCTTAAAATGCTGAATCCAAGCCTGTTGGATTTAAATCATTTGGATCTGTAGATCACCCTTGGTAAAAATAACAAGGCAGAACCTTTTTTGCATTCAAACATTTTTCAAATTTAAACCACAAAATCTTTTGAGTTGATTCCAACTCTCAAAAATCACATTTGATCATACCTTTCAGAATATATAAAAATATATGGGTTTACTTACAGAAATATTGTTCAAGTAATAAAAGAATGCCACATAGGCATTTCTAGTCACTTTATTTAAGTAAAATAAAAGGTTAAACCTTATTAAATTGTGACACCACTTTAAATCACATTCCCATGGATTAAAATATGTGGTGATGACATGTGTCAACATGATCCCATGTTTGGTTTGGAGAATATTAAATCTTAAGTAGTTTTTCAATGAGTAGAAATTACTTTTCTAAAAATAAAAGGAATTAAACCAAGCTTTAATCTTGTAATGTTAGTGATGATGCTAGATCATCTATAGGACCCTTTTGTGTGATGATTGAAAGTAGTTAAGTATTGTTTGGTGATTGTGTACCTCGTATTTATTTATAGACGCTAGTACCGACCAAGGATACGAGGAGGAAGGAGGATACTACGAAGAAGAAGCCGAGGAGAACTTCAACCACTGCTCTGCACAAGGCAAGCTTATACTGATACTGTGCAAGCTAACACTTGCAGGATACTATATCTATGCAAGCAAATACTTGCTTGTTACCATGCCAACTATATGCCTTAAGCATATATGATCATAACCACTTGATAAACCAATCCTAGTTTTATTTGCAAGATTCTACTTTATTTATTTATCAAAGCTATTACTTAGAGTTTACTTAAGTGAATTGTAGATACTAGAAAGATAATTGAAGGTTGCATAAAGAGCATCAAACTTGGCCTAAGCTAGATAATCTTTATGTCACCCCAAGGCATGATACTGTATTTAGTTGAAACTCCACTTGTTTACCACCCCTCATTAGTACTCACCCCCACTTGTAGATGCTAGTGCTAAGCATACAACTTGATCAACATTAGATGGGAATACTTGGTGAAAATGGTTATGAAAACCTTGGAATGATGGATCATTCTATTGAGATGTTTTGACATGTGTTTCCGAACACCAGATGATTTTGGTGATGAAAATGTGGAGGCATGAGCCTTAGCCCTTTTTTAAAACTGATGGTTGTCTGGATGCGATGCCATTCCAATTTTACCGTACAACCACAATACCCGAGAATTGGGTAGGGCTTGACTGGAAACTTATATACCTTAGTATTAGTTCCCTCACGGCCAAGGTCTGAGATGAGGCTACCTTGTAAAGATTGTCCACCTGTGCAATACCCAAGATGACAGTTGGTCATGGTTGGGAGGCCAAACTCACAGGAGAGGTGCTTATAATAGGATGTGTAATTGAAAGGTTAGGATTGATTATCCGCATACTGAGTATGGTGAATTCAGGATTTGTTCCTGACGGATGTATCAAATGTTGTGGTGAAAGTGTACAATCTCTGCAGAGTGTCAAACTATTTGAATAGCCGCGTCCATGGTTATGGACAGTTGGAGTGGCCATACTGTTCCCCGTCAAATGTTTTCAAAATGACTTATGAAATGAATTGAGACTTTGAATTGACCACAACAGAGTTGTGATATGAAATACAAGTTTCTCACTTAGGTGTTATAAAATTTCAACGATCTTTTCTTACTTCTGAACTCAGTAGATGTAAATCTGGCTTTTTGCAAAACAACCCTAGAGCTTAGTGTCCTACTACAAAAAACCCCTTCACTTGTTAGTCTTAGTTTGCGAGTACTTAAAGAGTACTCATGGCTTTGTCCCTGGTTATTCCCATGGCCAGACTATGAAGAGGAGTACCTAGAGGATGGACCCCAGGAAGGTTACGACAACTAGGATCATCTCCCATCGTCAGCATTTGCCTGTGACCCCGAAGATGGAGCTTCGCCTACGCTACCGTTATTATTACGTATTTCCGCTGCTTGAGTTGTATAAAGAACTGGATCATGAGATCCTTATTTGTGTAAGACCTTATGTATGGTTTGTAATGGATGATGTACTATGGTATCCAATTCTGTTATGTCTCGCAAAAATGGTAATTCTAGGATTGCGATGTATGGCATAACAGGCATCTGGGATTAAAAATACGGGTGTTGACAAGTTGGTATCAGAGCCATCCTGACCATAGGAGACCCTAGTTAGACTGGACTTTTGGAATAAAAAACTTAGTTTCAAAACCAAAGAAAGCAAATATTTACAAAAACTTATTCCTATTCTTATCACTTTGATTCTTTCAATTCATGTTCCTCAAAAACTCTTGCAAAATACATAAAATTTGACACACTTGATCACTCTATTAAATTACTCATCTTATATTCTTTTAGATGGACGTGAATTACAACAAGTTTTACCAGTTAGGAAATGGAGGAGACCTTATCTTTGAGAGGGATTTGGACCAGCTTTCGGAACTTCTGGAGCGTCCGCACCCCGAGTTCTTCGGAGCTCATCTCAATGATCAATGAGGAGAAGATCTGCAGTGGCTAATTGTTGCAAGTCTCCGAGGAAAGATTGAACCTCCCACTGCTGAGGGAATTCAGTTTACCTTAAGAGAGAACAACTGGCTCGATGGACTTGCCAGGGCCATGCAGGAAGCTCTTGCCCGTCTGTGTGGGCAGAGTATCAACCAGATCAAAGGTTACCCGCTTTGAGTTTTTCCCAAGGTGTGATGCTAATGGACAACCATTGGAAGCCCCATACCACCACGAGCTGAAGACCCAATTGGACCACCTTAGCTTCATGATGTACGATCGTCAGCAGGAGTTGGATAATTGCCGTGACTACTCCAACCACAAGTCCGCCATTATCAAGACGAAGGATCAGACCATCGCCATGTTAGCAAAGGATCGCAAGTCTCTCCGCTGTGATCTCGACAATAAGGAGCGCATCATTGCCCGTATTCGCCACCGTATCTCGTCTTTGGAGGAGACCATACACGAGAGAGACATGCAGTTGGAATAAAGGGAGAATGTCAGAGAGGATCTTCGTGGAGACCCCTACTCCTATCTCAGCGATGATGATGATTTTCTGGAGGATCGGGCTATGGATTTCTTCACCGATGAGGAGGATTTCGCCTTCATCAATGACGACGATGATGATGAGGATGACGACTACACCGACTCCGAGGAGTAGTAGCACTTGAGCACTAGCGTAATGAGTAGTATTCGGTCCCACTATATCGTAGTTTCTAGAATGGTTCCAAAAACCATCTTATTACCTTGTTGTGGTGTGTGTATGTATCGTGTGCTATGAATGAATGAATGAAAATCAAGTTGCTAGAAAAATCTGAGTCAAACTTTAAAAACTTTTCAAAATCCCAAAACCTTAGAAGTTTCCCTCTTTTCTCATGATCTATCCCAATCTTCAGATGCCACGCGGAGGAAGTGGTTCATCCCCGGATCTGATGTTGCAGATCCTGCAAATGTTGGTTTCTGACCGCGAAGCTGAAAGAGCAGAACGTCAAGCCAACCTAGCCGCCCTTCAATATATAGCTCAGCTATCCCACAACAATCAAGGCCACGGAAACCAGGACAACCATGGATCTAAGCTCAAGAATTTCCAGAACACTGTAACTACCTCGGTGAATTACGCTCCTAGATACAAGCCTGGATGAGCGGTAGTGGTTGAAATAGTACGGTGGGGCCCCAAAAGCCACTCACGGGTAGACCTTTCGGCCGTCCCAACCACTACCATCTCAACGGGACCTATACGGGCGGCGTAATCGGCAGGCGAAGGGATCAAATACATACACAAATGAGTATGTATGCAAGCCACCATACAAGAGTACATCAGAGCCATACCATCTAGAAAGAAAGAAAATATACCAACGCCATACGGCAAGATTCAAATGACCTAGATAGATCTAGTATTTAAGGATACTTCCTCATACAACACACATCAGAGTATCATGCGGAAGCGGCAAACAAGTCCGAGTACGGATAAGAAGCAAATCGGCATAAGATGCCATAGAAATAAGCACATCCCAACCACAGATCTCACGGATCCCCGTTCCCGGAATCTCTACACCGAACGATCGTTGCCCACATCATCGGCTTCTTCCACCCAAAGATTCATCTGTGAGGTACCTGTTCATCCAGACAATAATTTATCGTGTGAGACCCTAAGAATTTTCAAGAAGTCTTAATGCCTCTAAAGGGACACAACACAGGGTGACGAATTGCAGAAAGATAAAACCCTAGCAGTTCTCTGGATAAACGCTAACCATCCACCTAACCAATGATAGGCGGATGTCCGTGAATTAAGGACAACAGTTATAATAGTAATTTCATCAGATCCATCCTCCTCCTCGCTTACCAACGAGGAAGCGGACGAACAACCCCCACCCGTTGGCAATTTTATTAACCATTCCATGAGTATTGCACTATTTACTAGACAACTTACTTAGTCAGATTAAGGCGGTACTTTAGTTATGCTTGTCTATGATCGAGAAACTGTGCTCCAAGTCGTCCATATCCGCGGACACGGCTTTCAGAAAGTTTTACCCGGCCGGGGTGCACCATTAGCAACACACACTCTATTAACCTCGGAAAAACCAAATCAAAACCCAACGAGGCTTTCACGACAAAGCAATCACAGGATTCAGAATTATTTCAGGGGGCCACCCCTTGGAGTACACCCGCAACAAAGTAAGCAAGCTCCAAGACGGACTCAAGGTTTGGGTGGGCCGTGAGCAGTAGGAACCCAAAGCTGGGCTTGTCGACACCGCGGAATCGTGTCCCGATCCTAAGCGATGCAGTGTGCTCCTCGCACAAACGTAAATCTGAGTAGCATGGCATAAGTACAGGATAGTAAATAAAACCTCAAACTAGTTTGTGGCCCCAAGGAATAAGATGAATCAAGCTCGGCTCGGGGTCCCATATACCTCCCGGATGTGGATAGCGCGATAAATCAAGGAACAGGAATCAAGTACTCGGGGTCTTACGGGACACAAGTGAGCAGGAAAAACCAAATAGCAGATGTTGCTCACCGGTGCCACTTTCATTAGTTATCCCATCACTACTCAGGTTAAGTTGTTTAGGTACCTCGTTATCCATCAGACACTCACAAACCCTACACATGCTGTTCTACGACTCGCATGGCTCAAACAACTCCTATAGTAATGGCTCATGGGATGGAGGAACAAGCTTGGTGGGGTTTAAAAGTAAAGGCTATGCATACTTGGGATTCAATTTAATGCAATCGCGACTCAATGATGCAAGAAAAAGATAGAGGCAATAAGTACTGTATGTATGCAAGCATGTGGAAGTGCTTGCCTGGCAACTCAGTTGAAGCGAGGGACGGATCTGGGTAGTGCTCCTGGTTCTCTTGATATAACCCCTGCTCAGTGTCTATCCGAGAAAAACCAAACAAACAAGGCCAACATGAATATAGAGCACAAGCATATGAAGAAGATGCATCAAGCAAACAATCATGCCATGATGAATGATGCACAATTTACATGGCAATAAGGTAGCATGGCATGGTGAGGTGTGGAAGACAAGTAATAACATTTTAATGGGGTTTTGGAGCACATTTTGTTGTCATAACAATTGCTGTTTACTATATATTCATATGATGCATGCTGCAATTCAAGTTATGGATAGCACAAACAGAAAGGTCTCGTCGAGATGAACATTTTAGACATATCATTTGTTAAATTTGGAATTATAAAATAAAAGTTATTAATTATTTAAGTTCTAGTGGCAATTGTGGTAATTTAATTAAACTTGGAATTTTAAATGTGCAAAAGGCAATTTGAATGTCATATTTGAAATCCTGGCATTTTTCTGATCTCCAAACATATATCATTTGTGTTATTTAGATTTTTAATGGAAAAGTTATTTAAAAACTGATTTGAATTTGAATTTGGAAATAATTAGGAAAAGATTTGATTTAAACAGACTCAGGAAACTTTCTATACCCAGGCTAACACACCCAGTAGCTACAGGTGGGGGCAGGGATTCTTGTCCCACACGCATGGGTTGAGGAAAAAGAGGACCCATGGTTGGTGTTTGAAAAGACAAGACCCTTTTAGAAAAAGCGTGATCGACGGGTGGGCATTTGGACCGCTGATTCTTTGGGCAAAAAGGGGAGGGGGTTATCTGCAAAGCGGACCTCGGTACTGTTTTTCTTCCTCTGGGTGAGCAGGCGTCGTGACGCCGCGCAGCATGGCGTGAGGGGTTCGAACGGGACCCGGCTCGCGCAGAGGGCCTGAGCCACTGCGGTAGGCTGGGGTAGTTGACGGTGAGGAGGGCGCGTGCTAGATAGGGTTAGGCGGCGCGTGTTAGCGGCAGATGCTCGCGAACTCCGGCGCGCGGAGGCTGCTCGACGTAAGGACCGCCGCGTCCAGGAAACGACTGAGCACGAGAGGATGTCTGGGAGGCGGGGGTGCTCACCGCGAGTGTGTTGGTGGGGTCGGTACGGGCCGGGATGCAGACGATCGCCGGCGCGGCTCGCGGACGGAGGCGCTAGGGTTTGCGTCTGGCGGCGTCGGTTCCGGCGGTGCTGGGCTCCTCCTCTTTGAGTGCAGGGGACGGCAGGCGACCTCCAGAGCTTCCACGACTCCTGCCGCACCACGCCCGCCTCCTGGATGCTGCGTTCGAGCGCGAGCCTACGACGTGGCCGGCGTCGGCGTGGCCAAGTGGAGAAAGAGGCGAGGAGGCGGCGAGCCTCGGGTGGATCTGGGACGGCCAAAGCGACGGGAGAGGATAAGAAGGAAAGAGGAGGTGGGGCTTGCGTGGGGAGGGGTAGAGGTGGCGCCACCTTGCACCTCACGTGCAGCGGGGCCACAGCAGGCAAGGGGCAGTGTGGCTTCAGGTGGGACCAGGGCGAGGCCAAGGAGGCAGGCTCGGTGTGGGGCTTCAGCAGAGAGATAAGAGGGAGGGAGGAGCTCGAGTTAGCTAGGTTAGGAGCTAGGCTCGGGCTAGGGTTCTTAGGGCTGGTTTGGTGGTAGCTAGGTGGGGTAGAGGCGGCAGGTGGGTCCAGCAGTAGAGAGAGGGGGTGAGCTAGGGACATGGTATTCATGTGACCATGCTAGGTAGCTAGAAAAGAGAGAAAAGACACAACTTAGGGTTTGGTTTGAATAGGTGGGTTTAGGTGTAGATTAGAGGAAAGGGTGGCTTAGGGTTTAGGTTTAAGAGAGGGTAGGATAGAGGGAGTGGTCCTTTACTTGATCATGCATGCTTAGACAAGATCACACAAAAACAAGACAAGGAGAAGGGAGAGAGAGGGAGAGATGAGGTGCTAGGTTTTAAGCATGAATAACATGGCCAAAACCAAAAGAAGAGATAGGGCTAGAGATGATCCATCCCAAAACCAAATAAAACCAAAGACAAGCACAAGATGATACTTGCATGGCCCATGCAGAGTATTTAATGCCCTGCTGACACTTGTGAAGACAATGTCATTTCATGGCAATATTATTTTGCATCTCCAAAATTGGAATAAGGCCAAACAAAAGATTATGGTGGAATCCAACCAACCAACATGAGCTAGAGGAAAACTTAAATAAAATTGCCAAGCTCATATTAATTGGATGGTGGAATTAAAAGGTGGTGAAAGAAAGGTGGTGGAGTTTAAAAGAGATATGCCCCAACTCAACTTGGCATTTAACAATATAATAAGAACCAAATACAATATCAAGAGGCCACTACAATTAATAATGCACATGAGATAAGAACCAACAAGAAGGGTTTTATATGATGTTCAAATGCAAGGTGGCATGATGACATGAGCATGACATGGTGATGATGCAACAATTATATGTTGGAAAAGGTCCTTTTATTACTAGAACAAGTAGCATTACAGGTGTTAGACAACTGGGATGCTACAACTCTCCCCCACTAAACAGGAATCTCGCCCCGAGATTCTAGGAAGAAGAAGAAGACACAAAGAGAGAAGGATGGTTGGCACGGAGTTCATCTTCACGCTCCCATGTGGCTTCATCAACAGAATGGTGTGACCACTGCACCTTGCAAAACTTGATGGACTTGTTGCGTCCTTCTTCTGCGGTCTCAAGGATTTTGGTGGGGTGTTCTTGATAAGACAAGTCTTCTTGGAGATCGATTAGCTCATGATCCACCGTCTGGGGATCTTTGAAGCACTTCTTGAGAGAGATGTGGAAAACATCATGGACTTTGAGTTTTCCTAAGCTCAAGTGCATAAGCAACTTCTCCTCTTCTACCACGTATCTTGAAAGGACCGATGTATCTAGGAGCCAACTTTCCTTTGATACCGAAGCGGTGTGTTCCTCTCATGGGAGTGACACGAAGGTACACGAGATCACCAGTGGCATATACCATATCCGTGTGTTTCCTGTCATAGTTTCTCTTCTGACGACTTTGAGCAATCTTGAGTTCTCGAATGATATGCACCTTCTCCTCTGCTTGGGTTACAATGTCGGCCAAACCAGATTCTTTCTCCTGCACCTGACCAACCAATCGGAGTTCTGCACTTGCGACCATAGAGAGCCTCGAATGGTGCCATCTTCAGACTCTTTTGGAAGCTGTTGTTGTAGGAGAATTCAGCATATGGAAGGCATTCCTCCCACTTCATGCCAAAAGAGATGACGCAAGCCCGAAGCATATCCTCCAGAATCTGATTGCTTCTTTCCACTTGTCCTTCGTGAGGGTGGTAAGCAGTGCTGAAGTTCAACTTTGTTCCAAAGCTTTTTGGAAACTCTCCCAGAACTTTGAGGTGAAGATGCTCCCACGGTCGGAACTGATTTCAAGTGGAACCCCATACAGAGAGACAATTCTGTTGATATAGAGCTCAGCCAACTGAATTCCAGAAATTGTTTCTTATTTGGGAAGAAATGAGCCACTTTAGAAAGCACCGATGACAACAAAAATTGCATTGTTGCCCTTCTGCGACCTTGGAAAGCCAGTGATGAAGTCCATCTCTACTTTCTCCCATTTCCATTCCGGAGGTTTCAATGGCTGTAGAAGACCGAATGGTTTCTGATGGACAGCCTTGACTCTGCGACAGACATCACATTCTGAGACATACTTGGCACAATACCTTTTCAATCCAGGCCACCAGTATTGTGTTTTCAAGTCCATGTACATCTTTGTGCTGCCAGGATGGATAGAAAGAACCGAATCATGCGCCTCCTTGAGAACTTGGTCTCTCAGACCCGGGTAGTTTGGAACAAACATCCGGTGCTCAAAGAAAAGCGTTCCTTGATCATCAACGTGGAAGGACTCATACTTCAGAAGGTCAAGCTTAGAGATGAGCTTTTTGGTATGTGGATCACCAAGCTGACGAGAGCGAATCTTTTCTTCCAAGAGAGGAGTAGCCAGAAGGTTCAGGAGATGCCCTTGTTCCACAATTTCCAGGTTGAGCTGACGGAATTCCTCGCACAAGAGAGGTTGCTGTTCTTCCATTATGAGGTTGTTGACATAAGCTTTATGGCTAAGCGCATCTGCCATGACGTTTGCTTTGCGTGGAGTGTAGTTGATGGTCACATCAAAGTCATTGATTGCTTCAATCCATCTCCTCTGCCGAAGGTTGAGATCAGGCTGAGTGAAGATATACTTCAAACTCTTGTGGTCCGAAAAGATCTCACAACGGTTACCAAGCAAGTAGTGCCTCCATAGCTTCAAAGCAAAGACAACTGCTGCTAGCTCGAGGTCATGTGTGGGATAGTTGATCTCATGCGTCTTCAGCTGACGAGAGGCATAAGCAACCACCTGTTTCTCTTGCATAAGGACCGCACCCAATCCTTGCAAAGAGGCATCGCAGAATATCTGGAAAGGCTTAGATGTATCCGTAGGAACCAAGACTGGTGTGGAAGTGAGCTTTTCTTTGAGTGTCTCAAAACTTTCTTGACATGCAGGAGTCCACAGGTACTTCTTGCCTTTCTTGAGGAGATCGGTAAGAGGCTTTGCTATCTTCGAGAAGTTACGAGCGAGCGGCGGCAATAACTAGCCAAACCGAAACTCCGCACTTCCTTGACATTAGCGGAGGAAGCCATTCAACAATTGTCTTCACGGTTTCGGGTTGCGCAATGCCCTTGGCAGAGATAACATGACCCAGATAGGTTACTTCAGGCAGCCAAAACTCACACTTTGAGAACTTTGCATACAAGCGGTTCTCACGAAGCTTGTTTAGGACACACCTCAGGTGTTCCTCATGCTCCTCCTTAGACTTGGAATAGACCAGAATGTCATCCAGATAGACCACGACAAACTTATCAAGGTACTCCATGAAAACGGAGTTCATCAGCCTCGAGAAGGTAGCAGGTGCGTTGGTGAGACCGAAATACATGACCGTGTACTCATACAGGCCATAGCGGGTGGTGAAAGCTGTCTTGGGCACATCTTCTTTGCGAATCTTGATTTGGTGATAACCACTTCTCAAGTCCAGCTTAGAGAACACCAGCTCGCTAGGCGATCAAAAGATCATTTATCCGCGGGAGAGGATATTTGTTCTTGATGGTTTTAGCATTGAGAGCCCGGTAATCAACACATAGCCTATCGGTTCTGTCACGCTTCTTCACAAAGATTGTTGGGCTACCCCAAGAAGAAGTGATGTGTTGAATGAAACCCAACTTCTCTTGTTCATCAAGTTGTCGTTTGAGTTCAGCCAGCTCAGAAGGACCCATTTTATAAGGCCGCTTGGAGATAGGAGCCGTTCCAGGTTCAAGCTCAATCACGAATTCAACCTCGCGATCCGGAGGCATACCCGGCAACTCTTCAGGAAAGACATCTGGGAACTCACAGACCACTGGTACACTCTGAATAGCTTCCATAGCATCATTATTCAGCCGCCAAGGAAAAAGAGTTGGACAGGAGTCGAGACTTGGAGAAAAAACTATATGGCCTTGAGAATCTTGAGAGACCGAGCGGCTCAAGACAATCAATCACAGCTGCATTTGCTGTTAACCAATCCATGCCCAAGATGACATCAATATCAGAATCGCCCAGAACAATTAGAGAAGCCAAGAATGAAGAGCCACCAATCTCAACTTTATTGCCATGGCTGATATGAACAGCCCTCATGTTTGCTCCAGGAGAAAGAACCATTAACCGCTTTTGGAGAGGAACCATGACTAACTCATTCTCATTTGCAAACTTGTGCGACACAAAAGAATGCGATGCACCAGAATCAAAGAGAACTCGTGCGAGGTGGAGTTAACGGAAGCATACCCATCACAACTCGGTGCATGCTCGGCTTGGCGTTAGCGCGATTAGCACGAACAACCGTAGACCCGGGCTTGGTGTTGATGTTGAGAGCCCGAGGTGGTGGTGCACGAACCGAAGGAGAGCTTGTTGCAGATCTTGGCGGGGGTGGAGGGAGAGCTTTGTTCTTCATCGGACAACTCCAGTTTTGATGTCCAGGATCTCCACACACGAAGCAGGCACCAGCTGGACGTGGAGCAGAGTAGCCAGGGACTCCGCCAGGCGCTCCAGGGTAGTGGCGGTTGTAGACCCTGGGAGCCGCAGTGGTGAAGTTTGGTGGCCTTGGCGCGAAACTTGCAGGTCTTGGTGGAGCCGGGAGCGACGGTGGGGTGTTAGGAACCCAGACACGCCGCTTAGAAGGAGCTGCCATAACTGCAGAGCTTGATGCATCCCTGTTGTGTTTCTTGGACTCCTCAAACATTTGCACCTTTCCTCCTCTTGCGGTCTTTGTGTCTTGTAGTTCGGAAAGTTGCCGGCCTTGCATGTGTGATTGCATACTTGATCGATGCATTGAGCCCTTGCGAACCTCTTACATTTCTTCTTGTCATCGGATACCTCATCACCACCATAATGAGAGAGATTCATGAAGTTCTGATATAGGTGTTGGCGTTATCATTTCCACCTTGAGGTTGAGGAAAGCCTCCTTCATCCTTTCCATTACAATCTCGAGAAACTGCTCTTTACGCTCCGGTGAACCTTTCCCAAGTTGGCTGGAACCCGGTGCAACTTGCCTTCAAGTAGTTCTCCCACCAAAGAGCTGCATCTCCCTTGAGAAGGTGAGTAGCACACTTGACCCACTCCTCCGAACATCGCTAGTCTCGAGCAACCTTGAGATCTCACGCACCAATCATCCGCGTCAGGTCGGTCGAAACATCAAAGCGAGGTTGAATTTGAGGAAGCTCTTGATGTCTCCACGCTTGGGAGGTGGAGGTAGTGGAGCAAACTCGTTTCTTCTGACACTCTCCTCAAAGCGTTGTTGGTTCTCTTGCATTGCTGCCAAAGCATTAGCTATGTTTGACAGCGCGGAGCCCAGTTCCGGAGGTATGTCCTCTTCGGTCCGGCGTGGTGGAGCCATCCTGTCATTGATATAAGACTCAAGTCAGTACTATAATGGAAGATGATAATAATCCAAAATAGTACCAAGATGGAATTAACCAAGATTAAAGGATACAATTTACTGAGATGATATTAAAATATCAACAAAGTTCATAGCACCTCAAAGATATTAAGCATATCGCACACGACTGAAAAGGAGTGTGGTACACAAATATATCAAAGAAAATTTTTCCACAAATTTCGGCATTAAAATACCAATAGATGCGCAAAATTACTTAACGAATCAAGATTAGTGACCCTACCGATTCAATATACAAAAGCGAATGATAAAAGTAGTGGTATGGTCGCGACTCCATCCCGCACTCAAATCATTACTCCGCACATGAACAAGTGGAACACGTATCCTAACCCCTTCTTCTCACGACGAAACCTAAAGATTGGTATCTACGGAAACGAACACCCCAAACAAGATAGCGTCGGATACAAAAAGGAAGATAGATTGCGTCGGTTTGCAAAAGCCTGTCGGTATGGAATGTACCAACAGTTGATAACCAAAGGCAGATAAGATAACAACTTGGATGCAACAGATAGGCAAGGGATTACACACACACACACATACACACAACCTATGGTACTACGGAAACCCAGAACACGTGAATCCTAGTTTGAATTTTGAGAAGAGGATTGAAAACGTTGCACTTCCTTACCAGAAAAGGGTGGGTGGGTAAGAAGAAAAGTGGAAGCAGTCCTACTCTCGCGTTTTGTTTTCCTAATATACATAATCGCCAAAATATTTGCTAGATCGACAACGACCGTTTGGCTGAAACCACGAAGGTCGGGATGGCTCGATACCAATTGTAACTACCTCGGTGAATTACGCTCCTAGATACAAGCCTGGATGAGCGGTAGTGGTTGAAATAGTGCGGTGGGGCCCCAAAGCCACTCACGGTAGACTTTTCGGCGTCCCAACCACTACCATCTCAACGGGACTGTCACGGGCGTGTCGGCGAAGGATCAAATACATACACAAATGAGTATGTATGCAAGCCACCATACAAGAGTACATCAGAGCCATACCATCTAGAAAGAAAGAAAATATACCAACGCCATACGGCAAGATTCAAATGACCTAGATAGATCTAGTATTTTAGGATACTTCCTCATACAACACACATCAAAGTATCATGCGGAAGCGGCAAACAAGTCCGATACGGATAAGCAAATCGGCATAAGATGCCATAGAAATAAGCACATCCCAACCACAGATCTCACGGATCCCGTTCGGAATCTCTACACGAGCGATCGTTGCCCACATCATCGGCTTCTTCCACCCAAAGATCCGTCCCGAGGGTACTGTTCATCTGAACCAATAATTTATCGTGTGATACCCTAAGGGTACTCAGCAAGTCTTAATGCCTCTAAAGGGGACACAACACAGGGTGACGAATTGCAGCGAAAGATAAAACCCTAGCAGTTCTAGATAACGCTAACCATCCGCCTAACCAATGATGAGCGGATGTCCGTGAATTAAGGACAACAGTTATAATAGTAATTTCATCAGATCCATCCTCCTCCTCAACACCACGAGGAAGCGGACGAACAACCCCCCGTTGGCAATTTTATTAACCATTCCATGAGTATTGCACTATTTACTAGACAACTTACTTAGTCGATTAAGCGGTACTTTAGTTATGCTTGTCTATGATCGAGAACGTGCTCCAAGTCGTCCATATCCGGACACGGCTTTGAAAGTTTTACCCGGGGTGCACCATTAGCAACACACTCGATCAACCTCGGAAAAACCAAATCAAAACCCAACGAGGCTTTCACGACAAAGCAATCACAGATTCAGAATTATTTGAGGGCCACCCTTGGAGTACACCATAGCAGTAAGCAAGCTCCGAGACGGACTCAAGGTTTGGGTGGACGGTGAACATCGGGAACCCAAAACTGGGCTTGTCGACACCGCGGAATCGTGTCCCGATCCTAAACAGTACAGTGTGCTCCTCGCACAATCGTAAATGCATAAGTAGCATGGCATAAGTACAGGATAGTAAATAAAACCACAAACTAGTTTGTGGCCCCAAGAATAAGACTGAATCAAGCTCTGGCTCAGGGGGGTCCCATATACCTCCCAGATGTGGATAGCGCGATAAATCAAGGAACAGGTATCAAGTACTCGGGGTCCTACGGGACACAAGTGGGCGTAAAAAAACCAAATAGCAGATGTTGCTCACCGGTGCCACTTTCATTAGTTATCCCATCACTACTCAGGTTAAGTTGTTTAGGTACCTCGTTATCCATCAGACACTCACAAACCCTACACATGCTGTTCTATGACTCGCATGGCTCAAACAACTCCTATAGTAATGGCTCATGGGATGGAGGAACAAGCTTGGTGGGGTTTAAAAGTAAAGGCTATGCATACTTGGGATTCAATTTAATGCAATCGCGACTCAATGATGCAAGAACAAGATAGAGGCAATAGGTACTGTATGTATGCAAGCATGTGGAAGTGCTTGCCTGGCAACTCAGTTGAAGCGAGGTATGGATCTGGGTAGTGCTCCTGGTTCTCTTGATATAACCCCTGCTCAGTGTCTATCCGAGAAAAACCAAACAAACAAGGCCAACATGAATATTGAGCACAAGCATATGAAGAAGATGCGTCAAGCAAACAATCATGCCATGATGAATGATGCACAATTTACATGGCAATAAGGTAGCATGGCATGGTGAGGTGTGGAAGACAAGTAATAACATTTTAATGGGGTTTTGGAGCACATTTTGTTGTCATAACAATTGCTGTTTACTATATATTCATATGATGCATGCTGCAATTCAAGTTATGGATAGCACAAACAGAAAGGTCTCGTCGAGATGAACATTTTAGACATATCATTTGTTAAATTTGGAATTATAAAATAAAAGTTATTAATTATTTAAGTTCCAGTGGCAATTGTGGTAATTTAATTAAACTTGGAATTTTAAATGTGCAAAAGGCAATTTGAATGTCATATTTGAAATCCTGGCATTTTTCTGATCTCCAAACATATATCATTTGTGTTATTTAGATTCTTAATGGAAAAGTTATTTAAAAACTGATTTGAATTTGAATTTGGAAATAATTAGGAAAAGATTTGATTTAAACAGACTCAGGAAACTTTCTATACCCAGGCTAACACACCCACAAAGCCATGGGGCCAGGGATTCTTGTCCCACACGCCAGTGTGAGGAAAAGAGGACCGCGGTTGGTGTTTGAAAAGACAAGACCCTTTTTTATAAAAAGCGTGATCCTTGACGGTGCCATTTGGACCATGAGTTCTTTGGGCAAAAGGGAGGGTTATCTGCAAGCGGACCTCGACTGTTTTCTTCCTCTGGACTGAGCAGGCGTCGTGACGCTTCATGTGACGCTTGGCTGAGGGGGTTCGAACGCGGGACCGCTGGCTCGCGCAGAGGGCCTGAGCCACTGCGGTAGGCCTGGGGTAGTTGACGATGAGGAGGGAGCGTGCTAGATAGGGTTAGGCGGCGCGTGTTAGCGGCAGATGCTCGCGAACTCCGGCGCGCGGAGGCTGCTCGACGCAAGGACCGCCGCGACCAGGAAACGACTGAGCACGAGAGGATGTCTGGGAGGCGGGGGTGCTCACCGCGAGTGTGTTGGTGGGGTCGGTACGGGCCGGGACGCAGACGATCGCCGGCGCGGCTCGCGGACGGAGGCGCTAGGGTTTGCGTCTGGCGGCGTCGGTTCCGGCGGTGCTGGGCTCCTCCTCCCGGCCGCTGGTGCAGGGACGCGGCAGGCGACCTCCAGGCTTCCACGACTCCTGCCGCCACGCCTCACGGATCTGCGTTCGGCGAGCCTCTGGCGTGGCAGGCGTCGGGCGCTGCAGTGGAGAAAGAGGGGCAGAGGGAAGCGGCGAGCCTCGGTGGATCTGGGACGGCCAAAGCGACGGAGAGGATAAGAAGGAAAGAGGAGGTGGGGCTTGCGTGGGGAGGGTAGGGGTGGCGCCACCCTTGCACCTCACGTGCACGGCAGGGCCACGGCAGGCAAGGGCAGGGACAGTGTGGCTTCCAGGTGGGACCAGGGGCGAGGCCAAGGAGGCAGGGCAGGCTCGGTGTGGGGCTTCCAGGCAGAGAGATAAGAGGGGAGGGAGGAGCTCGAGTTAGCTAGGTTAGGAGCTAGGCTCGGGCTAGGGTTTGCCTTAGGGCTGGTTTGGTGGTAGCTAGGTGGGGTAGGGCGGCCAGGTGGGTCCAGCAGGTAGAGAGAGGGGGGGTGAGCTAGGGACATGGTATTCATGTGACCATGCTAGGTAGCTAGAAAAGAGAGAAGAAAGACACAACTTAGGGTTTGGTTTGAATAGGTGGGTTTAGGTGTAGATTAGAGGGGAAAGGGGTGGCTTAGGGTTTAGGTTTAAGAGAGGGTAGGATAGAGGGAGTGGTCCTTTACTTGATCATGCATGCTTAGACAAGATCACACAAAAACAAGACAAGGAGAAGGGAGAGAGAGGGAGAGATGAGGTGCTAGGTTTTAAGCATGAATAACATGGCCAAAACCAAAAGAAGAGATAGGGCTAGATATGATCCATCCCAAAACCAAATAAAACCAAAGACAAGCACAAGACGATACTTGCATGGCCCATGCAGAGTATTTAATGCCCTGCTGACACTTGTGAAGACAATGTCATTTCATGGCAATATTATTTTGCATCTCCAAAATTGGAATAAGGCCAAACAAAAGATTATGGTGGAATCCAACCAACCAACATGAGCTAGAGGAAAACTTAAATAAAATTGCCAAGCTCATATTATTTGGATGGTGGAATTAAAAGGTGGTGAAAGAAAGGTGGTGGAGTTTAAAAGAGATATGCCCCAACTCAACTTGGCATTTAACAATATAATAAGAACCAAATACAATATCAAGAGGCCACTACAATTAATAATGCACATGAGATAAGAACCAACAAGAAGGGTTTTATATGATGTTCAAATGCAAGGTGGCATGATGACATGAGCATGACATGGTGATGATGCAACAATTATATGTTGGAAAAGGTCCTTTTATTACTAGAACAAGTAGCATTACAGGTGTTAGACAACTGGGATGCTACAAACACCAACCCACCCGTTTTCACTAAGTCGGAAGAGCCCTTAGACGCCGATGATTGGCTGCAAACCATGGAAATAACCTAGAAGTCGCCGGAGTGGAAGCTAACGAGAAAGTTCTGTTCGCCACCCACTATCTAGCCGGAGATGCCAGAGCATGGTGGAACAGTGTTCGTGCCATGACCGGAGGACAGATGATGACCTGGGAGGAATTCAAAGTCAAGTTCAGCAGAACCCATCACTACTAGGAAATCCTTCTTCAGTGGCGCATCAGTATTGATCTTCTGTGGCGCATGGCTGGGACGACACTGTTACGTCGCCACTGATGAAAACTTTTGTGGCGCATTCCGAAATGCGCCACAGAAGTCATGGTACTTTTGTGGCGCATTTCGGTTGATGCAGGACAGATTCGATGGCGCATTATGGACAATGCGCCACTGAAACACTATGCGCCACAGAAGGTTAAAACGATGTGCCACTGGTTTGAGTATCAGGTATTAAAAAATTTGAAACTTGTCCAAATATACAATATTATACAGGTATTATACAGTATTATACAGAAACAGTATATTTGACTTAGTATATGAAAACAAATATAATACAAACATGAATATAGTGTCATCACACTACTTAGAGCCCGAACGAGATAGACAAGTGATCATCACATTACAATACAGGTCAAATGAAGTGGTTTGTTACAAGTGTTTGTTGCAAAGTTCACCATGTCATCACACTACAAATAAAGTATTCATCTCGCCTACACTAGAATCAAACAGAATACAACTATGACGATGGTGATCAAGAGCAAGAGCACTAGCAATATCTTCATCCGGTTCTCCTTCCATAGGTGGTTCCTCCACTTGGCTACCGCCTCCTCTCGAGTCGCGTATCCTTTGTAGTTGTTGCCGCTAAACTTGTTCACCTGTTTCTGACAGTCCTCCCACTCATCGTAGACTGGTGGAACCCAACCCTTGTACACCACGTACCACTTCGTCATCTCTATAGATAAGGCATATTAGTAAATCATGCAACAGAAAGAACTAAATTGGTTCACATGCATATATATTCACATAAACTAAAGCAAAAGATCAGTAAACATAGAAGATAGCACATCGATCATAATCATAGAACTTCGACGACAACGACCACAATAGTGAAGTTTACAACATACGAACACGGTAGTATATAGTTTGTGACACAACACTACACATAGACATCTATGATAATTCTAGGCACACACATCGATCAATGTTGAGAACTGCTAACGCTCGGCTTCGGGAATGGTAGATAGCCATCCTTCGTCATCCACGTCCTGTTGTCACCCTGTTGACGAAGAATATTTTCAATCTCCCTCTTAGTCAACCCTCTGTTGTATTTTAGGACCCCTCCCCTCGTGTTGACATCTTCCACGATGATTTCCGACAACTTAACCTGGATGCGATGGAAGTCTTCTCTAAGATAATCATCGTCCCTTCGCACCAAATTTTCGGCCCATGCTTGGAAACTAGATGGCAGAGTTAGGTTCTGGCAATCCCGGACAAACCCTTTAAGGTGATGCATGGCGTAGAAGGCCTCCTTGGCGCCGCCAGTAGCCGGCTCCTTGACACAGGGGAACTCGAGCACATGCTTGAACACGTGCTTGTCATCCTTGATACATTCCCCCTTATTGACAAAGGGGCATACCTTTTTAGCGTATCCCTCGAGAGCCTCATTCAAAACACCCCTTATTCTGGTGTAGTCCTTCTTCTTCTTCTTACTCGCCGAGTCGAAATACGATGCTATCGAGTACTTTGTGCAAATGACGATGAGTGTGCAGTATTTGTCTCTGCACAACACGATTGAAATGGGATGTTGGAAAAGGGCAATGGAAGAAAGCTATCAGAAAGCCTAAGTTAACAATGCTAGGGGGTGTGTGTACTTACTCGGGAAAGAAAGGCAAAAGAAGCGTGTTCGTCCTCTTGTGGTCCACCATGAACTTCTCGAGATACGTCGTCGCCTTGGCACGCGTTTCAGATCCTTCCCTCAACTGGCTATCACGCATGTAGTAGGGATCCACTATCGTGATGTAGGGGGTCTGCTCTCTCTTGGTCTTCATCGCCAGATTGAGCGTGAATAGGCGGACCATGTTATAGTCCAGCCGTTTCGAGAGAAACAGCTTGAAGATGTCCTTGTATGATATGAAGAACACGTCCGCGGGGGCTTCATGGACGAAGTCCACGTCCGATGGCACCTTGACAGTGAAAACCGGGTAATTTGGATCTTTGTCTTTAAGAAGAATGCCCATCGGTGCTCATACCCGGCCTGACGTTCCTTGCATCGCCCCCGAACTCTTCGAACTCGATGTCCAATGCATTCCACTGGCTAGCGTCTGAAGGGTGTGTTAGGATCTTGCCCTTCTCTGGATCATCTTCGGGTTTCTCCCTTTCCGCGTGCCATTGCATTAGCTTTGCTTCCTTAGGATCTACAAAATATCTCTGTAGACGGGGAGTGATAGGAAAGTACCATAACACTTTTCGAGGAACTTTCTTGTTCCCTCTCTTGTACCGTCCATGTCCGCACACCGGACATGTGGTTCTCTCCGCGTACTCGTTACGATAAAGTGCACAATCATTGATACATGCGTGGTATTTAACGTGCGGTAGGTCGAGAGGGCACACGATTTTCTTGGCCTCCTCTATACTTGTTGGCAATGTGTTCCCGTTAGGAAGACGATCGTGCCAGAATTTCATGTTAGCATTGAAGCTCACGTCGGTCCATTTGTGTTCTGCCTTCATCTCTAGAGCCTTGAGTGTTACACTCAGGCGTGTATCCTCGGGCCGACACCCAGGATATAATGGAGTCATCGCATCTAACTCCATTTGCGCCAGCTTGGCTTTCTCTCTGGCTGCAGCTTTGGCGTTGCTCGTCTCCTTGAGAAGCAGTTCCTGAACATGAGGATCCCTTAACACCGAAGTTAGAAGCGTCTGGGTGTTCGCTTCTTATCCTTCTTCATGATGGTCATGACCGTCGACATCTCCTTCGTCATGATGATCATGCCCGTCGCCGGTATATTCTTCGTCATCATTGCCATGCCCGTCGGGAGACTCTTCGTCTTCTCGCTCGCCCAAGTCTTCATGATGACCAACACCATTTACTGCCAGCTCCTCATCGAAGTCGTCATGCATGAAACCGCGCCTGAGCAGGTGATCCTCCAATTGTCCAGAATCAGGGTCGATCCAGCGCTGGAGTTTGCATGTTCGACATGGACATCTTATCTGAGTCTTGTTGTTCCGAATCATGTCCGCCTTGGCGTCTTTCTTATACCTAGTAACTCGACCTTCGCTCATGCTGACGACCATGGTAGCCTGCGCGGTATGCACATATAGAGCAAAAAGACAGAGAGTAGGTTAATTAGAAATATACACACACAAAACACACATGCATGGTCGTCGCCGGAAAAATTCGGCACGACCTTTCCTAAAAGTAGGACATATGGGTGGTGCAAAAATTTGCCGAAATGGAAATGAATCAACATTTTGGCAAACATCCATGCACCACACCGGGACAGAGACAAGCAAAAACAAGAATCTTCATCCCATGCAAGCATTCATGCACCACACAAGCTTCATGCACAAACATCATCTTCGCGCCATGCATGCATCGCATATACACACCGCCCGCGCGACAAGCTTTACACCTACAAAACATGCATATTCATGGCCAATTACTCACCGGGTATATAGAATACTGAGTCGAGAGCGCGATGTGAGAGAGTGTGGACCAATAGATCTATAGAGAGAAAAGTAGAGATGTGGAGGAGAAAAGTAGGTGTGTTTTAGATCAACTAGTTGGAGAAAGACTTTCCCTAGCCAATATATCAACTATAGTAGGTTTAAATACAACAAAATGTAGAAAAGTATAGACACAATGGGGTGGGAGAGAGGAGGAAGACGAGCTGGGAGGGGGGAAGAAGGATGTGAAATGGATGGTGGGAGAGGAGAGGAAGCAAAGCTGCCACCTATGTGCAGATCTGGTCGAAGGGTTCTGTGGCACATACATGCCATATGCGCCACAGAAGTTCAATCTTCTGTGGCGCATACAGACTGCATGCGCCACAGAACCTTGGCCATAGGGTGCAGTGGGCCAAGTGGGCCCTGACTCAATGTTCTGTGGCGCATGGCCGGTTAAACTTCTGTGGCGCATGTCTGACCCATCCGCCACAGAACACTAAGGCACAGATCTGCACCAAATAAAGGTGGCAGATAGAGCTCTTTAATGACACCCCTCTATATATATGCCACACTCCCTGTCCAAAGCAACATACCTGCCCTCATGTCTTCTTCCCACAACTCGTCGGAAGACTCGCTGGAGAGCACAGCCCGCTCGCGTTCCCTGCTCGCAATGGATGGGCGAGGTCGAGGGGCAGTGCTGGGAGTCAGCCACCGCGGGATTCAGAGGTCAACCTAATCGAGGAGGAGGCCAGACTGCGGCACGAGGCCCTCTACAACAAGGCCATGAGGTTGTATGACGTGCTCGCGTCTCCGGAGGAGAGGGCACGCATGGCGGAACCAATCGGGTGGCAGCCGGTGCTCGACCCCAACGTGTCCATGGAGGACCACGTCCGCAGGCTACAGGGCGCGTGAACAGGGAGGTTTCGCATCTTCCACCGCCATCGCCCCCACCAGCTCTTTGAAGGGATTTGCAATGTTGTAGTTTGTGTATTTGCAATGATCGAATGTATGGAATTGTTGTTTTGCTGTTCAAGTCTATGCGCATGTGCATTTTGCAATGATGTATGCCACTGCACATGTCGATTTACTAGATTTTCTAGTATATTCTGAGAAGGTACTTGTTTTGCTGTTCAAGGTAATTGTTTAGTCGGGAAAAGCACAAGAGGAAAATAATCTGAGAAGCACAAAGCTTTATGTGGTGCATACCAAGCACATGCGCCACAGAAGTTTGTTCTTCTGTGGCGCACATGCAACAATGCGCCACAGAAGCTTGTACATAGGTGAGCAGAGAGTGGGACCCACATATATCTTCTGTGGCGCATATCGCATTATGCGCCACAGAAGATATAAACTTCGGTGGCGCATCACCCTGTATGCGCCACAGAAGTTTGGTCAGATCACGGTCAGACCCCGCCTGCTTTTGGTCCCACCAAACTTCTGTGGCGCATATGTAGTAATGCGCCACAGAAGATTCATGGTCCAACGGCCGGTGTGGGTCCCACCAAACTTCTGTGGCGCATTGCTCTGGAAGGTGCGCCACAGAAGTTTGGTGGTTCTGTGGCGCATGTCTACGGATGCGCCACTGGGTAACTTTTGTGGCGCATGGTCAGGACCATGCGCCACAGAAGCTATGTCTATCTATAGCTAGTTTCCTAGTAGTGCATGTGCCACCAGGTTTGATCAAGAGGATGAGAGATGAGTTCAGATAACTGAAGCAAGGAAGGATGACCGTAGTGGAATACCGTGACAAATTTTTGTCATTAGCTAGGTATGCCCCGGATTAAATCGACACCGAAGCCAAGAAGAAAGAAAGATTCCTGAATGGTCTGCACGATGAGATGCAGATAGTGTTAGTCAATATCCCCTTTGCTGATATTGAAGCCCTGGTCGACTCTGCCATCCAGATGGAAGGAAAGATCAACCAAGCCAATGAGAACCGCAAGCGTCACATGATGCATCAACCAGGAACCCATCAGACCCCAAAGTACCGCCCTAACCCATCTCCAGGATTTGCCCCGAGAACCAACAGACCCCCAATGAACCGTTCGACCTATACCAACCGTGGAAACCCAAGGCCCGGAGGAAATCACAACAACCCCGGCAACTCTAGCAATTTCAACCGTGCCCCACCTAAGTTCAACAACAACAATGCTACTGCCAACACCAACACTGCCCCGAGGACTGGAAGCAATGTTGTGCCTATTGCAGCAAAGGACAAGTCGCAAGTAACTTGTTATGACTGTGGAAATAAGGGTCACTACTCCAGCGAGTGCCCCAACAAGAAGAATGCTGCAGCCCCTAATGCAAATGCCCCAGCTCAGCATCAACGTCGTGTTCATCCCGAAAGAAGATTTGCCCCAGGGAACTCGCTCAACCGCAACGGCCGTCTTTTTCCCATGCATGCTGAAGAAGCTCAGGAAGCGCCAGACGTCGTGCTGGGTATGTTTTCTGTTAATTCAGTACTTGCAAGAGTGTTGTTTGATTCTGGTGCATCGCATTCATTTGTCACCGAAGAATTTTCCTGCACTAGTAAGATTCAACCAACAAAACTTAAGCATGTTATGATCGTCCAAATTCCCGGTTCAACCACCAAGGCTAGGCAAATTTGCAAAGCCATCCCTATCCGAATCCATGGCATAGATTTTTATGCTAACCTGATAGTACTCGGAACTAAAGGTTTGGAAGTAGTACTAGGAATGGATTGGATGTCCAAACATAAAGGATTGATTGACTGTGCCAAGAAAGCCATCACCATGACCAGTACAGCCGGAATATCAGTCGAGCATATATCTGAAACCTTACCTCGTCAATTCAAGTGCAACAAGAGTATAGCCCAACCTACCATTGACCAAGTCCGGATAGTCTGTGAATACCCCGATGTATTTCCAGATGTTTTGCCCGGTATGCCCCCAGATCGGGATATCGAGTTTATCATTGAACTAATCCCCGGAACAGGACCCATAGCCCAGAGACCCTATAGTATGAACCCGTCAGAACTAGCAGAACTGAAGAAGCAACTGGATGCCATGTTGGAAATTAGATTGATTCAACCAAGTGTGTCACCATGGAGATCTCCTGTTTTGTTTGTGGACAATAAAGATGGAGGTAACCGTTTGTGTAAGAATTATTGGAAGTTGAATGATGTCACCATCAAAAACAGGTACCCCTTGCCCAATATAGAAGATTTGTTTGATCAGCTGACCGGTGCCCAAGTGTTTTCTAAGATTGATCTTAGGACTGGCTATCATCAACTCAAAATTCGTGCAGAGGATATTCCAAAGACTGCCTTTACCACCAGATATGGATTATACGAGTATACCATTATGTCTTTTGGATTAACCAATGCCCCCGCTTATTTCATGAATCTCATGAATAATATTTTTATGGACTTCCTGGATAAGTTTGTCATTGTTTTCATCGATGACATTCTGATTTATTCCAAATCGGAAGAAGAACATGAGCTACACCTAAGGACCATTCTTGGAACCCTTAGAGAGCATCAGCTGTATGCCAAGTTTAGCAAATGTGAATTCTGGTTACAGGAGGTAGGATCGGTCACATTGTATCAGCCGGAGGAATTGCCGTTGATCCTGCAAAAGTGAAAGATGTCGAAGATTGGCAAGCCCCAACCACTCAAACCCAAGTTCGTGCATTTCTCAGATTGGCGGGATACTACCGCAAGTTCGTAGAAGGATTCTCGAGTATCGCTAGACCCATGACCTGTAACTACCTCGGTGAACTACGCTCCTAGATACAAGCCTGGATGAGAGATAGCGGTTGAAATAGTACGGCGGGGCCCCAAAAGCCACTCACTGGTAGTCCTTTCAGACGTCCCAACCGCTAACCTCTCAACGGGACTCAGACGGCGTGGTCGGCAGCGAAGGATCAACTACGTACACAAGTGGGTATGTACGCAAGCCACCATACAAGAGTACATCAGAGCCACACCATCTAGAAAGAAAGGAAATATACCAACGCCATACGGCAAGATTCAAATGACCTAGATACATCTATAATTTAGGATAACTCCTCATACAAAGACACATCGTAGTATCATGCAGGCGGCAAACAAGATCCGAAATACGGATAAGAAGCAAATAGGCATAAGATGCCGGAGAAAATAAGCACATCCCAACTACAGGTCTCACGGATCCCGTGCGGAATCTCTACACCATACGATCGTTGCCCACATCATCGGCTTCTTCCACCCAAGATCCGTCACGAGAAGGTACCTTCATCCGAATCAAGAATTTATCGTGTGAGACCCTAAGGGTACTTTCGGCAAGTCTTAATGCCTCTAAAGGGGACACAACACAGGGTGACGAATTGCAGCAAAAGATAAACCCTAGCAATTCTACGAATACGCTAACCATCCGCCTAACCAATGATAGGCGGATGTCCGTGAATTAAGTACAATGATTATAATGGTAATCTCATCCGATCCATCCCCCTCCCTGCTTACCAACAAGGAAGCGGATGAACAACCCCCCTTCCGTTGGCAATTTTATTAACCATTCCGTGAGTATTGCACTATTTACTAGTCAAGTTACTTAGTCAAATTAAGGCGGTACTTTAGTTATGCTTGTCTATGATCAAGAAACTGTGCTCCAAGTCGTCCATAACCGCGGACACGGCTTTCAGAAAGTTTTACCCGGCCGGGGTGCACCAATAGCAACACACGCTCGATCAACCTCGGAAAAACCAAATCAAAACCCAACGAGGCTTTCACGACTGAACAATCACAAGATTCGAAATATTTGAGGGGCCACCCTTAAGTGAACCCATAGCAGTAAGCAAGCTCGAGACGGCCTCAAGGTCTTGGGTATCTGGGTGAGCATCTGGGAACCCCAAAGCGGGCTTGTCGACACCATGGAATCGTGTCCGATCCTAAAGATGCGATGTGCTATCCGTCGCTGTCGTAAATAAAGCGATAAAGCATGGCATAAGTACAGGATCGTAAATAAAACCTCAAACTAGTTTGTGGCCCCAAGAAATAAGACGGAATCAAGCTACGGTCCGGGGGTCCCATATACCTCCGGATGTGGATAGCGCGATAAATCAAGGAACAGGAATCAAGTACTCGGGGTCTTCGGGACACAAGTGAGCAGGAAAAACCAAATAGCGAGATTGCCCACGGTGCCACTTTCTTTAGTTATCCCAACTACTCGAGTTAAGTTGTTTAAGTACCTCGTTATCCAACAGACTCACAAACCCTACACATGTTGTTCTCGACTCGCATGGCTCAAACAACTCCTATAGTAGTGGCTCATGGGATGGAGGAAACAAGCTTGGTGGGGTTTAAAAGTAAAGGCTATGCATACTTGGGATTCAATTTAATGCAATCGCGACTCAATGATGCAAGAATAAGATAGAGGCAATAGGTCTTGTATGTATGCAAGCATGTGGTAGTGCTTGCACGGTGTCTCTGTTGAAGCAAAGGGCGGTTCTGGTAGTGCTCTGGTTCTCTTGATACCCACCTTTCGGTGTCTATCCGAGAAAAACCAAACAAACAAGGCCAACATAAATATAGAGCACAGGCATATGAATAAGATGCGACAAGCAAACAATCATGCCATGATGAATGATGCACAATTTACATGGCAAGTAGAGTAGCATGGCATGGTGAGGTGTAGGGAACAAGAATAATATCCATTAAGTGGGTTTTAGTCATGTTTTGTTGTCATAACAATTGTTGTTCTCAATATATTTATATGATGCATGCTGCAATTGAAGTCAAGGATAGCATAAACAGAAAGGCCTCGTCGAGCTGATCATTTTAGACTACTCATTTGCTTAATTTGGATTTTCCAAATAAAAGTTATTTAATTTTTGAAATTCTAGTGGCAATTGAAGTAATTTAAACAAACTTGGCATTTTACTTGTGCAAAACACTAAACAGATGGCATATTTGAATTCCTCTCATTTTTCTGAATCCAAAACATATATCATTTGCCTAATTTGGATAAAGCTTGCAAAAGTTATTTAAAATCTGAAAATAATTTGAATTTGAATTTATTTATCATATTTTGAATTTGAAAACATCTCTGAACCGTTTAACACACAGACTCATTAGCTCGAGCCGCTGCAGATGGGCCAGGGTCATCTCGGCCTGAGCAGGCTGAGACGTCTGGACCGCGGGTTCATTACAAAAAGGGAACCTTTTGCAAAAGCTGTGATCGGCAATGGGCCGGATGAACCGCGGGTTGAGCGGCGTAAAAAGACAGGGTTATCGGCAAAACGCACTGCAGCGGCGCGGAAGGACGCGGAGAGGGAAACTGGCTAGGCTAGGTGCTAGGAAGGGCGTTCACGTCTAGCTAAGGTGGCGGCCTTTTCGGTAGCGACGACGACGGCGATCCCGCAATCGAGAGTGCTCGACGCCGTGACTAGCGCATCCAGGAAGCGAGCAAGCTAGGGACGATGTCTGGGGGGATCAGGGGCTTACCGCGAGCGTGCTGACGTGGTTGGTTCGGCACGGGGCGTAGGCGATCCACGGCGAGGCTGGCGCTCCGTCGATCTAGGGTTTGGCGACGGCGTCGTCTGGTCCTGGCGTTCCTGGCGCCTCCTCCTCGCTGGCACGGTTCAGGGCGACGCAGGCGAGCTCCAGCAACGTCCTTGACACCTCGCAGCAGCTCGCCCCTGGCTGGATCGACGGGGCCGTGGTATACTGGCGGTGGCGAGCCGGCGAAAGCAGGGGAGGCAGGGGTTCCGGACGGATCTGGGTTCCGTGAGGCAGAGGAGGGGGGCGAGATAAGAGCGCCAGGGGGGCACGGTGGTTGCGTGGGGGAAGGGTAGCTGCGGGGGTGTGGCTTTGGTCACCTCTCAGCGCACGTGATCGCGTGGGGGCACGGCAGGGTGGCGAGAGGGAGCTAGGGTGGCTGGCAGGTAGGGCATGGGGGGCAAGCAAGCTGGCGTGAGAGAGGAAAGGGGAGGAAAAGAGGGAGGAAAGAGGGCAAGGGTGAGCTAGGGTTTAGAGAGGGGCATGGTCGTGTGGGGCAGCTAGGTGGGGTCCAGGTCGAGTGGGCAGCAAGGGGGGTTGGGTAGGCGCATGATAGGGTAGAGAGGGTGAGAGGGGCATGGGCAAGGGAGCATGCTAGATAGGAGAAGGGGTAGATTAGGTGTTGTTTGAATTTGATTAGAGATAGAAAAATAGATGTAGGGGTTATTTTAGGATGTAGTTAAATTAGGGTTTAGTTAGGAAAGAGGAGAGAGAGAGATGTTGTTTGGTTTTTGTTAGAGGAAAAAGTAGTTAGGGTTTATTTTAGGGTAATGGTAAAATAGGGTTTTGGTTGAAGATAGATGGGAATGATGGTTTTGTTTTAGAGGAAAAGAGAGATGGCATGGTAGGTTAGAAGTTGATAAGAGGGGTAAGAAAAGAAAAGAAGGTGCTTAACACTTGATCATGCATGCTTCACTTGCAACATACTTGATCAAGGGGAAAAGAAAGAAAAAGGAGAGGGAGTGGTGGCCAAGGTTGGTGTTGGGGTTTTTGGGTTCATGCATGATCCAACATAGATCAAGCAAGAACAAAAGAAGGGGTAGCTAGGATTTTATACTAACCAACAAACAAGCAAAGAAGAAGGCTCCATTTAGAAATCCAACAAAAGCCAAAACTAGGATAGATGGTACTTGCATGGCCCATGCAAGACATTTAATGCCAAGTGGATATATTGTGAAAACAACATGATTCCATGTGGCCTTACTCCTTGCATGCACAAAAGGTGGCAAAGGCCAAGCAAAAGGATTATGAGTGGATCCAACCAACAACATGGGTAGGGATAACTCAATAAAAGCCTAGCCCATATTATTGGATGGTGGAATTATAAGGTGGTGCAAGATAAGGTGGTGGAGTCAAAAGAGAGATGCCCCCAACTCAACTTGGGCATTTAACAATTAAGTAAGATCCAAATACAATATCAAGAAGCAACTACAATTTAATAATGCACATGAGATAAGAAGCAAACAAGAAGAGGTTTTATATGATGCTCAAATGCAAGGAACATGATGACATGAGCATGATATGATGATGATGCAACAATTATATGTTGGAAGTGGCCCATTTTATTATTAAACTTAGTAGCATTACAGTGGTTAGACAACTGGGATGCTACAACTCTCCCCCACTAAACAGGAATCTCGCCCCGAGATTCTAGGAAGAAGAAGAAGAAGACACAAAGAGAGAAGGATGGTTGGCACGGAGTTCATCTTCACGCTCCCAAGTTGCTTCATCAACAGAATGGTGTGACCACTGCACCTTGCAGAATTTGATGGACTTGTTGCGAGTCCTTCGTTCTGCGGTCTCGAGGATTTTGGTGGGGTGCTCTTGATAAGAGAGATCTTCTTGGAGGTCTATTAGCTCATGATCCACGGTCTTGCCGGGGTCTTTGAAGCACTTCTTGAGCTGCGAGATGTGAAAAACATCATGGACTTTGAGTTTTTCCGGAAGCTCAAGTGCATAAGCAACTTCTCCTCTTCTATCACGTATCTTGAAAGGACCGATGTATCTAGGAGCCAACTTTCCTTTGATTCCGAAGCGGTGTGTTCCTCTCATGGGAGTGACACGAAGGTAGACGAGATCACCAGGGGCATATACCATATCTGTGTGCTTCCTGTCATAGTTGCTCTTCTGACGACTCTGAGCAATCTTCAGGTTCTCCAGAATGATATGCACCTTCTCCTCTGCTCGAGTCACAATGTCGAGCCAAACCAGATTCTTTCTCCCGCACCGACCAACCAATCGGTGTTACGCACTTCCGACCATAGAGAGCCTCGAATGGTGCCATCTTGAGACTCTTGGAAGTGTTGTTGTAGGAGAATTCAGCATATGGAAGGCATTCCTCCCACTTCATGCCAAACGAGATGACGCAAGCTCTAAGCATGTCCTCGAGAATCGATTGATCCTCTCCACTTGTCCTTGAGACGAGGGTGGTAAGCAGTCTTTGAAGTTCAACCGTTCCCAAAGCTTTTGGAAACTCTCCCGAACTTTGAGGTGAAGATGCTCCCACGATCTGAACTGATTTCGGTGGAACCCCATACAAAGAGACAATCCTGTTGATATAGAGCTCAATCAAGTCCGTAAATTGTTTCTTTGATCGGGAAGAAGTGTGCCACTTTGGAAAGCTGTCGATGACAACAAAATTGCATTGTTGCCCTTCTGCGACCTAGGAAAACCCGTGATGAAGTCCATCTCAACTTTCTCCCATTTCCATTCGGAGGCTTCAATGGCTGTAAAAGACCAAATGGTTTCGATGAACAGCCTTGACTCTGCAGACATCACATTACGAGACGACTTGGCACAATACCTTTTCAACCCAGGCCACCAAGATGTGTTTTCAAGTCCATATACATCTTTGTGCTGCCAGGATGGATAGAAAGGACGAATCATGTGCCTCCTTGAGCAATTGATCTCTCGGACCGGGTAGTTTGGAACAAACATCCGGTGATCAAAGAAGAGCGTGCCACGATCATCAACATGGAAGGATTCATACTTGAGTGCCAAGCTTAGCGATGAGCTTCTTGGTGTGTGGATCACCACGACGAGACCGAATCTGTTCTTCCAAGAGGAGTAGCGGAAGGTTGAAGGTGCCCTTGTTCCACAATCTCCGAGTTGGTGACGAAATTCCTCGCACAAGAGAGGCTTTGCTCTTCTACCATGAGGTTGTTGACATAAGCTTCTGACTAAGCGCATCCGCCATGACATTTGCTTTTCCAGAGTGTAGTTGATGGTCACATCGAAGTCATTGATGGCTTCAATCCATCTCCTTTGCGAAGATTGAGATCCGGTTGAGTGAAGATATACTTCAAACTCTTGTGGTCCGAGAAGATCTATAGCGGTTACCCAACAAGTAGTGCCTCCAGCTTCAAGGCAAAGACCCTGCTGCTAGCTCAAGGTCATGTGTGGGATAGTTGACCTCATGCGTCTTCAATCGACGAGAGGCATAAGCAACCACTGTCTCTTGCATAAGGACCGCACCCAATCCTTGCAAAGAGGCATCGCAGAAGATCTGGAAAGGCTTGGATGTATCCGGAGGAACCAAGACTGGTGTGGAAGTGAGCTTCGCTTTGAGTGTCTCAAAACTCTCTTGGCAAGCAGGTGTCCACAGATACTTCTTGCCTTTCTTGAGGAGATCGGTAAGAGGCTTTGCTATCTTCGAGAAGTTCTGCACGAATCGACGGCAATAGCTAGCCAAGCCGAGAAAACTCCGCACTTCCTTGACATTAGCAGGAGGAAGCCATTCAACTATTGTCTTCACGGTTTCCGGGTTGACTGCAATGCCCTTGGCAGAGATAACATGCCCCAGATAGGTTACTTCAGGCAACCAGAACTCACACTTTGAGAACTTGGCATACAAGCGGTTCTCACGAAGCTTGTTCAGGACACACCTTAGGTGCTCTTCATGCTCCTCCTTGGATTTGGAATAGACGAGAATATCATCCAGATATACCACCACAAACTTGTCCAGGTACTCCATGAAAACGGAGTTCATCAGCCTCGAGAAGGTAGCAGGTGCGTTGGTGAGACCGAAAGACATGACCGTGTACTCATACAGGCCATAGCGAGTGGTGAAAGCTGTTTTGGGCACATCCTCTTTGCGAATTTTGATTTGGTGATAACCGCTTCTGAGGTCCAGCTTAGAGAACACCACAGCTCCTGCTAGCTGATCAAACAGATCATTTATCCGAGGGAGAGGATATTTGTTCTTGATGGTTTTAGCATTTAGAGCCCGGTAGTCAACACAGAGCCTATCGGTTACATCACGCTTCTTCACGAAGATTGTTGGACTACCCCAAGAAGAAGTGCTATCTTGAATGAAACCTTCTCTTGTTCATCAAGTTGTCGTTTGAGTTCACCATTTCGAAGGACCCATCTTATATGGCCTCTTGGAGATAGGAGCCGTTCGAGTTCAAGCTCGATCACGAATTCAACCGCGATCCGGAGGCATACACCGCAACTCTTGGAAAAACATCCGAAACTCACGGACCATCGGGTACCTTGAATAGCTTCCATAGCGTCATTCGAGCAGCCCAAGGAATAGAGCTGGACATCCGGAGTCGACTTGGAGAAAAGACTAGATGGCCTTCGTGGATCTTCGAGAGACACCGAGCGTTCAAAGACAATCAATCACTGCATTTGTCAACCAATCCATGCCCAAGATGACATCAATGTCAGAGTTGCCCAGCAGAATCAAAGAAGCCAAGAATGAAGAACCACCAATCTCGACTTTATTGCCATGACTGATCTTGGATGTTACCATATTTGCTCCAGGAGAAAGAACCATTAACCGCTTTTTGAGAGGGACCATGACTAGCTCATTCTCATTTGCAAACTTGTGAGACACAAAAGAATGCGATGCACGTAATCAAAGAGAACTCGCAGGGGACCGAGTTAATCGAGAGCATACCCATGACAACTGTGAGCGAGCTCGCTTGAGAGGCGTTAGCAGTTAGCTCGAACAACCGCGGACCCGGGCTTAGTGTTGATGTTGAGAGCCCGAGGCGGTGGTGCACGAACTGAAGGAGAGCTTGATGCAGATCTTGGCGGGGGTTGAGGGAGAGCTTTGTTCTTCATTGGACAGTTCCAGTGGGAATGTCCAGGACCTCCACAAGTGAAGGTGCACCACCGGACGTGAGCGAGAAGCCAGGGGACTCCGCCAGCGCCTGTGGTAAGGGTTGTTGTAGCCCCAGGAGCCGCAGGTGGTGAAGTTTGATGGCCTTGGCGTGAAGCTTGGTGGTCTTGGTGGAGCCGGAGCGACGGGGGTGTTAGGAACCAGACACGCCCTTGAAGGAGTTGCCATTGCTGCGAGCTTGATGCATCCCTGCTGTGTTTCTTGGACTCCTCGAACATCTGCCTACTAGCCTCCTCTTGTAGTGCCATATGCTGCAGTTCCAGGAAGGTTGCCGGTCTTGCATGCGTGAGTGCATACTTGATCGACGCGTTGAGCCCTTGCCTGAATCTCTTCTGCTTTTTCTTGTCATCAGATACCTCATCACCACCATAGCGACAAGTTCATGAAGTTCTGATGTAGGTGTTGACATTATCATTGCCACGCTTCAAGTTGAGGAAAGCATCCTTCATCCGTTCCATCACAATCTACGAGAGGAACTGTTCCTTGAAAGCGGTGAACCTCTCCCAAGTGGGCTGGAACCCAGCTTGACTAGACTGTGTAGTTTTCCCACCATAGAGTGCGTCTCCCTTGAGCGGTGAGTAGCACACTTTACCCATTCCTGCTCGCACATCCAGTCTCCAACAGCCTTGAGATCTCACGAGCCAATCATCGATCAAGAGGTCGGTCGACACGCCAAACTGCCGAGGATGAACTTGAGGAAGCTCTTGATGTCACCACGCTTGGGAGGTGGAGGAGTGGAGTGAACTCGTTCCTTGGACGCTCTCCTCAAAGCGCACTGGTTCTCTTGCATGGCTGCCAGCAGTAGCTATGCTTGACAATGAGCCCAGCCTGGAGGAATGTCCTCCTCAGTCCGGCGTGGGGGAGCCATCCTGTCATTGATGTAAAACTCAAGTCAGTACTATAATGGAGAATGATAATAATCCAAAATAGTACCAAGATGGAATTAACCAAGATTAAAGGATACAATTTACTGAGATGATATGAAAATATCAACAAAGTTCATAGCACCTCAAAGATATTAAGCATATCGCACACGACTGAAAAGGAGTGTGGTACACAAACATATCAAAGAAAAATTTTCCACAAATTTCGGCATTAAAATACCAATAGATGCGCAAAATCGCTTAACGAATCAAGATTAGTGACTCTACCGATCCAATATACAAAAGCAAATGATACAAGTAGTGGTATGGTCGCGACTCCATCCCGCACTCAAATCATTACTCCGCACATGAACAAGTTGAACACATATCCTAACCCCTTCTTCTCACGACGAAACCTAAAGATTGGTACTACGGAAACGAACACCCCAAACAAGATAGCGTCGGATACAAAAGGAAGATAGATTGCGTCGGTTTACAAAAGCCTGTCGGTATGGAATGTACCAACAGTTGATAACCAAAGGCAGATAAGATAACAACTTGGATGCAACAGATAGACAAGGGACTACACACACACACACACACACACACATCCTATGGTACTACGGAAACCCCGAACACGTGAATCCTAGTTTGAACTTTGAGAAGAGAATTGAAAACGTTACACTTCCTTACCAGAAAAGGGTGGGTGGGAGGGTAAGAAGTAAAGTGGAAGCAGTCCTACTCTCGCGTTTTGTTTTTCCCTATATACATAACTACTCAAAATATTTGCTAGACTGACAACGACCGTTTGGCTGAAACCACAAGGTCGGGATGGCTCGATACCAATTGTAACTACCTCGGTGAACTACGCTCCTAGATACAAGCTGGATGAGAGATAGCGGTTGAAATAGTACGGGGCCCCAAAGCCACTCACCGGTAGTCCTTTCAGACGTCCCAACCGCTAACCTCTCAACGGGACTCAGACGGGCGTGGTCGGCAGCGGCGAAGGATCAACTACACACAAGTGGGTATGTACGCAAAGCCACCATACAAGAGTACATCAGAGCCACACCATCTAGAAAGAAAGGAAATATACCAACGCCATACGGCAAGATTCAAATGACCTAGATACATCTATAATTTAGGATAACTCCTCATACAGCACACATCAGAGTATCATGCGGAAGCGGCAAACAAGATCCGAGTACGGATAAGAAGCAAATAGGCATAAGATGCCAGAGAAAATAAGCACATCCCAACTACAGGTCTCACGGATCCCCGTGCCCGGAATCTCTACACCATACGATCGTTGCCCCCATCATCGGCTTCTTCCACCCAAAGATCCGTCACGAGAAGGTACCTGTTCATCTGAATCAAGAATTTATCGTGTGAGACCCTAAGGGTACTCAGCAAGTCTTAATGCCTCTAAAGGGGACACAACCTGGGGTGACGCAATTGCAGCAAAAGATAAACCCTAGCAATTCTACAGAATAAGCGCTAACCATCCGCCTAACCAATGATAGACGGATGTCCGTGAATTAAGTACAACAGTTATAATGGTAATCTCATCCGATCCATCCTCCTCACCGCACCAACAAGGAAGCGGACGAACAACCCCCCCTTCCGTTGGCAATTTTATTAACCATTCCGTGAGTATTGCACTATTTACTAGTCAAGTTACTTAGTCAAATTAAGGCGGTACTTTAGTTATGCTTGTCTATGATCAAGAAACTGTGCTCCAAGTCGTCCATAACATGGACACGGCTTTGAAAGTTTTACCGGCCGGGTGCACCAATAGCAACACACGCTCGATCAACCTCGGAAAACCAAAACAAAACCCAACGAGGCTTTCATTGAACAATCACAAGATTCAGAAATATTTGGGGCCACCTTAAGTAGACCCATAACGGAGTAAGCAAGCTCGAGACGGCCTCAAGGTCTTTGGGTATCACTGTGAACGATCGGGAACCCCAAACGGGCTTGTCGACACCGCGAATCGTGTCCCGATCCTAAAGACAGTGTGCTGCTCGCACAATCGTAAATAAAGCGAAAGCATGGCATAAGTACAGGATCGTAAATAAAACCTCAAACTAGTTTGTGGCCCCAAGAAATAAGACGGAATCAAGCTCTGGTCCGGGGGTCCCATATACCTCCGGATGTGGATAGCGATAAATCAAGGAACAGGAATCAAGTACTCGGGGTCTTACGGGACACAAGTGAGCAGGAAAACCAAATAGCAGATATTGCCCACCGGTGCCACTTTCTTTAGTTATCCCAACTACTCGGGTTAAGTTGTTTAAGTACCTCGTTATCCAACACTCTCACAAACCCTACACATGTTCTCACGACTCGCATGGCTCAAACAACTCCTATAGTAGTGGCTCATGGGATGGAGGGAAACAAGCTTGGTGGGGTTTAAAAGTAAAGGCTATGCATACTTGGGATTCAATTTAATGCAATCGCGACTCAATGATGCAAGAATAAGATAGAGGCAATAGGTACTGTATGTATGCAAGCATGTGGTAGTGCTTGCCTGGTGTCTCTGTTGAAGCAAAGGACGGTTCTGGGTAGTGCTCCTGGTTCTCTTGATACGACCCCTGCTCAGTGTCTATCCGAGAAAAACCAAACAAACAAGGCCAACATAAATATAGAGCACAGGCATATGAATAAGATGCGACAAGCAAACAATCATGCCATGATGAATGATGCACAATTTACATGGCAAGTAGAGTAGCATGGCATGGTGAGGTGTAGGGAACAAGAATAATATCCATTAAGTGGGTTTTAGTCATGTTTTGTTGTCATAACAATTGTTGTTCTCAATATATTTATATGATGCATGCTGCAATTGAAGTCAAGGATAGCATAAACAGAAAGGTCTCGTCGAGCTGATCATTTTAGACTACTCATTTGCTTAATTTGGATTTTCCAAATAAAAGTTATTTAATTTTGAAATTCTAGTGGCAATTGAAGTAATTTAAACAAACTTGGCATTTTACTTGTGCAAAACACTAAACAGATGGCATATTTGAATTCCTCTCATTTTTCTGAATCCAAAACATATATCATTTGCCTAATTTGGATAAAGCTTGCAAAAGTTATTTAAAATCTGAAAATAATTTGAATTTGAATTTATTTATCATATTTTGAATTTGAAAACATCTCTGAACCGTTTAACACACAGACTCAGCTAGCCTGAGCCGCTGCCAGATGGGCCAGGGGTCATCTCTGGCCCACAGGGCAGAGGCTGAGACGTCCTGGACCGCGGGTTCATTACAGCAAAGGCGGGGAACCTTTTTGCAAATCGCAATAGCCGACAATGGGGCGATGAACCGCGGGTTGAGCGGCGAAAAACAGGGGTTATCGCAAACGCACACGCGGTCGGGGGAAGGACTGGGTTTAGCGGATCTTGCGGGAGCCTTTTTGCAAATGTTGCACGGTCGGGCGTGGGGTCTCGAGGGCTGGGTTGACAAAAGAAAACACCCGGGGGTTTCAAAAAAGGCCGGGCGCCTTGTTTCTCTTCTGGCGTCGAACCACGCGTGCTCGACAGCAGCGTCTGCTGACAGCAGAGGTTCGAACTGGGGGGCGCGGGCGTTGACGCGGAGCTGACTGGCTAGGCTAGGTGCTAGGAAGGGCGTTCGCGTCTAGCTAAGGTGGCGGCAGCGCGCTCGAGCTGACGACGACGGCGATCCCACCGTGCACTGAGAGTGCTCGACGCCGTGACTAGCGCATCCAGGAAGCGAGCAAGCTAGGGACGATGTCTGGGGGGATCAGGGGCTTACCGCGAGCGTGCTGACGTGGTTGGTTCGGCACGGGGCGTAGGCGATCCACGGCGAGGCTGGCGCTCCGTCGATCTAGGGCTTGGCGGCGGCGTCGTCTGGTCCTGGCGTTCCTGGCGCCTCCTCCTCGCTGGCACGGTTCAGGGCGACGCAGCAGCTCCAAGAACGCCCTTGACACCTCGACTCGCGCTTCGCCTGGATCGACGGGCCGTGGTATATCTTGGCGGCGAGCTGGCGAAGGGAGAAACGGGAGAGGCGGGGGTTCCGGACGGATCTGGGGGTTCTGGTGAGGCGAGAGGGAGGTGGGCGAGATAAGAACGCCCGGGGGCACGGTGGTTGCGTGGGGAAGGGTAGCTGGGGTGTGGCTTTGGTCACCTCTCATGACGTGATCGCGTGGGGGCAGGGGCACGGGTGGCGAGAGGGAGCTAGGGTGGCTGGCAGGTAGGGCATGGGGCGCTGGCAAGCGGCTGGCAGCGAGAGAGGAAAAGAGGGGAGGAAAAAGAGGGGAGGAAAAGAGGGGCAAGGGTGAGCTAGGGTTTAGAGAGGGGCATGGTCGTGTGGGGCAGCTAGGTGGGGTCCAGGTCGAGTGGGCAGCAAGGGGGGTTGGGTAGGCGCATGATAGGGTAGAGAGGGTGAGAGGGGCATGGGCAAGGGAGCATGCTAGATAGGAGAAGGGGTAGATTAGGTGTTGTTTGAATTTGATTAGAGATAGAAAAATAGATGTAGGGGTTATTTTAGGATGTAGTTAAATTAGGGTTTAGTTAGGAAAGAGGAGAGAGAGAGATGTTGTTTGGTTTTTGTTAGAGGAAAAAGTAGTTAGGGTTTATTTTAGGGTAATGGTAAAATAGGGTTTTGGTTGAAGATAGATGGGAATGATGGTTTTGTTTTAGAGGAAAAGAGAGATGGCATGGTAGGTTAGAAGTTGATAAGAGGGGTAAGAAAAGAAAAGAAGGTGCTTAACACTTGATCATGCATGCTTCACTTGCAACATACTTGATCAAGGGAAAAGGAAGAAAAAGGATAGGGAGAGGTGGCCAAGGTTGGTGTTGGGGTTTTTGGGTTCATGCATGATCCAACATAGATCAAGCAAGAACAAAAGAAGGGGTAGCTAGGATTTTATACTAACCAACAAACAAGCAAAGAAGAAGGCTCCATTTAGAAATCCAACAAAAGCCAAAACTAGGATAGATGGTACTTGCATGGCCCATGCAAGACATTTAATGCCAAGTGGATATATTGTGAAAACAACATGATTCCATGTGGCCTTACTCCTTGCATGCACAAAAGGTGGCAAAGGCCAAGCAAAAGGATTATGAGTGGATCCAACCAACAACATGGGTAGGGATAACTCAATAAAAGCCTAGCCCATATTATTGGATGGTGGAATTATAAGGTGGTGCAAGATAAGGTGGTGGAGTCAAAAGAGAGATGCCCCCAACTCAACTTGGGCATTTAACAATTAAGTAAGATCCAAATACAATATCAAGAAGCAACTACAATTTAATAATGCACATGAGATAAGAACCAAACAAGAAAAAGGTTTTATATGATGCTCAAATGCAAGGGGACATGATGACATGAGCATGATATGATGGTGATGCAACAATTATATCTTGGAAGTGGCCCATTTTATTATTAAACTTAGTAGCATTACAGTGGTTAGACAACTGGGATGCTACATGACCCAATTTCTAAAGAAGGACAAGAAGTTTGAATGGACCGACAAATGCGAAGCGAGTTTTCAAGAACTCAAGAGGAGATTGATTTCAGCCCCAATCTTAATCATGCCGGGTATCACGAAGCCCTTCGACGTGTATTGTGACGCATCCAAGACCGGTCTCAGATGTGTGCTAATGCAAGAAGGCAAAGTTATATCTTATCTATCTCGACAACTGAAACAACATGAGCAAAATTACCCAACCCATGACCTCGAACTCGCAGCCGTAGTTCTAGCCCTGAAGACATGGAGGCATTACCTGATGGGAAATCGTTGTGAGATTTATTCGGATCACAAGAGCCTGAAGTATATATTCACTCAGAAGGAGTTGAATATGAGGCAGAGAATATGGATTGAGTTAATCAAGGATTACGATCTGGACATTCACTATCACCCTCGTAAAGCCAACGTGGTAGCAGATGCCTTTAGCAGATTGCCGTGCCGCTTGAACTCCATGATTTTGAAGGAGCAACCAAGTTTGCACAAAGGGATGGAAGATTTTCGAATGGAATTAGTGAGTGAAGGATTTTTGGCTAGCATAGAACTTCAACCCACTTTGATCATCCAGATCAAAGAGGCGTAGAAAAGAAATGCTAGTATTGACGGAATCAAGCGTCGTATCGGTACATGCAAAGTACCCGGATTCACCGAAGACGGAGAAGTTCTATGGTAAAAAGTACGCCTTTGTGTACCAGCAGATTCTGAGTTGAAAGAAGTTATTCTCAAGGAAGCTCATGATACTCTTTATTCTATCCATCCCGGAGGAACTAAGATATATCAAGATTTGAAAGAGCAATTTTGGTGGCATAAGATGAAGAGAGAAATCGGAAGCTATATCGCCATGTGTGATATATGTCAGCGAGTCAAGGCCGGACATCAAAGACCCGCTGAATTGTTGCAACCATTACAGATTTTGGAATGGAAATGGGATTCTGTTGGAATGGACTTTATCACCGGATTGCCTACTTCTAGTAGGGGAAATGACTCTATCTGGGTCATAGTGGACAGATTGTCCAAAGTCGCCCATTTCTTACCCGTCAAGACCACATATCAGACTTCCAAGCTAGCAGAGTTATACATTGCTAAAATTGTCAGTTTTCATGGAGTCCCCAAGAACATTGTATCGGATCGAGGAACTCAATTTACCTCAAGATTCTGGAAGAAAGTTCAAGAAGGTTTAGGAACCCGCCTAGATTCCAGTATCGCGTATCACCCTCAGACCGATGGACAAACGGAGCGAGTAAATCAAATACTCAAAGATATGCTGAGAGCATGTGTGTTAGAGTATGGATCTAAGTGGGAAGACTGTCTGCCGTTTGTAGAATTTTCATACAACAACAGCTATCAAGCTAGTTAGAAAATGGCCCCATTTGAATTCATGTACGGAAGGAAGTGTAGCACCCCTTTGAAATGGTCAGAAGTAGGAGAGAGTCAGATTTTCGAACCCGATATCCTACGATAAGCAGAAGAGAAGGTTCACAAGATTCATGAGCACCTCAAGACAGCCCAGTCCAGACAGAAGAGTTACGCCGACAAGATACGTCGAGACCTCGCCTTCAACATAGGAGATTTTGTATATCTGAAAGTGTCGCCATTGAAGGGAATGCAGCGTTTCCAACTCAAAGGAAAGTTAGCCCCCAGATATATCGGACCTTTCAAAATTCTGAACCATCGAGGAGAAGTGCCGTATCAATTGGAACTACCCGAAGAGTTGTCAGCCGTGCACAATGTGTTCCATAACTCATTACTTCAAAAGTGCCTCGATGTTCCGGAGAAGACGGAAGTGTTCAAGAATATCGATCACCGGACCATAGAGATCAACGATGACCTGACCTATCCTGAAGTACCCATCCGTATTTTGGAAGAAGCTTTCCGGACCACCAGAACCCGAAGCATCAAGTTTCTCAAAATTCAGTGGAGCAACCACACAGAAGAGGAAGCTACCTGGGAGCGCGAAGATCACATCAGGACGGAGTTTCCCGATCTCTTCAAATCCTAGGTAATCTTTTCGTCCTTTTTTAAATCTCGGGACGAGATTTTGTTTAAGGGGAAGATTTGTAACATCCCAAAAATATTAAAATAGAATCATCAAACTCTATGCATCAAAATTAGGGTTAACAAAAACTTTTCTAAATAAAAATATGAAAGCATGCATGTGTGTATGCATCCCATTTTGAATTCTTTTGAATTGCCTTGTTTATGTGTTTCTTTGCTTGTAAAAGGATTCTTAGGTGAAATAAACATCATCAAAACAATCCCCACACTTTTCCCAAAGACAAATAAATCAAAACAAACAAAATGAGTGAATGGTCACTTTGGAAAAAATAACTCCCATGCCTAGTTTGGTTGTCTCTAATTTTCAGAACTTAACAAAAACTTGTTTGGATCTTTGCACCCTTGATATTACTCATAACAAAGTATCAAGGCCCACTTTGTGATCATCCAGAAACATTCAAATGCATAGTTTAAATGACAGTTTAAAATTGAATATTTATCATATGGGAAGATCCCACTTTTTCAAAAACCACTCAAACAAGCTCAACTTTCAAAACCCAAGCATCTGCAGACTCACCAGCACCTACCTAGCACACCCATCAAAAATCTTTTCAAAATTCAAAACTTGAATTCATGCGGCCATTTCATCAAACACCTTGCAGATGCAAATCAAATAAAATCCAAACACTATTTGGAGCAGTGATTTGAGCCTAACGTGTTCCCTCTCTGGTTGCAACTAGGATTTAGTAGATCATCTAGCTCATTTGTAAACGTCTAGCACCACTGTAAGCTTGGCAATGTCATCAATGGTGAACAGCCGAAGCCACCCATGCCACCCCAGTGTAGACAGCAAGCAAGAAGAGAAATTAGCCATGCCAAACTTGTCTGGGAGATCACCCATGCCTCACCGCCCCCTCTCGACTAGCCCTGCCTCGAAGACATCGACCAGAGCACCCAAGAATGCCGCGCCCGTGCCTCTGTCAACCATGCCGAGCATGCGCTAGAGCTCCACCATCGACACACGCCCACAGACCGCGCGCCGCCCTCGCCGCGTGCATACACGATCACCACCGTCCCAGGAGACCGCCAGACATCCCCGGTCGTCGCCTCATGCCTCACAGCCACCGCTCGCCGTCGAAAACGCCGCCTCTGCCGCGCAGAGCATCGCATGTTCCAGACCGTTTGCCACCTCCCCTACACGCGCATTAAAGCCATAGAGCATCGCCAGGAGACCACCGATCGATCGCCACTACCGGCCATGCCTCTAACAGCTCGTAGCCATGTCGCCACGGTCGCCTGCCCATTCCGTTCGGTCTCACCGTCGAGCCTATAAAAGGAGACGACCCCCAGCCGAATTGAGCACACCATCTCACTCCCCTCTCCTCACTGATTGTTCCACCCCGTTCCCGGAGCAAGGCGAGCAGCGCATCACCGGAATTTGGCCGGAGCAGGCCGCCTCTGGAGAAGAAGGGCGCCATCGATTTCGTCCACCCGAGGAGAAGCTACCGGTACCAGGAGGTTCGTCGTCGTCGACTTCATCGTTCGCCTGCCTCGCCGACCCTTGCCTGAGCCCCGGTGAGCCCCCGACGACCCCCACCTGCCGCGTTAGGTTTCTGTCTCGCTGGCGCAGCCCGGCGTGGACGATGAGTAGCAACCGTTCGATTAGACTTAGATCGTGCAGATGAGATTGCCCCGTACCGCTTCGCGTTTAAAGAGCCACTGACTGGTGGAACCCCCCTTTCAGTTGAGTCCCGCGCCGCGGAGTGACACTGGGCCGGCCCATTAGCAGTTCCCGCGCAGCCCAATCGTTTGAATTTAACTTTTCCATTTTAATTCAAACACAGTTCTGTACCTAGTTTCAAAAATCAACCCAGCTCGATTCATTGCACCAAATTGAATGAAACCAATTTTGATAGAAAGGTCTTGAAATGCTGAATCCAAGCCCGTTTGATTTAAATCATTTGGATCTGTAGATCACCCTTGGTAAAAATAACAAGGCCGAACCTTTTTTGCATTCAAACATTTTTCACAAAAATCACATTTGATCATACCTTTCAGAATATATAAAAATATATGGGTTTACTTACAGAAATATTGTTCAAGTAATAAAAGAATGCCACATAGGCATTTCTAGTCACTTTATTTAAGTAAAATAAAAGGTTAAACCTTATTAAATTGTGACACCACTTTAAATCACATTCCCATGGACTAAAATATGTGGTGATGACATGTGTCAACATGATCCCATGTTTGGTTTGGAGAATATTAAATCTTAAGTAGTTTTTCAATGAGTAGAAATTACTTTTCTAAAAATAAAAGGAATTAAACCAAGCTTTAATCTTGTAATGTTAGTGATGATGCTAGATCATCTATAGGACCCTTTTGTGTGATGATTGAAAGTAGTTAAGTATTGTTTGGTGATTGTGTACCTCGTATTTATTTATAGACGCTAGTACCGACCAAGGATACGAGGAGGAAGGAGGATACTACGAAGAAGAAGCCGAGGAGAACTTCAACCACTGCTCTGCACAAGGCAAGCTTATACTGATACTGTGCAAGCTAACACTTGCAGGATACTATACCTATGCAAGCAAATACTTGCTTGTTACCATGCCAACTATATGCCTTAAGCATATATGATCATAACCACTTGATAAACCAATCCTAGTTTTATTTGCAAGCTTCTACTTTATTTCTTTATCAAAGCTATTACTTAGAGTTTACTTAAGTGAATTGTAGATACTAGAAAGATAATTGAAGGTTGCATAAAGAGCATCAAACTTGGCCTAAGCTAGATAATCTTTATGTCACCCCAAGGCATGAGATTGTATTTAGTTGAAACTCCACTTGTTTACCACCCCTCATTAGTACTCACCCCCACTTGTAGATGCTAGTGCTAAGCATAAAACTTGATCAACATTAGATGGGAATACTTGGTGTAAATGGTTATGAAAACCTTGGAATGATGGATCATTCTATTGAGATGTTTTGACATGTGTTTCCGAACACTAGAGGATTTTGATGATGAAAATGTTGAGGCATGAGCCTTAGCCCTTTATAAAACTGATGGTTGTCTGGATGCGATACCATTCCAATTTTACCGTACAACCACAATATCCGAGAATTGGGTAGGGCTTGACTGGAAACTTATATACCTTAGTATTAGTTCCCTCACGGCCAAGGTCTGAGCTGATGCTACCTTGTGAAGATTGTCCACCTGTGCAGTACCCAAGATGACAGTTGGTCATGGTTGGGAGGCCAAACTCACGGGAGAGGTGCTTATACTAGGATGTGTAATTGAAAGGTTAGGATTTATTATCCGCATACTGAGTATGGTGAATTCAGGATTTGTTCCTGACGGATGTATCAAAGTTGTGGTGAAAGTGTACAAACTCTACAGAGTGTCAAACTATTCGAATAGCCGCGTCCACGGTTATGGACAGTTGGAGTGGCCATACTATTCCCCCGTCAGATGTTTTCAAAATGACTTATGAAATGAATTGAGACTTTGACTTGACCACAACAGAGTTGTGATATGAAATACAAGTTTCTCACTTAGGTGTTATAGAATTTCAATGAGCTTTTCTTACTTCTGAACTCAGTAGATGTAAATCTGGATTTTTTCAAAACAACCCTAGAGCTTAGTGTCCTACTACAAAAAACCCCTTCACTTGTTAGTCTTAGTTTGCGAGTACTTAAAGAGTACTCATGGCTTTGTCCGTGGCTATTCCCATGGCCAGACTATGAACAGGAGTACTTGGAGGATGGACCCCAGGAAGGTTACGACAACTAGGATCATCTCCCATCGTCAGCATTGCCTGTGACCCCGAAGATGGAGCTTCGCCTACGCTACCGTTATTATTACGTATTTCCGCTGCTTCAGTTGTATTAAGAACTGGATCATGAGATCCTTATTTGTGTAAGACCTTATGTATGGTTTGTAATGGATGATGTACTGTGGTATCCAATTCTGTTATGTCTCGCAAAAATGGTAATCCTGGAATTGTGATGTATGGCATAACAGGCATCTGGGATTAAAAATCCGAGTGTTGACAGTAAACCCTTGCCAATAATAGTGATTGTGGTTGTGCAAGGGTGAGCACCACCTTACATGGAGCTGCTCGAGGATATCTAGTACATGCGCGTGGACTTGGGCGGATCAGGCGGTGCATTCTCGATCGACATATCTCCCTTGAAACATGGTATATCTCTAGGCTGGCACACGGGAGAACTGTCTGGCAAGAGCCGAAGAGTCAAGGGAAGACGACACCATAGCGGGACAACTCAAGGTGGGTGGTTACCTAGGGGTGGTGGCCGAGCAAGCTCAGAGTGGCTCCCGGTTCTAGTAGGGAATGATGACATGGAAGGAGGTCAACAGAGGAAGGAGATATGCATTAGACGACCATGGAAGAGCTCGTCATGGCGGTGGTCAGAAACCCTACCTCGCATACATGTTCTAGGGATTTTTTATTTTTTGAGAATTTTGGAGAGAGAGAGAGAGAGAGATTTGGGAAGAGAGGAGACAATGCGAGTAAGGTGAGGTTGGAGGAGTCCTTGGTTCTGTGGAGAGGTCATACCACATCGTAAGTGGACGTGACAATGGCCTGAAGTGAGGATAGGAATATAATGATATGGCAAAGAGTAGGGAAGGAAAGTCAGGTTTCACTACTCGGACCCACCAACCACTGAATAAACATCATCAAAACGCTCGCAACTAACCGGTAGGAAAATGGGATCACATAAAAACGGCATGATAGTGGCATATGGTCTTAGAATGCTTGCATGTGACCAGGCTTAAGCCTATAGATAATTCCTTTAAATTTCTCCATCATCAATTTTCCTCCTTACATCTCAATCTAGGACCCCTCAACACTTCCCTAGAAATATCAACCTCTCTCCTCTTTTGATGCACTAAACTCATTAGGTGTTCTTCCAATGGAAACATTTCACCTTCAAGGCTTCAACTTCTTACTTTTACTTTACTCGAGGGTAGTGTTAGTCAATGATAAACCATAGGGTTAATTTTTTGAACCAAGGGAAAAATCTTTGACATATTCATTAATAAAGCAAGAGAATAGAAGAAATAAAAGGTTCAATGTTACAACAAAGTTCTAATCTCGAGGAATCAAGTTACTCATCTTTTTTGCGCCCGTGAGAACCCAAAGGTTTGCCTCTAACTTAATCTTTCAAAAAACAACCGAAGAGGGACTATGCTTGTTTCTAAAGACCTGAGCATTATGCTCATTCCAAATTTCAAATAAGAAGGGTGATGTACGCCAAATTTTTGTGCTTTGTCATGATGTGCCAACACAAGTGGATTAATTCCATCGACCAAGTTTTGAGGTCAACAAAATGAAGACCAAGACACTCCTTGATGAATCCCCAAAGCCTTCTAGTGTATCTACAATAAACAGATAGGTGGTTGGATGATTCTGGGACTTGTTTGCAAAGGGGGCAAGCCCCACAATTTGGCTAGCCCCTCTTCTATAGGCGGTCGGCGGTCCAAAGTCTATTTTTGATGGCAAGCCAAGTGAAGAACTTGTAATTAGGAGGGGCCAAAAATTTCAAAACCATCAAGCTATCATGTTGGAGGTTTATATCTCTAAGCCGCGTCCAAAGCAAAATGTACCGGCGCAAATGATCCATGGAGAAATCTGCATCCATGCTAATCATTGTGTAGAGCTTCCTTGACACTCCACTTCTTCCGTCTAGAGATCATGTAAATGAGAGGAGCGATAACCTATGGCTTTTGGCCATCAAGACAATATGCCTCCCAAAAGGGAGTCTTTTCTCCAATCCCCACCGAGATTTTTGTTGCCACGTAGAAAAGATCCCTATCCAATCATTGCATGGATTTCCCAAACCAACCTAGATATTTGATGGATCCTTCCACAATCCATATCCATCTCAAACGAAGGGTGCGAGCGAAGAACTCGGTGTTGAGGATACCCAAACCTCCAAGGGTCTTTGGTCTAAAAAACCTGTCCCAATTAACTTTGCATTGGCCTCCGGAGACCTTGTTGGTGGCCGCCCACAAGAAATCACGCTTAATCATTTTGATGCTCTGGATGGTTCCAGGCGAGACAACAAGGATGGTAAAGTGATAGATAGAAGAGAAGCAAGAACCTCCTTCACAAACAAGGTGTGCCCTGCCGTTGTGATAAATTTGCCATCCAAGTAAAAAAATTCCGAGTCACTTTATCTTCGAGGTGTTGAAAGTCTGATCTACGGAGACACCAAACCAAGAGGGGCAGCCCAAGATATTTAAGGGGAAAAGAAACCCTGAAGTCCTTGAAGAGTATCATCGATGTTGATCGAGCCACATCTAATTGGCACCACAGAGCTCTTTTGGATATTGGTGCATAGGCTAGTGACCTCCCCAAACCCTTAGAGAATGGTGGCGAGGTTTTGAATATCTTGTTTTAAATGGGCCATGAAAATCACTACGTCATCCGCATAAAGAGACATCCTCAAAACAACCCATGTCTCTAGGTGTTATGAAGGATCCCAAGGGTGGTTTACAAGATCAAGAATTTGCATAAGTGGGTTGATGGCAAGCACAAAAAGGACAAGCGAGAGGGGGTCTTCTTGTTGCATCACTTGCCTTGTGATGACCCACAAGTATAGGGGGTGTATCATAGTACTTTCGATAAATAGGAGTGTAGATCCCAACGAGGAGCAGAAGGTGCTGAACAGTGGTATGGAGCAGGAAATCCCTGTGAATACTTAGCAAACGGATTTTTAGTGGTTTTCTGATAAGGCAACAAAACAAAGAGCAAGTAATAAAGAACAAACACAGCAAGTGGCCCAATCCTTTCTTAGCAAAGGACAAGCTGGTGGAAATACTTATAAATACCAAACGTTCTCGAGGATACATGGGAATTCTGTCAAGTGCTTTCGCTTCAAATAGCTGAGTACTCTTCTTTGGTGTTGTAAGTGTTGTGTGGGTGAACCTGTGCTAATGTACCAATCGTACTTGGACTAATACATACTTGTGATTAAACCCCCTGCAAACATCCGAAACTACAGGAAACTAATTAAGATATAAATCTAACCACAACCTTAAACTCTGAGATCCTACGCACCCTTATGCAATGGTGTCCTAACGGGGGTTCAGGTTTCTGTCACTCCGTCAACCCCACAATTAGTAGCCAAATACACAATGCATTCCCCTAAGATCATAAATGGTGAAGTGTCATGTAGTCGACGTTCACATGACACCACTATAAGAATAGCACCACAACTTCAATACTAACCATTGAATAATAACTCAATACAGATCCAGTAATAAGAACATGACTTCTCTCATGTCCTCAAGAACTAAACGAACTACTCACAAGACATCATATGGATCAAGATCAAAGATGGTATGGTAATGGATAACAATCTGAACATAAACAATAATCCAATATTTCCACTCACAAGCATCAACTACAATAGTAATAAACACCGGTAAAGTTTCCCCTAAGAACTAAAGAAATATCCAACACAATTGTTACAGCGGGATGGAGTGGTGATGATGGTGTTGGTGGAGATGATGGTGTGGATGATGATGATGATCCCGATGAATCCTAGCTTGATGATGGTTTTAATGGCGACAATCTCCCCTCCCCGGGAAGGAATTCCCCCGGCAGAAATCTGTCTGCCGGAGAGATCTTTCTCTCTCGGTGTTTTCCGCCCCACAGAGGCGACGGAAATCTATTTGTGGTTGCTCCTAGAGGCTTAGGGTTCCGTAGGGAAGATATAGGCGAAGGGTCAGAGTCGGGAGCCGGGCAGGTGGGCCACACTTTCCCTAAGCGCGAGGTTAGGTGGGGCCATGCCTAGGGGGGTGTGGGCCCCTGCGGCCCTTCATCGTCCCTCCTTCTGGCTTCCTCAATCTTCTGGAAAAATAATATTTTCCCATATTTTTATGGTATTTTCTGATCTTCCCGAAATTGCATAAAAACGCCCTCTTTTCCATCAGAATCCAGAATCCGTCAGTCCATCCTCCAAGGATCATCCAACATGCATGAACAATGGAAAAGACATAAGCAATGCCTCATAATAAGACAAATATCAATGGATAGAGGTATATTATGATATAGAATGGTGATGCAAATTGGGCGTATCAACTCCCCCAAGCTTAGAACTTCGCTTGTCCCCAAGCGAAAACTGAGCTCAGTAAACATGTCCACAGTTTTATGGAGTGAAGTGTCGATAAAAGAATACAAACTAGAAGCATCACACTTACCATTACACAACTCATAGAAGAAAGAAACTCACCATTATATAACTTAGCTTGCAACCAAGTGCAACAGTCACAATAGAGATGCATAAATATAAATCATAATTGGAATTGGCAAACTTGTTCTTGGCCAGAGAACACCTGGAAAACAGTTTTACAAAAAGATTTTTGTAGAAGTCTTACAATAGGAGCACTCTTTGCTCAAAAAGGTTTTTCACAAGTCAAGGCTTTCAAAGTAATACTCAATAGATAAGAGTCTTGTGCAAACAAGGAAGATGCTTGCTGGAGATAGAGAGGAAGTAGGTTTACTGACTCAAACTGGTAAATAGGAGAAAGGTCCCTTTATAGAGGGTAGCATGGATTACAAGTCATAAAGAGCTTCCAAAAGATTATGGTACTTACTATCTTTGAGCCCTCATTGCCCCTATCATAGGCATCTTGAGATGATTAAGGTTAAAGTGCACAAAGATGGAGTATATGCTTGACGAAATATAAGTTGGCAATCTCATGTCCCTTGAATATGAGGGCCACTCCTCATGCTACTCAACTTCAGGCCCAGGTAAGTTCTTGTCATTGTAAGTATTTGCGTATCATTGATAACCACCAATGGGGTACCCCTTGCACATGGTACAAGAATTATCCCATAACCAAAATGACAAGGCAAGCAGACAATGAGCATCTCAGCGATCTTTTTATTTACCAAGTGCATAGATTTTTATTGAGGATGCTTCATAGATAGATCACTATTGCAAATTTCCACCATGATTAGGCATGGCTTAGGCTAGTGGCCCAGGCGTTTCTCTAACACAAAATACAAACTCCATGGACTTACAAGTTCCATCTTTATTTCACACCGTTGAAATCCATAGACAAAATAGGATGATATCAACTGAGTACAAACTACATGTGAATTGTTGAAAACGTTCCCCATGACAGCACGGTTCTGCTAATTCCAACATATAGATGCAAGCATATACAACTTCGATGGCACAATGGTTCAAGTCTATTAGGGGCAAGAAAATAAGGTGTGCCATCAAGTTCGTGGGAGCTTTACTAACTAGTTTTCACATAACAAAATACTTTTTTAATTCGAAAGGTAGATGAAGCTTGATAATTTGCTAGGAATAGCAAAATCTACTCGGTAGATATGGTGGACACAAATGGCAAAGGTTTTGGTTCAAAGGGTTTGGAAACATGAGAAGTATGCCTTCTCAAAACAGGTTTTTGGCTAGCAAGGATAGGTAGCAAGCAAGAGAGTTGAAAGAAACAAGCAAACATACAAGTAATAAAGCCAAACATGCAATATTCTTTGAAGACACAAAAGATCTTAAATAAAGAATACTAAGCTTATGAGCCAACAAGAAAACAAATGATACAAAATACCTGTAAGCTTTTATCTTTTTCTTTCAAACCTCAAAAAGTATTGCTACTGACCAGAACTCGGTTTGCCAAAACCAATCTAGATCCACTTTATGATCCCAAAGTGATGCCAATACTGATCAACAAGATCCATCATATAATAGAGATTGCAAACTAAAATAAGGAGTGCAAAAAAGTAAAAGATGAAACTTCTCACTAATATTCCAATAAAGGCACTCACACCAAGGGATACATAGATAATCAACTAAAGGAGAGATACTTCCACATGCAAACCAAACTATAAGATAAATTCTCTACCAAAGATACGAATCCACTAAAAAGGTAAAAGATAATGGTGGTGATACCGCGACACTCCCCCAAGCTTGGAATAAGCCAAGGGGATGCCAAACCTGATGACGAATTACTCCTTCGGTGGTGGTGGTGTTCTCTTGATAAGCTCTTCAATAAGTTTCTTCAAATCCTCAACATCGAAGGTCAGAGTATGAATTAACTCTGAATTATGCTCAATGCGGTTCATGATCATATCGGACTGAGAGTTCCAGTCCTTATTATTCTTTCCCCACTCTTCCTTCTTAGTGTGTTCCTCCCCTACATGGTTAGAACGAGGCATGTCCCACATCGAGGGCAAGTTCCCTTTGGGCACATATTGATATTGGCGCTCATGTATAAGAGTGTGGAAGGGTTTCTTGGTACTTGGAGGAGGTGACTGCGGGTAGAGGGCATGGCGAGATTTCCCTCATGTTGACATCCGTGCTGTCCTCTTGAGCTTGATAGGTTTTGCCACCACTCCAATGCTCACGACAGTAGTGCGGGTGTCCGGTTGCTTGTCCTCCTCCATGTCTCCTAAATAACCTACCGAAATCTCTTCCTCCTTGGGTTTGCAAGGATCGTCTTCCTCGGGCTTCTTGCCTTTGTCGTTGGCGGAGACCATGGTGCTCTAAACTTGAGAAGATTTCCTGACAGAAACAGATCGAAATGAAAACACGACGAGAACACGATGCACAAACCTCGGGGGATCCATGGGGTTATAAATTACGAAGTTTCAAAGCATAAGGAAGGTTTTGACATGGAAATGAGGCGGAGTCGGAGTTCGGGGGTGGCACACCCCCTCCAGGCGCGACCAGGCAGGGGCCCGCGCCTGGGGTGTGTTTTTCCACCCCGGACTTCGTCTCCTCCTCTGTTCCATCTCGTGACTTCCCATTGTATTAAAAACATCAAAAATATAAAAAGATTGGGGTTTCACGGACCTTCTATTTTCAACACTTTTACCTATTCAAAGACGAACTCTGCAGACTCCTTTTCCCCTTCTCCTGGAAGTTTCCTTTCCTCACAAGGCAATACACAAGCTTAAATGGCAACATTAGTGTAAGCAAAAACAATTAACCTTTGGGTCCACACTTCAACTGAAATCTATCAAAACAAAGGCTTCTATAAGAGGCAAACGCAAATGATTACAGAAATCTGTCAAAACTGACCAGCAGGTAAAGATTTATTTTTTTCGAAAACCTTTTGTTGCTCAAATCAAAAAGTTCAGAACTAATTAAAGTTGGGTAAAAACTTGGAGAACAATCTCAGAAAAATACAGCTCCATCCGACGTACTTATCTCCCTCGCGAATTTTTACGGTGCAGCACAAAAATATTTCCCAGGACAGCCACTTTTCACAACTCCTCTACTTCACAAAAGCAGTTGAACTTGACACAAAAACCAAAATAAAAAGGATAAGGAGAGGTTATTATAGAGGTAATAACTTCCAAGACTCTACAAAACTCTTGGGTTATCTCCCAACAAGTACTTTTCTTTTATGCCTTTAAGTTAGGCTTGAAACTTTCAAAGATGCTCACAAAGGAGATATAAATCTAGAGTGAAAAAAGAGAGCATCAAGAAGAAAATAACCAACACACTTGAGTCTAACCCACTTACTATGCATGGGAGTAGTATGAGAAAACGAATTGTTGAAACAAAAAGCCACTAGCATAGGAAGCCAAAACAAATGCAACTTCAAAGCTTTCAACATAAAACGGGGAAACTTAACATTATTGAGATGCATAAAACCATGTTTCCCTATCTCATAATAACTTTCAGTAGAACTTTGAATAAATTTGAAAATATAAATGTCACTGGCAACAACTTTATCATCTAAGTAAGCATACTTACAGTCACCAAAAAGAGGTCCAAGGTCATAAACCGGATCAATAGAAGCAAGTTGTTCCATCCCAAAATCTTTATTAGGCAAGCTGTTTCCACAAGGAGCTTTAGAAATTTTTGAAAAGTTAAACTCATAAGAATCTCCATCAAACTTAGTTAAAACTTTCTCCTTCTTACAATCTATAATAGCACCACAAGTGTTCAAGAAAGTTCTACCAAAAATGATAGGACAAGTCTTGCTAGCTGCTGAATTAAGCACTAGAAAATCAGCAGGATATTTAATCTTACCACAAAGAACCTCCACATCTCTTACAATGACAATGGGGAAAATGGTTTCCTTATTAGCAAGGTGAATAACCACATCAATGTCCTTAAGCTCACAAGGAACAATTTCATGCATAATTTCCCTGTAAATCTCATAAGGAATAGCACTAGAACTAGTACCAATATCACATAAACCATAGTAGCAATAATCACCAATTCTAACAGAAAGCACAAGAACACTAGCTTTTCTAGCTTTACTAGGATGAGAAATAATATTAGAAGCGTCTTCACAGAAGACAATATGCTCATCCTCTATATTTCTAGCGTCAAGATCTTTCACAATAGCTACCAAAGGTTCAATATTCAATTGCTCAACAGGCTCCACAGTTTTCTTTGTACCTTTATTATTTGCACTAAAAATCATAGAATACTCCTTTAGCTGGAAAAGGTATTTTCTCAATATAAGGTTCAGGCACAATATGATTAGTACAAACTTGAGTACTTCTAACAGCAACATGACTAACAACATCTTTATAAGGTGCAAGGTACTTGTTCCACTTCTTCTTGGGAATTTCTATGTAAGAGGCAAAGGCCTTTAAACAGTTGGCAATACTTTGGAAATCAAGACCGAACTCATTGCTAATATCACGGAAGTCATCGGTTCCCATAAAAGATTTAATACATTCATAATCATAGTTTATACATGACTTTCTTCCTTTGTCATTCTCCCAAGCTTCAGTGTTCTCTTGAATACGGTCTAGTAGATCCCATTTAGCTTCTTTCTTCATACGTGTGAATGATACAACACAAGAAGCATCTAGTAAATCTTTATCATGAAGAGAGAGCCTAGCATAAAAGTTATTGATAATAATATTGTTAGGGAGTTCATGAATAGGACATTTAAGCATTAGTAACTTCAATCTCCCCCAATCTTGAGTTGTACTCTCTCCATCACGAGGCCAAAAGTTATATATCAAATTTCTATCCTTATGAATCTCACTGGGAGGATAAAATTTAGAATAAAAGAGAGATGTCATTTCCTCCCATTCCATGGATTGTCCATTCTTCAGCAGCTTATACCATTCTTCAGCTCTCCCTTTCAAGGATATAGAGAGTAACTTCTTCTTCAATTGGTTGTGATACCCGCACACTTCAACAACCCGCATAATTCATGGATAAAAAGCAAGTGATCACCAGGATGGACAGTTCCATCCCCAAAATAATAATTATCCATAACACGATCAACAATACTTGTAGGTATCTTAAAAGGATCTATCTCAACAGGTGGTGGTTCATCTACTACCCTAGAATCGGTAGTAGTTTTACGAAACAGAAAACCAAGTGGGTTATCCATATTGGAAACAAAGTAACAAGTAGTAACAAAAGCAATACTCACAGTAGAAGTTTCTTTTACCAGTTCCACTCTTCAATAGCGCTTCACTCCCCGGCAACGGCGCCAGAAAATAGTCTTGATGACCCACAAGTATAGGGGGTGTATCATAGTACTTTCGATAAATAGGAGTGTCGATCCCAACGAGGAGCAGAAGGTGCTGAACAGTGATATGGAGCGGGAAATCCCTGTGAATACTTAGCAAACGGATTTTTAGTGGTTTTCTGATAAGGCAACAAAACAAAGAGCAAGTAATAAAGAACAAACAGAGCAAGTGAACCAATCCTTTCTTAGCAAAGGACACGCCAGTGGAAATACTTATAAAGACCAAACGTTCTCGAGGACACATGGGAATTCTGTCAAGTGCTTGCGCTTCAAATAGCTAAGTACTCTTTTTTGGTGTTGTAAGTGTTGTGTGGGTGAACCTGTGTTAATGTACCGACCGTACTTGGACTAATACATACTTGTAATTAAACCCCTTGCAAACATCTGTAACTATAGGAAAGTAATTAAGATATAAATCTAACCACAGCCTTAAACTCTGAGATCATACGCTCCCTTATGCAATGGTGTCCTAACGGGGGTTCAGGTTTCTATCAATCCGGCAACCCCGCAATTAGTAGCCAAATACACAATGCATTACCCTAGGCCCATAAATGGTGAAGTGTCATGTAGTCGACGTTCACATGACACCACTAGAAGAATAGCACCACAACTTAAATACTAACAATTGAATAATAACTCAACATAGATCCACTAATAACAACTTGACTTCTCCCATGTCCTCAAGAACTAAACGAACTACTCACAAGACATCATATGGATCAAGATCAAAGATGATATGGTAATGGATAACAATCTGAACATAAACAATAATCCAATGGTTCCACTCACAAGCATCAACTACAATAGTAATTAACACCGGGAAAGTTTCCCCTAAAAACTAAAGCAATATCCAACACAATTGTTACAGCGGGATGGACTGGTGATGATGGTGCTGGTGGAGATGATGGTGTGGATGGTGATGATGATCCCGATGAAGCCTATCTTGATGACGGTGTTGATGGCGATGATCTCCCCTCTCCGGGAAGGAATTCTCCTGGCAGAAATCTGTCTACCGGAGAGATCTCTCTCTCTCGATGTTTTCCGCCCCCAGAGGCGGCGGAAATCTATCTGTGGTCGCTCCCTGAGGCTTAGGGTTCCGTAGGGAAGATATAGGCGAAGGGGCGGAGTCGAGAGCCGGGCAGGTGGGCCACACCTTCCCTAGGAGCGGGGTCAGGTGGGCCCGCGCCTAGGGGGTGTGGGGCCCCTGCGACCCTTCTTCGTCCCTCCTTCTGGCTTCCTCAATCTTCTAGAAAAATAATATTTTCCCATAATTTTCTGGTATTTTTTCTGATCTTCGCGAAATTGCATCAAAACACCCTCTTTTCCATTAGAATCCAGACTCCGGCAGTCCATCCTCCAAGAATCATCCAACATGCATAAATAGTAGAAAATACATAAGCAATACCTCATAATAAGACAAATATCAATGAATAGAGGTAGATTATGATATAGAATGGTGATACAAATTGGACGTATCACCTTGTTTGATGACAAAGTGGCAAGCAATGCGGTAATCCAATTCTGAAATCTACTAGGGAATCCCGACTTTGAAGTAGGTCCAAGATGTACTCGCAACGAACCGAGTCAGAAGCTTTGTGGATGTCTAGTTTAAACAATAAGGTCGGAGTCTTGATCTTGTGGAGTCTTGTAGCAAGGTTTTTGACATATAGATAATTATAATGGATGCTCCGCTTATTTAGGAAGGCGTTTTGGGTGTTGGAAACAAGCTTGTTCACGTAAGGTTCAAAATATAGAGAGGGCATCTTGGCCACAATCTTCGCAATACCGTGGATGATACTAATGGGCCTAAAGTCGAAAGTTTCTTCCACCCCATCATTCTTAGGCAGAAGTGCAATATTTGCGGAGTTTTTTTGAAGTGTAAATGAGTGATAAATTAACCATAGTGCTTAGCAATATCGCTGCAACCAAATCAGAAACAAAGTCAGGTGCCCAACCTTCCTAGCCAGTACATTCTTCCTCGGCTCGCAGGCCGTACTGAGCTAGAGAATGGGCTACTGAATTACAGTTCCTCGGAGCAAACTGAAAATCAAACAATTCGAAAGATGTAATACAGTTACTTCGAGTTTCTTGGAGTAGCACACCAATCGGCGATAAATCATATCTTTTCGTCTTTAGAGCGGTGACCAAAGTCTGACAGTCTGGCTCGAAAACAACTCGGTGAAGCCCAAGTGCTCCCGTTCCTTCTGATGTCACAACACAAGCCTCTGCTGCTGCTTGAAAAGCGTCCTTCAGGTTCCTCAATTTCCCAGCTGCAGCGGCGATAAAATCGCCAACGTCCACCTTGATTGTCTCCCAATAATGCTTGTAGAAATCACTGGTAAAACTATCCAGACCAGATGCTTTGCCACCGGGCATTTGGTTAATGGCTTGCTTCACTTCCTTCTAGGAGAAGGGGTCGCTAAAGGGATTTTAGATCCGGGACCTCAAACATAAGCTTGTTCCAATTAAAATCTTGTGTGCGATGCTCTCCTCTTTCCATGACTTATGTGAACTGATGCAAGATATTTTTTATTTTTGCTTATGGTAGGTCACCCAATCATTGTTATGCTTGAGGTGGTAAATGTGATTTTTTTTCTTTCTACGGGCATTGACATTGATGTTAAAAAAAATAGTGTTGGCATCTGTCTCTCTAAGGTTGTTAATCCAGGTGCATTGTTTCTTTCAAGCCCTTTCAATGATCGTGAAGCAACACGCGCCACTATGATCTAGTTATTATTATATCCATATGTATACGAGGATCTTATGACTTAGAGTATCTCTAGCAGACACTATAAAAGGGCGAAATCATAAAAATAACCGACACTTTTCGGTTTCGCGTGATAAAAGTGGCTAGAACAGACATCCCAAAATCGACCGTAGCGAAAAAATTTAGGGCCCCTGAGAAAACACCCCCGTGGAACCAAAAAAACCCAGGTTTCGAGCTCGACCTGGACACGAACCATAGCCTCCCTTTCCGTTGGTGGGAGGGAAGTTTCAGCTCATTCCCCTCCCTTCCGCCCGCACAGCCGCCGCCCGCCGCCATAGATTTAGGTCGCTCTCGCTCGATTCCTCGTGCGCAGAAGGCCACTGGAGCCCGCCAACTCCGTTCCCCAGCTGCCGTGGGTCGGAAAACTCCTCCCGACGCAGATCTGGTCATGCCCCACCGCCGCCGTCCTCCCGTCGCCCGTCAAAGGTAAAATCCGCCGCCGTCTATGATTTGTAGATGGACTTGGACCCTTGCGAGCAATTTTTGTTGGACGACTCTTCCTCCGACAATGACTTGGATGTGGAGACGCTGCTTGGGAACCACCGTCAACACATGATGGTGGTCGTTCTCGCCCTCAAGGAGGAGGACGACAGCAGGAGGAAGAGGCGGCGAGGCTCCACGGTCGGTCGCCTTTGCATCCCTCGCAACCGCAAGTTGGGCAACAACATGCTCGTGCGAGATTATTTCGCCGAGGTACCCACATACCTGCCTCACCTCTTTCGTAAACTGGGAAAATAGAATATTCCCTTTTCTGGTTCGGGTTTCTGGTTTCTGTTTCGCCCCGCTGTTCGCGAACTGAAAAAACCCACGAAACGCGACCTGAAAACGCGTTTTCTAGTTCGCCATTTTACGATGTTTGCTAGAGATGCTCTTATGTTGTGAAATCAAGAAGATATCATTCTGCGGTTGGATAAATATTATGGCAATGATAGAGTGGCATCTAAAACATCACGATGCTAGATGCTAGTAACAGAACATCATGAATTTGTTGTTCCACCACACCAAGTCTAAGTTTGAATCAGGATTAGATCTAAAGGGACGTTATGATGATACAAGAGATATTCTGGCTGATAGAGTAGTTGAAGTAACCACATTATGTTTGAGCTCGAATCTGGATTGGACGCAAGCGAAACAAGGAACATTGCATTGCGGCCTTTGCACCTGAAAGAATCTCCCAGTCCTTTCAATGTTCGTAGGAATGGCAATGGGGCCCATACCCGCCAGACCCACGGGGATTTCATCCATTAGGGGCGTGGATGGACGAAAACATTTTCCATAGGGATAGTTGCTGAACAAGTTTATTCCCCATAGGGTAATAGTAGGGATAGAGATGATACACTATACTCTATACCCGATATCCACTGGAAATCTGTTTTTCACATATGACATGTACGGACATGTATATTTCTCAGAAGCCATAAAAATCCTACCGTTCCACCTCAAACACCACCATGACAAAGTTATCTACATCACCTGGTGGCAAGACGAACACAACCGTGAAAAACCATCTCCATATGTTATAGTCTTTGTCACTAAATATTATTCTATAGCTTAAACATGAGCAAAACCAAGCGCTCTGAGGCCTTTGCCGCGCAACGCGTTCGCATGCGGTCGCTGCGCAACGCGTTCGCATGCTGTCGCTGGTTGTGGGGCTTAGCACTGCTGCTTCTAGGCAGAGTCGCCTATGTCGGTCTATCACAGCTGGTGTGCTGGCCTTTCCCCACGCGTCTCCTACCTGGTTGCTTCAGATGGTTGTACGGGGCATGTTGTCATTTGGGTGGTTGTATGGGGCCCAGTTGTCATGGGCCTAAGGCTCCTTGCGCGGTGTAGGTTTTTCTCGTGGATTTCTCTATGCTTTGACCGATGGGGGTTGATTTGGACTGGATATTTAGAGGACGTCATTGCTACTGGCGGCTCCTCTCTTGGTGGCGTGCAGTCCTCTGCCGCTCTCTGTTGTTTGCTTTTGCCATGAACAACTAGGCAGGTTGTTCCTCTGGTGGGTGCTGCCTTTATTTGCCTCTTGGGTTGTTTAACTGTCGGCACTCTGAGGGAATTCGCCGTTCTGGATATCGTGTCGATGGGATCGGTTTGTGTGGAGTTTCTGCTCGGCCCGTCGGCAGCGATGCCGTGATTTCTCGCACCTCCTTCGCGGCGCGGCGACGGAGTAGCGGGCGGAGGCGGTAGTGTTGTGCTAGTGAGGAAGAACGATAGGGAAGGCTAGGGCGTCCTCTGCTCTCTCCCATGGCCTCTCCTTTGTCGCGCTATCCTCCCCCTTTCTTTGTCACTGGCGGCGAGGAGGTGAGCGCTGGCGGCATGGAACAACGAGCACCCTATATTGGTCAAGGTGATGTGTTTCCACGCTTTTTATGAATTGGTCATGTAACTGCGATCTGCAAGTATCTAATCATTTAGAAACTGTTGTGTTCATTTGTTCTAGGAATTTGATTTGTCAAGCTGAATTTTGGATGGGCGACCCTGTGGTTGTGACCGTGGCGGTTTGGCAAACGCCAAGGCGGGATGGCGTTGCTGAGAAGCCGTCTGAGGATGTGACTGGTGCATCAGTGGCCATGTCTACGGTTGATTTGGTCGAGGAGGATGGTGGTGAGGACGAGCCCCACATCTGGGCTGTAGAGTGCGGCGTATGCCAGGAGAAGAAACTTGAGAAGCCATGTACTTGAAACGGCAGCCTGAAGGTGCATCTCCTCTTTCGGTCTTATTTCCAAGTCTTGCATGTTGTTCTCATGCTTCTGGAAATTACTCTACGCCATTTTATTGTTTGGGCTGGTGCACATTTAATTGTGATTTTTTACTTTCCTTTTTTACTCGTGCACGTCTTCATTTCCATTAATGTGTAGTATGGATGACCAAACCACCGGTCATCTGATATTTATCATTTTAATCAAGGTAGATGATCTGGTCCGCATAACTAACTCAGTGTCATAAAAGCATATTATGGGCTCTCTGATGCCTTCGGAGTGAGAAGGCAGTAAGCCCCTGTTGCATATATTTGGAATGGTATCGTGTGGGGATGTTTTGAGTGAGCAGCGATAATATTTTTTACTAGAAAGATAGCATCCGCCTTTAGATTACACGGGAAACATGCAGTGTATAAAAGTTTTGACCCGCTCTCTCTCAAGGCTTCCCTTTCTTTGCTAAAATATGCAGTACATATTTATCTCATGTGTGATGATGTATTGTAAATGCAGGCTAAAGAAAATCTTCCACTTTTCGAGTAAACACAATAGTTTCAGTTTATTTGGATTCCATGGAATTTGAATGTTTCATTTTGAAGTGATATTCAATTGGGGTCGCTTAAAAAATCTCCATTGAGTCCAATGTTGGTTATGGAACCAATTCCTATAATTATAAAACCCGTGTGAGGAAGAGGCTATTCTTTTTTGGAATCCAAGAGAAGTTTGAAGCTGCGTTCCCCATGGAAAATCTATAATGTGGTATGTATAGCTATGAATGTTTGTATTATTTTCCTTCTTCTTTGCTGCTCATCAGAAGGTGTTATTTGGCTGTTGAGTTTGTTTTGGTTTACAACTAAGTAGTGAGGAACATGGCATACCTTCCTTCTAACACCAATTGTTACTGTGTTTCCTGAACTATAAATCCTGGAAAACCTGGTTTACTACTCTAACTCTCGCTATCGGCCCCTTGGTACAGCATGCGCACTCGCTGTCCGTCTGCTCTTACAACGCTGAAGTCGTCGCAGCCTCGCTAAGGTGGGTGTCGGTGGCGCGCTACGATGCCGGCTCATGATCTCCATGTCTTAGGGGGCTTGGTTGCTCCTTTATTGCTTTTATATTCAGTGGATGAAGAACAAGGATTCATTTCCCTATGGTATGTGCATACATCATATTCGATTGTAGTATATCTTGACAAAATCTCACCCATTTTAATATTACTTTCTTGGTAATTTGGAGTAGTATACAAGATATCCACTGCAATATTTTATTAAGTTAGCATTCGATAGATGCGTGTGACCGGTGACATGTTGATGTGATTCTATTTCATGTGTTTAGCGTAAGAAACATCTATGAGCTTAGGAAGGTCGAATGTCCTTTTTGTTACCTGTTTAAGTACTGTACACGATCACATCAGTAGTGACTGAAAAAAGTAGTATATCACATATATTCTCAAGAAGACCCATAGGTTGATTTGGTTTCAAGACCTTTTTATGCCTAGCGGTGTGCCATATTTTAAATTCTGCTGCTAATGAGATTGGCTTTTGATCCTGCAGGTTTGTAATATCAATATATTGCCATACCTAATCTATTTCTTTCTTCTATTTCTTTGGTATTCTATTTATACTCCTCTGTCCATATTGCTATATTTTCTGCTGGTTCAACTATTAGTTGAGCATCTTTCTATATCTCTGAATTACTAAGTAAAAAGTACCAAAGAACTTGACTTCAATTCAGTGAAGCGTTTTGAGCAAGAAACATATATACATGCTACTTTATACACACATATCTTCTATTGTTACAACATATTCCTCTTTTTTATCAGGAGAGGTACGTTATCGACTAGAAAATGTTCTGTTAATTACTGTTTTCGTTTTGCTTGTTGTTAAAGAGAAAGCATGATTACGTCTTAAGTTCTTATACTTGGATATTGAGAAGTCTCGTGGTGTGGGATTTGAATGATGACCAACAATATCACACATCTGAAGGTATATGGATATATCTATCCTTAAGGAGATGCATCCATGTGATTTCAGGGCATGTTTCATTAAATCCAAGAGTAAAGAAACAAGCCCTGAATATCATTCAACATAATAACCTACAATTTTTAAGCCATGTCGGTTGGGAGCTCTCTCAGGCCGCTTTTGTTGTTGCGTGGCTGCCAGGTGGGCCCATTTTGGCGATACTTGATTTCAGCTCCACCCTAATAACCAACTTCAGTCATAACTTTGCCCCGAAACCTCGCTGGATCTTCATGCATGTTGCTTCCCCCGTATAGTTTTTGGAGCACCCATATGTCGCACTTACAATGGCTGGTGATTGGAAGTGGTGGCAGGGTCTAGCGAGTTGAATGGTGGGCCAATCTCTATCCTCACCTATGCCATGAATCTGCCAGTGATTCCTTGCCTTTTAAGAATAATTAGTTTTTTTAAAATATAGTTTGTGGTGCTTCATTGATTAAATTTGTTGTTGTTGGAATGTTAAATATGAAGGTAATCTCATATGAATAGCTACAAATGTTAGGGGTTCTCTGTATTATTTGATAATTATTTAGTAGGTCGTGGGAGTGTGTGATGATTTTTTCCATCAAATTATCGTGCAATTTTTAAATTCCATTCTTTATACTCTTTGAAAATTCCAGGCTCGATAGTTGGTGTTGCTTTGTTATGGAATTGCAGTTCATTAGGCAGTTTCCTTGCTCACCATTTCAGAGCATCATTGGATATTTCGAAGACCTGTGTGTCGGGCTATTGGAGCTTCATTTTTCCAATTTAGTTTGCCATATTAGAGTTTCACGGACTTTTCTGTAGGTTATGTATGGCGGCTTTGGCCTCTGGGCGATAAAAAAATTAAAACAGAAGTTTTAGGTATGCTTATATGGCAAAACTGATCTGATGCACAATCTAATGCTTATATGGCTCCTATGCTCAGAAACTATTATGCCACTTATGTTGAAGGCTGACTCTGATGCAAATGTCATGGCTGGAATAGCGGCCAAACCTGGAGGCGCCGGTGGTCTGGTGGCTGGCACTAGCCCTAGCGGCGACTCAAGAAGTCGCGAACTCGTGATGGGAACTCTGAGAATCAGGAATTTTGGAATGTGATCGTGTTTAGGTCAAGGACATGTACACATGGATATTTCTTCCTGTTGACCGTGAGAATATTTCAGAGTCTTTGGTGGAACTGTGGAAGATACGTTAGGTGATAGATAGATATTTGATTCAACCAATTTTTGTCTCAGACCAGTTGAAGTGATGCAAATATGTACTCCCTCCGACCCATATTAGTTGACTCAAATTTGTCTAGATTTAGATGAATCTAGACACTATCTATAGGTTCATCTAAATTTTGAAAAATCCAAGTCAAGTAATATGGGTCGGAGGGAGTATAATTATTGCTTCTGTTTGTATTTATCAGGCTTAGGGGCTTAGGGATAGAATGATACTTTCGTACAACCTCCTGATGGAAGTCCCATGCAACATACACGCATGTATGTTAATATATGGTCATCTTTATTTTCTCCCTTTAAAGTTTATTTGAATTTTTATTGCACTTGAACATAAACGTCTGAATCAACCTGACGTAAATATGAATTTGAGGCCAATTATGCCAACGTATAGGTCAAGAGGTACTTACAACCGCATTTTACAATAAGCAGGCCAAACATATTGTCTGAGGTGATATATATTGATGCAAAGATATGAATCACTGCAAATAAGTTTTTTCTGTGCTGATGATTCTTTTAGGTGAGATTTTTTTAGCTAATTTCACTTCTCCTGACAAGGACGAGCATTAGGAAAACATGTTGATGGGTGAACATGTATGCACATTACTCTAGATAATTGTCAACCCAAAACAATATTTCTTTCAAGTACTCCCTTTGATCCAGATTAATTGACCTAACTTTCTCTGTATACACATTTGTATGCAGACAAAGCTGAGTCAACTAATTTAAATGGGAGAAAATAGGTCTTATATATATTTATTACTATAATAGTGTTGTATGTTTTTGCTATCATAAAAAACGCGTAAATGTATGACCCACTATAAGCGTGTATACTGCGATAATTGTGACAATGAGAGTTTCCCATTAGCTTTACTAAAATAATAAAACTCAATCGTGTCAACGACCGACAACAACAATCAGATCACACCCATATCCATGACTGGCACCAACAAGTCTTAACACATAAATGTCAAAAGCATTGTAGCCGGCGCGGCGTAACGCCACGCTTGCCTTCTAGTGTAGTCAAGCTCGAACAAAAATGCATGCAAGTAACTGCCATGACGCCAGCCGGACGCCACGTGTACCGCACATGTGAGCACCAGCTGCATGCAAACTGGCATAGAGAGCCATCATGATGCAGCCAAGAAATATCGATTGTGTCGCACAAAAACAAATACACAAAAACTGCAATCACAGATATGTTGCATGACCACCAGCTACGCGTAAAATCACATACACCACGGATCAGACGAGGAACAAGATTACCACATAACCTTGCCCACACCGTCGGTTTATAGCATGGCACAATACATAGTAGCACACATGCAGCAACGCAGAGTAGACGGCGCGACGAAGCGCGCGAACCCGTCTAGTATAATGTATCTATAAATCGGAGGGAGTATCATGTGACATCCCTAGTGCCACGGTGGGCGGGGCATGTGAAGAAAAGTCATCCACCCAAGAGAGAACAAAGAGGGTTCATCAAAAATAAATAAAAAAGAGAGAGAACAAAGAGGAGGGAGTGACGAAGAAAAAAGCCTGAAACACACTAGCCGACACGCACAGCGCGTCGAGGACAGGGACGCGGCCCTCCCCATCCCCGAGACCGCACAACCCCCTCCACCTCCTCGCCCACCCACCAATCTCGTCTTCTCGCGGCCCCCGGCGCGCGCCGCACGCGAAATATCGGCCACGAGCCGAACCGAGTGGATCCATCGCGCTTTTTCCGCGCCGGGACGAGCGAGTGCACGGTACGAAGACATGCGCGAGAGAGCGATACTCCGTCATATATATCGGGCACGATCTCGTCTCGCGGCTCGTTTCCCAGGGGGAGCGTGGGTGTGGGGCCCAGGCGCCCGCGGCACGGGTGGTTGGGTCTGGACCGGGTGGATCTCTCCAGAGAGCCGAGAACTCTCGACCACGCACGCACGGCGCGAGAGCTAGCGAGATCGCGAGAAGCTGGACGAGAAACCGGCCTCAGCCTGGTTGGTGCAAGCTGGTGGTCCGTGCTTACTAGATAGATAGAGAGAGAAAAGAAAAGAAAAATATAAAAGAAAATGGTGGTGTTCGGATATTTTATTCGGGGTTTGCCAAGACGTGGACGGGAGATGGAGCGATCGACACGACACGACCGCAGCAGTGGTGCTCGTGGGAGCTGCTTGCTGGGTCGGGTTGGGTTTGAACGGAGAGCACGCCAGGTCGCGGCCGGCCACGAAGCTTTTTTTTTTCTTTTTTTTTTTGGAGAGGCTTTTTTTGTGCGTTCGTGGAAAAGATTCTTTTTGGACGTCCGACAATCGCTGCGGCAGTGGCAGGGTACAGTCACCTGCGGTGAGCCTGAGCGAGACAACACCTCACGCGAAACGCAGGGATAAGTCTAGTTTTTTTTCTTTCTCTATCACGCCGGGAATTAATGGCTCCACTTGTGATGTGTCTCATCATTTCGTTTCTCATCCTTGTCTTGTGGAGTGGGCAACCGGGGCAGAGACCACTGCGATTAATTGCCAGATCATGTCGCTCGCTACCAAGTGGCCGCCTGCCGCCTCCCAGGATTAATACGTGCTCCCTTCGTTTTAAAATATAAAATGTTTTAGTTTTATAAAATAAATGTATTTAGACTATTTTAGTATATAAATTCACTTATATTTGAAGTGAATCTGCACACTAAAACAAGTCTAGATATATTTTTTTTACAAATATAAAATATTTTATATTTTAAAACAGAAAAAGTACTATACTCAATATCTAGACTAGTTCATCATCTCGTTATTTCTTTTCTCGAATGAACTAGTAGTACTACCATACTCGTGCACTAGACTCAATTGATGTGCTAGAACAAGCAAAGATGCAACTTTTTCCGTGACTCATGCATGCCGCGTCGGTGTATGAACGTTCACGCTGCCGAGCGGCCAGTCTGCCGACGATTTTCCCTTTTTCTTTTTGCGAATGTGTCTGCCCACGAAGTTCCCGTATCGTTGTGGACGTTCACTCTGCCTGCTACGCGAACGCGAGGCCGCTCGCACCTTTTTGCGTGACAATGCACGTACGGATATTACTGTACAAGTCAATTTTTGGTGATCTCCGTGTACTATAACGATGGAGTAGATTGTATTCCGCGTATTTTGCATGCACATTTCGGGAGGAATTTCTTCCTTTCCCAGGTAGAACAGCGCGAGGCCCGTACTGGAAGCAACGTGATGAGATATGCACGCGACTCTCGCCTTTCACAAAAGAAACAGGAAATTTAGACCAGCCAGTGATTCCCCGTCCCTCTCGTGCTGAATCCCCTCACGTTGCTTAAAAAAGAACTGTGCATACTAATCCAGAGCGCCTTCACCGCTGATCACTAAATCATAGCCGACAGCACAGCCCACATAACGTTACGGGAAGAACTGATAGTTGTTGCCTGAATAGTGAGAGTGTGTCCCCAAACAGAGTTTGGACATACAGTAAGATATTGCATAATTTCAATTATTCAAACCATAATATATATTTTTAAAAAATAAAAAACAGTTTCACACAATAAATCGAAACAAATAAATAGCATTATTCATACAAGTCTTAATAAATGTAGCAACCAAACATGTCAATGGATCACACAGCGTTCCTTTAAGAATCCACAAATACTCCACTAGATCACTTTAGAACTCAGCATAAACCTGTGGGTCACGAATCTTGATGCATGACAATAAAGGCAGCAAACTTGGCGGCCGACACCTCATCTAGTTGAGCTAGAGGTTCGTGGTGATCATATGGTTGGTCATCAACCACTGGTTCTGCTCGCACACTCTCTATGATTTTGTTGTGCATAATCATACAACAGTTCATAACATCTCACGTCTGAGACTCTGACCAGGTAAGAGAAGGGTACCTGACGACTGTCTACGCACAGTCTGTTGGGAAAACTCCAAGAGCAAGGTGTGAAACAGCAAACAACAAGTTTTTCCTCAGTTGAGGCCGAGGTTATCGAACCAGAAGCAGGAAGGAAACGTCACACAGGTGTTGCAAGCAACACAGAGACCTGCATAACACAAACTCAAGACTTTGCCCAACAAATAGTGAGATTGTCAAGCTCAATGGTTTGTTGTAACAAAGGATTAAACGTATGGTGTGGAAGGTAATGGTTTACAGCAAGTAAATAAGTAACAGTGGACGATGTATCAATGATAAAGATTGGACCGGGGTCCATAGTTCACTAGAGGTGCTCTACTTAGATAAACAACATAGCATGAAGGGTAAACAAATTACAGTGGGGCAATTGACAGAAACTGAGCAAGGCATAACAATGCAATTACTAGTCAAAAAGATCCTATGAGATTCGATTGGGCAATACAACAAGATACATAGACCGTCATCCAACTGCATCTATGACTAGAAGTCCACATTCAGGTTATCATCCAAACCCCCTCCAGTATTAAGTTGCAAGTAACAGACAACTGCTTTAAGCAAAGTGTGTAAAGTAAATAGTCTACATGTTTCATGAACAAGAGACCGTTGTTTTCTCCCTAGTAGCAACAGTACATCTACAACCGAAGAGATTATTGTCACTTCCCTTAGAAACTAGAGGCATGAACCCATTATCGAGCATAAATACCCCCTCTTGGAGTCACTAGCAACTACTTGGCCAAGATAGCTACTAACAACGGAGAGCATGCAAGATCACAAACAACACAGACATGATAGAATCATAAATACAAAAACATTAATCAAACCAACATAATAATCTCAATATCCATTGGATCTCCATAAACACAACATGCATGATTACAAATAGATTGGATCTTGATCATGAACGGAGCTCACAAGATCTATACATAAAAGCACAAAGAAGGAGATACAACCATCTAGCTACTACATGGACCCATAGTCCAAGGTGGAACTACTCACGCATCATACCAGAGAGAAGGCCTCCGGGATGATCTCCCCTCCGGCAGGGTGCCGGGAAGAACTTCAGATCCCCCCGATCTAGGGACGATGGTGGTGGTGGCTACAAACAGTTTCGTGGATATTTGATCGGGTGCTAGGGTTTCTGCATCGGGGGCTTCTTATAGGTGAAGGGGGAGACCAAGAAGGCGGCCAGAGTAGCCAAACCCTAGCCAGGCATGGGGCTGGACCCACCCGCGCCTGGGGTGGGTCTGGCCCCCTGGCTGGCCCCTCTCGCTCTCCTCTAGACTTCTTGTTCCCCACGGAAAGTAATTGACTTTGACGTTTGTCCCGTCCAATTCCGAGAATATTTCTTTACTAAATTTTCTGAAACCAAAAACAACAGAAAATAGGCATCTGGCACTATTGCAACTTGTTAATAGGTTAGTACCAAAAACATGTAGAAAGCACCTCAAAGTGTAGACAAGCAAAGCAAAGTACATAGAAAACAAGCATGGAGCATCAAAAATTATAGATACGTTTCCAACGTATCAACATCCCAGGCTTAACTCTTGGTCGTCCTCGAACAGGTAAGTGATAAAAGAATATTTTTTTAGGTGACATGCACCCTCACAATAAAGATCCAACCATTTGAAAGCATTGAAAGCTGGGATCAAAAAACTCTAAACATGTGCATGAAATATGGAGTTCTAACAATAGGACATAGTAACTATGCATGTAACATGACAAGCTACAAACAAAGATCATGAATAACATGCATTGAAAAACGTTTGTTTGTTTCACATATAGAAAACATAGCATAGTGGCAATCAACTTGTCCCTCATAGAGTAGCAAATAGATGCATACGACACCTGCAAAGTTCACAAGGGTGACTAGAAACAAGTAGCACAAGAACAAGTAATATCACAATATGCATTAATTAATAAGCTTTGAAATATTGCACACAGAATGACAACTATGCTCTCTTAATGGTGCCTAAAGGTAGAAGTTGGAGACTCAATAATGGTGGAAGAAAGGCTTTTTTTTGTAAAGAAAGCAGTGATTACAAGTTTGAAAAAGAGCTTCCAAAAATTATGGTACTTGTTAGCTTTCAGCCCTCATTGCCCCTATCATAAGCATCTTGAAGTGGTTAAGGTTAAAGTAGAAAAGCTGGAGTATATGCTTGACGAAGTATAAGTTGGCAATCTCATGCCCCTTGAATACGATGGCCACACCTCATGCATACTCAACTTTGGGTCCAGGTAAGTTTTTGTCACTATAAGTATTTGCATATCATTGAGAACCGCCAACGGGGTACCCCTTGCAGATGGTACAGGAGCTTTCCCATAACCAAAATGACAAGGCAAGCAGACAATGAGCATCTCAGCAATCTTTTTATTTACCATATGCATAGCTTTTTTATTGAGGATGCTTCATAGATAGCTCATTATGGTGATGCTGCAAGTTTCCACCATGATTAGGCATGGCTTAGGCTAGCGGCCCAGACGTTTGTCTAACACAGAATACAAACTCCATGGACTTACAAGTTTTCCCTCTTTATTTCACACCTGTGATATCCATAGACAAAAGAACATGATATCAACTGAGTACAAAGTACAAGTGCAATGTCGAAAACGTTCCCCGTGACAGCACGGTTCTGCTAATTCCAACTTATAAGTGCAAGCATATACAACAAAGTTGTCACAATGGTTCAAGTTTATTAGGGGCAAAGAATAAAGTGTGTCATCAAGTTCGTGAGGGCTTTAATCACTAAGTTTTCACATAACAAAATAGTTTTTAATTGGAAGATAGTTGAAAACAAGAATATACTTGAAATGGTGTAACACACCATGCATAGGAATTTATAGTGGACACTTTGGAATAACTTGGTTTTTTGGGAGTTGGAAGCATGAGTAGAACTTACTCATACAAGTGGAGGCTAGCAAAAGACTGGGAGCAACCAACTAAGAGAGCAATAATGGCCATAATCATGCAGTGCAACAGAGCATACTAATCAAAGCAAAGAGTGGTACTACAAATCAAGGACTAAATGATCATAGAGGCTAATGGTGACTTGTCATAGTCATAACATGGTGTGAGCATGTGCCAAGTCAACCCAAGCAAAGCATCAAAGGAGAATACCATAATACTATGCTTTTGCATGCTAAAACAACGTATAATTTCTTCAAGGCACACTACGCAATCCCAATTGTTTCGAACAAGACATGCTACAACAATAATCACTAAGCATAAGATCAAAACAACACCTAGCATGTCATGCTAAAGTCTAAGTCACAGTCAATGCAAGCTCCTCTTGCACTTCAAGCAAGAACTTACTACTCCTTTCCAACACCAAGCAAACTTATTTGCAAAACAACATAGCGATAACGGGGGTCCGAACTACTCAAGAAAACTAAACAAACTAAGCAAATAAAACGAATACTAAGACGCTCCAAGAACAACACAATTGTGCATGAAACAATAAAAACGAAGTGTCTAGACAGACCTGAGCTTTTTATTGATGAGGAAGGGGATGCCTTGGGCATCCCCAAGCTTTGACGCTTGTACATCTTGGATATTTCTTGGGGTGACACCATTATGGCATCCCCAAGCTTGAGCTTTTGTCCATTCTTCATCTCATTGCATCATTCTTTCTCTACACCTGAATTTTTCCTTCACACAATCTTCATTAGCAACATTAGCTTATTCAAAAGATATTAGACCTCTGGCAAAGCTTTGAAACAGCAAGGTTTTTCACTAAAAACACAAGTTACTGTAGTAAATCCTTCCAAAAGCTCAATTCACCTAAAGAGAACTCAAAAAGGAATCAATAAGAAGCAAATGCAAATAATTGCAGAAATCTGTCAAAACAGATCAGCAGGCAGAAACCGATTTTTTCGAACATCTTCTGTTGCTCAAATCAAAAAGCGTCGAACTAACAAAAGTTATCTAACATATTGGGGGATTTATTCGCAAATTTTCAGCTGAATACGAGTTATAGAGACTCCTCACGAATTTTTTTGGTGGAGGATAGAAATGTGTTTCACGACAGCAACTCCCCAAATCTTACTTCCCTCTCATTAGAGGTCATTCCTGGCACAAAAAGCAAACAAAAAGGATAAGGAGAGGTAATTACATAAGTAATAACTTCCAAAACTTAAGGAAACTCTTGGGTTATCTCCCAACAAGTACTTTTCTTTAACGCCTTTAAGTTAGGCACAAGAAGCAAGAAGAATCAAGTATTTTCAAATGAAGAAGCATTAACATCAAATCTTGCTTTCAAAGGAGGAGCAAAAAGCAAATTCTTTCTTCTCATAGGGAAGTGTTCAATACCTTTCTTGAATGGAAAATGATATTTAATGGTGCCTTCTTTCATATCAACGATAGCACCAACTGTTCTAAGAAAAGGTCTTACCAAAGTGATAGGACAAGAAGCATTGTATTCAACATCCACAACATAGAAATCAACAGGGACATAAGTATTGTTAACCATAATGAGAACATCATTAATACTCCCCATGAGTTTCTTCTTAGCATTATCATTGAGTGGGACATCCAAATAACAATCTTCTAATGGTGGCAAATCAAGCATTTCATAAATCTTCCTAGACATAATAGAGACACTAGAACCAAGATCACATGAAGCTTTGAGATCAAAGTCATTCACTTGCATATTAATAATGGGTTCCCAACTATCTTCTACTTTCCTAGGAATAGAAGCTTTGTGTTTTAGCTTCTCTTTCTTAATCTTAACAAGAGCATCCGTAATGTGTTTGATGAAAGCAACGTGCATATCACTAGCATCAGGACTTCTAGCAAGCTTTTGCAAGAACATAATCACTTCAGAAATATTGCAACCATCAATATCAAAGTCAAACTTAGCATCACTAGTGGTAGGCATAGTAGGAGGAGGAATAGGGGCTACTTGTGGTTTAGTGGTGATAGTGCACACACTATTGTTTCTATCAATTTCAGCTTCCCTTTCCCACTTAGCATGAAGTTGAGCTAACAACCTAACATTTTCATCAATAGTAACTTGTATGGCATGAGTAGTAGCAAATGTGTTTTCCATAGTTTCAGGTTTAGCGGCCATTTTATTAACCAAGGAAGTTTGAGCTTCAGACAAATAGGATATATTTTTCTCAACATTTCAAAGCTTTTCCTCTATAGTCTTATTGAAAGTGGTTTGTTTACTAATAAAGTCCTTGAGCATGACTTCAAGTTCAAAGGGGGCACTTATAGCATTATTGTAAGAGCTTCCATAGGAATTGCCATTATTAGGAGGATAAGGCCTATAATTATTGTTGCTACCAAAATTGTTCCTATAGGCATTGTTGTTGAAATTGTTGTTTTTAATGAAGCTCACATCAACTTGCTCTTCTTGAGCCACCAAAGAGGCTAAGGGAACACTATTAGGATCTAGAGGAGCTTTCCTATTAACAAGCATATCCATAATAACATCAATCTTTTCACTCAAAGAAGAAGTCTCCTCAACAGAATTTACCTTCTTACCATGTGGAGCTCTCTCAACATGCCATTCAGAGTAGTTAACCATCATATTATCAAGGAGCCTTGTTGCAGCACCCAAAGTGAGTCCCATAAAGGTACCTCCAGCAGCAGAATCCAACAGGTTTCTTGAGGAGAAGTTTAAACCTGCATAAAAAGTATGGATAATCATCCAAGCAGTGAGTCCATGAGTAGGACAATTTTTAACCAAAGATTTCATTCTTTCCCAAGCAGGAGCAACATGTTCACTATCAAGTTGTTTAAATTTCATAATGTCAATTCTCATAGATATAATTTTAGCAGGAGGATAGTATTTTCCAATAAAAGCATATTTGCACTTAGTCCAAGAATCAATACTATTTTAGGCAAAGAAAGCAACCATTCTTTAGCTTTTCCCCTCAAGGAGAAAGGAAAAAGTTTGAGCTTAATAATATCTCGATCTACATACTTATACTTTTGCATCTCACAAAGTTTAACAAAGCTATTAAAATGAGCAGCAGGATCATCAGAACCAACACCAGAAAATTGCTCTCTCATAACAAGATTCAACAAAGCAGGCTTAATTTCATAAAAGGTAGCATCAGGAGCAGGTGGAGCAATAGGTGTGCTAAGGAAATCATTGTTATTGGTGCTAGTGAAGTCACACAACTTGGTGTTATCATCAGAGTTCATTTTGACAAAGGTGGGCAAGCCAAAAACAGCAGCAGCAGCTAGAGCAAGAACTATTTTTTTTGTGTTTTTGGAAAGAGGCAAACAAAACCAAACAAAAGAAACAAAGCAAACTAAAAACAAACTAAAGAGAAAGGAAGTGAAAAACTCCCCTTGTGAAGACGTCCTTAGACTCCCCGGCAACGGCGCCAGAAAAGCTTGACGATTGTCTACACACAGCCTGTTGGGAACCCCATGAGCAAGGTGTGAAGCAGCAAGCAACAAGTTTTCCCTCAGTTGAGACCGAGGTTATCGAACCAGAAGAAGGATGGAAATGTCACACAGGTGTTGCAAGCAACGCGGAGACCTTCACAACACAGACTCAAGACTTTGCCCCAATGAACAGTGAGGTTGTCAAGCTCACCGGTTTGCTGTAACAAAGAATTAAACGTATGGTGTGGAAGGTAATGGTTTACAACAAGTAAACAAGTAACCATGGAAGATGTATCAATGGTAAAGATTGGACCGGGGTCCATAGTTCACTAGAGGTGCTCTCCTTAGATAAACAACATAGCATGAAGGGTAAACAAATTACAGCGGGGCAATTGACAGGAACTGAGCAAGGCATAACAACGCAATTACTAGTCAGAAAGATCCTTTGAGATTCGATTGGGCAATACAACAAGATACATAGACCGCCATCCAACTATATCTATGACTAGAAGTCCACCTTCAGGTTATCATCCGAATCCCCCTCTAATATTAAGTTGCAAGCAACAGACAACTGCTTTAAGCAAAGTGTGTAAGGTAAACAGTCCACATGTTCCATGAACAAGAGACCGCTATTTTCTCCCTAGTAGCAACAGCACATCTATAACCGAAGATATTATTGTCACTTACCTTGGAAACTAGAGGCATGAACCCATTATCGAGCATAAATACCCCCTCTTGGAGTCACTAGCAACTACTTGGCCAAGATAGCTACTAACAACGGAGAGCATGCAAGATCACAAATAACACAGACATGATAGAATCATCAAGAGAAAACCATTAATCAAAACAACATAATAATCTCAATATCCATCGGATCCCCGCAAACACAACATGCATGATTACAAATAGATTAGATTTTGATCATGAATGGAGCTCACAAGATCTATACATAAAAGCACAAAGGAGGAGATACAACCATCTAGCTACTACATGGACCCATAGTCCAAGGTGGAACAACTCACGCATCATACCGGAGAGAAGGCCTCGGGGATGATCTCCCCTCCGGCAGGGTGTCGGGAAGAACTTCAGACCCCCTGATCTAGGGACGATGGTGGTGGCGGCTACAGACGATTTCGTGGATATTTGATTGGGTTCTTAGGGTTTCTGCATCGGGGGCTTCTTATAGGTGAATGGGGAGACCGAGGAGGCGGCCAGGGTAGCCAAACCCTAGCCAGGCACGGGGCTTGTCCCACTCGCGCCTGGGGTGGGTCTGCCCTCCCCCCCCCCTGGCTGGCCCCTCCGGCTCTCCTCTGGACTTCTTGTTCCCCACGGAAAGTAATTGACTTTGACGATTGTCCCATCCGGTTCCGAGAATATTTCTTTACTAACTTTTCTGAAACCAAAAACAACAGAAAACAGGCATCTGGGACTGTTGCAACTTGTTAATAGGTTAGTACCAGAAAACATGTAAAAATCACCTTAAAGTGTAGACAAGCAAAGAAAAGTAGATACAAAACAAGCATATAGCATAAAAAATTGTAGATACGTTTCCAACGTATCAGTACCGAATAATAGCAAAACATTGTTGGAGCACACCGAAAGCTCGCTCGACATCCTTCAGGCAAGCCTCCTAGTACTTAGCAAACCAACCCTTCTTCTCCATATCAGGATCGAGACGAATTGTCTTCACAAATATAGACCAAGAAGGATAGATACCATCGGCTAGCTAGTATCCTTTGTTTTATGCACGACCATGGATCTCATAGTTGACAGCCGAATATTGACTCTCTATTAGCCTAGCAAATAACGGAGAGCAACACATTGATATCATTATGAGTTTCCGTCATACCAAAAAAGCATACCATGTTCAGAGATCATGATCTAACATTTCTTCAAGTATGACACTACATTCTTCGGTATGGCCTTTGGTATAGACCTTCCCAAATAAATGGGTAATTCTTTCAAACTCAGTGTATACAATCGATGCTGCCAAGCATTCCGGAAAATCCTCTAGCTGCATTTTGTGCCAGAATCTGATTTGTACCTTTTGCATTTGGTTCTCTCAAATATATTGACCCAAATACTGCAATGACTGTCTGGCTAAACTTGAAGACGCTCTTAGAGCATGTGCTCTCAACCATATGGAGAGAGAGAGAGTCTTGCGTATCTGGTGGAGCTCCATACGCAAGACAATGTAGGGTAGCCATGTATTTCCCGCTCAAGTAGATATTTCCCTTTGGGGCGCCGCCTAGGTGGTTCGCGGAGTCCTCGGTGCGCCAGTTGGAGTCGGTGTTGGTGTTGGCTGCCGCTAAGATCATGGGCTTCCAGGCGCTATGGACAATGTCGCCGACACTATTCGCGTCTCTCCTTCAGTTCGGTCGATCCACCATCGGTCGATCCGGATGCTGGCTGGATGCATTAGCGTCCATTAGCCTACGGTTTGGAGTCGACCGTGAAGTTCTATTCTTTGGTTGTGACGTGTCTTAGAAGTTCGGTGTATCACTGCCTTGCCATGGCTAAGTAGCAAGGCAGCTTTGAATGATTGGTTATAAATGTGTGGTTTAGGATGTGTTATAAAACGTGTGGAGTTTGCATCAGTTTTTTCGTGTTTCTTTTTTTTAATTAAAAGTTTAATTTATATTCTCAAAGGTATATTCTCAAAAAAAAGACATTTCCCTTGCATGAAAGTACCACTGATTTAAAACACATATATTATGTTATATTATTTAAAGGAAAAGTACACATCTTCCACGATTCGATCCACCTGGTTCGCTCGCTCGCACACTTGTTAGGACGGCCCACCCATGAGCTGTGACGCCCCAGGTTAGCTTGCTCGCTCACCCAATGCTAAATACAGCATCCGGTGTTGCTACCACAACTTGGAGAGCTTGCTACTCCAGTTGCCGGTGTCGCTATTTTTATATTCGTCTTTGCTAAGAGCATTTTGCTACCTTAGCATATTATTTTTGCTATGTACTTATATATTTTTTGCTACTTTCGCACAACTTTTTTGTTACAACCAATCTCTATGGTTTTGCTACTAGATCTCCGATGATGTCTCCTTTGCTACATTAGAAAAAAACATTTTGCTACGGTTGTTGTGTGGTTTTGGTATAATGGCATAAATTTTTTGCTACACGGTCTCCAACGAGGTCTACCGGTGAAAGTCTCCGGTGAGGTCGGATCTGCTACATTAGCATAACCTTTTGCTACAAGGTCACCGGCAACGTCTCCGGCGAACTCTCCGGCAAGGTCTAGTCTGTCTATGCTTTTTCTGGACCGAATCGTTTTTTGCTACATGTAGCAAAAGCGGGGCTATTTGTACCAAAAGCGGAACAAATGTAGCAAAAAGGGATGAAAGACAGGAGAGAGAGATCGGGACCGTTGATTTGATTCGATCGGATGGCTAGAGACCCGGGATGGAAAAGTTTTTATCCTGAGGACACGTAGCACTATCCTTATTTAAAATGGGAAAATTAAGCTAAGATTAATAATATTTTTAGGAAAAATCCTAAAAATGTTCTCAACCGGCACACCATAAAAAGGGTGACCGTCAACTGGCTTACCACGGGTTGGCTGAACATGAAAACAACATTTATACAAAAGAAGTACTATTTCAGCAACAAAGTAGCTTAGGCAAAACGACTACTACAAGCAGGCACATTTGACCGCCCCACCCTTCTTGAGCTAGCAGCAGCAACTTTGTGCCCACCATGTGTGTGGCTGTCGTTTCCTCTGACTAGGTTTGCCTCTCCCAGAGTGAAGCCGCAAATCATCAAGCTAGCTAGCGAAGACGAGATCTTACAAACAGTCGGCCAACTACTATACAATTCTAGGGTTTTGTTTTTGCGACGAACCGTGGCAATTGCTGACGACCGGTGTTTATCCTTTGGTTTTGTGATTGCGAGATGCACGCGTGGACCAATCACCAGTCCTGATTGCGATCACCATCGGCTATGACAGGATGCATGCTGGGTCTCAGGTCGGTTTAATACTACTACGACTAGACTAGTACTACTCGGCATCGTTAACGTTGGGGATAGTGGTCGGATCGATCGAGAGGGACAGCGACTCCTCTCGCGGAACCACGCTGGAAGCGGCCGAGAGCGACGGCCGATCGGCCGGTGGGAGTACATTTTTATTCTTCGCCTCTGATAGGAGACAGTTCAGACATGTGGCCGCTCCATTAAGTTACCGGCAAGCCTCCGTTAATTTTTTTAAAATAACGGAGCAGCTGCTACGACCTGTTTTATTGGAGACTGGTTTCATTCTGTCAAAATTAGAACGCTGCAAAATTTCATTCTAAAGTTTTCAGTTTATAATCCAAGATAAAATTGGCAGTCAAAGTTCGATCAAGACTGGGGCGTATGGACTCGCAAAATTTAGGCCGAAGCAAAGAAGACACAGAACGAGTGTGACGAGCCTAAGACAGCAAGTGTACAGATAAACAAAAACTTCTTTCTAGTAGTAGTACTAGTAGTAAGATTTTCTTTTTGACCTGTAAAGCATGCAAAAGACTGTGTGGGAGAAGTTCTGATGGAAAACGTATCTTGCTGCTGGGATTTGTGTCCACCAAACATCACTAGCTGCCAGGGAAGGGAGAAGGGTCGCGGTCACGTATGTTGTGGTCATCGCCTGGCCAGTCATCGACCGGGAACTGGATTAGGTTACTCTCATCGACGTATCACGCATGTTGTTTTCACGGATACGTGCGGACATGGTGGATTTACCTGATATGAAAGGATAACAGTGGAAACATAATTTTTTATTTCTTCTTTTTTTGAAAAAACTTAAGTTGGATTTCAGGTTTGTTAGCCCTGTTTCTTAAGGTACTTCCCACGTGTACTTCCTATTTTATTTAAAAGTCGTCTATTATACACATATGCACAGACATTTATGGCCGCGAATTAGTATCATCATATTTATGATAAAACTACATACTTTTTTCATATAACCATCTGATTTCATAAATGTTGTTATATATTTTTGCGTAAAGTTGGTCAAAGTTTGAAATACTTTGACTTTCTAAAAAAGTCAGAAGTACGGCATTTCGTGGACGGAGGGGGCTACTATCATGAACTTCTCCATATTCTCAATTGTCGGCATAGCGCTTGTTCTATACTACTAGTATACAGTGGAAAAGGTCCAATCAGATGGTGCAGCACTGCAACATAGAATGGGACATGCATCTGCTGATTTGAATTCTGATAGAAACGGCGCAACAACCGACCGAATCCACCTTGCAGCGATGCCATGGATTATATGCATGTACTTTCATGTGATTTGCCTCTTCTGTTCAATAGCGACATGGTTGGTGAAAAATAATCAATGGACATTTGAAGAACAACAAATTATCATATGCATAATCAGGAAGAAGCCCATGACAACTTTTGCTTGAATAGCAACAGAGATCAAAGCTTCCAGCCCAATAAACCATAGCAACAGTGAAGTAAGTCAAGCTACCAGAGCTGACATGGATAACATTCCAATAAGACCATCCCAGAAGAATAGAAATATCATACTGTATGCTAATAAGAAAGAATGGTAGCACAATAAGTATCAATACAATGTTAGCCAACAAGGTGACACAAATCAATCAGTTCAATAGTAATTATCATACGCAGAATTACAAAGCAACTCGTAACAACTTCTGTTTCGATAGCAACAGAGACCCATCTATCAGTGCAACAAACCATAGCAACAGTGAAGCAAGTCAAGCTACCACAACTGACATGGATAACATTCCAACAAGATCATCCCAGAAGACTTAATGATGTCCATGTCAAAGAAAGAACTGTAACACAATAAATATTAATACAACTTAACACGGCAGATTCTGTCTCTGTTCCATTTACTAAAGTACAACAACCCAAATTAGCCAACAAGATGATACAACAACAAAAAATCAATCAACTGCATATTTGGGGCTTAGTTAGTTCCCCACAACACCCTCTGCTGCAGCTGGTCCTTTGCTCATCCAGTACTTGTAAGCATAAAGGGAGGATACGACTAGGACGCCAAGGACGATGTAGGCGATCATCGTCGGGACGATTTTAGTAGGGCTCTTCTTTTGCTTGCTTTGTGCCAGCAGTGCTCTCGGCTTGATCTTAGCCATGGTTGACTTCTGACAATGCCAAGGAAAAGACAGGAATCAGCACAAGGAAGTTGTATAGGCACTACTACTATGATTTTTGCAGAACCATTGTAAACTTAAAAGGAACCCTCAGGTGCAATTAATTGATTAACTTTAATACAAGTGTATGACCAGACGGATTTGTAAGATCAGTCAGAAATAATGCAGACATCAGTTTGTACAAATATACAAGTTACTACGCTGCATATTTGCATCTTCCATGTGTCAAAATAATGTACTACTACTAACCAAAAATATCCATAATCATTGAATTGATTCTTGTTTGTTTCCCTTGTATCGAACCAATGGTTAAAGTAGATCCACTGGTCGAACAAGCAAAATTCAGTTTATACAGTTAAACAAGTAAAATTCAGTTTGTACAGCTAAGCAAGCAAAAATCGCAATTCATGGCAGTAGATCGATTGGTTATATGGTTCACTAGGGGGTGGGATTCTTGAAATGGGCAGTACCAGTACAAAGCTTACACACCCAATGTCAGAACATAAAAGGCATGATAAACTACAGGAAATGATGGTTCTCAGACCGATCGAATTCCAGGTGCCACCCGCGGCTCGAAATCGTGGTTATTCAGGATCGTGATAGTTCCTCCATTATTCCATACCCAATTCAAAAATGGAAGCCATGGGTACGTTTTGCAGTTGAGGGACAGAGCTCCTAATTTACTGGCGCAAATTGAGGAGTTCATCTATCCTTGTTTGGAGCTTCGTTGACATGGGCGACTGCACCCTAGATGGAGAAAAGGGATCTACCGCGGCAGAGGAGGAATGCCATGATCCCGAAACAATCCGAGATCCACAATTGCAGAATCGAAATCACTTGGTAGCTAGTGAGGCCGGGTTAACGCGCGCCGTACGAGAAGGGGAGTGGGGGATCGGGAATACCTTGATTGATCTGCGGGTGAATTCCGCTCGCGGGAGTTCTTCAGATCCCGCCGGGAGACGGAGCTGGCGTCAGAGAGCGATCCCGACAGAGGAGTCCAGACGAAGATGACGAGGATGCAACATGCAAGGCTGTGCTGCGTCGTCTTTTGAAGGGTGAGAAGGAAGCATCTTCGAAGGGAAGGAGGAGGGGGACAGCGTGGCTGTGGCGCGCGGTGAGTTCCGCGACGGAGTCAAGGGCAATTCAGGAAGAAAGGCAGAGAAGTTCTGGAGTACGTAGTAGTTTACGGTCAACTGTCCCGAAGCTTGATTCTTCCGACGGCTAGTCTCCTGCCGGACAACAAATATCGGTGGTGTTTGTGCACGGTGTCCGTCCTAGTTTCACCTCCATCTCAAATCACATCATGATAGACATTGTTAAACCTGTGCAAACCCGGTTTAAACAGTTCGGCCGGTTTGGGCTAGTTTGAAATTTTGTACTAGCTTCAAAGTTTTAGATTAAACTTGTGAATGAGATTGAACTAAATTTTTAGCCGGTTTAGACGGTTTGAACAGTTTCACCTTTTCCACACCCTTAGACATTGCCATGGAGTAGTAGCTTATGAACCATCGAGTATCGACCGTTGACTCGTATCTTGTGTGCAACAAATAGTGCCACATTATCTCAAAAGAGAGAAAATAAATTCAAAACCTTCAACTACATGTTAACCTCCTACATGCAACGTTAAAGTATGAAGAATTTTGAATTTCGTTGAATTTGAAATTTGGTAAACATCCCACATATGCGCGTGATCATGCCATCACCAAAAACAAGCTTCCGAAGAACTTTGAGGAGGAAGGTCTAATCCACTGTGTTGAAGGCCTTTTTTTGCAGGTAAACTGTGCTTGAGGTCTTCGTTATATAATCGCCACCGCTGCCTGGCGTGGACGCCCTACTCTGCACAAGAATGAAGTTATCATGCAAGGACAACCCGTTAGCAGAGAATGACTAGGTAAACGTTGAATGACCACATATGCCCAGAGGAGGGGGGGGGGAGACAATGCGAGTTCAAAAAAAAATAGAGAAAACGACAGAGGGAAGCAATCATTTTTTTCTACATGATGATGGAGATATGCACAATGTGTCGGATGAAGTGATTCTAGAACATAATCCAAAAGAATGCAACTTAGAGAAGGACAGACCGTGTGTGTTGCTTAGAAACGATTGTCACTGAAACATCGTAGGATTGCAAGTGAGCTTTGTTGGAATATTAGGCATAATTTTTACGATTAATTTTAGAATATAGATCATGACAACAACAGTTACAATCACGTGAACATCTAACATACTAGATGTATTGATCAACATGAACAGTAGCAGATTACACGCATCAACAATCATAGTAAAACAACAGATCTATTGACGGTGTATGTACTGATCGGTTGTTGATGTAGTTTGAGGTCTTGGTTATATAACCGCCACCACTGCGGGCGTGGAGCCCCTACTCTACACAAGAATGAAGTTACCATGCAAGCACCGTCCTTTGACAAGGAATGACTAGGTAAACGTGGAATGACCACATGCCAAGAAGGAAAAAAAAAGACAATGCGAGTTCAAAGAAATAGAGAAAACGACAGAGTGATCAATCTTTTTTTCCCACATGATGGAGATATGCGCGATGTGTAGAATGAAATGATTCTAGAACATAATCCACAAATCAAATGCAACTTAGAGAAGGACAGACCGTGTGCGTTGCTTAGAAACGATTGTCACTGCAACGATGTAGGATTGCAAGTGAGATTTGCCGCCTTTTCACAAAAAATAACTCCTATTAATACTTAATACTTTATACTCCTAGGGATCTTTTCTACAGTAGTATTCCTACTAGGATCGAGAGTGAGTGAGCTTTGCTGCCTTTTCACAACAATTAACTCAAATTAATGATTTTATATACTCCTAGGGATCTTTTCTAGTACAGTACTAGTACCTATCCTCTATATTAAGTTCCAAATCAGACGGAAAAGATCAACCAACAGAAAGGGTAGGAACATAGGTGGATCCTGGGCCTTATTTGTTAGTGGATGGCGCGTGGCAAGATTAATGGGCTTTTTTTTGGGTGTGGGTGTGGGTGTGGGTGTGTGGTGGGGGGGGGGTGGGGCAATCAAAACCAGTCTAGTGCAAACTGCAGTATTCTGTCAGCAGAAGACAGATTTTATCATCTGCTCATCTCACCTCCTGTCTTTCACCTTAAAAAAAAAAGCCAATGACCATCGATCCAGCCATCCAAACCATTATTGTGGATGATCGTGCCGTCGTGCGTACGTTTCTCGACCGTTACCGTTGGCTGGTTAGTCATAGCGCACTGATTCGCTGAATCTTACCCGCTACCGAGGGTCTGAATCCGAAGCCGTCGCTGCCGCCTTGTTGGTATGTAACTGCTCTAGGAGAGGAAACTGCAGACAACACCACTTGGTGGTGCCGGTTTTGCAAGGAACATAATTTGAGAAACTTTTTGCATAAAACACCAAGTTTTATTGTAATCTTTTACACAAAACATATCTTAACAGAGTAAGTACAAAATTAAGCTCGTGGGCCATTGACAGTGGACAATTTATTTCAACACTCACCCTACCTCTTTGTTATTTGGCCTATTTTAACGTATGTTTAGGGAGCCGTAATATTTTGTTTTAATTCTTGTGTTGGTCAGAATTTGATCCTATGACCTCGTGTGTCCATCGCCCGGATGCGGTCGTGATGGTGCTCTCGCTGACGCGCTCACATGGACATCGGGACAGAGCTCGAGATGGAGCTGAGCCCGCCGCCCAGACTCATGTGGTATTGAATTTTATGCACTAGCCAACGCAACCAGTAGTATGAAACGATGGAAATGTTAGACAATTTATTTCAACACTCATCTTACGTCTTTGCGCCTATTATAACGCATGTTTAGGTAGCCGTGATTTTTTTAATTCTTGCGTTAGTCAGAATTTAATCCTAGTACCTTCTGCTCTGATATCACATTAAATTGCATGCACTAGCCAACATAACCAACCGTCCTAACCGATGGAAAAGGGTTAATCAATTTATTTTAACATGTGGCTCCTGCGTCGCTTGGTATAGTGACAAAGTATACAATTAACCAATAAAAGATTGATCAATCATCAAAGAAGAATCATCATGGCGATCACATGCTTGGTACAGCAATATAGTAGCCATGTTCGTAATTCATAAAATATTATCCTCTGTATGGAAACCAGCCAATGATAGGTGGAAGAATACATATCGTAATTACTATCATTAGCAGGGGAAATATTTCATCCAGCCCTACTGATGTCATCTTCTTCTTCGTGTTCGGCAGTCTATCACGAGACCAGCAGCCACGTCAGAGGCACTGCGAATGGCCCCACGAGCTTAATTCCTTGTTTACCTTGTTAATGGTGAAACTAGTGTTTTGTGCAAAAGTTTACAACGAAACTTGGTGTTTTATGCAAAAAGTTTCTTAGATTGTGTTCTGTGCAAAAATGGCATCAGCAAGTGGTGTTGTGTGCCCAATTGGTCGTCATCGCCGCATCCATGGCGACAACCTCGGCAGCCCGCGCCGGCAAAGGGGAATGGGTCAAAATGTCAGATCTGACCTCCCACCAGTGCAGGATCGAAGATGAAGGAGGCAGAGATATCGACTGCGATGGGGCGTGGCTAGTATCGGCCGGAGACTGCAGCTGGAGTCGGCGGCGGCAGCGTGGGGGGAAATTTCAGCGCGTCAAGTTTTCAGCACAGAAGCGTAGCAACCTTGTTCGGCCGCGAAAACTAGGCAAATAGCGGTGCGGGGGAGGTTTTATCTGGGTGCCAAAAAAATTCAGCCTGAAATGGTTTTATTGGATCTATTTAGAGCATCTCTAGTAATCCTGCAAACACCTGAAACCCGCATAATAACTCCTTTTTAGGGGTTTAGGTCGAGAAAACGCGTGGATCAGTCCCCACAAACGACGTGGACTATAATTTTTTTTGCAGGGTCGGGGCAGAAACTGAGCCGCGACCTGGGTATTCAAGGGTCGAGGGGCCAAACAGAATGCGCACCCGCACTCTACCCATCGTTTGCGAGCAACAAAATTTTTAGCTCCTCCCCCTTTCCTCCACCCACCGCCGGCAACTCGGATCTACGCGCCCCCAGCCATTTCCGCTCCGTCGTTGACGGATCCAGGCGCCATGAGCCAGAACTCGACCCTGCCAGCCGCTGAACCCACCTCACGTCTGCCATCGCCTGCTCCTATAGTAACCGTGTCTCCCGGGGTGGGCGTCGGTCTTCCACGCGCAGGGGAAGTAGCCGAGATGGTGGCCACGATGAGCAACAAGAAGCACAAGTGTGCGGGCACGCACTTGCTCCCGACCGCCGGTGCTACCACGGCTGCGATGCCCACAGCGGAGCCGGTCTCGAAGCCGAAGAGGGCGTCACGACCCAAATTGCAATCGGCGGGGCCGAAGGGGGCGAAGGAGGTGCCGAAAGCAACGAAAACGCCAGTCCACCTCACCGGACTCCCTCCGCCAGTCATCGTAGTGTCAGCTTCGCACGGCGTGACCCCTTAGGGTGCGGGGGAGGTGTTCGATGATGGTTCTGTCAGGTAAAAATATCGATCTCCTAGTTAGGTTAATTTCTGTGCGAATTCTGCGGTATTTAACTCAGCTATAGGCAGTCGTTCATGGATCTCTTAGCCGAGACGGAGGTGGATATTTCTGATCCACCACTTGCTCCATATGACACGCACGTTGAGGTGGATAGTGAGGCCGAGGGTGAGTATTGTAACGTCCCATCATTTAGGAACAAACGAAGGATAGAAATAAGAATTTGTGTATTTGCATATATTCATCTGTAAAATTGGGGTAATTTTTTTGCCAAACAAAAACCTAAAGAGATCAGAGTTTCTTTCACTATCTTTGAGATAGGTTTAGCTCTTTATAGTGATTGCTGTAAATTTTGACATGATCTTTAGGAATTTAAAGGATTTGGGGTAAACAATTTAAATTCAAGTTTAATTTTAATTATTTGAAAAAGATTTGAAAATTAGAAGTAACTAGTATTTGATTGTTTTCCAAAATGATTTAGTAATATTGTTTGAATATATGATATTTATTAAACAATAATAAAAATTTAAAAGGATACAAACCAAATAATTTAAATAAGAAAGTATCTCTTATTTCTTTTTTTATTTCAATTTTGACAATAATGATACAAATATAAATATCAAACAAGTTTATCACAGAAACAAGTTACAATAAATAGGAAACTTTATTAAATAAAAGAACGATTTTACATAGATCCTTACAAAGTGAATAAATGAAAAATTACAAAAAAAATAAATAAAGAAAATCTAAACTATCTATCTATCTATTCCTAAGATACATATTGATCTTCAAAGCTTCTGTACCTATAAACAAAAAGGAATAAGAAGAACAGAGAAATCATTTTGTTAGTTTTACTCTCAGCTAGGAACAATAAGGTGCACTGTCACTTTTACCTTATTAAGTAAATAGAGCGGCAAGTTTCACCAATGTGTAGTATTTGTTCTTTCACAAAAAAAAAGCTTCAGCACAACATCATAAGCCAAAGTAAAAGGGGCAAGTTTCACCATATCAGAAAATAGTAAAAGGATAGATAGTTAAGTAGATTTCACTTGATCTGATCCAAAAAAAGAGGAGCGAGTGAAGCAACTCACTCATCTAAATGCATGCTATGTGTTGTCGACTAGCAGAGGGAGAAGGGAAGTATCAACACCACACTCGCACACAGCACAGAAGCACTACACATCACGTCACCAACACAGTCAGTTCTATCTCTCAAGAACACAACCAAAACACCAGCAGTTCTTGCTAGATATCCAACAGATCAACCAACCCATCTACACATAAATCCTATCATATCATCCACAAGATGGTGATATAAATGGAGGGGGTGGTTTAGGAGGACAACAAGGTAAAGCAGGATCTAGGAGGAGCAGGGCCACTTCCAGGAAGTGCAGAGCAAGGCCTAGGGAGAGGCCATAGTTCCAGAAGCAAGCCAGCAAGATCAATCACCACAGCAACGTCACCAACAACATCTGATTTGTGAGTTTTAAACAAGATCTTTATTTCTATTGATCTTATCCATTCCATGAGAACATGATTTGTTCTATAAAGGTTCTTCTCGGTAATACAGCCAAGTGAGGTGTATATTAATCCTTGAAGAAATCTAAACAACCAGGTATAAATACAATCAAATCCATAGCCAATATCTCAGCCTTTGGATCATTGATCTTGGATGGTACTCTCTAGTTTTATAACTAGATGCAAATGGATTCATGGATTAACCACTACTGGGCACATTCTAAGAATAGTAGCACCTCAGTAGTGGCTTCACCTCATAATTTTATCTTATAGAGTAAGAATCAACCATAACATTTCTTACAGAGTTTATCAAATCATTTCCCTAAAGCTATAGGAATCATTGTTTAGAACTATTGATCATGGAACACATGAAAAGGAAGACAGCAGATAAAAACATTTGTTTTTACCCAAAAGTGCCTCACAAGCATCATAGGCCAAGATATCTATTAAGTACAACACTGTATTTAATAGAAGTTCTTCAATGCTTGCAAGATGAGCGAATCCAAAGTATAATTTATGAAAATCTTAGCAATAAGCAGGAATTGTGTACCATTCATTGGATGGTGTCACAATAACCATGCCTATTAAGCAATCCATATACACAGGCTTCATAAACAAATCCTATCAAAGAAATGTTTAATCATTTTCCCAAAACAACAGTTAGGAATCATTTCTACCATCTACAAAGACTATCATAAGAATTCATCAGAGCACATTTGGATACCCAACTCTAATGCTTTCATACCAAAACATATCAACCAGGACTAATGAACTAATCTCAATCTAGATTCTAGCCATAGCATCACCAATCCAATACATGATAGTAAGAAGATTCAGATAACAGTTCACTGTCAGAGGCCACTGTCAACATCCATAATCACAATACAACAGTGAATTCTACACAACCTGGGTTCAATAGGTAATCACATAGAGCAGTTTCATCAACTTGAATAATCATTGTACCAAGGGAAGAACCCTAGCACAGAGGGATGAACCCTAGTACAGTGGACAACCCTAATTAGGGTTCACAATAAGCAAGCATACAAAGGGTAGCAAGGTGAGACAGTGAACAGAGAGGGAAGAAGAGGACAAACTCACTGGTGGTACTCGCAAGCTTTAGAAGAGGAAGCAGTACGACCGACAAGAGTGTACACGGCGGCACGGGGAGCACCGAAGGAGCTGCGACCCACGCCAAACTGCAAACACAGTGGCCATATGAACACGAGCGGCGCTGGCGGCACCACATAGACACCAGCGCACCAGAGTGGCACCACAGGAGCGGGGGATCACCAAATCACCGACGACACCGAACCCTAGGTTTCAGTATGGAGACGACATGAACGGAGGAGAGCTCTAGCATCGAATCGCACTAGACTAGTCGACACATCATCGTCGACTGAGTCATCTCGCGTCACGGCGGCGGCTGAGAAGGACAGAGGCGGACGGAATCGCACGACGACGGCGACGACACCATAGCGTCACGAAGGGGAACGGGAGAGAAGAATACGAGCGTGTGGGGAGAGAGAAGGGTACTAGGCCGGTCTGGGCCAGTACCACGTGAGTCTGGGGTTTGACCCAACCCAGATGGGCCAGGTCAGGGCTGGGTCAGCCTAGTGGGCCAGGTCAAGGCTGGGTCAGCCTAGTAGGCCAGGTCCAGGTTTTAAAGAAAAGACTTGAAACATTTTATTTAAATACCAAAATACCCCCTAGAACTAAATGAGCTCTAAGAAAATGAATAAAAATCCCCAAAATACTAATAATATATCCATGATTTCATAAAAATATAAAAAATGCAATAAAATTAACGCAGTTTATTTTAATAGAATAAAAATTAGTTTTAAGCTCTTATATTAAGGTATTGTATCAGAAAAATGATGAATATAATATTTACATAATTTTAGGAATTATCAGCTATTAACTTCCTTTATAATAAAGAAACTTTAAAACTTAAATAATGTGGGTAAAACACGCAAAGAAGATAAATAATAAATGATGCATTACATTACTATGCATAATCATTATTGCTTCTTTAAATATTGTCCTTACCGGGCAATAATGGTGTTTTGTAGAAATAGAAGCTCAGGATCAAGTGCAAGCATCCGACTGCACTATCTTGCAGTCACAAGGCAAGTTCATCACTTGCTCATGTCCTTTGATGAGTTTTATCAAAGTATTTGCAAATTGTGTGTCATCATATATGTTATAAAGAGAAGAAAGAAAATACTATTTTCTTAAATAAATAAAATCCTCTTGTCATCCTAAGTGATGGTAAGTATAAGATTGTCAATGGAACTTAGGGTTCCAATTGAAGTGAGATTCATCACATAGGAATTAATAAACCATGGCATCAGTGATTCTAGCACCGTATAAAACACGTTAACCATGAGATTTGGAATGGGACAAAGAAGTCAGCTGGATCTTCTTCCTTTCACATGAACGGATGACCTTATCGTGAAGCTGTAGGTTTCCTGTGAGGACTCAGCATGGGTGGGAACCCTTATGTCCCCGCGATAATGGTGTCTAGATTATCCGTGAGGGGCTGTTGGAGGTAGATCTGCCAATTCGGTGGGGGTTTCCAGGGACATGATATGCTCACTGGAGTCACCAAGGGTCGCCAAGGTTATATCTGCCTATATGGGGGTTAACGGAGGTATTCCTGCTTGGGGAGTCATGTTCCATGTGGGTTCATGATGGAGCTTGACGGGGAGGAACAGGTTGAAGCTGTCCTATCGATCCCCAGCAACGGCTCCAGAAAACTTGTTGGTGATTGACGTGGAGCACATCGTTGGAAACCCCAAGAGCAAGATGTGATGAGCACAGTAGAAAGTCTTACCTCAGTAAAGGCCGAGGTTATCGAACCAGTAGGAGAAAGGAAACGTCACACAGATGTTGCAAGCGACGCGGAGACCTGCGCAACACAAACCCAAGACTTTGACCCAATGAATCAGTGAGGTTGTCAAGATCACCGGTTTGCTGTAACAAAGGATTAAACGTATGGTGTGGAAGGTAATGGTTTGCAGCAAGTAAACAAGTAACAGTGGAAGATGCATCAATGGTAAAGATTGGACCGGGGTCCATAGTTCACTAGAGGTGCTCTCCTTAGATAAACAACATGGCATGAAGGGTAAACAAATTACAGCGGGGCAATTGACAGGAACTGAGCAAGGCATACCAATGCAATTACTAGCTAGAAAGATCATATGAAGTTGATTGGGCAATACAACAATATACATAGACCGTAATCCAACTGAATCTATGACTAGAATTCCACCTTCAGGTTATCATCCGAACCCCCTCCAGTATTAAGTTGCAAGCAACAGATAACTGCTTTAAGCAAAGTGTGTAAGGTAAACAGTCCACATGTTTCATGAACAAGAGACCATTGTTTTCTCCCTAGTAGCAACAACACATCCACAACCAAAGAGATTTCTGTCACTTCCCTTGGAAACTAGAGGCATGAACCCACTATTGAGCATAAATACTCCCTCTTGGAGTCACTAGCAACTACTCGGCCAAGATAGCTACTAACAACGGAGAGCATGCAAGATCACAAATAACACAGACATGATAGAATCATAAAGACAAAACCATTAATCAAATCAACATAATAACCTCAATATCCATCGGATCCCCGCAAACACAACATGCATGATTACAAATAGATTATATCTTGATCATGAACGGAGCTCACAAGATCTATACATGAAAGCACAAGGAGGAGATACAACCATCTAGATACAACATGGACCCATAGTCCAAGGTGGAACTACTCACGCATCATACCGGAGAGAAGGCCTCCGTGATGATCTCCCCTCCGACAGGGTGCCAGGAAGGACTTCAGATCCCCCCGATCTAGGAACGATGGTGGCGGCGACTGCAGACGGTTTCATGGAGATTTGATCGGGTGCTTAGGGTTTCTGCATCGGGGGATTCTTATAGGTGATGGGGGAGGCCGAGGAATCGGCCAGGGGCCCCACACCCTGCCTAGGCGCGGGCCCATCCCTAGCCGCACCTAGGGGGGTCTGGGTGCCCTGGCCCGCTTCTCCGTCTCCCCTCTAGACTTCTTGTTCCCCACGGAAAGTTATTGACTTTGACGTTTGTCCCGTCCAATTCCGAGAATATTTCCTTACTAGCTTTTCTGGAACCAAAAACAACAAAAATAGGCAACTGGCACTATGGCAACTTGTTAATAGGTTAGTACCAGAAAACATGTAAAAAGCACCTCAAAGTGTAGACAAAGCAAAACAAAGTAGATACTAACAAGCATGGAACATAAAAAATTATAGATACATTTCCGACGTATCAAGCATCCCCAAGCTTTACTCCTGCTCGTTCTCGATTAGGTAAGTGATAAAAGAATAGTTTTTTAGGTGACATGCACCCTCATAATGAAGATCTAACCATTTGCAAGCATTGAAAGCTGGGATCAAAGAACTCTAAACATGTGCATGAAAGATGGAGTTCTAACAATAGGACATAGTAACTACGCATGCAACATGAAAGGCTACAAACAAAGATCATGAATAACATGCATTGAAAAACATTTGTTTGTTTCACATACAGAAAACATAGCATAGTGGCAATCAGCTTGTCACTCATAGAGTAGCAATATAGATGCATAGGACACCTTCAAAGTTCACAAGGATGACTAGAAACAAGTAGCACAAGAACAAGTAATATAACAATATGCATCAATCAATAAGCTTTGGGACACTGCACATAAAACTAAGAATGGCAACCATGCTCTCTTAATGGTGCCTAAAGGTAGGAGGTGGAGACTCAATAATGGTGAAGAAAGGCCTTTTTGTAAAGGAAGTAGGGATTTCAATTTCAAAAAAATCTTCCAAAAATTATGGTACTTGTTAGCTTTCAGCCCTCATTGCCCCTATCATAAGCATCTTGAAGTGATTAAGGTTACAATGAACTAACTATGGAGTATATGCTTGACAAAGTATAAGTTATCAATCTCAAGTCCCTTGAATACGAGGGCCACAGATCATGCTACTCAACTTTAGTCAGCTGTAAGTTCTTGTCATTGTAAGTATTTGCATATCATAGAGAACCGCCAATGGGGTACCCCTTGAACATGGAACAAGAGCTATCCCATAACCAAAATGACAAGGCAAGCAAACAATGAGCATCTCAGCGATCTTTTTATTTACTATATGCATAGCTTTTTATTGAGGATGCTTCATAGATATCTCACTATGGTGATGCTACAAGTTTCCACCATGATTAGGCATGGCTTAGGCTAGCGGGCCAGGCGTTTCTCTAACACAGAATACAAACTCCATGGACTTACAAGCTTCCACTTTATTTCACATCGGTGACATCCATAGACAAAAGAGCATGATATCAACTGAGTACAAAGTACAAGTGCAATGTTGAAAACGTTCCCCATGACAGCATGGTTCTGCTAATTCCAACATATAAGTGCAAGCATATACAACATAGACGTCACAATGGTTCAAGTTTATTAGGTGCAAGGAATATAAAGTGTTCCATCAAGTTTGTGAGGGCTTTAATCACTAAGTTTTCACATAACAAAATAGTTTTAATTGGAAGATAGCTGCAAAAAGAATATACTTGGAATGGTGTAACACACCATGCATATGAGTTTATAGTGAAAAATTTGGAATAACTTGGTTTCTTGGGAGTTGGAAGCATGATTAGAGCTTACTCATACAAGTGGAGGCTAGCAAAAGACTGGGAGCAACCAACTAAGAGAGAATAATGTCCATAATCATGCAGATCAACAAAGCATTACTAATCAAAGCATAGAGTGGTACTACAAGTTGAGGACTAAATGATCATAGAGGCTATGGTGACTTGTCATAGTCATAACATGGTGTGAGCATGTGCCAAGTCAACCCAAACAAAGCATCAAAGGAGAATACCACAATACTATGCTTTTGCATGCTAAAACAACGCATAATTTCTTCAAGGCACACTAAGCAATCCCAATTGTTTGGAACAAGACATGTACATCAATAATCACTAAGCATAAGGTTAAAACAACACCTAGCATGTCATGCCAAAGTCTAAGTCACAGTCAATGCAAGCTCCTCTTGCACTTATAAGCAAGAACTTACTACTCCTTTTCAACACCAAGCAAACTGATTTGCAAAACAACACAGCGAGAGCGGGGGTCCAAACTACTTTATTCAAGCAAACTAAACAACCTAAGCAAAGCAAACAAAAACTAAGACGTTCCAAGAACAACAGAACTGTGCATGAAACAATAAAATCGAAGTGTCTAGACAGACCTGAGCTTTTTATTGATGAAGAAGGGGATGCCTTGGGCATCCCCAAGATTTGACGCATGTACCTCTTGGATATTTATTGGGGTGAAACCATGGTGGTATCCCCAAGATTGAGCTTTTGTCCATTATTCATCTCATTGCATCATTCTCTCTCGACACCTGAATTTTTTTCCTTCATACAAAACTTCACACAATCTTCATTAGCAACATTAGTTTATTCAAAAGATATTAGACCTTTGGCAAAGCTTTGGAACAACAAGGCTTTTCACTAAAAACACAAGCTACTGTAGTAACTCCTTAAAAAATCTCAATTCCCCCAAAGAGAACTAAAAAGAAATCAATAAGAAGCAAATGCAAATAATGGCAGAAATCTGTCAGAACAGACCAGCAGGTAGAAACCGATTTTTTCGAACATCCTCTGTTGCTCAAATAAAAAATTGTTGAACTAACAAAAGTTAGTTAACATACTGGGGGATTTATTTGTAAAATTTGAGATCAATCCGAGTTACATAGACTCCTCACGATTTTTTTTGGAGGACAGAAATCTGTTTCGGGACAGTAACTCCCCAAATCTTACTTTCCTCTCATTAGAGGTCATTCTTGGCACAAAAAGCAAACAAAAATGATAAGGAGAGGTCATTACTAAAGTAATAACTTACAAAACCCAAGGAAACTCTTGGGTTATCTCCAAACAAGTACTTTTCTTTAACGCCTTTAAGTTAGGCACAAGAAGCAAGAAGAATCAAGTATTTTTAAATGAGGAAGCATTAACATCAAACCTTGCTTTCAAAGGAGGAGAAAAAAACAACTTCTCTCTCCTCATAGGGAAGTGTTTAAAACCTTTCTTGAATGGAAAATAATATTTGATGGTGCCTTCTTTCATATCAATGATGGCACCAACTGTTCTAAGAAAAGGTCTTCCCAAAGTAATAGGACAAGAAGCATTGTATTCAACATCCAAAACATAGAAATCAACAGGGACATAAGCATTATTAACCATAATGAGAACATCATTAATACTCCCCATGAGTTTCTTCTTAGCATTATCATTGAGTGAGACATCTAAATAACAATCTTCCAATGGTGGCAAATTAAGCATTTCATAAATCTTCCTAGGCATAATAGAGACACTAGAACCAAGATCACATGAAGCTTTGAGATCAAAGTCATTCACTTTTATATTAATAATGGGTTCCCAACTATCTTCTACTTTCCTAGGAATAGAAGCTTTGTGTTTTAGCTTCTCTTCCTTAATTTTCATAAGAGCATCTGTAATGTGTTTGGTGAAAGCAACATGCATATCACTAGCATCAGGACTTCTAGCAAGCTTTTGTAGGAACATAATCACTTCAGAAATATTGCAACCATCAATATCAAAGTCAAACTTAGCATCACTAGTAGTGGACTCAATAGGCTTAGGCATAGTAGGAGGAGGAACAGAGACTAGTTGTGGTTTAGTGATGATAGTGCACACACTATTGTTTCTATCAATTTCAGCTTCCCTTTCCCAACTAGCATGAAGTTGAGCTAACAGCCTAACATTTTCAGCAATAGTAACTTGTATGGAATGAGCAGTGGCAAGGGTATTTTCCATAGTTTCACGTTTAGCAGCCATTTTATTAATCAAGGAGGACTGAGCTTCAGACAAAGAGGATATATTTTGCTCAGCACTCAATTTTTTTTGACTGTAAACTAGGAATTTCTCTATTCAGATTCTCAAGCCGATGACTAATGTTTTTCATGATAATAGATTGTTCCTACATAGTTTTAGTGAAAATCTTATTTTGCTCATATTGTATCTGCATAAAATTCTTAGTGGATCTCTCTACTTTTAGAATCCTTTCTTCACTAGGCATTCCAGACCTACCATGATAAACATTTCCACTAGGAGGATAAGGCCTATAATTGCCATAAGTATTGTTGCCAAAATTGTTGTTTCTAATGAAGTTCACATCAACTTGCTCTTCTTGAGTAACTGTGGCATCCCGCAAAAACCACTACTAGAAAATCGCGTTGTTTTTGTGCATCGCATCATCATGACATCATCATTGACTAAAACTATTTTGTTCAAACCTACTTTTTCTTTCTACAAAGATCCCTCTCTATTTCAAAATAATCCCCGGACCCTTCCAGATATTTTGTTTGTCTAAAAATAATATTGCACAAGTCTTTTAAACAATGCATAAAATTTTATATTAATTTTTAGGGGGCAGCCAAACCGGGCCGATCCGACCCAGTCGGCCACCCCTAGATCAAACCAGTCCACCTAAACCCTTTTTCCTACCTAGTCCTAATCTACCCAGCCCCCTCCACCTCACCCTGACCAATGCCCTCTCGCCACCTCACCTCTCCTCTACCTGTTCCTTGAATATTCGCGCTATCCACATCCGGGAGGATTATGGGACCCCCCTGAGCTAGAGCTTGATTCATTCTTATTTCTTGGGGCCACAAACTAGTTTGAGGTTTTATTTAATATCCTGTACTTATGCCATGCTTTACTGCTTTATTTACGATTGTGCGAGGAGCACCTGTACTGTTTAGGATCGGGACACGATTTCGTGGTATCGACAAGCCCAGTTTTGGGTTCCCAGTCGTTTACAGCCGTCCACCCAAACCTTGGGTCCGTCTCGGAGTCAGCTAACTTTGTTGCGGGTGTACTCAATGGGGTGGCCCCCTGAAATATTTCTGAATCCTGTGATTGCTTTGTCGTGAAGGCCTCGTTGGGTTTTGATTTGGTTTTTCCGAGGTTGATCGAGTGTGTGTTTCTATTTGTGCACCCCTGCAGGGTAAAACTTTCTGAAAGCCGTGTCCGCGGTTATGGACGACTTGGAGCACAGTATCTCGATCATAGACAACTATAACTAAAGTAGTGCTATAAATTTGACTCTATAATGACTAGTAATCAGCTTCACTATAATGGAATGGCTAAATAAAACTGCCAACAAATGCTTGTTTGGGTTGTCGCTTGCGACCATTGTATCTGACTAGTAAGTATTGCAACTACAACGGAATGGCTAAATAAAAGTACCAACAACTACTGGGTTTTGGGGTTATCTCATGCTATTTGTATCTGATTAGTAAGTGTTGCAACTATAACGGAATGGTTAACTAAAAGTGCCCACTGCTTATTTTATCAGGACGACTATCTATACCTGACTAGTAATTGCTGCAACGATAACTGAATAAATAAAACTGCCAACTGTGTGAGTTTCTCGGTTGACTTCCTCGTTTGGTCTCGAGGGGGAAATACCAGGATGGGTATGTTTGGTGGTAGTATCCGGTTGGTTACGAATAGGTCATTCTTACCCCTCTCTGATAGCCGCCAGTTATCTCGAGTTTCTATAGGTTGTTCAGTGCATGCCGCGCTGCCGCTCAGTCCATCATACCTATGTAGGCGAGGACCGCCGAATTCTAGTCTCGCCGTAATCGCCTCTCGATCGACCTCTCTTTCTTTTCCGTTGCCCTTCGTCGGCACCCCTTTTGTTTAAGCAGGTTTTGAGATCGACGTCGTTAGCAGGGTTACCCTTCCGGCTTGGCCTGGGTAGGGTTATGGACGCCATTGGTTATTCTTCAGGGCTCTTAGCTCAATTTGCATCTTGTCCGTACTCGGACGCTGTATCGTTTTCAAAGTGATTTGGATCTTTGTATATTATATCTGTATTCTTGACTCATTGAGTCGCTGCTGTATATATATCTGTTCTGTGGGTCCCATCGAGGACTGTTGTGTAATGTTATTACTTCGTTTTCCACCCGCACGAAAGTGCCTGGTGGGCACCTTTGAATCGTTTCTATGCGGGTTTGGCGGGTTTCGCTAAAACTTGCATAGGGCCGATTCTGAGGGTGTTACAGAGTGGTATCAGAGCTCAGCAGTTACGATACCCCACGAGTCCAGCCTGTAGGATAACCTATCTAACGGCCGAAGTAGAGTGTCAAAACTATTTTTGCAAAATCGGTTGGATAGTTCTGATTAGGTCTGATTTTACTCCTTACCCCTCTGCTGCTCTCCTCTCACCTCTGCGTGATTTGAATCCGCTCTCTTCTCTCTCTTCGAGTCCAGGATTTCTCGTGGTTGGGTTCCGTCGTACCTTCAGGGTTTCGCTTCCTCCTTTGATAACGGTGTTCTACCATCCGGTGTTCATGCTGCCTGAGGAATCCGTCTACTGTGGTACCATTCTTTGTTCCTTGTTTGTGCCTTCCGGTGTTTTCCGACACGACGACATCATCTACGCCAGATCCGATGCAGAGTCTGCATCACTCCTTGTTTCTGAACCTCGTTTGTCGAGATCTTCAATCTGAATTCCGAGAGTTGGTTGCATAATTCGCCTATTCGTGTGCAGAGTAATGGTTTGGGTGCGCGATGGACTGATCACCATCCGACTACTCTTATCATTCGCTCTTGCACATTGAATGGTGAATCATTGCAGTTAGACTCCTTCCGCGGAAGTTAGAGGTGGCTTTACCCTTTTGAGACCTTTACCTTCATGTTTGTTTCTCCGGAGTGTTCTCTCGACGAATGGGGAACAATCCTTGTTGGTGGTGTCGCTATTTTCCAGCTGAGAAAGAACCCTTGTTAGTGGTGTCGCGAGGATCTACACGAAGTGCGAAGGATCAGATCGTCGGCCTTCTTCCCTGTACCATGAGGCGGATCTCGAGGGCGAGATCCATTGTTAGTGGTGTCGAATTGTGGCATCCTGCAAAAACCACTACTAGAAAATCGCGTTGTTTTTGTGCATCGCATCATCATGACATCAGCATTGACTAAAACTATTTTGTTCAAACCTAATTTTGCTTTCTACAAAGATCCCTCTCTATTTGAAAATAATCCCCGGTTTGTCTAAAAATAATATTGCACAAGTATTTTAAACAATGCATAAAATTTTATATTAATTTTTAGGGGTCAGCCAAACCGGGCCGATCCGACCCAGTCGGCCACCCCCAGATCAAACCGGTCCACCTAAACCCTTTTTCCTACCTAGTCCTAATCTACCCAGCCCCCCTCCACCTCACCCTGACCAATGCCCTCTCGCCACCTCACCTCTCCTCTCTCCCCCACCCAATCCCACGCTACCACCTCACCCACACCACTCCCTCTCACCAATCCCACCGCCACCTGGCCCACCTCCTCTCTCACCCCCACACCCGCTCGCACGAGCCACCCCGGCCCCTCCACAAGACGCTCACACGCACGCCTGCCCCTGGGTCCCACCACACTCAGCCCCACTCCCGCAGCCTCCTCTCTTCTGTCCTCTGCCCCACCACGCGACCCCTTCTCCTCCTCTCCTCGCCAGTGCCCGCCAGCCCGCCTCGGCCGCCCTCCTCCGCCTCGTCGCCCTGCACCACCACGCCCCGCCGCCGACCTCCCTCCTCCACCTCTACCGCCTCTTCCTGCGAGCCCGCCTGCCCCGACCCGGGCGTTCGGCCATTGGCCGGAGTCCGCCCGCCGCCGCCGTCTGGCTTCAGCGCTCCGCCTGTCCCGTGGCTCCTGTCGCCCGGCCTGCCTCGCCCCGAGGCCGGGTCCTCCTTGACTCCGGCCGCCTGCGCCCCCTCTTCTTCGTGCCCCATCGCCGCTGCCCTCCCCTCTGCTCAACCTGCGTTCCCGTCCGCCTCGAGGCTGAGCCTCACGCTCCCCATCAAGCATGCTGCAGCCAGGACCTGGGCATTCTCGCCCCTCCCCTCCGCCTGCATCCCAAACAGCGCCCCGCCGCCCAAGATCCTCTGGATACCGCCGGCCTTCTCTCTCCTGCCCCTCCTGCAGAGCTCCTCTGCACCGCGGCCGTGAGCCCTTCTCCGCCCGGCTGTCCTTGCCCTGGCGCACGCCTCCTCGCTAGATGAGATTCTCCTCTGGCCCTTCCTTGAAGCGCCATCCTCGAGCATGTCGTCCTCCGCTGCCCCGGTAGCCTCTGCCTCTACATCTTCTAGTTTCTAGGAAGGGCACCACTCGTCCATCCTCCTTATCGCTGTCCAAGGCTCCGGATGGCCCTAGTTTTCCTAGATGTCGGTCGTTCTTCGGTGGGGGATGTGATGCGTGTCATGTGGACACTACGTTCGGCCGAGGATTGTTGGCATGTCACCGGTGTTCCACGCTAGATGTTGCGGGCTATCACCACGACCTCTCAAAGACATGTCTTCGTCAAGTTGACCAACGTCTAGGGCCACATCCTCAAGACCAACTTTGACCCGGGAGAATCCGATGGACCACCGACACCGGAACCAAGTCCTCCGTCAACAGCCGAAGCTGAAAACCCAAGATCTTCCTCAAGGGCGACAAGCTCATCGAGACGAGAACCCTAAGATCCACACAAGACCATCAGCGCCGGACTCGAGTCTAGCACCGTCACCCAAGACCTTTTGGCGTCGGAGATGGGTTTGACACCGACCATCTAAGCTCTCCTTCACAAAAACCGCAAGATCTTCACGGTACGCCAAGTTCGCCATCATGGCAAGTCCAAACCCGGAGACCCCGATGCCTTCGACACGGAGCACCGAGGATGCCTTTATGGGACGCCAAGACACCGTCGAACCCCGAAGACCGAACCCCGTGGACCGACATGATCTTCTTCACGGATACGATAAGTACTCCCTCGAGGATGCCAAGTTCTTCACCCCGAATGCCAAGACCGACTTGATGGCTCGGACCCGACAAGATCTTCGCAACGACAAGATCAACACCGACGCAGAACGCCAAGTCCTTCTTCCCGGAACGCCAAGCTCGTCATCTTGTATCCGACCTTCGAAGGCCGATCCCGTCGAACCCTGAACCCTGAGCCCCTGTCGGACCTCGGACCCTCGGATCCACCAAGTTCGCTGAACCCCGATGTGTGAACCTTTTCCCGAGCCCCTATTTTATAAATGATATATCTGATGCATATTAAATTGTTCATGCATGCATACTTGTCTGTGGTTTGGGGGCCTTATGCCGATTCACCTAAATTAAATATGGGGCCATATGCGGACAAATCTAGTCTTATATTGGCCTCGTTTAAATTTGTGTAGCGAACCGGTAACTTATCTTGCCCTGTTATTACAACATTTAAATTGCGGGGTATCTAAACAACATGAACCACCTAAATATTTGTCGGTACCCCGGTTCCGCTTAATCTGGCCTAATTGCACCGCATATTTACCATGCCATGCATCATACATGCATCATGCCCAATCTTTTGTCGTAGTATTAAATATTGCATACGGTGTTTATTCTAGTGTTTTGCTTCTTCGCGGATAAGGCCGTTGAGTTTATGTGAGCTTCGCCCCAATCTTCGGATGAACCTTCGGCAATGTTTTCAGGCGAGCATCTCCCCCTTTCTACTTATCTTACTTTTATAGTATTTATTCCCTCCTGTTGATCTATTGCTATCTGCGTCGCGATGCTCTAGTTTTTCGTACCGTGATATCCCGTGCAGCCTTATATTGCCTTGGACACCACCTATTACCTGTTGTTTGGTAGATAGTTGGACTTGCGCGTCGTAGTCGCTTGCTCAAGTTCTGTTGCGTGTCGTCCAGTACCACAGTTGTTGGAGTGTTGCTGCATGTTTAAGGTTGGGGATGATCATGGCTTTCATTATCGTTTACTTTAATTACTGTTTAACAACTAAAATTGAAGTAGGTAAGCAGAGGCACAGGTGGGCAATAGATGTTATTTGGTTGTTAACCGTCCACTTGTGTCCCGTAGGACCCCGAGTACTTGATACCTGTTCCTTGAATATTCGCGCTATCCACATCCGGGAGGATTATGGGACCCCCCTGAGCCAGAGCTTGATTCATTCTTATTTCTTGGGGCCACAAACTAGTTTGAGGTTTTATTTACTATCCTGTACTTATGCCATACTTTACTGCTTTATTTACGATTGTGAGGAGCACTGTCTGTTAGGATCGGGACACGATTTCGCGTATCGACAAGCCCAGTTTGGGTTCCCAGTTGTTTACCCGTCCACCCAAACCTTGGGTCCGTCTCGAGTCAGCTAACTTCGCTATGGTGTACTCAATGGGTGGCCCCTGAAATATTTCTGAATCCTGTGATTGCTTTGTCGTGAAGGCCTCGTTGGGTTTTGATTTGGTTTTTCCGAGGTTGATCGAGTGTGTGTTGCTATTTGTGCACCCCTGCAGGGTAAAACTTTCTGAAAGCCGTGTCCGCGGTTATGGACGACTTGGAGCACAGTATCTCGATCATAGACAACTATAACTAAAGTAGTGCTATAAATTTGACTCTATAATGACTAGTAATCAGCTTCACTATAATGGAATGGCTAAATAAAACTGCCAACAAATGCTTGTTTGGATTGTCGCTTGCGACCATTGTATCTGACTAGTAAGTATTGCAACTACAACGGAATGGCTAAATAAAAGTACCAACAACTGCTGGGTTTTGGGGTTATCTCATGCTATTTGTATCTGATTAGTAAGTGTTGCAACTATAACGGAATGGTTAACTAAAAGTGCCCACTGCTTATTTTATCAGGACGACTATCTATACCTGACTAGTAATTGCTGCAACGATAACTGAATAAATAAAACTGCCAACTGTGTGAGTTTCTCGGTTGACTTCCTCGTTTGGTCTCGAGGGGGAAATACCAGGATGGGTATGTTTGGTGGTAGTATCCGGTTGGTTACGAATAGGTCATTCTTACCCCTCTCTGATAGCCGCCAGTTATCTCGAGTTTCTATAGGTTGTTCAGTGCATGCCGTGCTGCCGCTCAGTCCACCATACCTATGTAGGCGAGGACCGCCGAATTCTAGTCTCGCCGTGTACTGGCCTCAGTACTGACCTCTCTCTTTCTTTTCCTTTGCCCTTCGTCGGCACCCCTTTTGTTTAAGCAGGTTTTGAGATCGACGTCGTTAGCAGGGTTACCCTTCCGGCTTGGCCTGTGCAGGGTTATGGACGCCATTGGTTATTCTTCAGGGCTCTTAGCTCAATTTGCATCTTGTCCGTACTCGGACGCTGTATCGTTTTCAAAGTGATTTGGATCTTTGTATATTATATCTGTATTCTTGACTCATTGAGTCATTGTATATATATCTGTTCTGTGGGTCCCATCGAGGACTGTTGTGTAATGTTATTACTTCGTTTTCCACCCGCACGAAAGTGCCTGGTGGGCACCTTTGAATCGTTTCTATGCGGGTTTGGCAGGTTTCGCTAAAACTTGCATAGGGCCGATTCTGAGGGTGTTACAGTAACCAAAGAGGATAAGGGAACACTATTAGGATCTAAAGGAGCTTTCCCATTAACAAGAATAGCCATAATAACATCAATCTTATCACTCAAAGAGGAAGTTTACTCAATAGAATTTACCTTCTTACCATGTGGAGCTCTCTCAACATGCCATTCAGAGTAGTTAACCATCATATTATCAAGGAGTCTTGTTGCAGCACCCAAAGTGAGGCCCATGAAGGTACCTCCAGCAGCTGAATCTAACAAGTTTCTTGAGGAGAAGTTCAAACCTACATAAAAAGTCTGGATAATCATCCAAGCAGTGAGTCCATGAGTGGGGAAATTCTTAACGAAATATTTCATTCTTTCACAAGATGGAGCAACATGTTCACTATTAAGTTGTTTAAATTTCATAATGTCACTTCTCATAGATATAATCTTAGCAGGAGGATAGTACTTTCCAATAAAAGCATCTTTGCATTTAGCCCAAAAATCAATACTATTTTTAGGCAAAGATAGCAACCATTCTTTAGCTTTTCCTCTCAAGGAGAAAGGGAAAAGCTTGAGCTTAATAATATCTCCATCTACATCCTTATACTTCTGCATCTCACAAAGTTCAACAAAGCTATTGAGATGGGCAGCATGATCATCAGAACTATCACCAGAAAATTTCTCTCTCATCACAAGATTCAACAAAGCAGGCTTAATTTCATAAAAGGTAGCATCATGAGCAGGTGGAGCAATAGGTGTGCTAAGGAAATCATTGTTGTTGGTGCTAGTGATGTCACACAACTTGGTGTTCTCAGCAGAGTTCATTTTGGCAAAGGTGGACAAGCCAAAAATAGCAGCAACAGCTAGAGCAGGAACTATTTTTTTTTGTGTTTTTGAATAAAGAAAGCAAACCAAAGTAGACTGTTTTTGTTTTTTTTTTGGAAATAGGCAAACAAAACCAAGCAAAATAAACTAAGCAAACTAAAAACAAAGTAAAGAGAAAGTAAGTGAAGGACTCCCCTAGTGAAGACGTCCTTAGCCTCCCTAGCAACGGCGCCAGAAAACTTATTGATGGAGCTTGATGGGGAGGAAGAGGTTGAAGCTGTCCTGTCGATCCCCGGCAACGACGCCAGAAAACTTGTTGGTGCTTGACATGGAGCACTTCGTTGGAAACTCCAAGAGCAAGGTGTGATGAGCACAGCAGCAAGTCTTCCCTTAGTAGAGGCCGAGGTTATCGAACCATAAGGAGGAAGGAAACATCACACTGGTGTTTCAAGCAACGCGGATACCTACACAACACAAACTCAAGACTTTGTCCCAACGAATCAGTGAGGTTGTCAAGCTCACCGTTTTGCTGTAACAAAGGATTAAACGTACTGTGTGGAAGGTAATGGTTTGCAGCAAGTAAACAAGTAACAGTGGAAGATGTATCAATGGTAAAGATTGGACCGGGGTCCATAGTTCACTAGAGGTGCTCTCCTTAGATAAACAACATGGCATGAAGGGTAAACAAATTACAACAGGGCAATTGACAGGAACTGAGCAAGGCATAACAATGCAATACTAGTCAGAAAGATCCTATGATATTTGATTGGGCAATACAATAAGATACATAGACCGCCATCCAACTGCATCTATGACTAGAAGTCCACCTTCAGGTTATCATCCGAACCCCCTCCAGTATTAAGTTGCAAGCAACAGACAACTGCTTTAAGCAAAGTGTGTAAGATAAACAGTCCACATGTTCCATGAACAAGAGACCGTTGTTTTCTCCCTAGTAGCAACAACACATCTACAACTAAAGATATTTCTGTCACTTCCCTTGGAAACTAGAGGCATGAACCCACTATCGAGCATAAATACTCCCTCCTGGAGTCACTAGCAACTACTCGGCCAAGATAGCTACTAACAATGGAGAGCATGCAAGATCACAAACAACACAGACATGATAGAATCATAAAGACAAAACCATTAATCAAACCGACATAATAATCTCAATATCCATCAGATCCCCGCAAACACAACATGCATGATTACAAATAGATTAGATCTTGATAATGAATGGAGCTCACAAGATCTATATATGAAAGCACAAGAAGGAGATACAACCATCTAGCTACTACATGGACCCATAGTCCAAGGTGGAACTACTCACACATCATACCAGAGAGAAGGCCTCCGGGATGATCTCCCCTCCGGCAGGGTGCTAGGAAGAACTTCAGATCCCCCGATCTAGGGACGATGGTGGCGGTGGCTACAGACGGTTTCATGGAGATTTGATCGGGTGCTTAGTGTTTCTGCATAGGGGGCTTCTTATAGGCGAAGTGGGAGGCCGAGGAGGCGGCCAGGAGCCTCACAGCCTTCCTAGGCGCGGGCCCACCCCTGGCCGCGCCTAGGGGAGTCGGGGCGCCCTGGCCCGCTTCTCCGTCTCCCCTCTGGACTTCTTGTTCCCCACGGAAAGTTATTGACTTTGATGTTTGTCCCATCCAATTCCGAGAATATTTCCTTACTAGCTTTTCTGGAACCAAAAACAGCAGAAAACAGGCAACTGGTACTGTGGCAACTTGTTAATAGGTTAGTACCAGAAAACATGTAAAAAGAACCTCAAAGTGTAGACAAAGCAAAACAAAGCAGATACTAACAAGCATGGAACATCAAAAAATATACATACGTTTCCGACGTATCAGGTCACGAAGAAGGACGGTGATTGGCTTGGATCATCTACTAAGCCCCACCTCACGGAGTTGTGGACGGGAAAGTATGCCCGGTTGTGCAACAAGGATTTGATCTCTTATGGATAAAGCAACGTACCTCTGCAGAGTATAAGAACTGTAACTTGTTAATCCCTGCTCCGGGAAGAAACTGCGAACATCGCAGGAAAAAAACTCCATGAAGTTATGCTCAACCTGTGAAGGCTGATGGGCATAGTTTTTATATTAAAATAAATCTTTGAAGAAATATTTATGAAAACTGCATAGTACCAAGGACTGACAGTCCGAGGTGGTAGATAGAGTATCAAACTTTCCACCTTGCATATAATGAACTTGCTGGGTAACGTTGTTACCCACTCTTTCCTTGGTTCCCCTACTTAGACTCTAAGGAGCTAGAAGACACTCCAATGTACGACACTGAAGGACAAGAGGATGTCTTCTACGAGGAACCATACCTGTACGGAGGAGTGGAAGGGGTGGACTACGAAATACGCTATGGAATGGAGGGCAATGAGTCTGAGTAGTTGCCTTAATTAGATAGTAATCCAGATGAGCCGAGCAGCACCAAATATATATAATAAGTTGTTGAGCTTAATTCTAGTTATGAGTTTGAAACTTGAATCTTCCACTGAAACTACTTAAGTTTGGTTTGTAAGTTCAAATAACTTGAAGTACTGATCTTTGGTCTTGTAATAATAATAATGTGTGTATGTTTATAATATGGACCTACAATATTTCTGTTGTACCACTCCGAGGGATGTGATATTTGTGAAACAGTATTCTATGAGTGTCATATCAACGACTATAGGGTACTACATAAGCAATGGTATGCTGGGTCAGCGCAAGTACGTTGCCAACGATGGAGAGGATGAGGAGGACGAAGATTTGGTCAAGGTTGATGCTGCAAACGTGAAACCGAAGGCGAGAAGAACTAGCAACTACACTAAGATCGAAGATGTGACATTGTGCCATGCTTGCGCGCAAGTGGGGATGGATGCTGTGTCCAACGCGAACCAAACAGGCAAGCGTTATTGGCAACGCATCGAAGATAAATTTTGCAAGCTCTTGCCTCGTCTAAAATAGCTGATGTATCGATCGTACCGATCCCTGCAAGGCCGTTGGGACGTGATCAAGCCATCGTGCAACCAGTGGTCAGCGGCAATGGATCAAACCACCTTGCACCCTCCAAGTGGAGCAACTATCGATCAATATGTGAGTGCATTGTCTATCCTCGTTTTGTTTTGTGACTCAATCTTTGTTTTGTGAATACATGACAACATTGCCTCTGACCGGTACAAGGACATGACCGACAGCAAGGGCAAGAGCTTTGCATTCAAACATTTTCACGATATGCTCAAACTTCTGCCCAAGTGGCAATTGAGGGACCAAGAAATAGGACCCAAGAAAGGGGCAATGGTGAAGATGGATGATAGTGACGAGGAGGTACCAAGAAACAATGACAAGCCTGAGGGAAACAAGAAGGCCAAAGAGAGGCTCAAGATTGAGGACGAGGCATCATTGTTTAGGGATAAGTTCGATCAAATGATGAAGTCCAAGGAGACAATGACAATGAAGACATTGGAGGCAAAGATGATCATCACCGAGAAGAAGAAAGAGGTGAAGCTTGAAAAGGTTGAAGCTACCCGAGAAGAATCAAGGCACAAGGTAGAGTTGGATGCCATGAAGATCGAGGTGAAGAAAACCAAGGAAATGAAGGAACTCTTGGCCGAAGAGAGGTAGATCATGATGATGTCCACAAAGGACATGAATGAGCAACGATTGAAGTGGTGGAAGAAGGCCACGGCGGATATCACGGAGAGAAGAAGGATAGCTCGTGAAAAAGGCAAGTGGTGGTTCATCGGCTACTCAACAAGGTGGTGTCTCCGTTGAGCCTCGTGAGAATGCTTGATTTGGGTGGTTACTAACTATGAACTATGCATTGGTTGTTAACTATGGTCTCTTTTGGTATGAACTGTCGCGGAAATTTGATGTAAAAACTATGAACTATTTATCGGTTGTTTGCATTTCGATTGTAATGTTTTACTATTTGATTTTCTGTCTAAAATCCTTGTTTACGGGTTCGGACAATGCTGACGAATATTATGTTTTGCAAGTTTCATTTGCAGGAACCGATCCACGCCAATATTTTCCCGACCTCCAAAACCCGTTTACCACGACCTACACTCGCGTTTTCAATTTTCACGAGTACAAGGACTAGTAGAGATGCTCTCATGTAGTTTTTTTTTTCTCAAAACCGAAAACTGTCGGTTCTCAGTTTAGACGGGTTCACGGTGTTTGCTAGAGATTTTCGTAGAAAACGGAGAAGCAGCAAGTCAAGCAAGAAGACTCGTGTAGTGCAACCGCAAATGGTCTTTGCTGCTGCTGGTAGTAGCCGCAGCTGTCCAAACAAACCATGAGATGAGACTTATAATCCATCTGCCTTGTTGTTGATCTGAAGGTCCAAACAATCTACATGTAAAGATTCAACAATGATCACAACGTACTTTCTAATAACTTTCCCGTCATATAATCAACGGAGTAATAGTTAGCATATATCGTTAACATTTGCACGCCCAGTACCAAATTTCCACCTTCCAAAATATTAAGGGACCACGTTGATCCATCCTCACTTTGACGACCCTATGCTGTGAGTCATTTCTTGATCAAGTCGGCGGTGAAGGTGACGCCGGTGGACGGCAGCCAAGCGAGGCCGTCGATGAACCGCCGCACGGTGAAGCGGCTGGCCCATTTCGGGTCCATGATGACGTGGTACCCAGGCCACTTCACCCGCCCGGCGAGCCCGGCGCCAGGCCCGAAGTTCCTGTACTCACCGTAGAACAGCGTGCTGAGGCCGGCGTCCCCGGCCCACTCCAGCCACCCGCGCGCGCGCACGCCGGCGCCGATGTACGACTCCATGACCACAACCCGCGAGAACGGCTTCCACGGCCGGCCGAGGTAGGTCGGGTACTTGGCCTCCACGACGCAGTTGTGGATGGAGAATCCCGTGTTCTGGTTCGGGTCCTTCCGGCCCTGCGCCGTGACGCTCCCGGTCTGCCCCGGCGCCAGTGCCAGCGTGGCGAGGGTGGTGCGCTGGATGACGGCGATGCCGTTGCCGAAGACGAAGTCGACGGTGCCGGACACGCGGCAGTCGCGGTAGAACTGGCGGAGCGAGTGCGCGTACAGCGTGTCCTGGTGACCCTCGACGGAGATGCGGAAGAAGGCCGAGCGGTCCGAGTCCACGCGCAGCGCCACCGCCTGGTGCGCCGCCGGCCCCGCCGTGTTGCGGATCGTCAGGTCCCGCGCCATGAATCCTGCGCCAGATACGGCTGCGTACACGCAAAGTGACATCATCATCTTTAGCTTTTGTGCATGGTCAAGTAACGTGACAGAATATTGGACTTACCGACGGTGGCGCTCCGGAACGTGGTCCAGCCGCTGGAGAAGCTCCGGCTGCCGGTGATGACAGTTTCCCCCATGCCCTCGCCGACGATCGCGATGTTGTTCTTCTTCTTCTTCACGTCCACGTTCTCGTAGTACACCCCACGCTTCACGTAGATGACGTACCTCCTCCTGCTGTGGTTCGGCGCGCGCGCCACCGCCTCGCCGACGGACCGGTACCTCCCGCTCCCGTCCTGCGCCACCACCACGTCCACGCGCATCGGCTTCTTCCGTCCGGACCGTCCATGGGCGCGCGCTTTCTCCGAGATCTCCTCGTTGATGCCGCCGGCGATGTCCTTCACCCACGGAGGCAGCTCCGAATCGGCGCCGGGCGCCGCCGTGTCGTTCTTTCCGTGCTGGCGCAGCGGCATGATGCTGCGCAGCCGCCTGTGCATTGCGAGGAGGTTGCTGACCAGCTGCGTCAGCTGCGCCACGGACGCCTCGACGCGGCGCAGCAGGCGGCCGTCCGTGCCGCGGAAGCCCTCCGTGCAGGTGTCCTGGTTGCCCAGCGCGGCGCTGAGCCAGGCGTGCAGGTCGTCCTCGGCGCGCGCGCCGCTGCGGCCGCCGCCGCCGTGCCCCGTCTCCGTCTCCAGCTCCGCGCCATCGACGGCGGGCTCGGCCATGGCGTCGAGCGACCAGCCGAGCTCGTCGACGGAGTATCCCAGCAGCTCGACGCAGTCGCGCACGGCCATCTCCTCGCGCTCGTGGTTGGACAGCGAAGCCAGGCTTGCGACGGATCCCACGGCGCCCACGGCCTCGCCGAGCGTGTCACGGAGAGCGGCGCGGAGAACGGGCACGGGGCCGCTGCCGGCCCCGCCGCGCGCCGTGTCGAGGCGCGTGACACAGTGACCGCGCCCGGCGCCGCCGCCGGAGGAGGAGGAGACGTTGAAGCACGCCTGTCGCAGCAGCGCGTCTTCGAAGGCCTCGGCCTCGCCCTGCCCCTTGAACGTGTACCCGGAGAACACCGCCGCGCCATCGCCGCCGCGGGCAACAAGCAGGAGCGCCAACAGAAGCGGCAGCAGCTTCAGGTGTGTCGTCGCCCATGACGGCATTGTCGGAGCACGCTGTCGCGAGGAGTGTATCGGCATTGCCACGGGACGTGCGTCCGTGCGTGCGTGCGTGCGTATATATCTTAGAGGCACCACGGACGGACGCAAGCAATCTGTCTTGGCGCGAACGGAGGCAAGGTATAGTTTGTCGTGGAAGAAAGGTGTGCAAATCCAGGCATAGCATACGCAGGTCTTTATCAACTCCTCTTTGCACTGTGAGAGAAAGTACAGTAGTTTTGAGGCGAATGATTGGCTTCATTAGACCAAATTAATTACCCTCTCCCTCCCTCCAACACATATTAGTTGACTCAACTTTGTTTAGATTTATATGTATCTAATTAAGTATTTAGTCTAGATATCTAGATAAAACTGAGTCAACTAATATGGGTCTGAGGGAGTACTTCATAATTTTACAATTCATAATTTTTCAGCAACCAAAAAAGTACTACTACTCCGTACTACAGTATCTTACAATTCATAAATTTTCAGCACGAGTAGCATGACTAGTTAGTACGTGCAGTGGAAGTTCTAAGTGATCACAAAGATTTCGCTTAGACTCGATCAGCATGGTGCGCGAGTGTCGGTCGATAGATGAAGCGTCGTTAGATTCGTCCATGCGGCATGCAGATTGTGCCATGCTTCTCGAGGAATTAGGCAGTTGGATCATGTGGCCACGGGCACCTGAAGCACGGACACTCAAGGTGTTGGATTCGTGTGTTTTGCTTGGCGATGCAGGCTTCTAGATTCGCTTCTTTCTTTGCGCTGACTCTGAATCCTGGCCGAGGGTGTTTATTTTCTGATGACTTCTTGCTCGCAAGTAAATGGCAAAATAGGGTTGTCACACCCTGTTATTTTTGTGAGCTCCTTTACGCAAGCACAATCCGAAATTTGCAGCTCGATTAGTTCCACACTGCGAAATTTGACTTCTTCTGTCAAAATACGCCACACAGTTGTTAAAAAGGAAGACGACGGAGAACATTTTTGTTACAAATTTTACAAAATTTCCACATTCTTCAACCGCGTAATGCCAAATCGATTAAACCAAGCCGGTCACATCTGCCCTAACACCCGTCTCTCAACGAGTTCGATTTCAGTACCTTCGTCGTGTGGTTTTTTGGTTGATGCAGTAGCAAATGGTGAGATAGACGGCTTGAAAGAAGGCAAAACATGTTGTGCAAAGGCGCAAAACTATTTTAAATGGTTCAATTAGAAAATTTAAGCAACCAAAAAAGCGAACATAATGGGTTCTTTCCTATTCTAACATGACATATTTTGGTGTAACTAAACAAAGGAACTTGTGAGCAAATGGCACAAAATATTTGTGTCACACAGCCAATTCCACCCAAGATATATAAGCCATTTCAACTCAAAAGTTACTGATCTTGTTACTTTTCGCTTGCACGGCTTTAAAATGTTTTGTTTAATTCATTTACAACAAAAACCACATAACAGAACAAGAGGCTAGAAAGAAGGGATCAAAAGGTAAAGGACCATATCTTTACAGTCGTAAATGATGAACTATACTCTTGTGCACCTGCAACAAAGTGATATCATATACATCGTGTTTCCACGTGCAAATTGTTCAAGAGCCGCCAATAATCACAGCGTGACAATCTCATGCTATATACATGGAGCTTACCCTAAAAGACACGGCCATTCAAGTCAACGGCCATCAGCATTTCACTCGTTAAATTTTGATTATATAAATCACAACACTTTTGATGCTTCCGTTGTACCAGGATGCATCATAACGCTCATTGGATCACAAGTTTTTGATAGCTGAAATTAGTTAGGTAAGGCATAGCTAATTACGGCAGAAAAAACACATATGTACCTTGCAGATACTAAGTGATAGCCTAACTGGATGGTTGACTGCCCTAAGTGGTGAAAGAAGGTAACCTAAGTATCAACTATATTACTCCATAATTTATAGAGCCCAAACTTTACATCATAAACTTGGCAAATTAAGCATCTCTGCTTGAACGATGCACATTTTAAGACCTGGAAAATCTTAACATGTTCTAGATCCTTGAGGGGACGTGGGGATTGCTACGGAAATCATCACTTCAGCATTTCCCTCAAGGTTTCAAAAAAAAAAAAAAACTTAAGCACAAAACTAACCAAGTTGATTTTATGCATTCCAATGCAATGGAAATATGGAATAAGTTCACATAAAGTTTTGTAGCAATTGTACATTTTCCCTATGTCAAAAAATACTTTTGCTAAACCACAAAAACAGAATAGTTCAGTGTACAGTCCATAGGAAGGGAATAGCAAACACTACGACATAATCTATTCTATGTTCAATCCAAACATATAATTTTTTTAAATATACAACAAAGTCGTCATTCTTCAATGACTACCCCCTATATTCACTAATATAAGATGTTTTGGCAAACTAATTTAGTATATGCCAAAACATCTTATATTAGTGAACAGAGGGAATACTATATTTGGGTTCATGCAATATATCAATGCGCGCAGTGCACTATTTGCTAAATCATGCATAGTATTGCAGCATAACTAGACAGTAATGTATTATCCATGACAAAATGATGAAATGTATATTGTGGCAGTTCATACATCACAAATCTGAAGACATCTTAGTGTTAGCAAAATCATGAGGCATTGGCATCCTTCGATCAGTTTTGTCTGTAAATAGATAAAACAATAGTAGCCAGTTATTCCAAACTAAGAATGTATTCAGTACCAAACAATTGGAGGACAATATGGATATATGTTTGTTGAGATAATATCATATGTATAATACTGACGGATAATTATAACTGGTTATAGTTTCATGCTCTATCTGATTACAGCTTGCTAAGATCTATCTGATTACTGGATAATATCATATGTATGGCGAAGAGAACACAATATGAACAGAAATAGGACGTGTGGAACCTTGGGTAAACCATATTCTAGTCAACAAACATTTAAACTGAATGTTTTCATGGCGTTAAATTCATTTTCTGCGAAGATGTCTTGACAATTTTATGTTAATATAATTATTAGCAAAGGTACCAACGTTTATGCGAGGAAATAATATCACATACACACATATCAAAGGTGGCTTGCTCTTCAAAAATGAAAACCAGATGAGTTTGCCAGTCTTCACTCTTCAGGTATCACTTCGTCTAGGTGTAAGATTAAGTGCGAACAAAAATCTCCCAAGACCTTCAAGAGGAATAAATGACTACCTATGCACCTCCTTCACATCAATAGAAGAACCAGACATTGGTGCAGGCGTCATTAAAAACAATATTGCTTACCAGACAATATTTTAACTTAGAATACAACTGGCACATAAAGTGGGAGCAATAAAAAAAGTGTAAATAAGTCCAAAAATCTGCTCTATATGTCAAAGTAGTGATAGTTACAAACGAAAACTCCATTTGAGCAGTTACAGAAGATTTTTTTCATGCTGAAACTTGAGGCATACAGTTGCTATAACTAGGAAATGGTTATGTGCAAAGAAAAGTTAAAAAAATGCCACGCTGACAAGATGGAGCAACAACAGTGGTAGGTCAATGAGTTATAATCAGCAAAAAAAATACTATCTTACACATTCTATAGTATCCAATTGCAACAAAATGTTATGAGAAAGGGGACAAGCTATCCATTTCATTACTGAAACCGAGTGTTCTGACATTATAATGAGTACAGTGCATAAATAGCACCCACTACACCTTCCTGAAACCACACTGAAACGCCAGTACATAATAAAATAATACTCCCTCCGATCCATATTAATTGACTTTGATTTGTCAAAATTTGAATGAACCTATAGATTAAATAGTGTCTAGATTCATTTAAATTTAGACAAATTTGAGTCAATTAATATGGGCCGGAGGGAGTAAGCTAATTACAAGCCAAAGAGCAAAAGTCAACATATTAAACTACTACCAGCTAATAAGCTATCCCTACAATCGAAAAGGACAACGGCACCACCGATTCTATCTTCAGTAAGTGCAGATTGTCACCACAGGAACGACTCCAGTGTATTTTCTGGTCATTCTCCAGCCTGTACGACATAATTTTCAGGAAGGGTCAGAGCTATTACCAACAGTCGCAATGTACTCATGGATGCGCTTTTGTTTCTCCTCCAACTCAGCTATCATCTTATCAGCAGCCTCGTTGATCATCCTTGGGAGGTATTTTTCCATCCGGTCGAACCACTCCCCCAATGTCATGGTCTCAAGGCTGCTTCTACCAGCACGTTTCACCTTCCCTCCTCCACTTCCAACCAATTCCCCATTGCCATCATCTTCCTCTTCTCCACCAGCCTTTTCTTCATCACCCACATTGTCAGAAGCAGCACATTGAGCACTGCCCATCCCCTTGGGGACTTCCTCCTCCAATGTCTTTGCAGCTGCCTCAGCTGCCACCGTATCCCCCTTCTCCTCCTCACCAGTCTTTACTGCCGTCGAGGACAACAGATTCCCTGGTAGCTCTCTTGATGCAGCCACCTCATTTTCCTCCTCGTCTTCCACTTCCTCGTCCTCAAGAATGGCCTTCTTTGGACTAGTGGCCCTTGCAACCCTTCCCTGGCCCCTTCTGGACCTCGTCCTTGGAGGCTGTGGCGGAGGGGCGACTGTCCCTGAATTCTTCTTCCTCCTGCCACGTGTAACAATCGGAGCGTCCTCCTCCTTTTCCTTCTCAGGTTCAGGGGGCTCAACGTTCTTGTTACACCCACCAAGGTGTGTCACAACCACTGCTTCCTCCTCCTCTTCTTTCTCCAATTCAGCAGGTTCTGCAGCCTTCTTCCGCCCGCCACCACGCGTTGCCACCGGGGCCTCCTTCTCCTCTCCCTTCTCCAATTCAGCAGGTTCTGTGGCCTTCTTCCGCCCGCCGCCACGCCTTGCCACCGGGCCCTCCTCCTTCTCCAGTTCAGGGAGCTCTGCGGTGTTCTTCCGTCCACCACGACGCGTCACTGCCGGGGCCTCCTCCTCCTCTAGTTCAGGGGGCTGCACCGCCTTCGTTGGTCCCCCCTGGCGTCTCAACTCTGCACCCTCCTCCGTCTCTTCCATGGTCACAGCTGCAACCGCCTTCCCACGTCCGCCCCGGCGTCTAACCGGGCAGGCCTTTTCCTCCTCCATCACCACTACCGCCGCGTCCTGTTCTTCATTCCCCACTTCAGGGATCTCGGCCACCGCTGCAGCTGCCTTCCCACGTCCGCCCCGGCGCGTAACCGGGTGGGCCTTTTTCTCCTCCAACGCCACTACCGCCGCGTCCGGTACAGCATTCTCCATTTCGGGGATCTCGGCCAGCGCAGCCTTCTTCTGTGCGCCCCGGCGAGTCACCACAGGGGGCTTCTCATCCCCCATCGCCTCCGTCGCCGTGGCGCAGCGCGTGGAGCGCCTAGATCCGGGGTTGGCAGCGGTGGCGGGGTTCAGATCCAAATCGGAGGAGATGGACACGGCGAGCACGGTGGACTCGCCGATCTTGATCGAGTCCCCGTGCGAGAGCGGGGTGGGGACGTTGGGAAGGAGGGGCGCACCGTTGAGGAAGGAGCCATTGGAGGAGCCGAGGTCGGAGACGGCCCATTGGGCGGCTGGCGGCGGGAGGAACCCAATGGAGAGGTGCTGCTGCGACGCGCCCACGTCGCGCACGGCAAGGTGGTTGCCCTTGACGACGCGCCCGATACGGAGCGCAGATCCGGCTGCACACTGCCTGGTCTCTCCCTTGCGTGGACCCTTCTCCACCACCAGGGTGAGCACCGGCGGCGGAGCGGCCATTGGAGATTGGGGAGTCGATGTCAGAGAGGGGGGATGGGACGCCGGGTGATTTCGAATTTTGTTGTGGGGGAAGAAAGGTTTGAGCTTTTGGAGCTTTTGCCACGAAGACCTGGCCACCGGGCCGACCCGCGGCACGGCATGCCCCACCAGGGCACGTTAGTAAACGGGCCGTGACATGCCGGCTGGTGGGTTTCAACTTGAGACTCAAACACCTCACATTAGCTAAATAGGCCTAAAGATCTCTGAAAAAGGCTAAAAGGCCTAACTTGCTGGCCCATTAATACTTTTGGACTGTTTTCCTGAAGAAAAAAACAGAAATAATCTAATAAAATCGAAAAAAATACAAAATCTTACCAGGCCGTGTTGTGCCGGTACGCGGGCTTGAGGTTGTGGCCTAGGCATGACCTAGCTGGTTCGCGGGTCGGGCATGACCCGTTAAGTGGAGTGTCGGGTCGGTCCGTGGCGGGCTGAGGCACACATGCCGCCCACGAAGGCACAACCCAATGGCCAGGTGACGCGAGGTCTCTACGGCAATGCTCATGGTTTATGAATTTAGGTTTAGAGGAAGAGAGGTGCACTGGTGGATTCATTGGCTTTCAAACAAGAAGCACAATTTACCCAAGTTCAGGCTCCTAGAGGGAAAATTCTACTCATCCTTTTCTGTTCTTGATTGATAATGAAAATTACAAGGTTGGTGTGATGGCTATGGTGAAAATCGGATCTTGTATAGGGCAGATTTCTTATATCTTCGGGAGAGCCTCCTCGCGGCCCCTCTCGGCCTTTAACATGCATGCATATAAATGGGTACAAGTGTTGGTACAAACTAACCGGTTGACTCATGTGATGGGTTAGCTTTTTGTAGTTCTTCGTTGTATTTTCTTCTTTCGAACGAAATACTTTAAACAATCTAAAAATAGGAAAAAAAATATATCATTACGAAACCAGGATGTATATCACTTTTATTATGTAGATAAAAGTATTAAATCACATGTTAATAATATTTAGTACATCATTATAATCTGCATTCTTTTTTAAATAAGAATCGAGATAATGGACATGGCCATCCAAAAGTGAGATAGCGATAAGAATCCAAAACTTGAACCAATTATTAATTAGGTGAAACTACTCAAATTTGTAAACGAGGATGCGGTACTAATTAAGCTAGCTTAATCTTATTAAAAGGTCATAGAATTAGTTTCTAATCTTTGCTCTTATCTAACACGTTGATGGTGTAATCCTCGACAATTCTTTCGTTACTTTCCATGCACCCATGCAAAGTAATGGCCGGGTCGACGAAGACTAGTTTATACTTATAAGTCCTGGCTCTTACAAATAATAACCTACATACAAACACACACACATATATGAATAAATTTAAACTATATAGATAGTGGGTAGCTAGAACCATGTATACATAGATATATACTCACACATTAATTGTTAAATTGCACGTATCTCATTGTGTAGACGTCGAACATGTCCATGTTCATAGCCAGGTACAAGTCCTTCCAATACACAGGAAAAGTGGCGTCCTCACTGTCATGGTGAAATGTTTCAACGGAGAAGCAAACATATATTCCAATGTCTTGCCCGCTCTTTGGTTTCTTGAAATTATCCACAAGGTGCTTGTACAATAATGCAATGGCACTTCCAAGCTCAGCCTCAATATTACTAACATAACCTTTTATTAGTTTTCCCCTAGGATTTTCAAACGTCTTGTGTATATAGGGCGCCCCCACCGTACCACCCGCCTCAAAGAATGCTTGCATCTGCTCGGTGTCCATTTTACCGAGGTTCGCACCAGCGATATTAGTCAACGGTTTTTGCTTGGTCTTCGCCTTTTTTGTAGTCATCCCATTATTTTTTGCCTTGCCCGTGGTAGCTTTGGTGTTCACGGGAGCTCGAGGATCCCCTATGGGCTTGGAAAGCGCATTTGAGCGCGTGAGCTGATGACCCACAAGTATAGGGGATCACAACAGTCTTCGAGGGTAGTATTACCCAATTTATTGATTCGACACAAGGGGAGCCAAAGAATACTTATAAGTCTTATCAACTGATTTGTCAATTCAGCTGCACCTGGAAATAGTCTTGCTTACTTAAATTTATCAGTAGCAACAGTTTTGTAGTAGTAATAGCAAAGTAACAACAACAGTAAAATAAGAGCAATAGTAACAATAGTACCAAACAGTAGGATATGAGTGCGGTAGGCATAGGGATGGATGGACGGGTGTTGCATGGATGAGACTATTCATGTAACTTAAAGATCTAGGGCATTTGCAGATAAATAAGATAAAGCATCCAAGTACTAAACAATCATAGAAATGTGTCTCATATATAGTCATACGTGCTCGCAATGAGAACTTGCATATAATCTTTTGTCCTGCCAGCCCGTTGCAGCGGGGACTCAAGGGAATCTACTAGAAATTAAGTTACTCATTTTAATAGAGTACCAGAGCAAAGCGTTAACACTCCGTAAACACATGTGATCCTCATATCACAGCCATCCCCTCCGGCTGTCCCAATTTCTGTCACTTCGGGGCCTTTGATTCCTGACAATGATATGTGTACACAACTTGCAGATAATATCACAAAGAATATTATCATCATGAATCAATAATAAGTTCAGATCTGCGATCATGGCACTCGGGCCCTGGTGACAAGCATTAAGCACAACAAGTTGCAACAAAGTCAAATAGCACTAATAGAGATACTAGGAACCATGCCCTAACAATCTTATTCGATTACATGCTAGAACTCATCCAATCCCTACCATCCCCATAGCCTACAGCGGGGGATTACTCACTCATGGATGGGGGAAACATGGATGGTTGATGGAGAGGCGTTGGTGATGATGATGGCGATGATACTCTCCAAATTCTCCGTCCTGACAAGGTGCTAGAACGGAGTTTTTGGTTCCGAATCACGGTTTCTGGTGGTGACGGCGCAGCGGAACTCTTTCTGGAAAAACATCGAACCCCCCTTGAGTTTTTAGGTCAAGAGGCAACTTATAGGCGAAGAGGGAGGCCGAGGGGGTGACCGAGGTAGCCACACCCCTCCCAGGCGTGGCCTGGGCTAGCCCGCGCGGACAGGGGGTGTGGGCCCCTCGGAGCCCCACTCCATGTCTTCTTCTGGCTCCGTGAGTCTTCTGGTGAATTAGGATTTTTGGCATATTTTCCGGGATTTTTCCTGATAGTTGATTTTCTACACAAAAACTAGACACCAAGGTAATTCTGAAAACAAAGATCGGTGTTAGTTGTATCCAAATCACACAAGTTTAGAGGAGAAACAATAGCAAAAGTGTTCGGGAAAGTAGATACGTTTTGGACGTATCAACTCCCCCAAGCTTAGCTTATTGCTTGTCCTCAAGCAATTCAGTTGAAAACTAAGTGCAATAAAAGAACTTTCACGAACACATTTGCTTCATATGATGTAAATATTCTTAGCACATGAGATACTTAGACAATTCATAATAAGGAGTATGCAACTAAGTCTACTGAATAGTCATTGCAAGCTATGAAGATATTCCAACTCAATAATAATAAGTAGCATGAAATATAAATATAAGCAACATTACAATGCTCATAAAAAGGTATGATAGAGTGGTATCTCGCTTTCCTTTGTTTGTATAGCACAACATAAATGCCAAGGCACATCTGAAGTTCAAGTGAAGACTAGAAGTAAAGATATCAAAGATACACGCATCAAAGTTATGACATAATTAACCAAGTTTTGAGACAAGCACATTACACTAAGAATGACAACTATGCTCTCAAGAAGGTGCTCATAGAATAAGTGGTGACTCAACAAGGAAGTGAAAAGGTTTGGAAAAGTTTGAAAGGCTTCCAAATGCTGAAAGTATGGTACTCATTAGCTTTGAGCTCTCATTGCTCCTATCATAGGCATCTTTAGATGGTTAAGGTGAAAGTGAGGTCCAATATGAGTTATATGCTTGACAGACCATAAACTGGAAATCTCATGTCCCTTGAGTACGAGGGTCACTCCTCATGCTACTCAACTTTAGTTACCGGTAAGTTATTGTCATAGTAAATACGTGTGTATCATAGAGAACCGCCAACGGGGTACCCCTTGCACATGATACAGGGGCTATCCCATAATCAAAATGACAAGACAAGCAGACAATGAGCATCTTAGCAATCTTCTTATTTACCATGGGAAAATTGTGATTTTTCTCTCTTTCCTCTTTTCAATATGTCTCTTTTTTTATAAGAAGAAAGCTTTATGGATTGCTCATTATGGTTATGCTGCAAGTTTCCACCATGATTAGGCATGGCTTAGGCTAGCGGCCCAGGCGTTTCTCCAACACATATACATAACTCTATGGACTTACAAGCTCCCCTTTTATTTCACACCGACGACATCCGTAAACAAAAGAGCATGATATCAATGGGATAATATTTATAGGCGTTGAAAGCATTCCCCATGATAACACGGTTCCGCTAACTCCCAGCCTATAATTTGCAAGCATATAACTTTCATGGACAGTCACAATGGTTCACGTTTATTAAGTGTAAGAAATAAAGTGTGCCATCAAGTTCGTGAGAGCTTTACTAACTAACTTTCTCATAACAAGCAAACATTTTATTTGGAAAAAAGCAAGGCATAATGAATATGCATGGAATAGCAAATGATGCTAGTAGGTAGGTATGGTGGACACTTTTGACAATATTGTTTTTGGGGAGTTGGAAACACGAGTAGAGTTCATAATCAGTGCAAGTGAAGGCTAGCAATAGAAAGGGAGAGACAAACGAGAGAGCAATAACTATCATAATCATGCTTGCAACAAAACAGGACTAATTATGGCATAAAAGTGATACAAGAACTCTGAGGCAAAATAAACAATTGAAGCTTAACTGACTATTGTTCAGTCATCTGCATGCGTGATCATGTGCCAAGTCGATTCAAATGAAACATTCAGAGGAGGATACCACAATATCATACCAAGTTATGAATAGAAAAATGCAAGTGAACATTCATATGACATGCTACAAACTATTAGCAAGCTGGAGCTAATCATAAGAAAGCAAGAACTACTAAGCATCCATAAATAACATACACCTTACACGAACAGGCTAAGAATGCCCACAATGATGAGTATATGTACAAAAATGAAAACAAATAGAGTTCATTGCCAACCTCTTACCACACCTCAAGTTGTCTTAATCTTCATTATTACCCTTTACTTGTGTGGCTTGAATAATAACATGAAACCAAACTCCAATGAGGACTGTTGAACCCTGCAACGAACTTCACAAAACCAAAGAAGAACAACAAATATTTTTGGTATTTTTGATTTTTAAAGCAAGCACACAAAGCAAAAACAAACAAAGCAAAATATTTTTGGATTTTTCTTAAGGCTAACCAAAGCTAAAAAAGCAAAGAAACAAACCAAGAGAAACAACGAAAATATTTTTGGTCTTTTTGTGTTTTGGCAAAGCAGAAACAAAAACCAAAAAAGAAAGCGAAACATGGATATACAAGAACCGATGAAACATGATATATAGATGAGTGTGATGTCGGTGTACCTCCCCCCAAGCTTAGGCTTTTGGCCTAAGTGGGGCTCAATCCCAGCCTGACCAAGAAGGTGCGCCTCCGTAATGCGACGAAGAGGCCCCTTCGTCCTGGTATGTGCTCGAGGATGCCCATGTGTAGTGCACAGAGTGGTCGTAAGAGAGCGCGCCCCCCTAGTAGTGTGCGTGGAAGCCAAGAAACCAAACTCTCGATGGTAGAGCTAGCAGTGACAAAGTGATGCGCTTTAATGGCAGCAAGATCAAGCCTCTGAGGATCCAAAATTGTATCATTTGGATCAACAGAAAGTTCTAAGGCAGCAATTACACGTGCAACAATAATACCCCCATAAAAGGATCCTCTAGCAGCTAAGCGACGAGCAATGAGAGAACCAAGATTATACCTGGTTTCATTGTTGAGTGCAGCATCTAGAAAAGCCAAATGATAGTTGGAAATATTGCTAGTGGTCTCCCTACCAAGAATACTAGTGGAAAGATAATAAGAAAAATATTTGATAGCTGGGACTTGAATATTTCTTATCTTCCCGCGCTGGGCTCTGCGGTCATCATCATTAGTTACCCCGTGGTAGAGTTCCAACAAATCAACGGGTTGAGCTGGAATCTTCTTCATCGTACCAGCCATGCCAATACCCAAAATTTCGCAAAATTTCTTCAATGTCATGGTGATAGTCCTATCATAGATTTTGAATGACACATCTGTTTTGAAAGGGTTTTTAGTAAAAGAGAATCTCTCCATAAAAGTTTTGGTGAGCATAGAATATTGCTCACTCTCATCCTGCATATAATTAGTTAGTTCAACCCTCCGAACCAAAGTTAGGAAATCATTGAGAATCCCTGCAGACTACAAAAAGGTAAAATAAGGGAAGGTAGAAGGGTGCGCATCCCCCTCATCTCCCTCGTTTCCAAAATGCAGCGTAATAAGATCCTCACTGTATGATGGCCTAACTCGGGAGGATGATCGCGAAGGCCTTGTCCTCCTAGGTGCATCACTCTCAAACACTTCTCCAAAGGTGTGGTTGTCCATGACCCTTTTTTTCTGAAATTTTTAGACAAATATCATCCCAAGTAATTTCCAAGTTTATAAATGATGAGGAACTACTATAGGAACTTTCTAGAGGGCTAAACATGAATCAAAATGAAATCTCTAAGCATAGAACAAGCATGCAAGCTCACACAACTTGTCACCTACAGTAGAAAAATACTCAATATACAATCTACCAATCAAAAATCTAATTGGACAAGCGGAGGAGACACATACCGGAGAGCAATCCCTCAAAAAATCAGCAGCGGGCTGATCAAGGAGATCAAAATCCGGAGCAAGAACAGCAGGAACTCGAGCTTGAGAAATTTTTCCGGTGTTTTTCGTGAGAGAGAGAGAAGTGGCTGGGAGGAGGCATCTTGGAGGGCCACAGGTGGGTCCCACCCAAGTCAGGCGCGCCCTGGGGCTGCCGCGCCACCAGGGGGTGTGCTGGCCTGGTGGGTCCCCCTGGGCCATCCCAAGTATCTCTCTGCCCCTTTTTTAAGGAAAATTTTAATATGAATTTTCTAGAATTTTTCGGGAAACTTTATTTTTGGCCAATTTTCAGGTTATGAAAATTGATTTTCTCGCATAAAAAGATTTTTTAGAAGAAGCAAAAAAGCAAACCAAAATCAAAACTACAGAAGTTCTAAGACACTCTAACAAGCAAACAACTAGCAAAACTAAAGCTAACAAGAGGAAGAGCAAAGATTGGAAAGGATAAAAAAAAAGTGAACAAGTATAACCACTGTGAAAGCATTGTTTTGTTCATTAGTATCCCTTTGTTAACAAGGTTGATCAAGTCTTATTACCAAAACAATCTTAGATGAAACAAAACTTTGAATTTCACTAAATGATTATGTTACCTCAAACTTGATAGTAATAGTCCCAATCATAATAGTTTCAAAACTTTCTTATGGAATGGGACAATATATTTCTCCAACTTTGATGCTCTCAATATTTTCAATGGAATTCAGGCCATAGCTCTTATCAATCTTCTTGGGGAAATAGACAATATGCTCTTTGTCATTAATATTAAAAGTTACTTTTCCTTGATTACAATTGATGACAGCACCTGCAGTATTAAGAAATGGTCTCCCAAGAATAATGGATATATTATCATCTTCAGGCATCTCAAGCACAACAAAATCAGTTAAAACCAAGCAATTATGAGCCACTTGAACATGAACATCCTCACATATACCAACAGGAATAGTAGTTGACTTATCAGCCATTTGCAAAGACATATCAGTTGGTATCAACTTTTTTAGCTGGAGTCTCTTGTAGAGGGGAAAAGGAATAACACTAACTCCAGCTCCCAAATCACACAAAGCAGTTCTAACATATTTATTTTTAATGGAGAAGGGAATAGTTGGAATACCTGGATCACCAAGTTTCTTTGGAACCTTACCATTGAAGGAATAATTAGCAAGCGAAGTAGAAATTTTCTCATTAGGAATCTTCCTTTTATTAGAGACAATATCCTTCATATACTTTGAATAAGGAGGCAACTTAATAGCATCAGTCAAAGGAATTTGCAAAAATAAAGGTTTCATCCACTCACAAAACTTGTTATAGTGTTCTTCCTCTTTTGACTTGTGTTTCTTATTAGGAAAAGGCATAGGTTTCTACACCCAAGGTTCTCTTTCACTACCATGTTTATTAGCAATAAAATCTTCTTTAGTGTACCTAGTGTTCTTAGTGTGCTTCTCAGGTTCTTCCTCAACTTCTTCCTTATCAGGAGCATCATTTTTATCATTACCACTCTTAGTTTCAGCATCAGAGATGGATATACTATTAGGATCTACACCAGGTTCAGGAGGTTCCTCAACGGTTTTATGTTTCTTCTTGTTTATCTTATGAGGACTACCACTATTTTCAGCTTGTTGAGAATCCTACTCAATTCTTTTAGGATGTCCTTTGGGATATAAAGGATCTTGAGTGGCTGTACCACTCCTAGTTCTAATTCCATAAGCCTGTTTATCTCCCGAGGCATTAACTAGCATATCTTTTTGTACCTTAGCAAGTTGATCAATTTGGGTTTGAACCATTTGGAAGTGTTTACACAACATTTTAACATCATTAGCAGTTCTTTCCACAATATCTTTCAACTCATTGATAGCTCTATAGTTTTCCAATAAATGATTCTGAACTTGTTTGTTAAAATTACCTTATTTAACAATAAAAATGTCAAGTTCCTCTAAGCATTGATCAGGAGGTTTACCATTGGGAATATCACCTTCATCAAATTGTTGGAGAGAGTGTACCTCAATAGTGGATGAGTGGGGAATTGGCTTACATAATTCTTCTATAGGAGGTAAATTCTTCACATCTTTAGATCTAATACCTTTCTCCTTAAGACATTTCTTAACTTCTTTCATCACTTCATCATTTAATGCAATCACTCCCCTCTTCCTTGGTGTTGGTGTTGGAGATGGTTCAGGCACAATTGGTTCAGGAGTAATAGGCTCAGGTGTAATTAACTCAGTTGAAGTCCAATCATCATAATTCTTGCTTATTTTAGCCATTAATTCTTCAACATCTGTAGGAGTTCTTTTCATGAAAACACAATCAGCAAAACTATCTAGGTATGTCCTAGAATCATCAGTTAGTCCATTATAATAAACATCAAGAAGCTCATTTTTAGGTAATGGACATCCAGGATGTGCATGAATCAAGGCATAGAGCCTTTTCCATGACTCAGGCAATTTCTCTTCTTCTCCCTGCTTAAAATCAAAAAGTTTCTGCAAAGCAGCATGTCTAGCATTGGGAGGAAAATATTTCTGAAAGAAAGAAGCAATCAGGGCTATCAATGGATCCAGGAGGTAGTCTATTAAACCAAGCTTTAGCTTCTCCTTTTAGTGAAAAAGGGAAGATCTTTGTAACAAAGTACTTGTGCATCTTAAAATTATCATAAAATAAGGCACTCATAGTGGAAACCTCATTCCTTTGAGCTACAACGCTTTCATTTTCAGTCCCATAAAAAGGTTCTTTCTCCATAATGTTTATATAAGATAAATCAAGAGAGAAATCATAATCTTTATCTTTAATATCTATGGGAGAAGTAGCAAACTTATCATCAGAAGACAGTTTAGGAATAATGGTATGTCTCTCAAGGAGATTCTTAATAGCACTAGCACCATGTGTGTTTCGGCACTCTTCAATAAATTCATCAATTATTTCAATGTAATCATCATTAATATCATATCTCTCTCTAGACTCAGGGTGAGCTAACAGGTGTAATAGTGTCTTCACTAGGAGTTCCAGTGTTTCCCAAAATAGTTCTAGCAATAGTAGCATCTAGGAAAGGACCTAATGAACCACTTGCATCAAGCACAATAGAAGTAACATCATGAGTATCGGAAGCAATTTCAGATTCAACAGTAGTAGCAGTGTGTAGCATGTGTATGTGGTGGTGGTGTAACAAGCTTACTTATAACAGAGGTGAATCAAGAGCAGCAGAGGTGTTTAGAATTGTACCTCTTCTTGTAGTGGATGGTAAAATAGGAAACTTTCCATCACGAGACTTCCCCATGATGAAAGGAATAACAGTGAACAATAATAGATCCAAGTGAACTTACAAATAAAGCTATGCTCCCTGGTAACGGTGCCAGAAAATAGCCTTGATGACTCACAAGTATAGGGGATCGCAACAGTCTTCGAGGGTAGTATTACCCAATTTATTGATTCGACACAAGGGGAGCCAAAGAATACTTATAAGCCTTAACAACTGAGTTGTCAATTCAGCTGCACCTGGAAATAGTCTTGCTCACAGAAGTTTATCAGTAGCAACAGTTTTGTTGTAGCAATAGCAAAGTAACAGTAGCAGTAAAACAAGAGCAATAGTAACAATAGTAGCAAATAGTAGGATACGAGTGCAGTAGGAATAGGGATGGATGGACGGGCGTTGCATGGACGAGACTATTCATGTAACTTCAAGATCTAGGGCATTTGCAGATAAATAAGATAAAGTATCCAAATACTAAACAATCATAGGCATGGGTCCCATATATAGTCATACATGCTCGCAATGAGAACTTGCACAACATCTTTTTTCCTGCCAGCCCGTTGCAGCGGGGCCTCAAGGGAATCTACTGGCAATTAAGGTACTCCTTTTAATAGAGTACCGGAGCAAAGCATTAACACTTTGTGAACACATGTGATCCTCATATCATAGCCATCCCCTCCGGCTGTGCCAATTTCTCTCACTTTGGGGCCTTTGGTTCCGGACAATGATATGTGTACACAACTTGCAGATAAGATCACAAACAATACTATCATCATGAATCAATAATAAGTTCAGATCTGAGATCATGGCAATTGGGCCCTATACAAGCATTAAGCACAACAAGTTGCAACAAAGTCAAATAGCACTAATAGAGATACTAGGCACCATGCCCTAACAATCGTATTTGATTACATGATAGAACTCATCCAATCCCTACCATCCCCATAGCCTACAGCGGTGGATTACTCACTCATGGATGGGGGAAACATGGATGGTTGATGGAGAGGCGTTGGTGATGATGATGGCGATGATCCTCTCCAAATTCCCCATCCCGGCAGGGTGCCAGAATGGAGTTTGTTGTTCTGAATCGTGGTTTCTGGTGGTGGTGGCGCAGCGGAACTCTTTCTGGACAAACGTCGAACCCCTTGAGTTTTTAGGTTAAGAGGCAACTTATAGGCAAAGAGGGAGGCCGAGGAGGGTGACCGAGGTGGCCACACCCCTCCTAGGCACGACCTGTGCTGGCCCGCGCGGCCAGGGGGTGTGGGCCCCTCGGATCCCCACTCTGTCTCGTCTTCTGGCTCCGTGAGGCTTCTGGTGAATTAGGATTTTTGGCCTATTTTCCGGGATTTTTCCTGTTAGTTGATTTTATGCACAAAAACTAGACACCAAGGTAATTATGCTGAAAACAGCGTCAGTCCGTGTTAGTTGTATCCAAATCACACAAGTTTAGAGGAGAAACAATAGCAAAAGTGTTCGGGAAAGTAGATACGTTTTCGATGTATCATGAGCATAACTAGAGCTGGTAGCACCCCCTTAGCAGCCAAAATAGGCGTGGTGTCTTTAGCATTGGCTAGAGTACTAGGGTCTTTTACGGCAGCTATAGGCACTAGTTTCTCTTCTATCTTTGAGGCTACTAGGGGAACTTGTAAGAGAAACACCTTATTCGTTGGAGTAATTGGCATGTCAACACTAGTCTTGGTGTCCACACTGGTGGGGGTTGCCCTTCATATTTCTTTAGCCTTGGGCACACTAACAGGGGTATCAGGAGTGGCACGTACTGTCTGTGATATAATATCCCAGGGAGCGCCATATTTCGGCAAGGCGGCATATTTGGGGGAGGGCATATTCTAGGACCGATCAACAACATCTTGAGGAGCAACATCTTTTGTGGGGGCGGTGCTTCTTGTGAGGAGTGCGTCGTTATCATTGGAGCTAGCACAACAACACTGATTGACGTACCGATGGCGGGCACACTCACGGGCGGGGTACCGATCACTTTGGTTTCTACATGATCATCATCAACTTGCAAAACTAGTGCTTCCTTGATGTTGGGAGTGAGTGTTGTCGGTGAGAGGCGTGTCGAGGCCAGGATAGCTGGCTTTTCAAGAAGGATATCTTTCTTTAGAAACTAGATGAAGGTGCCCTTTGCCACAATCAGAGTTGTGATTTCTTCATTGGGAGGGACCGGCAAAGTGATATGTCGGAAACGTATCTATAATTTTTGATGTTCCATGCTTGTTTAGTATCTACCTTGCTTTGCTTTGTCTACACTTTGAGGTGTTTTTATATCTTTTCTGGAACTAACCTATTAACAAGTTGCCACAGTGCTAGTTGCCCGTTTTCTTCTGTTTTTGGTTCTAGAAAGGCAGAAAATCAATATTCTCGAAATTGGACGGGACAAAAGCCAAAGTCAATATTTTACCATGGGGGACACGAATCCAGAAGACGAGACAGAGAAGCGAACCAGGGCGGCCAAACCCCCCTAGGCGCGGCCAGGGGTGGGCCCGCTCCTGGGCAGGGTGTGGCCCCCCTGGTCGCCTCCCGGCCTCGCCTCTTCGCCTATAAGAAGCCCCCGATGCAGAAACCCTTGACACCCGATCAAAATTCCATGAAACCTTCTGTAGCCACCGCCATCATTGTCCCTAGATTGGGGGATATGAAGTTCTTCCCGGCACCCTGCCGGAGGGGAGATCATCCCGGAGGCCTTCTCTCCGGTATGATGCGTGAGTAGTTACACCTTGGACTACGGGTCCATGTAGTAGCTAGATTGTTGTATCTCCTCCTTGTGCTTTCATGTATAAATCTTGTGAGCTCCGTTCATGATCAAGATCTAATCTATTTATAATCATGCATGTTGTGTTTGCGGGGATCCGATGGATATTGAGATTACTATGTCAGATTGATTAATGGTTTTGTCTTTATGATTCTATCATGTCTGTGTTGTTTTTGATCTTGCATGCTCTCCGTTGTTAGTAGCTATCTTGGCCGAGTAGTTGCTAGTGACTCCAAGAGGGAGTATTTATGCTCGATAGTGGGTTCATGCCTCTAGTTTCCAAGGGAAGTGACAGAAACCTCTTCGGTTGTAGATGTGCTGTTGCTACTAGGGAGAAAACAACGGTCTCTTGTTCATGGAACAAGTGGATTGTTTACCTTACACACTTTGCTTAAAGCAGTTGTCTGTTGCTTGCAACTTAATACTATAGGGGGGTCGGATGATAACCTGAAGGTGGACTTCTAGTCATAGATGCAGTTGGATGGCGGCCTATGTATCTTGTTGTATTGCCCAATCGAATCTCATAGGATCTTTTTGTCTGGTACTACATTGTTATGCGTTGCTCAGTTCCTGTCAATTGCCCTGCTGTAATTTGTTTACCCTTCATGCCATGTTGTTTATCTAAGGAGAGCACCTCTAGTGAACTATGGTCCCCGGTCCAATCTTTACCATTGATACATCTTCCACTGTTACTTGTTTACTTGATGCAAACCATTACCTTCCACACCATATGTTTAATCCTTTGTTACAAGAAACCGGTGAGCTTGACAACCTCACTGATTCGTTGGGGCAAAGTCTTGAGTTTGTGTTGTGCAGGTCTCCACGTTGCTTGCAGCACCTTTGGGGCGTTTCCTTCCTCCTACTGGTTCGATAACCTTGGTTCTTACTGAGGGAAACTTGTCTGCTAAACTGCATCATACCTTCCTCTTCGGGTCTCCCAACGAAGTGCTGCTGCACTCATCAAGACTTTTTTCTGGCGCCGTTGCCGTGGAGGCTAAGGACGTCTTCACAAGGGGAGTCCTCCACTTCCTTTCTCTTTACTTTGTTTTTAGTTTGCTTAGTTTCTTTTGCTTGGTTTTGTTTGCCTCTTTTTAGAAAACCCAAAAAATTAGTCTAGTTTGTTTTGCTTGCTTTATTAAAAAAACAAATAAATTAGTTCCTACCCTAGTTGCTACCATGTATGGTTTGGGGCCAATCTCTATTACATCTTTGGAATAGATCTTTACTTTTAAGCAAAAAAGTGAAGAGAGTTTTAAAGAAGCTTGGTCTAGAATCACTGTCTTACAAAGGGAAAATGAGCCTAAGATGAGTCTTAGCATGGTTATCAATAGTTTCTACCAAATATTCTTTGGATGTTTTGGCTGACAAAGATATTTTTCAATGTTCTGAGTATGAAGCTTTTGATGCCATAAAGAAGTTGATTACAATTTATAATACACCTGGCAAGTCTGTTTCCTCTTTCACAAATATTTTTGCTAGGTTGAACACTCTTGAGACCAGTATTGCTGCTATGAATAGTTGCTATCACACGCTTAGGGCTTACCATGATTTTGTTCCCATAAATTCTGATCCTTCAAAGTGGTTTCCCACAATCAAAGTCTCTATAAATACTACACTTTTTGATGCTCGATGTGATATCATGTCTGAATTTTGTCTCATGTCTAAAGATATTTATGATTCTTTGAGTCTTTGGGGGCTTTCTGAAGGAGGAGAGGAAATCTCTCTTACTAATAATGCCACTTTATTACCCATTGGAGTAGCTGAAGGTGTATTTACAAAAATCTCAGGGAAAATGGTGTCTACTGATTATCTTATTATTGAATGTGTACGCAAAGGACAGATTACACTTGGAAGATCCCTACTAAAACACCTTGGAGCAATAATAGATGTGGGAAAAGGCATTATGAATTTTTCTCCTTCAGTAAGCAATCATATCTTCCCTAAAGAGAATAATAAAGGTAAGAAAGAAAAGAACAAGAGGGTTAATGCTTCTTCATTCGAAAATACTTGATTCTTCTTGCTTCTTGTGCCTAACTTAAAGGCGTTAAAGAAAAGTACTTGTTGGAAGATGACCCAAGAGTTTCCTTGAGTCTTGGAAGTTATTACTTCAGTAATGACCTCTCCTTATCCTTTTTGTTTGCTTTTTGTGCCAAGAATGACCTCTAATGAGAGGGAAGTAAGATTTGGGGAGTTGCTGTCCCGAAACAGATTTCTGTCCTTCACCATAAAAATTCGTGAGGAGTCTCTGTAACTCAGATTGATCTCAAAATTTACGAGTAAATCCCCCAGTATGTTATCTAACTTTCATTAGTTCAAAACTTTTTGATTTAAGCAACATAAGATTTTATAAAAAATCGGTTTTTACCTGCTTGTCTGTTTTGATAGATTTCTGCCATTATTTGCATTTGCTTCTTATTGATTCCCTTTTGAGTTCTCTTTTGGGGAATTGAGCTTTTTCAAGGAGTTGCTACGGTAGATTTTGTTTTTAGTGAAAAGTCTTGCTGTTCCAAAGCTATACCTAAAGGTCTATTGTCTTTTGAATACACTAATGTTGCTAATGAAGATTGTGTGAAGTTTTGTATGAAGGAAAATTTTCACGTGTAGAGAAACAATGATGCAATGAGATGAATAATGGACAAAAGCTCAAGCTTGGGGATGCCACCCCGGTGTCACCCCAATAAATATTCAAGAGCAACCGTCAAAGCTTGGGGATGACCAAGGCATCCCCTTCTTCATCAATAAAAAGCCCAGGTCTGTCTAGATACTTCGTTTTTATTGTTTCATGCACAGTTGTGTTGTTCTTGGAGCGTCTTAGTTTTCGTTTGCTTTGCTTAGGTTGTTTAGTTTGCTTGAATAAAGTAGTTTGGACCCCTGTTCTTGCTGTGTTGTTGCAAATAAGTTGCTTGATGTTGGAAAGGAGTAGGAAGTTCCTGCTTGAAAGTGCAAGAGGAGCTTGCATTGACTGTGACTTAGACTTTAGCATGACATGCTAGGTGTTGTGTTGACCTTATGCTTAGTGATTATTTCTATAGCATGCTTTGTTCCAAACAATTGAGATTGCTTAGTGTGCCTTGAAGAAATTATGCATTGTTTTAGCATGCAAAAGCATAGTATTGTGGTATTCTCCTTTGATGCTTTGTTTGGGTTGACTTCGCACATGCTCACACCATGTTATGACTATGACAAGTCACCATAGCCTCTATGATCATTTAGTCCTTGACTTGTAGTACCACTCTATGCTTTGATTAGTAATGCTTTGTTGCTCTGCATGATTATGACCATTATGCTCTCTTAGTTGGTTGCTCCCAGTCTTTTGCTAGCCTCCACTTGTATGAGTAAGCTCTACTCATGCTTCCAACTCCCAAGAAACCAAGTTATTCCAAAGTGTCCACTATAAATTCCTATGCATGGTGTGTTACACCATTCCAAGTAAATTCTTGTTTTCAGCTATCTTCCAATTAAAAACTATTTTGTTATGTGAAAACTTAGTGATTAAAGCCCTCACAAACTTGACGACACACTTTATATTCTTTGCCCCTAATAAACTTGAACCATTATGTCGTCTATGTTGTATATGCTTGCACTTATACGTTGGAATTATCAGAACCATGTTGTCATGGGGAACGTTTTCAACATTGCACTTGTACTTTGTACTCAGTTGATATCATGCTCTTTTGTCTATGGATGTCACCGGTGTGAAATAAAGAGGGAACTTGTAAGTCCATGGAGTATGTATTTTGTGTTAGATAAACGTCTGGGCCGCTAGCCTAAGCCATGCCTAATCATGGTGGAAACTTGTAGCATCACCATAGTGAGCTATCTATGAAGCATCCTCAATAAAAAGCTATGCATATAGGAAAATAAAAAGATCGCTGAGATGCATTCTCTGCTTGCCTTGTCATTTTGGTTATGGGATAGCTCCTGTACCATGTGCAAGGGGTACCGCGTTGGCGGTTCTCTATGATATGCATGTACTTACAATGACAAGAACTTACATGTGACTAAAGTTGAGTAGCATGAGGTGTGGCCATCATTTTCAAGGGACTTGAGATTGCCAACTTAAACTTTGTCAAGCCTATACTCCATAGTTTGTTCACTTTAACCTTAATCACTTCAAGATGCTTATGCTGGGGGTAATGAGGGCTGAAAGCGAACAAGTACCATAATTTTTGGAAGCTCTTTTTGAAACTTGAAATCCCTGCTTACCTTTACAAAGGGCCTTTCTTCCACCATTATTGAGTCTCCACCTTCTACCTTTAGGCACCATTAAGAGAGCATAGTTGTAATTCTGTGTGCAGTGTCCCAAAGCTTATTGATTGATGCATATTGTGATATTACTTGTTCTTGTGCTACTTGTTTCTAGTCACCCTTGTGAACTTTGAAGGTGTCCTATGCATCTATTTGCTACTCTATGAGGGACAAGCTGATTGCCACTATGCCATGTTTTCTGTATGTGAAACAAGCAAACATTTTTCAACGCATGTTATTCATGATCTTTGTTTGTAGCCTTTCATGTTGCATGCATAGTTACTTTGTCCTATTGTTAGAACTCCATGTTTCATGCACATGTTTAGAGTTCTTTGATCCTAGCTTTCAATGCTTGCAAATGGCTTTCAATGTTTAGAGTTCTACTTTGCATTGTCTACACTTTGAGGTGTTTTTATATCTTTTCTGGAACTAACCTATTAACAAGTTGCCACAGTGCCAGTTGCTTGTTTCTTCTGTTTTTGGTTCCAGAAAGGCAGAAAATCAATATTCTCGAAATTGGACGGGACAAAATCCAAAGTCAATATTTTACCGTGGGGGACACGAATCCAGAAGACGAGACGGAGAAGCGAACCAAGGCGGCCAAACCCCCCTAGGCGCGGCCAGGGGTGGGACCGCACCTGGGCAGGGTGTGGCCCCCCTGGTCGCCTCCCGACCTCGCCTCTTCGCCTATAAGAAGCCCCCGATGCAGAAACCCTCGGCACCCGATCAAAATTCCATGAAACCTTCTGTAGCCGCCACCACCATCATCCCTAGATCGGGGGGGGGGGGGGGATCTGAAGTTCTTCCCGGCACCCTACCGGAGGGGAGATCATCCCGGAGGCCTTCTCTCCGGTATGATGCGTGAGTAGTTCCACCTTGGACTATGGGTCCATATAGTAGCTAGATGGTTGTATCTCCTCCTTATGCTTTCATGTATAGATCTTGTAAGCTTAGTTCATGATCAAGATCTAATATATTTATAATCATGCATGGTGTGTTTGCAGGGATCCGATGGATACTGAGATTACTATATCAGACTGATTAATGGTTTTGTCTTTATGATTCTATCATGTCTCTGTTGTTTGTGATCTTGCATGCTCTCCGTTGTTAGTAGCTATCTTGGCCGAGTAGTTGCTAGTGACTCCAAGAGGGAGTATTTATGCTCGATAGTGGGTTCATGCCTCTAGTTTCCAAGGGAAGTGACAGAAATATCTTCGGTTGTAGATGTGCTGTTGCTACTAGGGAGAAAACAACGGTCTCTTGTTCATGAAACAAGTGGATTGTTTACCTTACACACTTTGATTAAAGCAGTTGTTTGTTGCTTGCAACTTAATACTATAGGGGTTCAGATGATAACCTGAAGGTGGACTTCTAGTCATAGATGCAGTTGGATGGCGGCCTATGTATCTTGTTGTATTGCCCAATCGAATCTCATAGGATCTTTTTGTCTGGTATTGCATTGTTATGCGTTGCTCAGTTCCTGTCAATTGCCCTGCTGTAATTTGTTTACCCTTCATGCCATGTTGTTTATCTAAGGAGAGCACCTCTAGTGAACTATGGTCCCCAGTCCAATCTTTACAATTGATACATCTTCCACTGTTACTTGTTTACTTGATGAAAACCATTACCTTCCACACCATACATTTAATCCTTTGTTACAGCAAACCAGTGAGCTTGAAAAGCTCACTGATTCGTTGGGGAAAAGTCTTGAGTTTGTGTTGTGCAGGTCTCCACGTTGCTTGCAACACGTTTGGCGCATTTCCTTCCTCCTACTAGTTCGATAACCTTGGTTTCTTACTGAGGGAAACTTGCCTGCTGAACTGCATCATATCTTCCTCTTGGGGTCTCCCAACGAAGTGCTGCTGCACTCATCACAAAGCGATCTCACTGCACCCCTCTTGGACATCATTAATGCTGACCCTAGCAAAACCGTCGCCAAGAGATGAGTTGTGTACCATCTTCCCTTTGCTTGGTGGATGCACAAGCGCCCAGGCAGCCGACTCGGATTGATCCGAGACGACTTTCCTTGCTAGTAGCTGGCAGACGGTGGCTGCCTTCAAAAAGGTTTAGGTCAACTAGCATGCCATATAACAATGCATAATTCATTTGATGTAATACATGCTTCACATTATCAATGGGTTTAATTACCTCTTTGTGATCATAATGATAGTTTATCATGTTATCGTCCGTACAAGAACCAATGACGAGTTGGGAAGAAGCAAAACTGCTCGGAACTGGAGGAGGATTCAGGAAAAGCGACTGTGGAATAGGATGACTCGTCAATTCCAATTCTATTCCTACCTCTGCAAGTATTCCAGCTTTCACTTTTTCTCGCATCTCTTTTTCATAAAGTTCCTTCTTAGCTTTTTGCAAGCACGCTTGTCCTCCAACTTCCAATCACGTCCCGTTTTCCATGGGGCAATGGAACTTACCCTCCTCGTGCGACCATGGTGCACCGGGCTCAACACCACTACAAGGACATATCCCTTGAAGTCGCATGCTTCCTTCTCAGATCCTTCTTCGCCTATAAAACAAATTAATGAAGCCTTTAGACCAAAGGGTGAATTTTTTTGATGAAATAATCATCAATTCTAGCTAACATGTGAAGCCTCACCAATTTTACATATGCCTTGATGTCCTCGGTCCTAACTAAAGTTGGTACAAAGTCCATTGTTTTGTCACATTTAGCCCTTGCTCTAGTCCAGTCTCTTGCCCTCTCATCTCTAATGTCTCCAATTGGTTTCAGCAGTCCGGCCGCCTCTGCCTCTAAATCCCCCATTTCCCATCTAGGGGCCATGTCCGCATACCTAGCAGTCCCCATTATGTGGTGGTTCTTGTATGATAGGGCGCACTCGCTTGCAAAAAATACTCTTTTCAAACTATGGAGTGATTTTCTGCGCCACAAACTCATCCCAAGCCTCTTGGATGATCCCTGGGTACAGATCAAGGGGGCTATTCTTTGTATCCATGAACTCTATTGAAAGGATCGTATGGGCACCTAGAGGGGGGGTGAATAGGTGCTACTTCAATTTTTTTCTTTTTCAAATTAGGGTTTGACAAGAAAGGTAAATTATCTAGATTATGCAACAAAGGTGAATTTACCTATATGTCAAACAAGCATCAACTAGTACAACACTAAGAAAGAACAAGTAAGTAAAGTGCAGTAAAGGATAGAAGTAACCAAAGTGGTGGACGCGGAGACACAAGAATTTGTTTCTCGTAGTTCCTTCCTTTTTAGGGGAAGTACATCTACGTTTGGAGAGGGGGCGGTTTCAAACCACCAACGCCATGAGAGGCCTCCCTTTTTCTCCGATGAACCTCACCCCAAGGGGTTCGATTCACCTTCCCCTATATCGGCAACCTTCGAGGTGGAAGCCGACACCTTTACAACAAGTTTAGGGCACACATCCACAACTTAATTGGAGGCTCCCAAATACAAGCAAGCTGTCAAAACAATCAAATACAAGCTTGTAAGAACCAAATCAAAGCTAGGGTTTCCAAAGAAACACTAGAGCATGGGGGCCCTCAAGTGAATGAGGGGGAAATGAAGATCTCTCTTGGTGAAGATGTAGATCAAGGCCTCCTCCTTCGATTCTCTAAAGATCAATGACTTTGGATGGTTGGATGAAGAGATCTTGTTGATTTGGTGGCTCAAATGGAGGTAGTGTTCTTGAGTGGGTGGAGCAACCTTCCAAGGTACATGAAGGGTGCATTTATAGCCCTTGGTGCAGATCTGACCGTTGAGCATTTATTGCAGCGGTACTACCGGAACTCCAAGCGATAGTACCAGAAAACACCGGTACTACCGGTCAGGTACTGAAGATGTCCATATAGACAAACCAACCCCAGACTCCAACGGTACCAAAATGAGGTGCTACCGCAAAGCGGTACTACCGGCCATGGGGCACGGTACTACTAGACCTAGGTGGTAGTGCCGCATTTTGGTATCGAGGAGGGCAATGGCATTTGGCAAACTTGCCAAAACCTTCTGTCGAGTTAGGTACTAAAGAGCGGTACTACCGCTTTTTGGTACTGGTGAATACAGAGGAGTTTGGCGAACTCGGCCACAACTTGTCTTGACCGGTATCAGAATGCAGTACTACCGCTTTTTGGTACCACAGAGGACAGAAGATTTTGGGCAGTTTGCCCAAACCCACTGCCTGGTCCAGTAGCAAATTACGGTACTGTTGGCCCTATGCGGTAGTACCGGTTGATATTTCTGGTACTACCGGACATCATAGAGGAAAAATGCAAGATCAGCAGGGGACCCTTTTTGGGAGGAATGAGCCAAGGATTCCTTGATAAAACCTATGGTACACTTGGCAAATAATTAGTCCGACATGTGTGTTGTTATAAACACCAAAATCACTTAGGATAGGAAATGCTCTTTCAATCTCCCCCTTTTTGGTGTTTGATGACAACACACATTTTGCATGATAATATTGTGATGACAAACAAGGTTTTATAAAATAGAGATGGGGCTCCCCCTAAATAAGTAAGATCAAGTCCCCCCTCTATTTTACAAACTACTTGGAAGTGTATAACAACACTTAGACCACATACCTTTGCACAATAAAGTGTGATGAGAAACATATTGATAAAGAATAGATAATATCATCACACATCACATAAGATGGATCCATATGAGAATAACCATAACACACAAATGATGGATCCATAAGATAACCACATAGTCTCAACATACATAGCACAAATAGTTAGTACATAAGATTCACACATAATAAGAGGCAAAGAGCAAATAAAGTTTAGAAGCGAGTAAAGATCAAAGGCAAGAACGAGCTTGTGACTTTTCCCATGCAAATCCCGCATGCCTAATGTGAAACTTCTCCCCCTTTGGCATCAAGATGCCAAAAAGGACAAGAGCAACACTAACGTCCCAGAGGTCACACATCATCATCATCCGAGGCATCCTTGCGAGTTGGCGGAGCACGGAAATAGGAGGTGGCATCATCATCCCAGTGGCTGTGCTTGGAGATCCATTGGTCTTTAGGAGTGATGTTGTTCTCGGAACTCTCGGAGATGGTCAATCCTTGAGCTTCCATCATTTCTTTCTGATGAGCACAAGCTTTCTTGGCATAAACATGAGCCTCATACATGCGCTTTTGATTGTCAACTTGGAAGCAAAACACCTTCTTGAGCTTAGCCTCAAACCTCTTTGCCCATGATGGCTGAGCATGCTTGCGGCGTGAGACCACGAAATCAGCATCACGAGCATCATCTTCATCACCGGACCCCTCTTCAAGTGGGTTCCCATCCTCATCAACTAGTTGGCCATCCGAATTGCGAGGTTTAGGATGGGTCTTGATCAACAGAGACTTGTGTTGGTGAGTAACAAGGTGTTAAGAAGAAATGTCTCTAGCAATAGATGGGTACTTGCTAAGGATGAGAGCCATTATGTATGGAGCAAAAGGAGGCACCCTCCGAGTGTAAGTAGAACAAACCATCTCATTCCAAATGACATCCATCACATCAAGAGGTTGGCCGGAATCACGGTGGTGATAAGTGGTGATCATGAGATCCACCATGAACCCATGCATCTCATCAACATTACCAGCTCGGGGGGGGGGGCAATGGTCTCACGGAAGATACAATGCAATATATCATATGTGGGGAGAAGCCCCTTGATCTTCCCAACAATGTCGTGCCCCCCGATGTATAGTGGAGTAAGGACATGCTTCTTCAGGGGACGATCATTGTTGTGACATCGGCAACCAACTGGAGTGTCCTTGCCACAATCCTCATACCCAAGAATCACCGTAAACTCAGCCAAAGTTGCTTGCTTGATAACACCCTCCATCATCCAGGTGATAGTCCGAGCTTGGTTTTTTGAAAAATGAGTGGTGGCATAAAACTGAGTAATGAGCATGGGATCATAATCATGCTGGAACTGCATAATGGGAAGCAAACCAATGTTTGTGCATATCTCAAGGGCTTCACCGAAGTAGTTCAAGTGCTTTTTCACATGATTCATCTCAATCCACTTTTGAGGGACCACAAGCTTCTCATCCTTGATGAGAACCTCATGGTATACACGCTCTTGGAAGTCTGTCTAAAAAAGTCTATTTTCCCTAGCATGAGACCGAGTAACAACATCTGGGTTCACGGACCGCAAGGCATGGAACTCAACCTCAGACAAATCAGACAACAACTTTGGCCTAGATGGCCCAGAACTCTAACTCTTGCGATGACTCGAGGGGAGAGGAGGAGGACCTCTACCACGGCCAGCACTTTGCTTAGTACCCCCTCCACACCGACCCCGAGTGGATTTCAGCTTCAGACGATTTCTAGGTTGAGGCATGATCTCTTCCTCGGTCTCTGACCCGGACTCTGACTCATAATCCTCGATTTCATGATGAGCTTTGGACCTTTTGCGTGCATCCCGGGAACCCTCTGCACCTGTGAAAGAAAGAAGGAGATAGCAGTGGGATAATGGCATAAGAACCCGAAACAAAAGAAGTTCCACGAAGAAATTCAAATTTAGGGAAAATTTTGCTGTCAGTCATGGTCGTTAGTACCGGATATCCTAAGCGGTAGTACCGAAAATTTTCTGGTACTACCGGTCATGCGACTACAGACTAGATCTGGTAGAATCGATCCATAGATTGGCAGCAAAACTATCCAAAACGAGGATTTCTTCGGGCAAGGAGTAATATCTGGTAAACTACACACGGTACAGCCTCAAAAGCAACTGTTTTGACCAAGAATTAAAGTCTCCCTAGATTCAATGGAGAAAACATGGGAGAAGAAGAAGAGGGCGGTAGTACCGGTGTCCATGGCAGTGGAGATTGAGGAGGAGCCCGCGAGGAGGCCGGATCTGGTGCGGATTCGGTGGAGGGAGGAGAGTGCGGGGCTCCGGCAGCAGCGGTAGTTAGGAGTGGAGACATGGGAACAATGGGGCACTGAGAGGTTCCCCCCCCACGTCTGAACCCTTAACCAGGACGCCAAGTGGTAGTACCGGTGTGTGAACGGTACTACCAATGTGCGGTACTGCCACACATACACCCGGTAGTGCCGCTTGCTGGTAGTGCCACGAAAACGACCGGTAGTACCCACCTGGGAGGTTTCCAGAAATCGACCTGGAAACTGACCCCGGCCGGTAGTACCGCTCCCTTTCCCGGTAGTACCGGTTACCGGTAGTGCCGCGTAAAATACCGATAGTACCGCACCTTGGAAGTTTCCAGGAGTCGACCTAGAGACTGACCCCGGCCGGTAGTATCGCTCCCTTACCCGATAGTACCGTTTCCACCAGAACAAAAATCCAGTTATAAATGGGGAGGTTCTTATGCAGAGTACATGAGGTTTGTAGAAGGATAAGAAATGCTTAGGTTAAGATAGTCACACTGATATGGACACATGCACTCTAAAATAGGGAAACATATCAATAACCAGATGAGAGTGCATGATCTTAAGACCTAAAACAACTCAACAAATGACAAACACGAGTAAGCACCAACCTCTCGAATGTGAGAGGGCGGTGGCCTAGGCCACCATGTTTGAGTAAACTCGGCTTGGAACCACGAAGATATATCTTGGCTCCATTACAGAAACTCATCATTTAAGCTCACATATCACAAAATCATATTAAGAGTATCGCTTTGGGCATAATGGGGGGAGGGATAGTCCAATCAATTAGGACCGCACTCCCCCTATATCCATGCCTGCACCTAAACCAAATAAGAGTCAAGACATAAGTGAGTATGCAAGGTGATCAAGTCAAGCTCCTTGAATCTATGATATTTAGTTCATTCCTCAAATAACAAAACCTTGCTTCATCAAGTGGCTTCGTGAAGATGTCGACAAGTTGGTCCTTAGTTGACACATAATATAGATCAATATCACCTCGAGCAACATGATCTCTAATGAAGTGATGGCGAATCTTAATATGCTTTGTCCTTGTGTGATCCACCGGGTTGTAGGCAATCTTGATAGCACTTTCATTATCACATAGAAGAGGCACTTTGTCACAATGGACATCGTATTCCTTTAAAGTTTGCCTCATCCATAGCAATTGAGTGCAAGCACTAGCAGCTGCCACATAATCGTCTTCGGCTATGGAGAGAGATATACAATTTTGCTTCTTAGAAGACCAACATACCAAGGACCTACCAAGGAATTGGCAAGCCCCGGATGTTGATTTTCTATCATCCTTATCACCAGCCCAATCCGAATCCGTGTATCCACAAAGATCAAATGTTGACCCTCGAGGATACCGAAGACCATAATGTGGGTATGAAACAAATATCGAAAGATTCTCTTGACCGCCATCAAGTGGATTTCTTTAGGAGCCGCTTGATATCTTGCACACACACCTACACTCAACACAATATCGGGTCTAGATGCACAAAGGTAAAGCAAAGAACCAATCATAGACCGGTATACCTTTTGATCCACATCTTTACCATTTGGATTTTGTTCTAGATGAGTCTTTGTAGCCATGGGAGTAGGAGCTCCATTTAAATCTTGCACATTGAATCTTTTGAGCATATCTTGAGTATACTTGGCTTGGTTGAAGAATGTCCCTCCTATAACTTGCTTGATCTCAAAACCAAGGAATACTCTTAACTCCCCCATCATAGACATCCGGAACCTACTAGTTATAAGCTTTGAGAATTCATCATTAAAAGCTTTGTTAGAAGAGACAAAGATAATATCATCAACATATATTTGGCATACAAAAAGCTCCCCATTGACCTTCTTAGTAAAAAGAGTGGGATCGATTTTCCCAACCTCAAATCCACGGTCAAACAACAACTCTCTAAGGTGCTCATACCACGTGCGTGGGGCTTGCTTGAGCCCATGGTTTGGGAAGTTGGGATCCTCAAATCCTGGGGGTTGCTTTACATATACCAACTCATTCAATGGACCATTAAGAAAGGCACTTTATACATCCATTTGTTGCAACTTAAAGTTATGATGTGCCGCATAAGCAAGAAGGATATGGATGGACTCAAGGCGAGCCACAAGTGCATATGTCTCTCCATAATCAATGCCTTCAATTGAGAGAACCCTTGTGCAACCAATCTTGCCTTGTTCCTTACTATAATTCCATGCTCATCTTGCTTATTCTTGAATATCCATTTGGTGCCTATAACATTGCAGCAATCCTTTGGCTTCTCAACTAACTTCCATACTTTGTTTCTCTCAAAGACATTGAGCTATTTGTGCATTGCTTCCAACCAATCCGAATCTTCAAGAGCTTCCCACACTTTCTTTGGTTCAATCATGGAGATGTGAGCTTGATGTTCACTGAACCTCTTCAATTGGGCTCTTGTGGAAAGGCCTCTCCTTAGATCACCAACGCGGTGACCCATCAACCACTGCATGTGTAGTGCACTATAGTCGTTGACATGACATCCACAGAACACCGTTTTGTAAATATCACATCCCTCAGAGTGGTACAACAGAAACATTGCGGATCCATATTACAAACATACACACATTATTATCATTACAATACTAGAAGTTCAAGACATCCAAACGATTCAACTTACAAACCAAAATATAAGTGTTTCAGAGGAAGTTTGAAAGTGAAAACTTAAACTCCAAATTGACCTCAACAACTTATTGCTATATATTGTTCATGTTGCTCGGCTCAAGTGGCTCCTAGAACTATAGTAATTATTCGGACTCTTGGTACTCTCCTCCGTAGACGATATCGTAGTCCTCCCCTTCTACGGATCCATACAAGTTGGGCTCTTCATAGTAGACCTCCTCTTGGCTCTCAGTTGCATACATTGGAGTGTCTTCGGAATCCTCAGAGTCTAAGCAAGGATTCAAAGTAAAGGGTGAGTAACAGCGTTACCCAGCAAGTTAATTATATGCAAGGTGGGAAGTTTGATGCTCTATCTACCACCTAGGACTATAATTCCTTGGCACTATGCAATTTTCTGGTAAATATTTCTTCAAAGATTGATTTTATTATAAAAATCTATGACCATCAGCCTTCACAGGTTGACCAGAACTTTCATGGAGTTCCTTTCCTGCCGGGTTCGTAGCTCCTTCCCGGAACAGGGAGTAACAATTTATAGTTCTTACACTCTGCAGAGGTGCGTTACTTTATGCATGAGAGATCAACTTCCTTGTTGCACAACCGGGCGTACTTTCCCGTCCACAATTCCATGATGTGGGGCCCAGTAGTTGGTCCAAGCCAATCACTGCCCTCTCCGTGACCTCATATGTCTGCATGATCCTTCGGGGCTGGCTCACCTCCGTTAATCCCCCTTTCGGGCAGGCTAAAACCCTGACGAGTTCCCAAAGACTCTATGACCTGGTGATGCGCGGACGAGTACCATTTAAATGGACTATATCCCTAAACACCATTCATAGATAATCTAGACACCAAAAGTGTGGGGCGTAAGGGTGCCCACCCATATGTTGGATCCGCACAAGGAATCACAACGTCACGTTAAGGTCGTCTTGCCTCCATACGAGAGGAAAAGGATACATCCGACTTCTCCGTCCCATTCCAAATCTCATGGTTAACCTGTAATATACGACGCTAGAATCACTGATGTCATGGGTTATTAATCCCTAGTTGCTTATCATTGTTGTAGATAGAAACCTAAGTTCTATTTCTTCATTACATCATCACTTAGGATGATACCTAAGTTTTATTTATTTTGAGAAAATAATATTTTCTTTCTCTCGAATATAGATGATAACACACAATTTGCAAATACTTTGATAAAGACTCTTCAAAGGACATGAGCAAGTGATGAACTTGCCTTGTGATTGCAAGGTAGTGAAGTCGGATGCTTGCACTGGACCTTGAGCTTCTATGTCTACGAAACATCATTATTGCCCGGTAAGGACAATATTTATAGAAGCAAAATTATTATGCAAAGTAATGTAATGCATTATTTATTTTTGTGTGTGTTCTCCCCATTATTTAAATTACAAAAATTCTTTTTAGTACTAAAGAATTTATAAATATTAATTATTAATATTTATTGAATATTGTATTCTTTTATTTTATTTTATTTTATTTTATTTGAATTTTATTTGTTTAATAATTCCTTTAAGAATTATCATTTAAATACAAGAATGAAATTAAATATTTATTTATTATTTTTCTAAACTACTACAATATTAATATATAATAAAAGTGATTTTTATTTATTTTTATCATCTTTCATTAATTTTATAAAATTCCATAAGGAATATATATATTATAAAATTCTTGATAAAAATTATATGCCTAAAAATTTATTTCTTAATTTATTTAGATAGATTGGATTATTGTGAATCCAAAAATATTTTATTTATAATTTTTGGTTTTTATTTTATTTTCTAGAATTTATTTAAATTCAGGGGCATTTTGGTCTTTTCTTAATTATTAAAACTTTCTTTGGGTGGTTGGGCTGGCTATGTTGGGCTTATTGGGCCATTTTGGCCCAAGTGGCAGAACCAAAAAGGCTCCCCGAAGGGTTGTCCCTCTCAGCCCACACCCCTGTCCATCTCCCTCGTCCCCTTCTCTCCTTCTTCTCTCTTGACCCTGTGGTCGCCGATGCCACTTCTGGCAGATCCACGCCGCCGTGGTCCTCCCCGGCCGTCGTCTTGATGCATGGTGTGGTTGTTGACCCCGCTCCTCCTTCCAGTCCATATCGATTTAGACCTGCGGCCTCCCTGTGGCCAGACCGGCTCCGTCCCGAAACCTAGGGTTTGGGGCGGTGCTGGTGCTGCCGCCGCCGCTGCTCCCGTGGTGCTGTGGTGGTGTTGCTCACCCTCAAGTGCGGCTATGGTCGCCGCCTCGGCGTGGTGCGAGTTGCAGCGCCCCCTTGGGGTGCTCCCCGTGCCGCCGCGCTCGTTGACACCCTCTGCTTCCTCTTCTCGCCCACAACAACAACTTCTAGTAAGTTTGTTTTCTCCTCCCAGTTGTGCTCTATACCCTGCCACTTTGTCCTGTGTGTTTCTATTGGCTACCTCTGACTAGTTTCCATGTTCTGATTAGGGTTCATATCCCTTTGTTGATATTATATATGATGATTTCGATCTAGTAGTGATGATCCTAGAGCATGATGAATGGTTGTTTGATGTGGATTACTACTTATAGTTGGCTTTGGTGATGCTAGTGGCTTATCAGACTAATTCCAGTGGTAATTTTATATGATTCAAATGATAGTGCTTCTATGGAATCATTACTTGGGAATGTTGTTGATCTGAAAACTTTCTACCGTCAAAATGTTCATACTGACATTAGTTCTATCAGTAATTGTTTACTGCATCTATAATGGTTGGCTTGTATGATGATATACAGACTAAATTTAATCATCACATATTAATGATGTTCTGTAAATGTATAGTTGAGCTTGATGCCGATTCCTGGTATTTGATTCCAGGAAAATGATATTTAGAGCTCGCCCCCTTTTATTGGTGAAAGCTAAGTAATGATTGTGATTGGTTTATTAGGACTTGTCCTTGTGATACCATCATAGGATGGCACACAAGTAGTTGGGTCCTATTACTGAGCTTAGCTCTAATAGTGCTCGTGTAGGGTTTCGTAGCATGGAAAACAAAAATTTTCTATTGCATACAAACAAACAAGCCAAGATCTATCTACTAGATTGTAGCAACGAGTCGATGGAATAACTTACCCTCGAAGATCCCAAGTGTTTAACGAGAGCGGATTCTCGTGGGTGATGTAGTCGTACTCTTCCCGATCTCAAGATCGTGTAGACGATCCTTCCAGTGCGTTAAGGCGCTCTCATGATCGGTCACATGTTCGGTACTGACGAAGACCTTCCTCTCCTTGTTCCAGAAGGTGGAGGTTGTAGCACTCTCCTCGCGAAGACAACGGCATGGTACCGGAAGTAGAGGGAGATCTCGCAGGCTTCCTTGCCGCCGAGCGAGTATGGTGGAGTATGAGAGAGCTCCTCGGCGATCTAGGGTTTAGACACACCAAGGAGTAGGGGCTAGAGCCGGCTTAGGGGTTCCGGGACCCCCAAGTCGGCTAGGGCAAAACCCCTAGGTGGTGGCGGCGGCTATGGAGGCTGCACTTTCTAGGGTTTGAGGTGAGGGACTTGTGTGTCTAGAGGAGGAGCCCCCTACTTATATAGGTGGAGGGGCCGGCCAAGGGAGGAGGGAGTCCCTCCCAACTCGGCTTGAGGGCGCCACGGTTGGAGGAGGGAACTCCTCCCCAACTCGGTTTCCCTCTCCTTCCTCTTTTCCTCTTTCCAATTTTAGACGTTTGACTTTTCAAACTAGCTATTTGACTTTTCAATTTAGGATTCAATTTAATCCTTTATTTGGAACAGCGAGGACACTTAGTACATGATGCAATCATTCCAATATGCAATGACACATTCATGTACGCCTTCCCCTCCGGAGTGCCGGACATTCCGGAACCTTCTAGAACATTCCTTATGAAAACACCGGAATCATTCCCGAACTCCGAAACGGGACTTTCCTTATATGAATCTTATTCTCCGGACCATTCCGGATCACCTCGTGATATCCCGGATCCCATCCGAGACTCCGAACAACATTCGGTCTCTTTCTCATAATACCATAACTACTCAAACAACGTCGAATCCTTAAGTGTGTCTCCCTACGGTTCGTGAATTATGCGGACATGATCGAGACACTTCTCCGAACAATAACCAATAGAGGAATCTGGAAATTCATATGGCTCCCACATATTTCTATGATTACTTTGCGATCGAATGAACCACTTCATACGATACCAATTTCCCTTTGTCTCACGATAGTTTACTTATCCGAGGTTATGATCGTCGGTATCTCTGCATACCTAGTTCAACCTCGTTACCGATAAGTACTCTTTTCTCGTTCCCGTGATATGTGATCCCTTGTGAGCCAGTCACATGCTTGCAAGCTAACTGGATGACATTCCACCGAGAGGGCCCAGAGTATATCTATCCGTCATATGGATGGACAAATCCCACTCTTGATCCATGTGTCTCAACCAATACTTTCCGAATACTCAATGCCACCTTTATAGCCACCTAGTTACGGTGTGGTGTTTGATGTCATCAAAGCATCCATCCGTAAAGGTGATATGCATGATCTCATGGTCGAAGGAATTAGGTTACTATGTATCGTAAAAGCATATAGCAATTGAACTATTGAAATGACTTGATCTTTATGCTACGCTTATCTATAGGAGTATGTCCACCATATCATTCTCCTAACGATATGATCTTGTTGTTGATAACATCTCAATGTTCATGATAGGTAAACCACAATCATTTATCAACCAACAAGCTAGTGATGTATAGAGGCTATACTAGGGACTTCAAATTAAGTTTACAAATCACACAAGTATCAATGTTTCCTTGTTAATACTATTATAGCATGAATGTAAACATTTATCATAAACACAAAGATATAATAATAACTACATTTATTATTGCCTCTAGGGCATATTTCCAACAGTCTCCCACTTGCACTAGAGTCATCTAATCTAGATTACATGGTAATATACCGAACACCCATGGCAGTTTGGTGTTGGTCATGTTTTGCCCTCGGGAGAGGTTTAGTCAACGGATCCGCCACATTCAGATCTGTGTACTTTGAAAATCTTTATATCCCCATCCCGGATATGTTCTCGAATAGCGTGAAAACGCAGCTTGATGTGCTTGACTTCTTGTGTGACCTTGGTTCTTGCGCATTGGCTATGGCGCCCATGTTATCACAAGATAGACATTGGGTCCAGCACTAGGAACCACAACTAGCTCTATAATGAACTCTTTCATCCATATCGCTTCTGTGAAGCCTCCGAAGCGACCATGTATTCCGATTCAGTTGAAGATCTCGCCACAACGCTTTGCTTTGCACTCCTCCACTAATCTGCACCATTCAAAATAAATACGTATCCAGATTGTGATTTAGAATCATCCGGATCAGTGTTCCAACTAGCATCGGTGTAACCGTTAACAACGATTGTTCATCACCTCCATAAGAAAGAACCATATCCTTAGTTCTTCTCAAGTACTTAAGGATGTTTTTGACCGCTGTCCAATGATCCACTCCTGGATCACTTTGATATCTGCTAGTTAAACTAACAGCATATGCAATGTCGGGTCTAGTACATAGCATGGCATACATTAGAGATCCTATGGCTGAGGCATAGGGAGTCTTACTCATCCTTTCTCTATGTAACACCCTCAGAATCGGACCTATGCAAGTTTGAGCAAAGTTCGCCAAACCCGCATAGAAACGATTCAAAGGTGCCCACCAGGCACTTTCGTGCGGGTGGAAAACGAAGTAATAGCATTACACAACAGTCCTCGATGGGACCCACGTATATATATATAACTGACTCAAAGAGTCAAGAATACAGATATAATATACAAAGATCCAAATCACCTTGAAAATGATAGAGCGTCCGACTACGGACAAGATGCAAATGGGCTAAGAGCCCGAAGAATAACCAATGGCGTCCATAACCTGCGCCGCCAAGCGGAAGGGTAACCACGCTAACGGCGTCGATCTCAAAACCTGCTTAAACAAAAGGGTGCCGACAAAGGCAAATGAAAAGAAGGAGCCAAGATCGAGGCCAGACAGCGAGTCTAGAATTGGCGGTCCTCGCCTACATAGGTATGGTGGATCGAGCGGGCAAGATGCAATCGATCAACCTATAGAGACTCGATACAACTGGCGGTTATCAGAGAGGGGTAAGAATGACCTATCCGGATCCAACCTGAAACTAACACCAAACAAACCCATCTGGTGTTTCCCCCTCGAGACCAAACGAGGAAGTCAACCGAGGAACTCACACAGTTGGCAGTTTTATTTATTCAATTATAGTTGCGACAATTACTAGTCAGGTTTAGATAATCATCCTGATAAAATAAGCAGTGGGTCATTTTAGTTAACCATTCCGTTATAGTTGCAGCAATTACTAATCAGATACAGATGGCATGAGATAACCCGTAAACCCAGCAGTTGTTGGTACTTTTATTCAGCCATTCCGTTGTAGTTGCAGTACTTACTAGTCAGGTACAATGGTCGCAAGCGACACTCCAAACAAGCAATTGTGGGCAGTATTATTAGCCATTCCATTATAGTGAAGCTGATTACTAGTCATTAATAAGGCAAATTTATAGCAATAAACTTTAGTTATGCTTGTCTATGATCGAGATACTGTGCTCCAAGTCGTCCATATCCGCGGACACGGCTTTCAGAAAGTTTTACCCGGCCGGGGTGCACCAATAGCAACACACGCTCGATCAACCTCGGAAAAACCAAAACAAAACCCAACGAGGCTTTCAATGAACAATCACAGGATTCAATTATTTGGGGCCACCCATTGAGTAGACCCAAGAACGAGCTAATGACTCGAGACGGACTCAAGGTTTGCGCTGCTGGTCAGAACGATCGGGAACCCGAAAGTGTGGCTGGGCTTGTCGATACCGAAAACACTCCGCTTACCTAAACAGTACAGTGTGCTCCTCGCATAATCGTAAATACATAAGTAGCATGGCATAAGTACAGGATCGTAAATAAAACCTCAAACTAGTTTGTGGCCCCAAGAAATAAGACGGAATCAAGCTCGCCTGGGGTCCCATATACCTCCGGATGTGGATAGCGATAAATCAAGGAACATGTATCAAGTACTCGGGGTCTTACAGACACAAGTGGGCTCGAAACCAAATATTTTCTATCACCCACCGATGCCTCTGCTTATTTCAATTTTAGTTGTTAAACAGAAATTAAAGTGAACGATAAGTAAAACTATGATCATCTCCATCATCAAGATGCGGCAATACATCAACGACTGTGGCATATGACGACACACAAAGACTTGCAAGCGACTACGACACGCAAGTCCATCTATATACCAAACAATGTAATAGGATGTGTCCAAGGAAATATACTGCAAAGGATATCACGGTACGAAAACTAGAGCATCGCAACACGTATAGCAATAGGTCAACAGGAGGGAATAAATACTATAAAGTAAGATAGGTAGAAAGGGGAGATGCTCTTTGAAAACATTGTCGAAGGTTCAACCGAAGATCGGGGCGAAGCTCACATCAACTCATCGGCCTTATCCGCGAAGAAGCAAAACACTAGAAGAAACACCGGATGCAGTATTTAATACAACGACAGAAGATCGGCATGATGCATGTATGATGTATGGCATGGCGAAGTTGCGGTGCAATTATGCCATATTAAGTGGAACCGGGGTCCCGACAATTAGTTAGATGGTTCGAGTTGTTTAGCTACCCCGCAATTTAAATGTTGTTTAACATGGCAAGATATGGTACCGATTCTCTACACAAGTTAAATGAGGCCGATATGAGACTAGATTTGCCCGCATATGGGCCCCATATTTAATTATTAGGTGAATCGGCATAAGGCCCCCAAACCACATGATATGCATGCGAGATGACAATTAAATATGCAACAATTGATATCATTTATGAAAAATAGGGTATCGAGGAAAAGGGTCACACATTAGGGTTCGACGAACTCGGGGTTCCGGGGTTCGGGTTGGTCTCAGGTTCCGGGTCTAGGGTTCGGCCTCGGCGGGATCGTTCTCGGATAGCGGAGGTAGATCTTGGAGCATCCGGGGTCTCGGTGTCCGGGATGAAGTACTCGGCGTCTCCGCGTCGGTGGCCTTGACGGTATCGGGTTTGGACTCCGGATCCGGGCACGGTCTTAGCGCTCCGTCTTCGGTGTCGTTGGAGAACTTGGGCTCGATACCGGGGGTTCTTCGAAACCTTGAGGCGATCTTAGCGGTCGCCGGGTACGGGCTCGGCGGGATCGTTCTCGGTTTTCCTCGGGTTCGGGCTCGACAATCGGACTCCGGGAACGGGGCCTTTGGTCCGTGAAGTTCTTGTTGTTCCCGCTTCGAGAAGATCGTGTTGGTTCCGCATCGAAGGCCTTGTCGTTCCGCGGAGTAGATCTTGGGGGTCTCGGGGTCCGGCGCCTTCGGGAAAAGAGTACTTGTCGCACATGTGTCTTCGGGTTCCGTGACGATGATCCTGTCGTTCGATGTCGGGGTCTCCAGGGTTCCCTGTCGGAGTGCTAGATGTTCCGTGATGGAGTTCTTGTCGGAGATTCTTCGGACACCTTCGGCTTGGTACGGTCTTGGCGTCTCGCGCCCGTGGTCTTGTGGGGTCCTTCGGATCTTGGGGCGTCGGGGTACTCGAGTCCGCGGGACCGGGGCCGCCGGTTCTCTCTCGACGATCTTGTGGCACCGAAGGTTAGGTAAAGTCTGGAGGTTCGCTCTTCGGTGGCAGGTCGAGGTTGTGCGGATGGTCCTGTCGTCGATGTAGGCCTTGGCGTTCCGGCTTCAATTACCGGTGTAATTGGTTCCAGAGGCGGTGATCGCAGGCAGAACTTGTCGAGAACACCGAGGATGACCTTGTCGCACTCCTCGTCCTAGCATGTGGTGGACTTGTCCGAAGGTACGACAGCATGTCACCAACAAAAACAGGGGCTCCCGACGGTGGACCTGCAGGACGCGGGGCACGCTGGGCTTGCAGACGAGGATCAGGGCGTCGCTGACGAGGGGCTCGAGCAGCGGCTCGCCGGAGGGGACGCCGGGATCGAGGGCGCGCGAGGGGGAGCTGGGCGGCTACCGCAGAGGATGGCTGCAAGGGCGGAGGTCGAGCCGCAGGACGCCGGTGAGGCAGAAGCGGGCGCGGCCGAGGCGGGCGCGACCAGGCCGGAGGAGGCAGACCGGCGGCGCGGGGACCGTCGACGGGAGGAGGCGCGGCACGCGTGAAGGGACGGGCGAGCTCAGAGCGGTTGAGTCCGCGGGCGCGCTGGAGGCTTGGGGCGGCGGCAGCGCCGCGGAGCGTGGGAGGCGGAGGCGGAAGTGGGGCGGGCACTGGAGGTTGAAGGAGGCTCAGCGGTCGGGCGATGGGGAGGAAGACGCGCCGCTGCGGGCGCTGGCAGCGTCAGCGAACTGGCAAGGCGACGGGCGGTGGGGCTGCTCGAGCGGGCGCGGGCACGCGGAAGGAAGGAGGTTGGGCGAGGCTCGGGGCGGCGGGCGAGCTTGGCTGGAGGGGAGGAACGCGGCAGCGAGAGAGGACGGTGGCGTCGCGGTGCGAGGAAGATGGGAGGAGGGAGAGGGAGATGGCCACGCGGGCAGGTGGCGTGGGAGAGAGGGACGGGACAGGCGGGCCAGGATGGTGGGGATCGGTGTGGAGGGAAAAGCGTGCTGTGTGGCTCAAGGTGTAGAGAGAGGAAAAGGGAGAGGGAGAGAGGGGTGAGCCAAGTGGCAGCACATGGTTGGCTGGGGGGTTGGGCAGGGTGACGTGGCGGCCTAGGATAGGTGGGGGTGAGGTGGCCAGAGGGGTGGGTAGGATAGATTGGGTGAACTTAGGATTTAGAAGGCGGGTTAGGTGGACCGTTTTAATTTCTGGGGCGGTCGTTCGGGTCAATCGGCCCGTCCGACTGCCCCGCCCAAATAATTTAATATTTTTATTTGATTGCGACGAACTTTGTAAATAGTTTTGGACAAACAAAATATCCGGCAGCATCCGGGGTTTTGCGTTTGAATGGAGACGAGGCGTTTGGAAATCAAAAACAGGTTTTTCGAAATTAGTTTTTAACAAACAATACATGATGATGATGATGCAATGCACAAATTCAACGCGATTTTCTAGTAGTGGTTTTGCGGGATGCCACACTCTATCTTCTGCCGATGTCGGACTTTGAGTTTTACTCAAGGTCGTATTGGGCAACATGGGCAAGAACCCTTTCTTGCTTTCTTCCATTCCAAACCTCTTTAGAACTTTGTCCAAATATGTACTCTGTGACAATGATATTTGGCGTTTCGATCTATCTCTATAAATCTTTATGCCTAATATGTAAGCTGCTTCGCCAAGATCCTTCATTGAAAAACTATTATTCAAATATTCCTTGACACTATTAAGAAGGTCTACATCATTCCCAATCAACAATATGTCATCTACATATAGTATTAAGAATGCTACAGAGCTCCCACTCACTTTCTTGTAAATACAAGCTTCTCCATAAGTTTGTATAAAACCAAAACTTTTGATCACCTTATCAAACCGTTGATTCCAACTTCGGGATGCTTGCTTCAATCCATAGATGGACCGTTGAAGTTTGCATACCTTGTTAGCATCTTTAGGATCGACAAAACCTTTGGGTTGCATCATATACAACTCTTCATCAATATCTCCATTGAGGAATGCTGTTTTGACATCCATCCGCCATATCTCATAATCATAATATGCAGATTGCTAACATAATCCTCATAGACTTTAGCTTCGCTACCGGTGAGAAAGTCTCATCGTAGTCAACTCCTTGAATTTGTCGAAACCCTTTTGCGCGAAAAGTCGAGCTTTATAGACGAACATTACCATCAAGATCTGCTTTCTTCTTGAAAATCCATTTGTTCTCGAGCCTTCCGGCTATCCCAGAAGTCCACCAAAGTCCATACTTGGTTTTCGTACATGGATCCAATCTCGATTTCATGGCTTCTTGCCATTTATTGGAATCTGGGCTCATCATCGCTTCCTCATATATCTCGGGTCATCGGTGTTGTCCACCAACATGACACTCATAACGGATCATACCAACTGGAGTGGTACGAGTTCTCGTTGACCTCCGAGGCTCAGAGCAACTTCAACCAAAGTTTCATGATCACCATCATTAGATTCCTCTCTTATTGGTGCAGGCACCACAGAACTTCTTCGGTCTGCGCTACTCGCAATTTCGAGAGAAGGTTCGACAACCTCGTCAAGTTCTACTTTCCTTCCAGTCACTTCTTTCGAGAGAAATTCCTTCTCTAGAAAGGATCCATTCTTGGCAACGAATATTTTGCCTTCGGATCTATGATAGAAGGTATACCCAATAGTTTCCTTTGGGTATCCTATGAAGACGCATTTTTCCGCTTTGGGTTCAAGCTTGTCCGGCTGTAACTTCTTTACATAGGCTTCGCATCCCCAAACTTTAAGGAACGACAATCTAGGTTTATTTCCAAACCATAATTCATACGGTGTCGTTTCAACGGATTTAGACGGTGCCCTATTTAAAGTGAATGCGGCTGTTTCTAATGCATAACCCCAAAATGATAGCGGTAAATCTGTAAGTGACATCATAGAACGAACCATATCTAAGAGAGTTCGACATTGACGTTCGACACACCATTACTGTGGTGTTCCCGGTGTCAATCAGAAAGTATTCCGCATTTCTTCAAATGCTCGCCAAACTCGTAACTTAGATATTCACCTCCACGATCGAACGTAGAAATTTAATCTTCTTGTTACGTTGATTCTCTACCTCACTTTGAAACTCCTTAAACTTCTCGAAAGTTTCGGACTTATGTTTCATGAAATAGATATACCCATATCTACTCAAGTCATCCGTGAAGGTAAGAACATAACGATAACCACTGCGCAATGCTACACTCATTGGGCCACACACATCGGTATGTATGATTTCCAACAAGTCCGTAGCTCGCTCCATCATACCATAAAATGGAGTCTTAGTCATTTTTCCCATCAGAAATGCTTCGCATCTTTCAAGTGATTCAAAATCAAGTGATTCAAGAAGTCCATCGGAATGGAGTTTCTTCACGCTTCACTCCAATGTGACCAAGACGACGATTACACATATAGGTCGAATTATCGCTTGATTTCAAACGTTTAGCCTCAATGTTGTTGATATGTGTATTTCCACTATCGAGATTCAATAAGAATAGACCATCTATCAAAGGTGCATGTGCATAAAACATATTACTCATATAAATCGAACAACCATTATTCTCAGACTTAAACAAGTAACCGTCTCGCAATAGACAAGATCCCGATATAATGTTCATGCTCAACGCAGGCACCAAATAACAATTATTTAAGTATAAAACTAATCCCGATGGTAGATGAAGGGGTAGCATGCCGACCGCGATCACATCAACCTTTGATCCGTTTCCCACGCGCATCGTCACCTCGTTCTTCGCTAGCTTCCGTTTATTCTGCAGCACCTATTTCGAGTTACAAATACGAGCAACCGAACCAGTATCAAATACCCAGGCACTACTACGAGTACTAGTGAGATACACATCAATAACATGTATATCAGATATACCTTTCTTCTTGATGTTGCCGTTCTTCAGATCCGCCAAGTACTTTGGGCCATTCCGCTTCCAGTGACCTTCTCCCTTGCAGTAAAAGCACTCAGTATCAGGCTTGGGTCCAGCCTTGGTCTTCTTTGCCGGCGTGGTAACTTTCTTACCACCCTTCTTGAAGTGTCCCTTCTGCTTAGACTTGCCTTTCTTGAATTTGGTGGTCTTATTGACCAACAACACTTGGTGCTCTTTCTTGATCTCCACTTCTGCAGACTTTAACATAGCAAACAGTTACGCAACTTTGTTCATGTTCTCGCATGTTGTAGTTCATCACAAAGTTCTTGTAACTTGGTGGTAGTGATTGGAGGACACGGTAAATCCCCAAAGCATTAGGAATCACTATACCCAAGCTTTGAAGTTTGTTTGCGTGCCCAGACATCTTAAGCACATGCTCACTGACGAAGCTGCCCTCTTCCATCTTGCAGTTAAAGAACTTTTCAGAAGCCTCATAACTTTCAATTGCCGCATGAGTCTCAAAGATCAATTTGAGATCCTCGACAATATCATATGGGTCTGAATTCTCAAACCTTTTCTGAAGCTCCGATTCCAAACCATACAAGATAGCACACTGAACTATGGAGTACTGATTCTTCCGAGCGAGGTAAACATTCTTTACTTCATCGGAAGCATCAGCTGCAGGTGGGTCACCTAGCGGTGCATCCAGCACATAGGTCAAATTACCAGCTGTGAGGACAATCCTCAAATTGCGGAACCAATCCGCGAAGTTGCTTCCATTGTTTTTCAACTTTTCTTTCTCTAGGAACGCATTAAAATTGATGGTAGGGGCTGCCATTGATCTACAACATATTTGCAATAGTTTCGACTAAGTTTATGACAAATTGAGTTCAAATTAATAATAAAGTTAATCTAGGTGAACTCCCACTCAAAACAACATCCCTCACATTGTTTTAGTGATCACACGAACCAAATCCACTACATCAACACCGATCATCACGAGAGTTGATATAGTTTCAATGGCGAACAATCGTCATGTTCATCATATCTACTATATGATTCATGCTTTACCTTTCGGTGATCCGTGTTCCGAGACCATGTATGTACATGCTAGGCTCGTCAAGATCAAACCTTAGTTTCCGCATGAGAAAATATGGCTTGCTCACGTTGTATACACTTGTGGAATCTAACACACCCGATCATCACGTGGTGCTTCGAAACAACAAGCTTTATCAACGGTGCTAACTAAGGGTGAACACTTTATGACTTGAAATTCATGTGCATGAGGGATCATCTTATAATGCTACCGTCGTCTACTAAGCAATACAAGATGCATAAAGGATTAACATCACATGCAATTCAATAATATGTGATATGATATGGCCTTTCTACTTTGTGCTTCGGATCTCCATCTTCAAGCACGAACATGATCTCCATCATCACCGGCACTGCATCAAGGTCAATGACGCTTCTCCAAGGTTGTCGTCCACCGGCTTCAACTATTACAACTACTTTGAATAGACACGCGGGTCTTAACATAAATTAAAGACAACCATATGGCTCCTGCCGGTTGCCAACTTACAATAAGGAACATTGCATACATCAAATATAATCACAATCATGGCCATATCACATCATCGACACCCTGCAAAACAAAGTTAGACGCCTCTACTTTCTTTGCATATTTTACGTGGTTTGGGGCTTTCAATAAGTGTCGTTCTAACTTACGAACAAGAACCACAACATTGATACTAGTATTGTTGATCACCCGTTGTAAATTGGACCTTAACTATGCTAGGAGAAACAGGCACCCGCAAAGCCACTTATGCAATACAAGTTGCATGTCAAGCGTGGAGCAAGTCTCATGAACGATGTCATGTAAGGTTAGCCCGGGCCGCTTCATCCCAACATACCGCAATATGCAAAGTACACAAGAAGTAATCGACAATAAAAGCATCAACGCCCACAATGACCATTGTGTTCTACTCGTGCAACAGATCTACATATAGACACGGCTCTGATACCACTGTAGGGTTTCGTAGCATGGAAAACAAAATTTTTCTATCGCATACAAACAAACAAGCCAAGATCTATCTACTAGATTGTAGCAACGAGTCGATGGAATAACTTACCCTCGAAGATCCCAAGTGTTTAACGAGAGCGGATTCTCGTGGGTGATGTAGTCGTACTCTTCCCGATCTCAAGATCGTGTAGACGATCCTTCCGGCGCTGCATTCCGGCAGCGCTCCCGCAGTCGGTCACACATTCGGTACTCGATGAAGACCTTCCTCTCCCTTGTTCCAGCAGGCAGCGGAGGTTGTAGCACTCTCCTCGCGATTCCGGCAACTGGCGTGGTCTGGGAAGTAGAGGGGAGATCTCACAGGGCTTCGCCTTAAGCCGGAGCGAGTATGGTGGAGTATGAGAGAGCTCCTCGGCGATCTAGGGTTTAGACACACCAAGCAGGAGGGGCTAGAGCCGGCGGATAGGGTTCTGGGGACCCCCCAAGTCGGTGGCTAGGGCAAAACCCTAGGTGGCGGCGGCGGCTATGGAGGGCTGCAGCTTTCTAGGGTTTGAGGTGAGGGACTTGTGTGTCTAGAGGAGGGAGCCCTGCCCCTCCTTATATAGGTGGAGGGGCCGGCGGCCAAGGGGAGGGAGGGGAGTCCCTCCCCAACTCGGCTTGGAGGGGGTGCCGCCGGTTGGAGGAGGGATTCCCTCCCCAACTCGGTTTCCCTCTCCTTCCTCTTTTCCTGTTTCCAATTTTAGACGTTTGACTTTTCAAACTAGCTATTTGACTTTTCAATTTAGGATTCAATTTAATCCTTTATTTGGAACAGAGAGGACACTTAGTACATGATGCAATCATTCCAATATGCAATGACACATTCATGTACCCCTTCCCCTCCGGAGTCTTGGGACATTCGGAACCTTCTAGAACATTCCTTATGAAAACACGGAATCATTCCCGAACTCGAAGCGGGACTTTCCTTATATGAATCTTATTCTTGGACCATTCGGATCACCTCGTGATATCCGGATCCCATCCGAGACTCGAACAACATTCGGTCTCTTTCTCATAATACCATAACTACTCAAACAACGTCGAATCCTTAAGTGTGTCTCCTACGGTTCGTGAATTATGCGGACATGATCGAGACACTTCTCCGAACAATAACCAATAGAGGAATCTGGAAATTCATATGGCTCCCACATATTTCTATGATTACTTTGCGATCGAATGAACCACTTACATACGATACCAATTTCCCTTTGTCTCACGATAGTTTACTTATCCGAGGTTATGATCGCTTGATCTCTCGCATACCTAGTTCAACCTCGTTACCGATAAGTACTCTTTTCTCGTTCCCGTGATATGTGATCCCTTGTGAGCCAGTCACATGCTTGCAAGCTAATTGGATGACATTCCACCGAGAGGGCCCAGAGTATATCTATCCGTCATATGGATGGACAAATCCCACTCTTGATCCATGTGTCTCAACCAATACTTTCCGAACACTCAATGCCACCTTTATAGCCACCCAGTTACGGTGTGGTGTTTGATGTCATCAAAGCATCCATCCGTAAAGGTGATATGCATGATCTCATGGTCGAAGGAATTAGGTTACTATGTATCAGAAAGCATATAGCAATTGAACTATTGAAATGACTTGATCTTTATGCTACGCTTATCTATAGGAGTATGTCCACCATATCATTCTCCTAACGATATGATCTTGTTGTTGATAACATCTCAATGTTCATGATAGGGAAACCACAATCATTTATCAACCAACAAGCTAGTGATGTATAGAGGCTATACTAGGGACTTCAAATTAAGTTTACAAATCACACAAGTATCAATGTTTCCTTGTTAATACTATTATAGCATGAATGTAAACATTTATCATAAACACAAAGATATAATAATAACTACATTTATTATTGCCTCTAGGGCATATCTCCAACAGCTTGAAGATAAGATGAAAGCTTCTTTTAATCTCTCTACCTATGATGTTGGTATGAGGCATAGGAACTAGTTTCCTAATTTGTTGTCCCTGATAGAAATGTTCTGGTAGTAATAGCAGCTGCTAATTCTTGAGTCATAGTTGGGACAATAATGGGTGTGCTAATGGTTTTGCATGAATCCATAGGATTTATGGATTCTGAGGTGCTACTCTTTTAAGAGATGTGCCCAGATTTCATAATATTGACTTTGATTATATTGGAGTATAAGATTTGGATTTTGTATCCAGGATCAGTGATGTTGGTCTGAGATCCTGGTTTTACTTGTATGGTTATCTTGTGGCTATGACTTTATTATTCAAAATCTTCTAGGATGGATTCACCTCATTTGGGTGAATACTGAGAAGTTAGATATAGAACAACACATGAATTCTTGTCTAGCTTAAATAGATAGATCATGTTATGGTTTTATATTACTCACCACAACTATTGAGTTGTTGAGGTTGCAACTAGTTGATCTTATGGCCTAATCTTGCTGGCTTGATCTCGTCCTTCTCCTGATGCTACTCCTGCTACTTCCAGCTCCTGGAACTTGTCCTTGATCTTGCTATCCACCTTCTGGTTCCTGGTAGCTTGGACTTGACCTTGCTATTCACCTAATCCACCCCCTCCTTATGTCACCATATTGGTGAGTACTGGGTTGATCAAATGTGTGGTTGGTTTGGTCTAGTTTGGTTTGGCTGTGGCTAGAATGCTGGTGCTTGTTGTGTATGAGCAAGGAAATGGTGTTGTGGGGCTTGCCCACGGCAGTGTTGAGTTGTTTTGCTTGTGTGGGCTGCTGTAGCTGTGTTGACAGCACACACCATGCATTTAGGTGTGTAAGCTGCTTGTATGTCTGCTACACCCTTGTGGATATGCTCTGGAAAGGAAGTTACCTTTTTATCTGTTTACCACTTATCTGCCTGGTGAAACTTGCCCCTCTTACTGCTTGAAATTATTTGACTTGTGGCTTATGGATTATGAAAGATTTAATCCTTTCAATTTGGTGAAACTTGCCCCTAAAGATTTACTCAATGATGTAAAGTGGAACATTGCATCTCACTATCACTACCGAGAGTAAATATATATATATTAACCCTTATTTTCTTCCTTTATGTTTATTCTTGTTTTGCAGGTACAAGACTTGAACATTCAAGATTTAGAATAGGTTTTCTATCTTTATAGAATAGTTCCCTTATAACATTTATTTTACTCTTGTGTAAATAAAATGTACTAGATAAATAAGGATGTAATTGTACTTTTGTAAAGATTCTTTATTAGTTTTGTAAGTTACATGTTGTAACTTATTGATGAATTGATTGAATGAAATGAATATTCATTTATTTAATTGTCAACCTTATATAAAGTTTCTGGGTACTATTTATTGTTTATTTATTACCTTCATAAGTTACATTTTGTAACTTATTCATTGAATAACTATATGAAATAAATATTCATTTACTTGATTGTGTTATCTTATTTAAAGTTTGAGTTACTAAATATCATTTCTTGATTAAGTAATATTTTCACACATAATCTTAATCTTTTAAAAATATAAATCCAAATCTCAAGTTTAAATTCAAATTCCTTTCCCCAAAATACACTAATCCATAAAGATCATGTCAAAGTTTATAACGATCATTATCCAAGGCTACTCCTAAACTTAAAGAGTGAAAGAAACTTTGATCACTTTAAGTTTTTATTTGGCGAAAAAATTACCCACATTTCTTTATAGATGAATGCATGTAATTGCACATATTCCTGAATCTACCCTTTGTTGGTTCCTAAATGCTGGGATGTTACAACCAACCATATTCTCTAGAGAGTGGTCTCTTAATTCCAACATCCTATCCGTTATAGCTTTGTGGCGAGTGTGGATCTCCTTGTTGTTTCTTGGGGGGGACCTCTTCATCATTTTAGTCCTCGTCTTGACCATCAACTTGACCTTGATCATCACTGGAATCATTTCTTCATTAAGAGGCAAAGATTGACCTTGGTCTTGATCTGGCGCATTTCTAGCATTGAGTTGAGCTTGTCTTAAGGCATTTTGTATGGATCTTCCTTGTGTATTTGATACGTCGGAAACGTAACTATAATTTTTGATGTTCCATGCTTGTTTAGTATCTACTTTGCTTTGCTTTGTCTACACTTTGAGGTGTTTTTATATCTTTTCTGGAACTAACCTATTAACAAGTTGCCATGATTGCGGTTGCTTTTTCTTGCTTTTGGTTCCAGAAAGGCAGAAAATCAATATTCTCAGAATTGGATGGGACAAAAGCCAAAGTCAATATTTTATCATGGGCAACACGAAGCCAGAAGACGAGACGGAGAAGGCTCACCAGGGGCCACACCCCTGGACGCGCGGGTGGGCCCACCCCGCGCCTGGGGGGGAGGTGCAGCCACCCTGGTGGCCCCCTAGCTCGCATATTCGCCTATAAGAATCCTCCGATGCAGAAACCCTAGGCACCCGATCAAAACTCCACGAAATCGTCTGTAGACGCCGCCACCATCGTCCCTAGACCGGGGGGATCCGAAGTTTTTCCCGGCACCCTACCAGAGGGGAGACCATCCCGGAGGCCTTCTTCTCCGGTATGAAGCGTGAGTAGTTCCACCTTGGACTACGGGTCCATGTCATAGCTAGATGGTTGTATCTCCTCCTTGTGCTTTCATGTATAGATCTTGTGAGCTCCGTTCATGATCAAGATCTAATCTATTTGTAATCATGCATGTTCTGTTTGCGGGGATCCGATGGATATTGAGATTACTATGTCAGAATGATTAATGGTTTTGTCTTATTGATTCTATCATGTCTGTGTTGTTTGTGATCTTTCATGCTCTCCGTTGTTAGTATCTATCTTGGCCAAGTAGTTGCTAGTGACTCCAAGAGGGGGTATTTATGCCTGATAGTGGGTTCATGCATGTAGTTTCCAAGGGAAGTGATAGAAATCTCTTTGGTTGTAGATGTGCTTTTGCCACTAGGGAGAAAACAACGGTCTCTTGTTCATGGAACAAGTGGATTGTTTACCTTACACACTTTGCTTAAAGCAGTTGTATGTTGCTTGCAACTTAATACTGGAGGGGGTTCGGATGATAACCTGAAGGTGGACTTCTAGTCATAGATGCAGTTAGATGGCGGTCTATGTATATTGTTGTATTGCCCAATCAAATCTCATAGGATCTTTTTGTCTGGTATTTCATTGTTATGCCTTGCTCAGTTCCTATCAATTGCCCTGCTGTAATTTATACCCTTCATGCCATGTTGTTTATCTAAGGAGAGAACCTCTAGTGAACTATGGACCCCGGTCCAATCTTTACCATTGATACATCTTCCACTATTTATTTGCTGCAAACCATTCATCACCTTCCACACCATATAGTTAATCCTTTGTTACAGCAAACCGGTGAGGTTGACAACCTCACTGATTCGTTGGGGCAAAGTCTTGAGTTTGTGTTATCCAGGTTTCCACGTTGCTTGCAACACCTTTGAGACATTTCCTTCCTCCTTCTGGTTCGATAACCTCGGTCTCTACCGAGGGAAACTTGTTGCTGTGCTCATCACACCTTGCTCTTGGGGTTTCCAACAAAGCGTCCCACGTCAACACTTGGTGCACGCATCAAAGATTTTTGGCACCGTTGCCGGGGAGGCTAAGGACCTCTTCACAAGGGGAGTCCTCCTCAACCTTTCCCTTTACTTTGTTTTTAGTTTGCTTAGTTTCCTTTGCTTGGTTTTATTTGCCTCTTTTTATCAAAAACTCCAAAAAAATAGTTTAGTTTGGTTTGCTTTCTCTTATCAAAAGCACAAAAAAATTATTTCCTACCCAGTTGTTACCATGTCTGGTTTTGGTCCAATCTCCATGACACCTATGGACTATATCTCCACTTTTAAGCAAAAAAGTGAAGAGAGTTTTAAAGAAGCTTGGTCTAGAATCTCTGCTTTACAAAGGGAAACTGAGCCTAAGATGAGTCTTAGCTTGGTTATTAATAGTTTCTACCATGGTATTGCTCTTTGTTATAGACATGCTTTGGATGCTGTGGCTAAGAAAGATTTTTTGCTATGTACTGGATGATAAAGAAATTGATCATAATTTATAATACTCCTGGCAAGTCAGATTCCTCTTTCATAGATATTTTTGCCAGGTTGAACACTCTTGAGTCCAGTACTGCTTCTATGAATAGTTGCTATCACACACTTAGGGCGTACCATGATTTTGTTCCAATAAATTATGAGTCTTAAAAGTGGTTTCCCACAATCAAAGTCTATATAAATACTACACTTTTTGATGCTCGCAGTGATATCATGTCTGAATTTTGCCTTATGCCTAAAGATATTTATGATTCTTTGAGTCTTTGGGGGATTTCTAAAGGAGGAGAGGAAATCTCTCTTACTAATAATGCCACTTTATTACCCATTGGAATAGCTGAAGGTGTGTTTACAAAAATCTCAGGAAAAATGGTGTTTACTGATTATCTTGTTATTGAATGTGTAGGCAAAGGACATATCACACTTGGAAGATCTCTACTGAAACACATTGGAGCAATAATAAATGTGAGAAAATGCATTATGCATTTTTATCCTCCAGTAAGCAATCATATTTTCCCTAAGGAGAAGAAGAAAGGTAAGAAAGGAAAGAACAAGATAGCTAATGCTTCATTTCAAAATACTTGATTTCTTGCTTCTTGTGCCTAACTTAAAGGCGTTAAAGAAAAGTAGTTGTTGGGAGATAACCCAAGAGTTTCCTTGAGTCTTGGAAGTTATTACTTTAGTAATGACCTCTCCTTATCCTTTTTGTTTGCTTTTTTGTGCCAACAATGACCTCTAATGAGAGGGAAGTAAGATTTGGGGAGTTGATGTCCCGAAACAGATTTCTGTCCTCCTCCATAAATATTTGTGAGGAGTCTCTGTAAGTAGAATTGAGCTGAAAATTTACGAATAAATCCCCCAGTATGTTAGATAACTTTTGTTAGTTCAACACTTTTTTATTTGAGCAACAGACGATTTTCGAAAAAATCGGTTTCTACCTACTGGTCTGTTTTGACAGATTTCTGCCATTATTTGCATTTGCTTCTTATTGATTCCTTTTTTAGTTCTATTTTGGGGAATTAAGCTTTTTGAAGGAGTTGCTACAGTATATTGTTTTTTATTGAAAAGTTTTGCTATTCCAAAGCTTATCCCAAAGGTCTATTATCTTTTGAATACACTAATGTTGCTAATAAAGATTGTGTGACGTTTTGTATGAAGGAAAAATTTCAGGTGTAGAGAGAGAATGATGTAATGAGACGAAGAATGGACAAAATCTCAAGCTTGAAGCTACAAAAAACGGGGTGAGGCTGGTCTTATCCACTGGCCTGGCAGAGTAGAAAGGTCCACGATTACACGTGGTACGGCCGATCCTAGCGATCGGCCACAAAAAATAAAAAGCAGCAATCATACGACAAGCAGATCACGCAGTCGTAGTAGGGTGATACCCTGCCATTGTGAAACTATAAGGTGTAAGCCATCCTTAACCAGTGCAATCAAAAAGGGGGCCGATTCAGCTAATCGGCCCAAATTATTTTTGTTGTCCTCACCTACTGCTTACCCTGTGTTTAGCATCGACTTGACGGGTGACGGAAAGCTAGGGTATGGGTTTACATCCGCTGATGAGCTAGAGGAGATCGACATTGGTCCTGGGGATAAGCCACGACCAACATTTATCAGCAAGAAGTTAAATCCGGGTCTGCGAGGCCCAATGATAGCCCTGTTGAAACAATATCCGCATCGCTTTGGGACTACACAGATGCACAGGTTAGACAGGAGCATCATTGAGCATCGGCTCCCGCTTAAAAAAGGATTTCGGCCATTTCAGCAGCGAGCACGACAAATGAAGGCCGAAATTCTGGAAGAAGTCAAGAAAGAGGTCGAGAAAATGTTGACAGCCAAGTTAATCAGGCCATGCAGGTATGCTGAGTGGATTTCTAGTATAGTACCTGCAGAGAAAAAGGATGGCCGGTGGCGTGTCGCCATAGATTTTCGGGATGTCAACAGAGCTACCCCAAAGGATGAGTATCCGATGCCGGTAGCAGAGACGTTAATCAACGCAGCGGCTGGTCACAAGATCTTGAGCTTCATGGATGGCAATGCTGGTTACAACCAAATTTTCATGGCTCCAGAAGACATACACAAGACTGCATTCAGAGTCCCAGGTTCTGTGGGGTTGTTTGAGTATGTGGTCATGACGTTTGGACTAAAGAATGTTGGCGCCACATACCAGAGGGCTATGAATTATATTTTCCACGATCTGATCGGCAAGCTGGTGGAAATCTACATCGATGACGTGGTGGTCAAGTCTGCTTCAGTGCAAGGACACTTGAACGATCTACAACACGTCCTGGACCGAACAAGAAAATTTGGCCTACGGATGAATCCAAAGAAGTGTGCCTTCGGAGTGACGGCCGGTCAGTTCTTGGGTTTCTTGGTCCATGAACGCGGAATTGAGATCGGCCTGAAAAGTCAGGAGGCAGTGCGAACAATGAAACCGCCCACTACAAAGAAAGAACTGCAGTCTCTCATCGGCAAGATTAACTTCGTTAGAAGATTCATCTCTAATCTGTCAGGAAGGATAGAGCCGTTCATGGGACTCGTGAAAATTAAAACTGACGAGGAATTCCGCTGGGGGGCAGAACAACAACGATCCTTCGACGAGATCAAAGAATATCTGACAAAGCCGCCAGTGTTAGTTCCACCTCAGCCGGACAGACCGTTCTACATTTACTTGTCAGTGGCTGACACGTCCATCGCCTCGGTGGTGGTACAAGTGTATGATGGGCTAGAGCGAGTCGTATTCTACATAAGCAGAAGGATGCTGGACGCGGAGACAAGGTATCCCGATATCGATAAGTTGTGCCTCTGCCTGTTTTTTACATGCACCAAGCTGCGCCACATCTTGCTATCAGCAGAGGTCATCATCATATGCAAATCAGACGTCATAAAGCACATGCTGTCGGCTCCTATGTTAAAAGGCCGACTGGGCAAATGGATGTTTGCATTATCAGAGTTTGACATCCGGTATCAACCCGCGAAAGCAGTTAAGGGACAGGCGCTGGCCGATCTTATTGCTGAAAGGATCAACACTGACATAGCAGCACTGTCCATAAGAGCGTGGGCCATGTTTTTCGACGGATCAGTTTGACGATGGTCGGCATCGGCATTTTGCTCGTGTCGCCTGGGGCAACATTTTCCTTCTCCATCAGATTGTCTACCCTTCGCACCAACAATGTAGCCGAGTACGAGGCGATACGCAAGGGAATGGGGTTACTCCTCGACGCCGGAGCGGAAGCAGTGGAAATTTTTGGAGACTCCAAGTTGGTGATTTCCCAACTCACGGAGGAGTACAAGTGTGAGAGCGAGTCCCTCTTCCCAATATGGTTGCACTGCCGTGAGCTGATGGCGCAGTTCCGGTACATAAACTTCACCTGGATCCCGCGGACGCAGAATATAGAGGCAAATGATCTTGCACAGATGGCTTCAGGCTACAAGGATGCAGCAGAGGGAGCCGATATTCAGGTACAGCTCCTAGAAGCTGATGACTGGAGAGCCGATATCTTCAATTACTTGAAGGATTCGGCTCGGGGGGCACCTAAACGGATAAGGTACAAAGCCATGAAGTATGTGCTTATTGGGGACAACATGTTTTACAGAACCCTGGAAGGATTATTGCTCAAATGTCTGGGGACAGCCGAGGCTAATCGGCTCCTACACGAGGTACACGAAGGCGCCTGTGGGACTCACCAATCGGCTCATAAGATGAAGTGGTTGATCAGATCAGGTTTTATTGGCCTACCATGCTCGAGGACTGTTTAAGTACTACAAAGGGTGTCAAGCATGTCGATATTTGGAAAATCCAGATGGTACCGTGATCGAATGAATCCCATCATCAAGACTTGGCCATTCCGAGGTTGGGGCATGGATATGATCGGCAAGATCAATCCTCCGTCAAGCAAGGGCCACATGTGGATTTTGGCCATCACTGATTATTTCACAAAATGGGTGGAGGCTGTCCCGATGAAATCAGTAAACTCAAAGGATGTTATCAACTTTGTGAAGGAACATGTCATCCATAGATTTGGGATTCCCCAAACTATCACGACCGATGGAGGTTCGGTCTTTATTTCTCAAGAGTTTAGAAAGTTCTGTGAGGACACGGGGATTAAGCTGATCAGGTCATCTCCATACTATGCTCAAGCAAATGGGCAAGCTGAGGCGTCCAACCAGAGCCTTATCAAGCTGATCAAGAGGAAAATCGATGAGCACCCTAGGCGTTGGCATGAGGTTTTATCAGAGGCTTTATGGGCTTACCGCATGTCATGTCATGGAGCGATAAAAACCTCGCCGTACCATCTAGTCTATGGACAAGAAGCCGTATTGCCTTGGGAAATTACGGCTGGATCGAGACGCGTCACCTTTCAGAACGATCTAACGGCTGAAGAATATGCAGCTTTGATGAGTGACAGTGTTGAAGATGTGACTGAGCTTAGGCTGTGGTCGCTTGAGAAAATCAAAGAGAACAAGGCCAAAGTGGCTCGTGCATACAACAAAAAAGTGAAGCCAAAGGAGTTCCACGTTGGGGATCTGGTATGGGAAGCTGTGTTGCCTTTGGTAACTAAGGATGCAACATATGGTAAATGGTCTCCAAACTGGCACGGGCCGTACAGGGTCGACCAAGTTTTAAGAGGGAACGCGTACATGCTTGAGCAGCTGGACAGCGTGAAATCCCCAGTGGCGGTCAACGGTCAACATCTCAAGAAATATTTCCCAAGCATGTGGGATGTTGGACAGTAAAACTTGAAGGGCCGATACATGAAATCGGCTAAGCACGTGAGACGATGGACAGTAAAAATGTGGGGGCCGATGTTGAAAATCGGCCGAATAAAAGCAAAAACACATTCTAGCCGATGCGCGGTCATCGACTCTAGAGGTTCACACAAGTCACTAGTTGTTCGTTCAGGGCACGTTTTTCGATGGGCAATTGGAGATTTGGATCGCCCGTTTTTCGCCCGTTTTGAAAAGGGTCGCAGGATACCGTTTTAAACCGAGAAGTGGCCGTTTTGATGTGCCTAAAGAGGCGACCAAATTTTTGACTCTGTCAACGTTTCGGAGAAGCCGATGGGTGGTCATCGTCTCTTTGCGATTTGACCTGTTGGACTGTATGTGTGCAGTATGATGAGAGCCGATACAGTGTCATCGACTCTTGGAGCATCGACCTATTTTGGCTATCGGCGAAATTAGGGGCAAACAAGAAAAATCTTTGGGGAACAGATTCTCATTCATTTGAAAGATGATTGATTGCAAAAGGATGGTCGATTACAAAAGGGGTCCTGCTACTACTACTACTACTGTTGCTGATTCCTAATCTAAAGGGCGAGATCGTCGCCGCTGTCGTCGCCGCCGTCTTCTTCGCTGTCTTCGGCGCTGCTGCCGGCGTCGTCTCCACTGCTGCTGCTGAAGAAGCCAGCGGGGACTTCATCGTCTTCATCGTCATCTTCGGTATCCTCGCTTGACCCGGCACGGAAGCGCTTCGTCGGCGGATACTCATCGGAGGATGAATCCTCCTCCGATTCCTCCTCCTCGTCGGAGGACTCGACGCCGTCCCAAGACCAAGCGTCGTCACTACTTTTCGCCTCCAGCTCCCCGTCGACAAGGAACGAGGCTCTCGCCGCCGTCAGGACGATCGTCCTCGACCAGACGGCGAAGTCCCCTTCGTCCCACCATCGTGGGGCGAAGTATCAGAGGCGTGGGTGGGTGCTCAAGGCGTCGGTCACTGATGCTGTTGGAGGCGTGGGAGGACAGACCAGAGGAAGCAGAGGAGGCCATGGCGGAGAAAGGGTTTTTTTCGTCGGAGGAAGAGGGTTTTCTGGCTACTGGAGGAAGATGGGGACTGCGAACTGTTCAGGCGGATTTAAATAAAGGGGAATAGTGGAGAGACGGTTCAATGCCATAGCGGTTTCCCAGATTGCGCTGCCAAAATCGTCAAATCATGCACTGCGGAGGAGTTGAGAAGACAGGGCATCATGATGAAGGGGTAGCATGACGATCCTGTTCTGCCACGCGTTCTGTCAAACGCGCAACCCGATACAAAAAAAAACCCAGGAGAAGAAAAAAACACAGAGTGGTTTTGGAATTATCATTGCCAAAACCAGGGGGGCATGTGTTATCACCATATTTTGGCCAAAGAAGGAGGTGGGCCGTGATCAAGATGGGCTTGGAAGATACATATATTCAACGTGTTGTTGGATCGGCCTAGTGCGTAGATTTGGGCTGAATTGCCCGTGTATCTTGTATCATAGTAGGTTTTGTTTCAGTTTAGGTTCCGTTTCAGTTTAGGTAAAGATAGAGTTGTAGAGTTATTCCAGAAGTAGAGAGTCTCCGGACTATAAATATGTAATAAGGTTATCAAGAAAAGGAGGACAATCACGTTCACAACAAACACAATCTCGGCGCATCGCCACCTCTTGTTTCTAGGGTTTTTCTCGGGTAAGTGCCATGCTGCCTAGATCGCATCTTGCGATCTAGGCAGTATCTACTTATGCGTTATCCGGTGTTACTTGTACTGAAGCCTTGTTGATGGCGAGTAACACTTTTATCACAGATTTGTTAGGGCTAGCATCAGTACTTTTCACTATGATTGTTTAGTTATGCTACCTCTAGCTATCTCGCCGCCTTTGCACCGTTTCCCGGGTGTGAAGGTGGCATCTTGCTTGATCTCTACTTAGCCGATTCGATCTGTTATAGTTGTGCCTTGTTCAGCAAGGTTTAGTTTAATATCTACGTGTTTAGGCCTTGCAAACGGGTTGAACGATCCAGTAGTACGTAAAGACGTGGTTTATTCGTTCTAGAGAAGATTGTTCCGGTAATTGACTCTGCGTTGGTTATTAGGCCTCCTCTAGGGTTGATATTCTTCATCTTTCGTATATACCAGGCTCAATTACGTGTAGGACGTTCCGGTTACGTGGTGAAAACACTAAACTGTCGTAGATCGATTTAACTTGTAGTGATCAAGCAAAACCCCATGTTATCATAGATCTAATGCAGAACCATGGGATGATCGGCTTTAGGAGCCGATTTACAGGGAAACCTGGGAGCCGGTCACGGCTTGAATTTTATGTATACTTGTTTACCATGCAGGAAACCAATCGGAGCAATCCATCACCTTCCTGGCCAGGTATAGGTCAGGTGGCACGCCCTCGAACCAAGCCAGGACGCGTGCGTGCCGGAGTTTTGCGGGCCGTTGCCCGAGGGACCAGGGCCCACCAGCAGTTCTGGGAGCCTCCCGGCTCTTCGTGTTGCTCGTCGCAGCCCGACGGTGAGTTTTGACAGGCAACAGTTACACCATTCCAAGTATATTCTTGTTTTCAGCTATCTTCCAATTAAAAAGTATTTTGTTATGTGAAAGCTTAGTGATTAAAGCCCTCACAAACTTGATGGCACACTTTATATTCTTTGATCCTAATAAACTTGAACCATTGTTTCGTCTATGTTGTATATGCTTGCACTTATATGTTGGAATTAGCAGAACATGCTGTCATGGGGAACGTTTTCAACATTGCACTTGTACTTTGTACACAGTTGATATCATGCTCTTTTGTCTATGGATGTCACCGGTGTGAAATAAAGAGGGAGCTTGTAAGTCCATGGAGTTCTGTATTTTGTGTTAGAGAAATGCCTGGGCCTCTAGCCTAAGCCATGCCTAATCATGGTGGAAACTTGTAGCATCACCATAATGAGCTATCTGTGAAGCATCCTTAATAAAAAGATATGCACATAGTAAATAAAAATATCATTGAGATGCTCATTGTCTGCTTGCCTTGTCATTTTGGTTATGGGATAGCTCCTGTACCATGTGCAAGGGGTACCCCGTTGGCAGTTCTCTATGATACACATGTACTTACTATGACAAGAACTTATAGGTGACTGAAGTTGAGTAGCATGAGGTGTGGCCCTCGTATTCAAGGGACATGAGATTGCCAACTTATACTTTGTCAAGCATATACTCCATAGTTTGTCCACTTTAACCTTAATCACTTCAAGATGCTTATGATAGGGGCAATGAGGGCTAAAAGCTAACAAGTACCATAGTTGTCTGTTGCTTGCAAATTAACACTGGTGGGGGTTCGGATGATAACCTAAAGGTGAACTTCTAGTCATAGATGCAGTTGGATGGCGGTCTATGTATATTGTTGTATTGCCCAATCGAATCTCATAGGATCTTTTTATCTGGTATTGCATTGTTATGCCTTGCTCAGTTCCTGTCAATTGCCCTGCTGTAATTTTTTTACCCTTCATGCCATGTTGTTTATCTAAGGAGAGCACCTCTAGTGAACTATGGACCTCGGTCCAATCTTTACCATTGATACATATTCTACTATTTACTTGCTGCAAAACATTCATCACCTTCCACACCATATAGTTAATCCTTTGTTATAGCAAACCGGTGAGCTTGACAACCTCACTAATTCGTTGGGGCAAAGTATTGACTTTGTGTTGTGCAGGTTTCCATGTTGCTTTCAACACCTTTGAGACGTTTCCTTCCTCCTTCTGGTTCGATAACCTCGGTTTCTACTGAGGGAAACTTGCTGTTGTGGTCATCACCTCTTGGGGTTTCCAATGAAGCGTCCCACGTCAACACTGGGTGCACGCATCAGTAATTGACTTGGCAACACTTGACATTTTGGAGAATGGTGACTCAAGCTCCTCCTCACTAGGAATGTCTCCTTGATCAACATGTTGAGGGTCCACAGCTTGTCTTTGGCTTGGGTCATTGTCCTCCTCGGTAGATGGAGCTTGTTGTTGTTGTTGTGAATATGAGGGCTCCACTTGAGTAGAGCATAGTTCTTCTCGATCCTCCATAAGGGGTTCCTCAACGGGGCAGATATATCCCACACCCATTCTTCCTATGGCATCCTGAGGCATTTCATCATCTGCATCACAAGCATCAACACGCCCCCCTTGGGTACCATCATATTCTTCAAAGGTCACACTACAAGATTCTATGACGGCTCCGGAGAGCTTATCATAGATCCTATAAGTGTGAGATTCGAGACCATAGCCAACAAAAATACCCTCTAATGCTTTAGACTTAAATTTGGACAAGCAAACACCTTTTATGAGATAGAAACACTTACAACCAAGCACCCGGAAGTAAGATATGTTGGGATTGTTACCGGTAGTATTTCATATGGAGTCTTGTTCAATTCTTTGCGGAGGTAGAGCCGGTTTGATGCATGGCAAGTGGTGGAGATGGCTTTGGCACAAAAATTTGTATGGAGATTTAAACTCCGCCAACATGGTCCTTTCCATCTCAATAAGAGTCCGGTTCTTCCTCTCGGCTACACCATTTTTCTGAGTGGTATATGCAGCGGAATATTGGTGTTTTATCCCCTCATCACTAAGAAAATCATTCAAGGTGTAGTTCTTGAACTTGGAGCCATTGTTGCTTCTTATTATTAACACGGGGACATTGTATTTATGTTGAACCAAGTTGATGAAGTTGATGAAGGTCTTTTGGGTCTCACTTTTCAACTTGAAGAAATATACCCATGAGTATCTTGAAAAGTCATCAACAATCACCAAACAATATTTCTTCCCACCAAGACTTGCATGAGATGGAGGACCAAAGAGATCCACATGAAGGAGCTCCAAGATATTTGTTGACTTGATGCGGTTCTTTGGCTTATGGGGAGCATCATGCATTTTTCCTAGAACACAAGCCCTGCAAACATGATCTTTGGCAAAGGAAACATTTTATTTTAGTCCAACAATATGGCCCTCCTTGTGGAGACTTTGCAAAGTTCTCATATTGACATGGGCTAGTCGGCGATTTCCATAACCAACACACATCGGCCTTTCCGAATAAGCACATCGCACTTGTAGTGGTTTGCCCCGAAAAGTCCACCACATACAAATCATTTTCGACGTACCCAACGAAAGTGACCTTGAGAGACTTTCTCCACATGAGGACCACAATATCTTCATCAATAAAGATAGCAAAGCCCATCTTTCCAAGAGCACGGACTGAAATTAAATTGTAACCATGGGTTTCAACAATCATGACGTCCACGAGTGTAATGTCGTAAGCAACCACTACCTTGCCAAAACCCATTACCTTAGACTTTGAATTGTCGGCGTAAGACACAGATATATGGCTTGGCCTGTGCCGGCTTCGAGGGAGCCCATCCTAGGTTTCACCGTACACCCGGATCATTGATGACGCAAGCCGGAGCTTTCTTGGTCTTCTGCTGCAGCAGCAGAGTCTTGTATTCGGCCTCCATTGCTCTAGGCTTCTCTATTGATTTCTGTGCATTTACCAGATCTTGATCTAGCTTAGCGCCTTGCTCTGCGATGGCTTGCGCTTCCTCTAGCAGATGCTGACGTGTCTCCTCGAGCTGAGTCACGTTCTGTATATGAGCTACGGTCAGTGGCTCAACGAGGAGGTTGCCGTATATTGCTCTATCAGCTGGAGTAACTTGGGCAACAGCAGACGTAGATGCCGGAGGAGGCAAGTTTGCGGTGTTGTTGTTGCTCGGGCCGGTGCCGAGTTCCTACGGCTGCTGCGCTGGGTTAGGTGGAGGCGGCATGTCCTTTGCGCGATCATCGTCAGCAACAATAAGTGGCCCCTTTCCCTTGTCCCGCGCCGTAGGCGGATCTCGTCCGGGTTGATCTTCATTCATCGTCGTCCCAATGGTGACGAACACCTCTCGAGATACGACGATGTTGTTGGCTTGCTCGTCGTGCGCGTACTCCTCCTCCATCTCCTGCATGGCGGAGTCTAGCTCTTCTGGACTGAAATCTATCTCCTCTGAGTCTGCACTGAACTCAGCATAAAGCGTTTCAATAACAGAGTCGGAGGGTTCCAGGACTTCCTCGATGACGGGCGGTGGAGGTGCAACGGCAGCGACGATGACTGGAGGTGGTGGCGCTGCTACGACGATGGCGGCTAGAGGCGGTGGTGGCGGTGGCTGAATCGGAGGGGCCCCGTCAGCGAGTGAGAGCGCTAACTGAGCTGCCGCGTCAGCCTCCGCGTAGCTGTTGACGGTTTTCACCATGCCTTCGAAGGTAAGGAGACCTGTCGCTTGTTTTCGCCTCAGAGAATGTCGGAGAAGCGTTCCCCGATCCATTCCTTCCATGAAGTGATACATAGCGTCCTCATTGGGGTAGTGGGACAGATCGGCTTGTACACGGAGCCACCTGGACAGGTAATCGCGGGGGTTTTCTCCCTCTCTCTGAATGCAACGCGCTAGGTCGAAGATGGTAACCACGCTGACGAACTTGGATCTCTGCTGTCCAGACGCTCGGGCGAAGCCGGTGGACTTGCAACGATCTTCTACCATTATATCCTGCACAGGGGTAGTTTGGGTGGGCCTTGAATTTTTCCGATCTTTGCCGGCAAACTCCAAAGAGAGATCCGACATCGATCCTTCCGCGAACGTATCCTGCTCGTAGGCAGTCCGTGCGGGCCTTGGGTTTTTCCGATCTTTGCCGGCAAACTCCGAAGAGAGATCCGACATCGATCCTTCCGCGAACGTATCCAGCCCGTAGGCGGTCCGTGCGGGCCTTGATGCTCCTCCGACTCCCAGGGAACTAGTTCTCGAGTCGGTTTCGCCGATGAAGAGGTGGATGTCTCCGATAGGAACGATCGAGCACCGCGTAGGGTTCGTCTTCGCCAGGATCCAGAACTCGTCAGGAGGTACGATCAGAACATTGCCGGAGAAGAGAACACGACCGATGGCTACGGTTTCGTCGATTCCCGTGAAGATCTTGGTCCTCGCCCGCTGAAGATCCTGAAGCGCCTCTTGCCCCATGGTGGGCGCCAACTGTCGTGGTATTGCCGACGAGTACGCCATGGAGGGGTCCTCACAGTGCGTGTTTAGAGACGTGGGGGAAGGCGGACGGTTGACGGGTACGAGGTAACACAGCTTACCAGGTTCAGATCCCACGACGGTGGCGGAATCCTACTCCTGCTATAAATCACTATAAGGGCAATACGCCGAGTTACAGGGATTGGTTCGCTGTGCGAGGTTGTCTAAGATTGTGTGGAGTTATGCCCTAAAGGCTCCCATAGGCCCGACTTATATAGTCTCCAGGTCCTAGGGTTACAGGGAAAAGTCCTAGCCGGACAGGTTATAGAGTCCTACACCGTCTATTACTAGTCTTGTGTGTCTTGTACTCCAAGGCTTCGGGTACGTCGGTGACTCCAACCGTAGCCTTCCTTTATCCGGCATGGGCCTCCCTTCTGGATCCATCTAACTGGGCCGCCCAGCAGGCCATAGGCCATGCTACCAATTGTGGGCCACCCGGGTTAGCCGGATAAGAGACATGCTATAGGGATACCCATATAGCATATCCCCAACAATAGATTCACCATGAGCAATCTTGACATCATCGGGGTGGCTCATGGAGAGGCCTTCATCACTATCATATTCATCCCCATGTTCCACAACTTTGGCCTTCAATGCAAGGTTGACAACATTGCTCATACCAAGGGCTCGAGCACGAGCATCTTTGGCATTCTTAGCGGCAACCTTGAAAGAGGCCATCTCTAGCATAACTTCATTGGAGGTCATGAGGTGGTAGTTGTGTATTCCTTGTAGGCTCTTCAAGTCGGTGGGCTCAAAGGGCATGAGTGCACTCACATATTTACTTTTTATCCAAGCATCACCCACATGTGAGGCACCCACATTTCTAAAAGCGGTGACAGTGGTCTTGAGCCTACGATACATGTCTTCATGATCTTCACCTTCCTTCATGTAGAAGCCTTCGACTTCATTGCTTAGTGAATCATACCGGTTCCTTCTCATGCTCTCATTCCCAACAAACAACACTGTGAGAGCATCCCAAGCTTCCTTGGCGGTGTTGAGGTGCTCAATGTGTGGGTAATCCTTTGTACCCAATCCTTGTTGAATCATGTGCATGGCGGTGGCATTGAGTTTCTATTGACAACTTCTCTTCTTGTCAAGTTGTTTGGATCCCCAATATAGAGTACTTGTTCGATGATGTTCCATAGTTCAATGCAAGAGCTGCGCACATGAGTTTTCATTAGAGATTGCCATTGAGCAAAAGTAGATGCCTCTAGCTTTGGTGTGTCTCCTCTATTGTTTATATGAGGGTGAGAAATTGGAGGGTCGGGAGTGTACCATCCATGAGAGTCATGGCGATCTCCCTTCCCACCATCCCTTTTTGTGGAGGAGTTAATGTTGTCTTGATTATCCCCCACCACCTTACCCGTGGGTGATGCCGGGGCATTCTCTTTGGGTAATGTTGGAAGTTCCTCTTGAGGAGAAGGGGCTGATGAGCCACCTTTATCTTTAACAAGTTTCTCAAGTAACTTGTGCAATTGTTTGATCTCGTTGGCCATGGTGGAGCTCAATCTTGTTTCCAAGTTATTGAGATCCTCCATGGTCACCGAGGCGGTAGACTCACCATCCACTTCCCCTTCTTTGCTACCCATATACTCTTAGGCGGTAAAACCCGAATAAATAGCCAAGGCTCTGATACCAATTGAAAGGATCGTATGGGCACCTAGAGGGGGGGGGGTGAATAGGTGCTACTTCAAATTTTCTTCTTTTTCAAATTAGGGTTTGATAAGAAAGGTAAATTCTCTAGATTATGCAACTAAGGTGAATTTACCTATATGTCAAACAAGCAACAACTAGTACAACACTAAGCAAGAACAAGTAAGTAAAGTGTGGTAAATGATAGAAGTAAACAAAGTGGTGGATGCGGATACACAAGGATTTGTTTCCCGTAGTTCCTTCCTTTTGAGGGGAAGTACGCCTATGTTTGGAGAGGGGGTGGTTTCAAACCACCAACGCCACGAGAGGCCTCCCTTGTTCTCCAATGAACCTCACCCCAAGGGGTTCGATTCACCTTCCACTATATCGGCAACCTTCGAGGTGGAAGCCTGCACCTTTACAACAAGTTTGGGGCACACATCCACAACTTAATTGGAGGCTCCCAAATACAAACAAGATGTCAAAACAATCAAAGACAAGCTTGTAAGAACCAAATCAAATCTAGGGTTTCCAAAGAAACACTAGAGAATGGGGGCCCTCAAGTGAATGAGGGGGAAATGAAGATCTCTCTTGGTGAAGATGTAGATCAAGGCCTACTCCTTCGATTCTCTAAATATCAATGACTTTGGATGGTTGGATGAAGAGATATTGTTGATTCGGTGGCTCAAATGGAGGTAGTGTTCTTGAGTGGGTGGAGCAACCTTCCAAGGTAGGTGAAGGGTGCATTTATAGCCCTTGGTGCAGATCTGACCGTTGAGCATTTATTGCAGCGGTACTACCGGAACTCCAAGTGGTAGTACCGGAAACACCGGTACTACCGGCCAGGTACCGAAGATGTGCCATATAGACAAACTAGCCCTAGACTCCAACGATACCAAAATGAGGTGCTACCGCAAAGCGGTACTACCGGCCATGGGGCACGGTACTACCGGACCCAGACGGTAGTGCCGCATTTTGGTACCGGGGAGGGCAGTGGCATTTGGCAAACTTGCCAAAACCTTCTGTCGAGTTAGGTACTAAAGAGAGGTACTACCACTTTTTGGTACTGGTGAAGACAGAGGCGTTTGGCCAACTCGCCCACACCTTCTGTCTTGACCAGTACCAGAATACGGTACTACCGCTTTTTGGTACCGTGGAGGACAGAAGCTTTTGGGAAGTTCTCCCAAACCCACTGCCTGGTCCAGTAGCAAACTCCGGTACTGCCGGCCCTATGCGGTAGCATCGGTTGATTTTTCCAGTACTACCGGACATCACAGAGGCAAAATGCAGGATCAGCAGGGGACCCTTTTTGGGAGGAATGAGCCAAGCATTTCTTGATAAAACCTGTGGTACACTTGGCAAATAATTAGTCCGACATGTGTGTTATTATAAACACAAAAATCACTTAGGATAGTAAATGCTCTTTCATCTGTCATGAGCCTGGACTCCATTGATTCCAGGCCATGCATGCGAGCAATGAAGCCGCCCGCTGAAAACTCGGAAAGTGATTCTTATCTCGGATGGTGAAATACTGGAGAATCTCCTTCTTGATTGAATCACGAGCGATCTTCGATAATTTCCTCCAATATGTAAGGGTGATGGGCACTTGTTCTCGTGCCACAACCCCACAAAGCCTTGAGAACTTTTTTCTTGCATTAACTGGCTTTAACGGAGCACCATTTTTCGGATTGATATGTGTCACGGCGTACTTACACTTTGGCCTACTTGATTTCTCACTGCTGTCACCTTTTTGGTTTTTCCCCTTCTGGTTCGTGTAGTTGTCGATGGTTGTTGGTCAGAGCCACTCTTTCATATGTATAAAATCAATATAGATATGATATAACACATAAAACAATAGTATACTATGCACTTCATTGTGTAAGAATTATATTAGACGCTCTTAGAAATTGGGACTTAACCATTTTCTGCTACTAAACTGTAACAGGATAATGTGCTTACAATTAAGAATAAGTACATACTTAAAATATATCATATTTTTAAAGGAAAAGGTCCTATAGATAACTAAAACAAAATTTGCAAGGACTCTCACCTTGTCTAGCTTAACGTTGACTTTGGCCTTTCGTGGATGTCCTCGGTATCGTCAGCGGCGATTTCCACTAAGCGGTTAGAACACCGGAGCAGCGAGGGCAACAGGGAGGCCGACATTGGGGAGGATCAAGGCAGTGAGATGGATCAGCATGCGAACGGTCGCGTTGAAATGCCCCGCCAGCGGCGATGGATAAGGGGGTGGAATGGCCGGTGTGAGAGCCGCTAGATCTGCGCACGAGAGTGGCCTGCGGTGGGGAGTACGGGTGGAGAGACTGCGGTGGGGAGGAGCAACAACAGAATGAAGGCGACGGGAAGGAGGACAAGCAGAACGAAGGCGGCGGGATGGAGCGGCAGGAAGCCTTGGCGGTGAGGGTTTGGACAAGGCAGTCGGATCGAGCGGGTCTTTCAATGCTTAGTACGATTATTTATCTGGAGTTAGGACAATCAGTTATTGCTCTTTATGGGGGACTCTTTACCTTCAAAGACAATGGTCATAGCATTTTAATATATTTATCCAACTCACTTGAATAAAGTATCCATAATAGATCTGCTCATATGTCCTATAACTTTTATCTTATACGATAGTTTCAAGTGAGTATGAGGTTGCGAAGAATAAAGGAAAAATGCATGAGTTTGTGAAGAAGAAAGGTAATAGGCATGTGGTTGCAGTGACTGGGGTGAATAGGAGGAAAAATCCTAAAAGAACTGCTGCAAAGAGAGATGCAACTGATATGGCAGACAACTCATCAAACCCCGCTGCAAAGAAGGTCATAATCACAGCTCCCAAAGTAGCATTGCCTGAAAAAAGTAGAAGCTTGATGAAATTGCCGAAGCGCCGATATGAAGCTCTTCGTTGGGATGAAAATCAGTATGAGTCTAAGAGAGATAAAGGTCTCGTCAAATATTTCTGCACATTAACTCAGTAAAATATCCTTGACATGATTTTCTTACTTCAAAGTAAGATTGATCCTCAAAGGGCAATCGACTTTGAGCACATCAAGGAAAACAAGGAAATATTTTTCAACATATTTGAAACATGTGATTGCCTAGGCTTAGTGAAGATCATGGAGTTCAGGCGTCACTACAACAAATAAGTGGTGATGCAATTCTATTCTACCCTCTTTATTGAGAAGGATGATTCTAGGCATTTGTGGTGGATGTCCAATGACAAAGAATACCGTGCCCCACTTAGTGAATTTGCTGCAACTCTTGGAATCAATATGGTTGATCCAGATGATACCAATTACATCCGTCTCTATGATGATTTCACAAAGAATCCCAAGGATCTGAATGAGTGCTATCATCTAGCTTCCCATCCTGAGGGTAGTGCTATTGTGCATGGGCATATTGGTGTCCTCTTTCCCTTCTTTGACACATTACACAAGCTTTTTTGGTGGACCTTGTTCCCAAAGTTGGGAGACTCCTCTAGCATACATGGATATGCAAAAAGCCTCATCTTGTTTATCCTACAAAGGAAGGAAGGAAAGATTTATGTAATGGATCTCTTTTATCAAGAGATAAGGAGGAACATGATTAATTGTCGGAGGTCACTAGTCTGTGCTCCATACATTTAGGCATTCATTCAGCATGTCACCAAAGAAAAGTTCAACACTGGAATTTCCTACAAGAAGCATTATATTCACAACCCCCCTTGACAATCCTATCAAAGTTGTGACCAAGAAATCACAGCGGAACAGGGCCCCGAGATATGTGGAGTATCTGGATATTCCTAGATCATCTACCTATGATAACAAGACGATGCAAGAGCGTCTCATTAAAGGGATAATAACATGGCATGGCATCTATATGGAAGATCATGACAAGCGTCATAGGGACCATGCTAGAATGAAAGAGAACAACATGATGCTAAAAGCATTAATCAAGCACAACAAAATTTATATGCCGACTCCAGCCGGGTCTGAGGAGAAGGGAAGTGATCCTTCTAATGAATATGTTGTATTTGCGCCTAGTGATGATGCAAAAGATGCAATATCGGCAGGACCTCCTGTTGACAAGCTAGACGATGAAGTCAGTGATAATGAAGTCGACGAAGTTAGTGACGATGAAGTCGGTGATCATCTGTCGTTCTAGATATTGCATATTCATTCATCAAACTTTGTTGTATATATGGTGGGGTGATTTTGTGATCATTCTAGAGTACTTTTTAACTTGTTATATTTATCATAGATATCAGTTTAATTATTAGCTTCTATTAACTTTTGAACTGCTACTATTATGGAATATGAGCTATACTTCTGAACTGGCAAGATCACAGTGTCCCTGACGGCGGAGAATCGGACCGCCGTTATAATTGATCATCACCGACGATACACCCTCAGGAGTCCATGTATAAGAACCATCTATAAAAATGTCAGGGACACGCAACAACTTCATAGGAGACGATCAGTAATTATGAGTGCCTCTACGAGTCAAACTGATAGGATGCACAACCTCATTGGCCCCTGTTTTAATGGGAACCGTCGCTCTGCTGTACTCCTCTGTTCATCATCTCGATCCCCTTGGCCAATTCAAGAAACCGCACTTCAGCATTACTCCGAGCCAGTTGCTCTTCCTCTTCCCCACTACTTCCTCTTCCTATTCCACCGCCAAAATCACCCGCGGCGGTTCCATAAAGCAACCGCGACGAAACCACCCATGCCAGCTATGGAAATCATCTGTGGCATTGCTCTGTCCACTTCCTCTTCCTCTATCCAGCGCCCTCATTCCCCTTCCTCATTTTCGAAACACCCACGCCCCCATTCCTCTTCCTCAATCTAGCGAAACCACCCCTCTTCCTTTTCACCATGGTTGTCCGCGTACCGTTCGATGACGATCGGAGATTCACGGAGACGGTCTCCATCACTGCGCATGGCACCACTACGCTGATGGTGGTGTACACCAACGAGAAATCGAAGGTCGAAGAAACTCTTGCCATGCATGAGGCTTGGCTTAAATAAGAAAATGATCATATTGTAGGGTTGGACCTCGAGTACACCCCTTCTCACTGTGAATTCCCGCAGACAGTCACGGTGGTGCAGCTAGCCTTGGGACAACATGTGCTAGTCTATCATTTCTGCAGGAGCCTGAGGTATTGCGAAGGGCGATTCGCCGGTTCTTGGAGAACAAGCGATTACTTTTTTCAGTGTTGATGTAAGGCGAGACAAGGATATTATGTGGGTCAAAAAGATACGGATACCTGCTGAGTACTACGTCGACATCCAGGATGTGTACAAGATCGAGGACCGGGGTGATAGGGATGGCATGGTTTATCTTGCGGAGGACATCATCGATGACTCCTACATGGATATGAAGGGTAACTGTACAAAGGAGATGCATAGGACATGGCATCGGCCGCTTAGCTAGGATCGGCTGAAGTATGTTGCAATTGATGGCTATGTGATCTGCGAGATGTTTAAAAAGATCTTGAAGATGAAGTTAGGAATAGGTCGAGGCAAGCCAATTTTGAATAAAATATCTGTCGGAGATGCAAGACCGACGAGGGTTATAGGAGCTCCAAACGTGTGAAGAATGTCCAGAAGGGAGGCGATGGCTGGGGACAAAACCGGTTGGATCAGGGAGGAAATAGCTGGGGGTGGAAGCAGGGAGGCGATGGCTAGGAACAGAATCATTCGGATCAGGGAGGCGATGGATGGGGACATATTAGGAGGAAGCAGGGAGGCGATGGGTGGGGACAAAACATGTGGAAGAAGGGAGGCGATGGATGGGGACAGAACAAGTGGGAGCACGAAGGCGATGGCTAGGGGCAGAATAGGTGGGAGCAAGGAGGTGATGGCTAGGGGCGTGACATCAACCGGTGATCAATTGGTTCCACTAGTATGATTGCTTTTAACTGATCTTAGCCAGTGGATGCACCTGTTGGCTATGTAATATATTCTCACAACTAGCTAGCTAACCTTTTGATACAGTTGTATATATTTGTATTTCTCAATGTTGTGTGTTCGTAATGTTTGCAGAGCAATATTATTAATATATCATCATCTAGCTATATATCGTTGTGTAATGTGTATTTTTTGGGGGATTATTTGTAATGCTTGTTTGTTGCATTACGGTGGAGGAGCGGAAACCGGTGTGTATTTGGGTCGCTGCCGGCAATGCTGCGTGGTGGCCTCCTAGTACAGCCTCAGACAGGTTATTCCAGCTCTAACAATTGGTACCTCCGACGAGTTGTTTTAACAACCGCCTCTAAAGGTGCTACCCAAGACAGGTTGTTTTCTTAATACCCTCTAAGATTTTATTCGAGACGTTTGATAAAAATGATCGCATCTGCGTTGTGCCATATTCAGACCCGACCTCTAGTCACTCCAGAAGTTTGCACTGGTCGAACGACCTGATAAGCGCCCTAGATATAGTAAATGTCGATAATTTATCATAAGATGACTGAATTATTCCAAATAACCTCCATAAATACTTAGAAATTTATTACAAATTCATTCAAATGTTTGGATTAGTCATACAAATTCATTCTTTGAATTCTTGATCGCGAATATGCGGTTCTTCCGGAAGAACCTCATCCTGATCTCGTTGCTTGACCGAGCACGAAGGGCTAGAACATCATCGATATTGTTGTATTCTTCCTCAGAGAACACACCATCCTCACTTATGATACTCTTTTTTGATGGCATAACTACATGTCGCTTCTTATGCTCCGGGTCGACAATGTAGAAGACTTGATGAACCAGGTTAGCTGGTATGAATGGCTCGTTCTTGTAAGCAGCACGATTGAGGTTCACAATAGTTTGTCCATCATCATTTGGATCCACCCGATTCTTATGAGCCCAACGACAACAGAACAATGAAAATTTGAAATCCACATAGTCTAGCTTCCAAATCTCTTCTATGTATCCATAGTTGTTGGCACTCGTTTTGGGCTCGTAGCTAATCAAGGAAAATGGCGAGAGACACTCGAAAATGTCTACTAGAAGAATTATTAATCATCATCAAAGAGACACCATATTAAGTCAAGATATGATCAGGCTTAATGGCCGATTATGCTAGTGTTCAAAGAAGATTTAAAGACTCATTTATTGAGGCTTTCATTATGACTCCTTTAATATGACCTCAAATGAAAAAGTTCCATATATTAAAGTTGTGCGTCTCTTTGAAACAAGCAACTTTGGTTTTTAAATCATCTTAATCCAAGTTAGTGTGCAAAATTGATAGCCAAAATACTATCAGAGACCGAATTAACACGGACAGAACGGGGGTCGCCGGACCCCAGACCGTATCTCACCCTAGACGAAAGCAAAAGCAACCTGATGACCCAAAAAAATTTCTAATTCGATCAATATACTTACAACTTAATTTAAGCAGTCAATATCAACTCGGATAGAAAAACACAAAACATGAAAGTTCTTAGTTTTTCCGATATGAATAACTTTTCTTTTGGAACCATCTTTAGCTGAGAAAGTATATGAACTCCAGAATCAAAATATGACCGAACACATCTAAAATTGTTCGGTCAAAATCCAAGTTTAATACGAAAATAAGAGGAAAAGATCATCAATATCAGGTCATATGGAAGAGTGTCCAAAATCAAAGTTCTTCGTATTTTTGAGACAAACAACTTTGATTTTTACAAGATTTTGATTTAAGTCCGTTTACTTCTTCAAAAGTGGCCGGGAAGGTAAAAGCGGGCTTTTGGCCGAACAGTTATGGAAAGTTCGGACCAGACCATCCGAATTTGACATTAGCTAGGGTTTTGGACGTGATTCCAACCCTCTTTTGATGTAGCCTATGGCATCCCGCAAAACCACTACTAGAAAATCACGTTGTTTTTGTGCATTGCATAATCATGACCGCATGCTCATGTCATCATGCCACATTGCATTTGAGCATCGTCATCGTCTTGCATAAAATTATTTTCGGAAAAACCTATTTTATTTTCTAAACGTCCCGTCTTTGTTCAAACACAAAACCCAGGTCTCCAGATTATTTTGTTCTGTCGGCCAACGGTTTGCAAAAACCTGTTTTAAAATAAATAAAATATTTAATTATTTTTAGGGGGCAGCCGTACCGGGCCGATCCGACCCAGTCGGCCACCCCCAGTACACAATCGGGCCACCTAAATCTTTCCCTACCCAGACCTAATCTACCCAGCCCCCCTCCACATCACCCTGACCAATCCCCTCTCGCCACCTCACCAACCCTCACCCACTCACCCTATCACCATGCGCCACCTACCCCACCTATCTCACCCACTCCACACAGCCACCAACCCCACCACCACTCACACAACTCACACACACCACGCACACAACTCTCCACCCCGCCACCTAACCCCACTCTCCCTGGGCCCCACCCCGCACTCCCACACACAGCCCCCCACGTGGTGCCCCGGCCCCACCACGCGCCGACCCCGCCTGGCCCCACCACTCCCTCCTCTCCCTCACACTCCCGCACGGACCCCGTCGCCCCGCTCCCTCTCTCTCCCTCGCCCCACTCCCCGCCGCCCAACCTCCCCAGAGAAACCGCCGCCGCCTGCAGGTCATCCCCGTCGCCCTACTCTCCTTCCCCCGGCCGAGAGCCCGCCGCCACGGCCTTCTCCGACCCCGGCCCTGCGAGCAGCCACCTCGCCGCCGCGCCCCCTCATCCTCCCGCTCACCCCGCTCCTCTCCACGCCGGAGCCTCCCTCGCCTCCTCTTCCCGCGCCGCAGCGTCCCCGGTAGCGGGCCGCGGCTGATCCCGCCTCCCTGCCTCCTTCCTGTCCGCTCCTCCGCCGTTCCCGACGCCTCCGGCGAGTCGCCGTCCTCCCCTCGACCTCGCCGCCGTCGAGCCGTTCCCACCGCCGACCTGCTCGACCGGCACCGCCTGCCTCCTCACCCGTCGACCCGCCGCAAGCGTGCCAGGCCGCCTGCATCGTCTCCCTCTCCTCCCTGCGATCCCGCCACCATCCCGCGCCCGCGCTCGCCGATGGAGCTTCCCGCCTCCTCTGCGGCCAGGCCCCACCGCCGCCCAAGAGCCCCCGCCTCCGGCCGCGCCTCTCCGGCGCCCCCGACCGCCTCGCGCGTCCCCCGTCCTCGCCAACACAGCGCCGCCGCGCCCTCCTTACCGAGTCACCGGAGCCGCTCCGTCTTTCCCGCGGCACTGCCGCCGCGTGGACCACCTCGTCCCGCGTCACGAGCCGCGGTCCCGCCTCTGCATCGTCTTCCCACGCTGCGGCCATGCCCTGCGCCTCCGCCTCGCCGTGCCTTTTGCGATCTTGCCGTGTGGCCGACGCCGAGCAACTTGCCGTCTCCGGCGCTCGCCGGTAGCGATGCCTGTGGCGCAACAAGCCTGTGCTCCCGTGCGTATCCCTGTTTGTCAAAGGGTCTAAGAACTGTATGACTAGGGCCATCATCTGTTTTTGTCTCTGAGTATGCGTGCGTGCCCACGGGATCTCAAACCAACAGATCATTGTCTCGTCAAGATCTCCTCGCCGACAAGACCGACACAAGTCGAGACCCGGGAACTAGGCAAAACCACGGCGCCGGGCCCGAAAACCGACCTCGACACGCCAAGTTCGCCGAGACCCCGTACCCGAGGGTCTTCGATGCGGAACCCCAAGATCTTCTCCTGGAGCGACGAGGTCTTCTTCACGGAACGCCAAGACTAGCTACCGCAGATCACGGACCCAGAGAATCCCCGGACGACGAGCTCTTCTACCTGAACCCGAAGACCGCAGATGCGACAAGTACTTCTTCCCGGATCTGATGCCCGAGAAACCGGATGCCCAGGTCGTCGACACGGATACACCAAGTCCTTCTTCACCGGAACGCCAAGCTCTCTTCCATTGTCCGAGAACAATCCCGTCGAACCGTTTCCCCGTCGAACCCTGAGACCAACCCCGAACCCCCGAAACCAAGATCTTCAGAACCCAGATGTGTGACCCTTATCCGAGAACCCTATTTTATAAATTGTCAACTATATAAATTGTTGCATATTAAATTGTCATGTCGCATACATATTTGTGTGGTTGGGGCCTTATGCCGATTCACCTTTTAATTAAATATTAGGCCCATATGCGGGCAAATCTAGTCTTATATTGGCCTCATTTAAATTGGTGTAGCGAACCGGTGCTATCTTTTGCCATGTTAAGACAACATTTAAATTGCGGGGTATCTAAACAACACGAACTTAATAATTAAATGTCGGGACCCCTGTTCCGCTTAATATGACCTAATTGCATCGCATCTTTGCCATGCCAAACATCATTCATGCATCATGCCCGATCTTTTGCCGTAGTATTAAATATTGCATCCGGTGTTTATTCTAGTGTTTTGGTTCTTCGCGGATAAGGCCGTTGAGTTGATGCGAGTGTCAACCCGATCTTCGGATGAACCTTCGGCAATGTTTTCAGGCGAGCACCTCCCCCTTTCTACCTATCTTGCTTTTATAGTATTTATTCCCTCCTGTTGATCTATTGCTATCTGTGTTGCGATGCTCTAGCTTTCGTACCCGTGATATCCCTTGCAGCCTTATATTGCCTTGGACACCTCCTATTACCTGTTGTTTGGTAGATAGTTGGACCTGCGCGTCGTAGTCGCTTGCTCAAGTGCTGTTGCGTGTCGTCAAGTACCACAGTTGTTGGAGTATTGCCGTGTGTTTATTGTTGGAGATGATCAAGACTTCAATTACTGTTTAACAACTAAAATTGAAGTAAGTAAGCAGAGGCACAGGTGGGCAATAGATGTTATTTGGTTGTTAACCGTCCACTTGTGTCCCGTAGGACCCCGAGTACTTGATACCTGTTCCTTGAATATTCGCGCTATCCACATCCGGGAGGATTATGGGACCCCCCTGAGCCAGAGCTTGATTCATTATTATTTCTTGGGGCCACAAACTAGTTTGAGGTTTTATTTACTATCCTGTACTTATGCCATGCTTTACTGCTTTATTTACGATTGTGCGAGGAGCACCTGTACTGTTTAGGTAAGCGGAGTGTTTTCGCGGTATCGACAAGCCCAGTTTTGGGTTCCCAGTCGTTTACAGCCACTGGCGCAAACCTTGAGTCCGTCTCGGAGTCAGCTAACCTTGTTGCGGGTGTACTCAATGGGGTGGCCCCCTGAAATATTTCTGAATCCTGTGATTGCTTTGTCGTGAAAGCCTCGTTGGGTTTTGATTTGGTTTTTCCGAGGTTGATCGAGTGTGTGTTGCTATTTGTGCACCCCTGCAGGGTAAAACTTTCTGAAAGCCGTGTCCGCAGTTATGGACGACTTGGAGCACAGTATCTCGATCATAGACAACTATAACTAAAGTAGTGCTATAAATTTGACTTTATAATGACTAGTAATCATCTTCACTATAATGGAATGGCTAAATAGAATTGCCAACAATTGCTTGTTTGGGTTGTCGCTTGCGACCATTGTATCTGACTAGTAAGTATTGCAACTATAACGGAATGGCTAAATAAAAGTACCAACAACTGCTGGGTTTAGGGACATCTCATGCTATATGTATCTGACTAGTAAGTATTACAACCTCAACGGAATGGTTAATTAAAACTGCCCCCTGCTTATTATATCAGGATGACTCATGCTATCTATATTTGACTAGTAATTGCTGCAACGTCAACTGAATAAATAAAACTGCCAACGGTGTGAGTTCCTCGGTTGACTTCCTCGTTTGGTCTTGAGGGGGAAACACCAGGATGGGTATGTTGGTGGTAGTATCAGGTTGGTTCTGAATAGGTCTTTCTTACCCCTCTCTAATAGCCGCTAGTTGTATCGAGTCTCTATAGGTTGTTTAGTGCATGCTGCCGCTGCCGCTGCCGCTCAGTCCACCATACCTATGTAGGCGAGGACCGCCTAATTCTAGCCTCGCCGTGTACTGGCCTCAGTACTGACCGCTCTCTATTTTTCCTTTGCCCGTTGTCGGCACCCCTTTTGTTTAAGCAGGTTTTGAGATCGACGTCGTTAGCAGGGTTACCCTTCCGGCTTGGCCTGGGCAGGGTTATGGACGCCATTGGTTATTCTTCAGGGCTCTTAGCCCCATTTGCATCTTGTCCGTAGCTGGACGCTCTATCGTTTTACAGGTGATGTGGATCTTTGTTCTGTATATCTGTATTCTTGACTCCTTGAGTCGCTGTTGTATATATATATATATATATATGTTCTGTGGGTCCCATCGAGGACTGTTGTGTAATGTTATTACTTCGTTTTCCACCCGCACGAAAGTGCCTGGTGGGCACCTTTGAACCGTTTCTATGCGGGTTTGGCGGGAATCGCTGAAACTTGCATAGGGTCGATTCTGAGGGTGTTACATAGCCCGACCTACGGTCGTTACCACATCATGGTCTCCAACTTACGCCAAGTCGTCATGGACTCCAAAGGTGAACCCGTTCCTCTATGCGAGCCCACTTCCTACCCTATTGAATGGTATGCTACTTCATACTCCGTCACATATGCATGATAGGTTCACACCGACAAGTACGGAGGCAAGGGAGGAAGCCCGGGACATCAAGCCCGACAAGACGGAGGCTTGGAAGAGGAGACGGAAGAAGCCACGACTGAACCACCGGAGTATCCGGCCTACACCGGAGTCTCCGGTCCTGCTACACCGGAGTCTCCGGACCTACCTCCGGACCGACCCCAGCAACTTCCCGAGGACAGTCAGAACGCCACTCCGGAGACGACACCGGAGACAGACCGGAGTCTCCGTCCTATACCGGAGTCTCCGGACCCCACACCGGAGTCTCCGGCCTACACGATGGGCCTGCGCGCCGCCAGCTGGGCCTTCGGCCCATGTACCCCTCTAGCTCGTCCAAACCCTAGTTTTATCCCTAAACTACCCCTGTTTATGTGGCTGGCCTATAAATAGAGCCCCCACCCCCTCATGTATCCCTAGGCATAGATGATAGACTAAAGACAACCCCATTGTGGAATCTCTAGTTTTGCCTCATCCCCTTTACCAAGGGGACCGACTATCGTCACCAACCTCGATTGGACTTTGCATCACGCATCCATCGTTGAACAAGGCCTTGGAGTTCGACGTCTCGTCTCCAAGTTGTCAAGACCCTCCCCAAGGTGTTCTTCCCTCTCCGATGTGGATTTGAGGGAGCATGTTGACCGATCTTTCCTTGCGAGGATTCTATCGGACCGGTGGCCGCCGTTCGGGAGCAATCGGCCTTGTATCGTGTGAGTTTTGCGTGTGTTCATCGTGTTCTTCGCGAGGTGTGTGTTCGCTTACGCTACCTTCTCCCTTTCCCCTCGCTTTCCCATCGATTTGACCACGAGATCCGTGAAGATCGGGCACCCAAGAGGTTAACCCCTCCATCATCTGGTATCAGCAACTTTTGGTTGCCACGGATTTCTCATCGATTTGATCTTTTCCCCATAAATTCGAAAATTTCACCAAAAATAGCCCCAATTCGTGTTTTGGATCGATCTGTGATTTGAGTGCGTTTTGGTAGGTTTTGATCAGTGGATTACTTGCTAAACTAGTTGATATACCTTCCCCTGCGTTCCCATGGCCTAATTCCTTGATTTCCCCCATCAATCTGAGGTTTTGGTTCGAGTTTTTCTGCCCAAAACGCGTCCTGTTCGAGTTCTGGACGCTCTGGAATCTCCCGGACCGGAGTCTCCGGCCTAGACCGGAGTCTCCGGACTTTTTGGGCTCCAGACCGGAGTCTCCGGACCTCCAGACCGGAGTCTCCGCCCTTCCTGCAGACAAAAACTGCAGCACGGTTTTGAGCATAACTTTTGCATTTCAACTCGGATTTTGGTGTTCTTTAGCTCGTTTTGAAGAGGAGAAGGAGAACTACATCATCATCTGCGTTGTTCATGCTATCTACTCCATCCAAATTCCGTGAGCAAGGCGGAAGCCAACAATAAAGGGTGAAGCTCGTCGATGAAAGGTATAACATTCCGCGACTTTTCCCCACCTGCATTCCTTTGTGAACCCCACTATCTTTGCGAGCAACAAACACCTATTGAGACTAGTTCCTCTTATGATTGCTTGAGATATGCACATTTGATACCTTGTAGATTCTGAGCAAACATTGTGAGCGCTATCTCATATAGTTATCTTGTATAGTTGTTGGCACAAGGAAGAGGCAAGTGAAAAAGAAAAAGAGAAAAGAAAAAAAATAGAAAAAGGAAAAGAGCAAAAAAAAATATATACATGTTCGTCATAGAATAGGAAGCACAAGCTCGATGAACATCATATAGGTGGTACTTATTGTGCATATCTTGTAGCCCACCAATTAATTGCAATCGAACTAGCGTCTCTCCTTGTACTTGTGAGACACGAGCTTATAGTCTTCGCTAGGTAATCATTTGGTTCTTAGCTCACTTTCTCCATCGCACAAGTCCCATTTATCCCACCGTGTGTGTTTCCTTGTACATATTTCCTATCTTGTGGATTGACTTGTTTGCTTTGTGATCATTGTGGTTCTTTACTTGCCAATACAACATCTTGATTTCGGATTGGTTCTTGACATGCCACTTTTCATACCTATCCACCATAGGCCTTGTGTGTGTGTTTTTTGGTTAGTAGTTAGTTTTGGTGTTCCACGTGAACTTTACTTTGCTTGGTTTATTTCTCTCAAGTGTGGACACTTGTACGATACGATCTTCCAAGGTAAAGTAAGGTTTGACGTTGTATCCCTAACTCCCACTACCACTTCCATATACACCGCTTGGTCTTGTGCATCATGTCTAGGGACTCCGGAACCGAGGATGATATCTATGAAGAATCCATGATGATCCACCATGACTACGACTCCACAAGTATAGAGGACATGACGGAGCACAACACCGACAATGGCTCCGCATGCTTTGAGGACCCGGAGCACTACATCGACAACGGCTCCACATGCATGGAATACATGGAGAATGACATCAACTATGGCTCCTCAAGCATGGAAGACTTGGAGCTCTACACCGACAATGGCTCCACATGCTTGGGTGATATGGAGTACTACACCAACAATTACTCCCCAAGCATGGATGACTTCGAGTACGACATCGGCGATGCCTCGCCGAGCATGGAGGACACGGAGAACTTCATCGACTTTGATGGCTCCTCCATGAGCCATGAAGAATTCCTCCACCGTGTGGAGATGGAAGCCTACTACGCCAAGCAAGCGGAGGCGCATCATCAAGATTCCATGACCTTCAAGGCCAAGCGTGCCACACCAAAGGGCACCACCTACTTCGATGATCCACCTCCAAGGCGACAAGCGCCACCACCTAGATGGCGTCAATCTCCACCATCTCCAAGGCGCCAAGCTACATCACCTCCAAGGCGCCAAGATCCACCTCCTATCCAAACAAGATTGGCGTCCAAACATCATATGCATCAAGAGGCGCCAAGAAACAAGAATCTTCATCGACAAACATCCTCTCATGAGCATCGACACCATAAAGAGGATACAAGAAATCGTCAAAGGCATCTTCGCCACCAAGACGAAGAATTCAAGATGAGCACCAACCATAATTCTCAATCAAGCTCAAGAAGGCACCACAAGCACAAGAAGAGTGCCAAGGCAAATGATCACCGTCGTGAGCGTCATGTGGATGACCAAGTGCTTCACCAACATAAACCATCGGCAAGGCACGCCAATGACCTCCGTCGACACCATCATAGGGCACCTTCACCTACTCGTGCCACCACCACAATGGCACCAAGAGCAAGCCTTCCTCCACGCCATCAAGCTTCAACGCCTACGCTTGACTTCCACGACCTCGCAAACGAGGAAAATGTAGACCTCTACTTCGCCAAGTTGGATAGCATGAGCCTAACTCCACCACTACTACGAGATGGACACAAGACGGTCGAGCATGGGATTTTCCCTTCGACCATGGAGGAGAGCGATGATGCCCATCTTATGGCATCCAACCTTGAAGGCGACAAGGTCAAGAATGGTGAGCATGGGATTTTCCCTTCACCAAAGGAGGCGCTTGGAGTTGAGGAAACCAAGCCTATCCCCATATGCTTGAGTGATGATGTGGTACCAATCCCATGTGAGTATGAGAGCCACTTATCCCACTTGAGTGAGAACAAGAGTGAGATGAGTGACTCCACCTTATGTGAGATTGAGTGCTTCCACTTTGAGGGCATGAGTGATACACCGAGTGAGTTGAGAGTGGTAGTTGATAGGTCAAGTGAGACCATTTCGATTTCTAACAACTTACCCTCTACCTCTAGTGTGTTCTCTTATGTTGTGCTAGGTTCCATGGATGAAGACGCGCCAAGCCATGAAGCAATGATGCCTCCATTGGAGAAGATGTACATGGTGCACGAAGATGATGCTCCGCCATGGCTACATCAAGAAAACGAAGTCGTCCACAAGGAGGACACTACTTCCACAACACCCACTTCATATGAGAGGTATGACCAAGGTAACAATAAGGGTGTTGATGATGCCATGATCCCACTAGTGGACATGATGAATTGTGAGGATATGCATGCTATGGATGATACTTGTGACATTACATATGCTTCATTCATATTCCCATGTGATGCTTTGCCTTTGCATAATATTGCTCATGTGGAATTGTTTGATTGCGATGCCATTTCCATAAACATGCCATGATATGCATCTTGTGTGTATCCTCCAATTGCTTCGGACTTGCTTTGTCATGCTAGTCATTCAATTTCTCCTGTTGCTTGCAATAAGATGAATGCTTGCTTTTTCACTTGTTTTGCTTGCAACAACATTGATCAGATGCGTTATAATGAGATGGCCCCCATAGCTTTCTCAATTTTTGGAGATTTTGATGATTGCCATGATAAGCATGTTCCCCACTTGCATACTCACCATGCACCTATTTCATACTTGATTGACATTAATGGTGATGTGCACAAGAAGAGATACGTCATGATGGATGATGTGTATCTCTACCATGCACACACATTCTTCCTTTTGTGTATGATGTGTGTAGGTACCCGCACTATCATGTCAACCTCGGTTGAGCACGAGTTGACAAAAAGAGCTCTTGAGAGCATCCCACAAGTGAGTTCAAGATCGAACCTAGCTCTGATACCTTTTGCATGCTTTGCATCTTTCATGTTGGCAAATTGCTCTTTCATATGGTTTGATTGCAAGCATGTTGATGGTATTATCTCACCTTGTGACATTCATGTTTCTTCGCTTTTGGATAATGATGTTTTGTGTGTTGCAACAAAAATGTTGAACATTTTCTCTTTCCGATGTTTTGTGTGCAACCACAAATCCATTAAGAGCATGTATTGTCATGAGAGCTTCCAAGAATCTCGTCTTGTTGTTGCAACAAACATAAGGACCACTTGCTCTTTCATTTGGTTTGATTGAAAACACGTTACTTTGGCTTCCGCTTGGGATACTCATATTCCCATGATATTTGCTATCGATGATTTGTGTGTGACATCCAACATGTCGAACAATTTCTCTTTCCAATGGTTGGTTGGCACACATAATGATGTTGTTTTGGATATTCTTCCTTTTGTGTTTTTGCCAAATTCTCCTAACTTTGCATCAAAGATGTTGATCAAATTTCTGTTCGATTGCTTTGAGTGCCACACTAAGACATTATATGGAGTTTTTGAGTTCCCACATTTGGATGATGTTCAAACGATTTCCATGCACTTTGACCTTGCATATGCATTCCATTTGCTATCCTTGTATTGTGCTAATAGTGTTGTGAACAAGAATGGACATGCCACATTTGACATGCTCCTCTATCACGCACGAAAATATTTTGCCATGTCTTTGTTGTGTGTAGGTACAAATGCATACACGTCAACCTCTACCAACCACGTGTTGACAAGAAGAACCGAAGAGAGTTACCTATGTCTACCCTTCATCGAGCTATCGCTTTTGTTGTGAACTTTTTAGGTTTCAAGGAAGGTGAAGGAACATTGAAGTGTTGTCAAGTCAATCTTCCCGAGGACGACTATATGGTGAACCCCAGGATCAAGGATGTCCTTCGACCTCTTCTACTTCGTGATGAACATGGAGAGTCGAGGACGACTATTTTTGAAGGGAGGGGGGGAGCTGATGTAGCCCGACCTACGGTCGTTACCACATCATGGTCTCCAACTTACGCCAAGTCGTCATGGACTCCAAAGGTGAACCCGTCCCTCTATGCGAGCCCACTTCCTAACCTATTGAATGGTATGCTACTTCATACTCCGTCACATATGCATGATAGGTTCACACCGACAAGTACGGAGGCAAGGGAGGAAGCCCGGGACATCAAGCCCGACAAGACGGAGGCTTGGAAGAGGAGACGGAAGAAGCCACGGCTGAACCACCGGAGTCTCCGGCCTACACCGGAGTCTCCGGTCCTGCTACACCGGAGTCTCCGGACCTACCTCCGGACCGACCCCAGCAACTGCCCGAGGACAGTCAGAACGCCACTCCGGAGACGACACCGGAGACAGACCGGAGTCTCCGGCCTAGACCGGAGTCTCCGGACCCCACACCGGAGTCTCCGGCCTACACGATGGGCCTGCGCGCCGCCAGCTGGGCCTTCGGCCCATGTACCCCTCTAGCTCGTCCAAACCCTAGTTTTATCCCTAAACTACCCCTGTTTATGTGGCTGGCCTATAAATAGAGTCCCCACCCCCTCATGTATCCCTAAGCATAGATGATAGACTAAAGACAACCCCCATTGTGGAATCTCTAGTTTCGCCTCATCCCCTTTACCAAGGGGACCGACTATCGTCACCAACCTCGATTGGACTTTGCATCACGCATCCATCGTTGAACAAGGCCTTGGAGTTTGACGTCTCATCTCCAAGTTGTCAAGACCCTCCCCAAGGTGTTCTTCCCTCTCCGATGTGGATTTGAGGGAGCACGTTGACCGATCTTTCCTTGCGAGGATTCTATCAGACCGGTGGCCGCCGTTCGGGAGCAATCGGCCTTGTATCGTGTGAGTTTTGCGTGTGTTCATCGTGTTCTTCGCGAGGTGTGTGTTCGCTTCCGCTACCTTCTCCCTTTCCCCTCGCTTTCCCATCGATTTGACCACGAGATCCGTGAAGATCGGGCACCCAAGAGGTTAACCCCTCCATCATCTTTCTTGCATGGAAAGTTCAACCAACTAGGGGTGACAGCCGATTGAACCAACACCAATCGAACAAACACATCTACTACATTTTCGTGTTCATCTACTTTTTATCCCTCTCCCTTGTATCTTTCTTCTCGTTCTTCGCCGTTCTTCAAGATTTGAGGCTATGAATCCACGAGGCTCTAGGGGCGGTTAGGCCGACCTATGACAGCCCATAGCCGCCGTGACGCCCTAATGGGGTCTCTCCCGGGCGAGCGGGGTTTCGGGTCTCAAAAGCGCCCGTCAGACTGTCTTGCGTATCGCGCTTCCGGCAAGCCTCCCTCGGCGCATCCTACCGTGCACCGCGCTCGGCACCGAGGGTACACGGTGACGTGTTTGTGTGCGAACACACTTTTTGGCGACTCCGCTGGGGACGAAGCTTTGAATGGTCTCTAGCCCGTTCTTGCTACGAAGAGAGCGTCATTAAGAGGCTGCAATCTAGAATGGTATCATGAATCCTCAACCTTTCTACATAGAGAAATATTACTCTTATGTTTATGTTGCTAGATATTTTGATATGTATACTGGATCGTCTAGCCCTAGTTTTTACTATGTGCAAAAGACGATGCAAACTAACCTACATGCTTCAACTTATCTTAGTAACTTGCAACATATAAATTCGAATTCTCATGCATCGGCAACCCCAGAAATTCATATGCCGATTACAACATGACAAATTCTATTAATCCACATGAAACACGTGATTTTAGAAATTTAAATGGCATGCAACCAAGTGTTTCATCTTTATATTCATCGGCAAATAACTTGCAATCTCTAGGTTCACCTTAAAACATGCCGCTGGATAGGGAAATTGGACATGCTACAACTAGTCATTTGCTCAATTACTCTCAATCATCATATGCTACACCTTATGTTAGTAATGTTTCAGAACCGTATGGAACTAGTGATATTCATAATTCGGCTCCACGCCTTTACAATGGTTATAGCCGAATAAGTGAAAAGTCAGTAGGAGCCAATGTGCCTTCATATAGTACTGTAGCGTATGGTATGTCTCCTGCACAATTGCAAAGTTTTGGTGACACCTTATTGCCGAAAGATACAAAAAGTATTGGGGGTATTCTTATGCAGTAAAAAATGATTGGAAGGAAAAACTTGCAGCTGAGTTCAAGAAGCTTAATTATCTTCACCGAGAACTAGAAGAGAGACCCATGATCTTGATACAATACAAGATTATGAGGCATACAACAAGAAGCGTGAAGAGGAGCGTAAGACAAACCATATTAGGTTTTCCCCTTCTCAATTGCTAAGTTTTGATAACACTGTATTGCCAAAAGAAACTAAAAGCATGGGAGGGAAATCATGTCCAGCTGAGGTTAACATCGATAATGTCATTACATTTGATGGTTTATCGGAGGAACATATCCAGTTATTTGAGATACTCAAGAAGAAGCGTGATGAGTAGTTTGAAGCACTTGAAAAGAAGCTGAAATAGGATCATGAAGCATACAAGAAAAAACTTGAAGAAGAAGAACTGCAATAGTTTCTTGCAAGTATTGAAAAGGACCATCAACACAATATTACTCAAAATAAAGGAATCAATTCATCTCCTCCACACAGTAATGAAGTTGAACCCTCTGCTACAACGAGGCAAAAAGAAGAAGCTTTTCAATTTGATGAAACTCTTGAAGGTACAAATGATTCATCTAGGATGGTTAATTCGGTTATTGAAAAAGTTGAATAAAAAAATATATGTGTTGTTTCTATCGAATCAGAAGAAGAAAGCTTCGTTGATCAAGAGCATGGAAAGCTTATCAAAACTGATGTGCTTGATTTTTATGGATAGAAGGGAGCTTACGTGTTACCCTATGAATTCCATGCCAAAGAAATTGATGATCATAAGTACTAGAAAATATAACCGAACAATGTTCGGTTGACAAAAAACATCAATGTGAAGAGGCACAAAATCCAGAAAAGGAAGAAGACAAGGCATTGGATAATTATCTAGAGGCCGAGCAAGATATTGTTCAGGACATATGACCATGATACTCTTCCAACGTCTTCAAAGAGGTACATCCAGCAGATAATTTATTTATATTTCGATTTGGTCAAAACTATATTGTTGATGTATTTATTAGTAAGATTATTATCAGAAACTTTGCAAGACAAATCGTGAAAGGTAAATTATTTGTCAACAATATGATTGTCACAAAACATATCACTCAACACATTGTGCCATTTAGAGAGACCGATGGTAACAAATTATTACAACCAAAGTTTTCCCCGTCGTTTTGTTTGCATTTTATATCTACATGGGTAGCTTTGTTTATTTCATACTTGGCTAACATTTGGTCTCAAGTGATACATAAATGTTTTAATATTTTTTTTTTTCAGAAACCTAAAGCCAAGGTTATTGTGTCTTGAGAAAGCTGATGCTAGTATAACTATGTATTCAAAGAAAATGGAAAGGAAGTGCAAAAAACAATGCTTAGCCAAATTGGGTGATGTGAAATATGAACTATTCGGTTGCTCAATTCCAAAGCCGTTCTCACAACAAGATTGGTTAGAAGATAAAAGGTGTACTTATAGTTTTAGTATGTGTGATCATATCTTTGATATGTTGTTGAAAATCGATTATGTTAGAATTCTTGATCACAATGCCGAGCCATCATTGCAAGGACGAATGTATTGAAAGTTGCATGATTCATTCGAGCATAGTATAGAGAGTTGAAACATGTTTCATCAAATAGTACAGTCGGCTATTAATAAGGGACGTTTGGAAATGGCTGAAACACAAATTTATGACCAATCTATTTCGATTGGTCTTGATGGCCAAAAGATATTGCATTGGCTACATCTAGTCAATTCATATAATGATGAGCAGGTATACAAGGAAGATGATGGGATCAACCTTTCAAGAAAAGATATTGTTGAAGAGAATATTGCAAATGTTCTTGAAGGTGAGAGTTCCATTGAAGCTACAATGAAGACATCAAGCACCGGGGGCAACAACAAAACTCGAAGATCGATGCGTGCAAAACTCAAAAATACAAAAGCCACAATAAGAACAAGGGTAGCAAACCAAAAGTCACTTCCGCATAGCTACTGAAAAAATATAAAAAGGAGAGTGAAGAAAATAGTTCTTATCGGCCAAGTAGTTCAAAAGCATTAAGATCACCCCAAGGAAAAAGTCTAAAGACAGGGATTAGCGAAAGGAGAAATTCAATGCAACAAATTCATATCCTCCTTTTGGGTCACCAATGCCAATGTCATGGATACCTCCCTATGCTAATTTTTATTCATATTCATCATGGAAAAGGTATGATTCATGGGCACGTTATCCATCTAATTCTAGATCATCTCACCCAAATTATGCATCTCCAAGAAGGTCAATTGATCAGCAGTCACATGTCAAAGACCGTTTCAATAGAAAATAATCATCCAGAGTTCATGGGTAAAGAAAAACATATTCAAGCAAGTATAACGAATCAAAAAAGATGGACGCAAGTGTGTTGTTTCAGACTCGACTCCAAATAATGAAAATCCAGTAGAATTGACATTGGCTACTAAGGGAAAGGAACTGAAGTGAGTAACTTTCAAAGACCAAATCGTCGAGTCCAAACAAACCAAGGTGAAAGTGCCCAAGATTAATAAAGTCGTGCCATTGTGTGAAATGAAACCACAGTCGAGATGATCACTCAGTTTATCAAATTGGCAAGAAAGGAAGATATATCATCTTAGGGCCGATGAGCTAAAGAAAAGAAACATGGCATGGGTTCCCAAAGTAAACCATTAAGGCAAGGAATATGTGCAAGATCCTATCATAAGAAGGGCATCAAGAGTGGAGAATAGAAAGAATAAAACCAACAAGCGATCAGGCCAAAGAATTCGGTATCACTATCAAAAACATCGGCCAGCACATCGTCCATATTATTATACTTCACCATTAATGCCTATGCCATGTAATTAATTCCCAGGTATGATTGGTTACCCACCATGGTTTTATTTCGATCCTTGGATGCATCATAATTATATACATCATGAAAGGGTATTGCCAAATCATTATTCATTTGATTAGTTGCAATTTGTTGCTAATCCAAGAGGCTAAACACTTGAAGTTCAAACTTAGATTTGTTCTTTTGTTTACTTCGGCTATACATAATTTGGTGGATGGATTATGCATGCCCATTGAGGCAAGGATATATGGCCGGTATTTATTTTATCGCCCTCAGATCATTATCCACTCATGGTCGATGTGGTGTTCTAACATCATGCTTAGTGTTACTTGAGACCGTGACAAGGTATACATTCATTAGAAATTGTGCTTATGCTTTTTTATTGATAATTTGGCTTATAAATCTTTAAAATTTATAAAAGGCCAAATTGTCTTTAATTTCATTAATGGGCGTAGATGATGAGCATGATATTGATATTGATCTTGTCTCTATAGTACCATGGGAATTGCATTTTGACTGCTCAGTTTTAAAAGCAATAGCCAATGCGTTGGTATTGTTTATTTATTTCCTTATGGTACTGTTTTATGAAGTCTCGCGACGCTTAGGATTTCTTGCACAAAGAATCAAGCCGAATATGCTTCTTTGCTATTCATGCTAGAAACTTTTATTGCTATAGGTGCTACACATATTGATGCTTCTAGTGATTCGTTGTGAGTATTGCAGCAATGTCCATGGTTTACCAAAGTTTTGAAGAATCACTTGTTATTTATCTTGATACATGTCTAGATGTGAATTTCATATTTGGATGGACTTATTATTGATCATATATCTAGACATGAAAAATGAAGTGCAACTGAGTTGGCTCAACAAAACATCTGGCTACCGTGTTATTCATGATATATTTCATATTCCACAAGAGTCGATGCTTTGTTTCTCCAACATAGGTAAGGCCGGATTGGATACCACTACTTTGTCCACTAATGAAAGATCTAGTGCAGGTGAAGAAGAAGAACAAAGTAAGTCCATTGTTTATTACATGAAAATATGAACTAAAGGGTGATCATGGCAGTTCAGGTGTTCTTCAAATACTCTTTTAAGGTAGTGATCTTTATTGACGAACGGTTGGTGATATTCTTCTTAAGAATTTGGATGAAGACCAGGATAGGATCATTGTGGGAGTTGTTCAAATAAATTGTGATAATCATAAGTCTTCAAAATGAAGTGGTTGTTCTCAAATTATTTGAATAAATTATACCCAAGTGGTAACAAGTTTGGACATAAAATGGCCGATATATATTTATCGTCCGTAGCACATATGGCCAATATAGAGTTATCGCCCTAAGACAACCAGTGGCCGATGGAGTGTTGACATCGTCCTTAAACTAAACATGGACTAAGTTATTTTCTGGCACGCAAGCTCTGCCAGAAAACATGGGGACATATGTTGGCACTCGTTTTGGGCTTGTAGCTAATCAAGGAAAATGGTGAGAGACACTCGGAAATGTCTACTTGAAGGATTATTAATCATCATCAAAGAGGCACCATATTAAGTCAAGCCATGATCAGACTTAATGACCAATTATGCTAGTGTTCAAAGAAGATCGGGAGACTGATTTATTAAGGCTTCCACTATGACTCCTTTAAGATGACCTCAAATGAAAAAGTTCCGAAAATAAAAGTTATGCGTCTTATTGAAACAAGCAACTTTGGTTTTTGATTCATCTAAGTCCGATTTAGTATGAAAATTTGAGAGCCAAAATACTTTCAGAGGCCGAATTAACATGGACAGAACCGGGGTCGCCGAACCTTAGACCGTATCTCACCCTAGGCAAAAGAAAAAGGAACCGGATGACTCAGAAAACTTCCTAATTCATCGAATCTGCTTACGAATTAATTTAAGCAGTCAAGATCAACTCGGATAGAAATACAGAAAACATGAAAGTTCTTAGTTTTTTTCGAGATGAACAACTTTGCTTTTGGAGCCATCTTCAGCCGAGCAAGTATACGACCTCCAGAAGCAAAATACGACCGAAAAAATCTGAAATTATTCGGTCAAAATCCGAGTTTAATATGAAAATAAGATAAAAGACATCGGGTCGGATTGAAGTGTGTCCAAAATCAAATTTCTTCAAAAAAATTATACGAACAACTTTGATTTTTATGATATTTTGAGTTAAGCTTGTTTACTACCTCAAATGTGGTCGGGAAGGTAAAAGCGAGTTTTTAGCCGAACAATTATGGAAAGTTCGGACCAGACCATCCGAATTTGACCCCAACTAAGGTTTTGGAAGTGATTCCAATCCTCTCTCTTGCACAGAAAGTCCAGTTGCACCTTATATACACAAGGGGTGACGGCCTATTGAACCAACACCAATCAAACAAACACATCTACTACTTTTTCGTGTTCATCTACTTTTCATCCCTCTCCCTTGTATCTTTCTTCTCGTTCTTCGTCGTTCTTCAAGATTGGAGGTCCGCGAATCCATGAGGCTCTAGGGGTGGTTATGCCGACCTAGGGCATCCCATAGCCGCCGAGATGCCCTAACTGGGTCCCTCCCGGGCGAGCAGGGTTTCGGTTCCCAAAAGCGCTCGCCGGACTGTCTTGCATATCGCGCTTCCGGTGAGCCTCCCTCGGAGCATGCTGTTGTGCATCGCGCTCGGTGCCGAGAGTACACTATGACGTGTTCGTGTGCGAACAATAGTAGAGCCGTGTAATTTCTTTATTTTCTCCATTTTCTTCAATTGTCCCTAAAACTACACCAATGTATTGCGTAGTTGTTGTGTTATCTTTGTTCTTCGTAGCAAATGTGTACCCATTGATCTTGTACACCAGAAACTGTATGACCTACCATGTAGGGACTCTTGCTAGAGCAGCAATTCTGGGATCTTTTGCTTCAACATCACGTAGTTGGTCAGTGAACCAGGTATTGAACTCCTCGACGTGGAGTGTCTCGATCGGACGTCGATGGGGATGCATTGCTCATAGTATGTCACGGTGTTCTTCCATGTATGGAGTGATTTCGTCCATGTGCTTCATCACAACAAAGTGTGCCTGATTATATTCCGTGTTAGTCGGCCTGAACTTAAACTTTACACTTGTTCCGACACCAGTAAGCTTCCCCTCATGGACAGACCTAGGCACCCCTACCAGTTTAAGACGTGCCATGTAATCAAGGCAGAACTCAACGGCCTCTTCGGTTACATAGCCATCGACAATGCTTCCCTCTGGATGTGCTCGATTCCTAACATAGTGTTTAAGAATTCCCATGAATCGTTCAAACAAGTACATGCTTCATAGATATATGAGACCACGCATCTTTATCTCATGCACAAGGTGGACAATGAGATGTACCATGATATCGAAGAATGACGGAGGGGATATAATTGCCAACTTACACAGAGTCTCCACCACATTCATTTATAGCTCATCCAACTTACTAGGATCAATCACCTTCCGAGAAATTGTGTTAAAAAATTCACACAAACGCGTTAGAGTGGCTTGAAAATGTGGTGTCAAGACATTCCTTCTCGTGACAGGGAGCGACTGTGTCATTAGAACATAGCAATCGTGAGACTTCATGGTCATTACTCTGTTTTCTGTCTTTGAAACAATCCTTTGCATGTTGGCGGCGTTTCCTATTGGCAAACACATGCCATATAGAGAATCACACACACACACACATTTCCCCTCTTTTTTGTTGCAGACATAAATCACAGAGGCTGGCCTTCCTTGAGCATCAACCTTAGGTGGGTTTTCCCCTCTCAGTTCACAGCTTCAAGTCGTCCGTTCGCACTATCTTTTGTTTTTTCCTTCATGTTTAAAAATGTCCCTATTATGCTTTATAACACATTCTTATCAACATGCATCACATTGATAGAATGCTGAACATCAAGATTCTCTCACTAAGGTAAGTCCCATAGTATCGATCTCCTCTTCTAGACCGGTTTTATTTTGCGAGGCTGGTAGAAAATAGTCTTGATGACCCACAAGTATAGGGGATCGCAACAGTCTTCGAGCGTAGTATTACCCAATTTATTGATTCGACACAAGGGGAGTCAAAGAATACTTATAAGCCTTAACAACTGAGTTGTCAATTCAGCTGCACCTGGAAATAGTCTTGATCACAGTAGTTTATCAGTAGCAACAATTTTGTAGTAGCAATAGCAAAGTAACAGCAACAGTAAAACAAAGGCAGTAGTAACAATAGTAGCAAACAGTAGGATATGAGTGCGGTAGGCATAGGGATAGATGTACGAGCGTTGCATGTACGAGACTATTCATGTAACTTCAAGATCTAAGGCATTTGCAAATAAATAAGATAAAGCATCTAAGTACTAAATAGTCATAGGCATGTGTTCTATATATAGTCATACGTGGTCGCAATGAGAACTTTCACAACATCTTTTTTCCTGCCAGCCCGTTGCAGCGGGGCCTCAAAGGAATCTACTAGCAATTAAGGTACTCCTTTTAATAGAGTACTGGAGCAAAGCATTAACACTGTGTGAACACATGTGATCCTCATATCATAGCCATCCCCTCCGGCTGTGCAAATTTCTCTCACTTTGGGGCCTTTGGTTCCGAACAATGATATGTGTACACAACTTGCAGATAAGATCACAAACAATACTATCATCATGAATCAATAATAAGTTTAGATCTGAGATCATGGCACTCGGGACCTAGTGACAAGCATTAAGCACAACAAGTTGCAACAAAGTCAAATAGCACTAATAAAGATACTAGGCACCATGCCCTAACAATCATATTCGATTACATGATAGTTCTCATCCAATCCCTACCATCCCCATAGCCTACAACGGGGGATTACTCACTCGTGGATGGGGGAAACATGGATGGTTGATGGAGAGACGTCAGTGATGATGCTGGCGATGATCTCCTCCAAATCCCTGTTCCAGCAGGGTGCCAGAATGGAGTTTCTGATTCCGAATCGCGGTTTCTGTTGGTGGCGGCGCCGCGGAACTCTTTCTAGAAAAACGTCGAATCCCCCCTTGAGTTCTTAGGTCAGAAGGTTTTAAGTAGGCGAAGAGGGAGGCCAAGGGGAGCCCGAGGTGGCCACACCCCCTCCAGGCGCGACCAGGGGGTGTGGGCCCCTCGTGGCCCTCCTCCGTCTCGTCTTCTGACTCCGTGAGTCTTCTGGTAAAATAGGATTTTTGGCATATTTTCCAGGATTTTTCCTGAAAGTTGATTTTCTGGACAAAAACTAGACACCAAAGCAATTCCGCTGAAAACAGCATCAGTCTGTGTTAGTTGTATCCAAATCACACAAGTTTAGAAGAGAAACAATAGCAAAACTGTTTGAGAAAGTAGATACGTTTTGGACGTATCAACTCCCAAGCTTAGCTTATTGCTTGTCCTCAAGCAATTCAGTTGAAAACTGAGTGCGATAAAAGAACTTTCACGAACACATTTGCTTCATATGATGTAAATATTCTCAGCACATGAGTAGATACTTGGACAATTCATAATAAGGAGTATGCAACTAAGTCTACTTAATAGTCATTGCAAGATATGAAGATATTCCAACTCAATAATAATAAGTAGCATGAAACATAAACATACGCAACATTGCAATGTTCATAAAAAGGTATGATAGAGTGGTATCTCGCTTGCCTTTGATGGTTGAGCAAAACATGAATGCCAAGGCACCTTTGAAGTTCAAGTGAAGACTAGAAGTAAAGATATCAAAGATACAGGCATCAAAGTTATGACATAATTAACCAAGTTTTGAGACAAGCACATTACACTAAGAATGACAACTATGCTCTCAAGAAAGTGCTCATATAATAATTGGTGACTCAAAAAGGAAGTGAAAAGGTTTTGAAAAGTTTGAAAGGCTTCCAAATGCTGAAAGTATGGTACTCATTAGCTTTGAGCTCTCATTTCCCCTATCATAGGTCTTTAAGTGGTTAAGTTTAAAGTGAGGTCCAATATGAGTTATATGCTTGACAGGCCATAAACTGGAAATCTCATGTCCCTTGTGACATGGTTATACCCTACGGGTACGTAACTTCAGCATACCTAGTCCAGCCCAAGGAAGGCCCACTGCAGGCATACGCTGGCCCATGAAGATTTTCGGGTGACCAAGGCCCAAGACATCTTCGGATCCTTGGGGAACAAGACTAGTTTAGATAGGAAACTCAAAAGGGCAAACGCCCTAGAACTTGTAACCGACTAGGACTATGCCCGGGACCTGCCTAAGTCTATATAAAGGCCAGGAGGGTACGTCCTAGGGCAACTCAACCAGCCTCGACTCATACTTTCGCACACGCATCCACGCCAGATCGAATCAAGCACCAGTAACCTCGGTTCCGCAGTAATCAAAGAGCGCAAGGTGAGTAGGGTTTTCCCTCCGGGGGCCTGAACCTGGGTAAATCTTGTGTCCCCTGGTTGCTTGTCTGTTAACCGTGCCACAATCTCCAGCATCCCCATGTTCTCCAAAACCCAAGTCCAAAACAATGGGCATTGACGAGATTAAACCTCGTCAATTGGCGCCGTCTGTGGGAACTGGGGCTGCTGATTGTGCGGTCGTGACGGTTCCGACCCGATCGATCTACAACTCCGCGGCGACGGAGAATCACCTCCTATTCGGCGCTTTCGACTTCACCGCCCACTCGCCGGCCACCATGAAGGATTTTGAGCCCGTAGGCGACGGACTCGAAATTTTGTTCGGGAGTTTCTGCTTCCAGGTGGGACAAACTGGCACCCTCCGCCTCCCGGCGGGTGCCCGCGTTGCCGATCAGGCCCGCCGTGGGCTCCACACCCGCGTTACGACGTCACCATCAACAGATGAGTTCTACAGCAGCATCAGCTGCAACTCCGATCTGTGTGATCCACTTTCGGATGAAGGGACCTACGGTTCCGGATCCGAAAGCTGCGGCAGCAGCCAACCAATCTGCAGGCGCTATCTGTGCGCCGCAGTCATCCAAACCGACGAGGAAACGCCTAACCCGCCGCCCAACCCCAACCCGCAGGACAGAAACGGCGAAAACGGTGGAAACGGCGATAACGGGGAAAACGGCGGCCACCTCATCCAACTTAGCAAAGAAGTATGGGTCGAAGCACGCCGCGCCGTCACGGGCGAAATAGTCCTACCTCTGGACTCCCCACGTGATCTGCTGAGGGCATACCACTACCTCCTCATCGAGGAGCACAAGAAACAAGTCGAGATGCAGAAGACGCTCGACAAACGCAAGCAAGCAGCCGCTGAGTCCAGTGCGCGACGAGCTGCGCTCTCCGCCATGGAACCCGACTCTAGCACAAACAGGAATCAGGGAAACAAGCATCTCTCTCGGATGGAAAACATGGACCCCAAGGAGCAGCGTGACGTGACCCGAACTCTCCATACATCATTCATGGATATGGACGCTGACGGCAACATCACCCCGAAGACGCCACAAGCAGCGATCATGGCAGCCACTGCGTATCTCGCAGCTCACCCACCTCCGGAGGGGGACCCGAAAAGGGCCATGCATAAGTTCGCACTCACCGGACTAGGACTAATCGGAGCTGCGCTCCACGAGGACGCTCCTATGGAGCCAAAGAAAAAATCTCCGGCCAGGCGCGACCGGAGCCCCACACCCTCATCCGAAGAGGAAGAGGAGCACGATCTTCCTCGAAGGAAGAAGAGCTCCAACCGCCACAAACGCGACTACGACGCCAGAGACAAGCTTACACAGCGCAAGATCGACAAAGCACGCGCCAAACACGCATGCTCGTCTGAATCTGAGATGGACGAAGACGAAGGAGAACTCTGCGGGGCTCGATGCTTCAGCAGATCTGTCCGACGAACGCAGATGCCACGCAACTTCAAGCTTCCTTCGGATACTCCGAAGTTCAACGGCACACAAGATCCAAAGTCCTGGCTCAGTGACCATCTGTCATCCGTCAAGCTTCATGGAGGCAACAAAGAAACCGCCATGCAATGCCTTCAGCTGCAGCTAACAGGCGTGGCGCGAGTCTGGCTCAGCAGCCTATCATCAGGATCCATCCGAAGCTGGGAGGAGCTTTCTTACAGCTTCATCCGAAATTTCAAAGGCACCAGCAAGAGGCCTCAATCGAAGAATTGCGAGCCTGCACTCAAAGAACGGTGAATCTATTCGCTCATACATACTACACATCGGTCTACGACAAGAACTCCAACACATCTCCGAAGAGAGGGCCATCGACGCCTTCAGGGACGGCGTCAAACGCCCAGACTTCAAGGAGGAACTTGGGCGTGTAAAGCCCAAGACACTCGACCACCTCATGGAAATCGCCAATAGTTGGGCAGACGGCGAAGATTGCATCCAGCGACCACAATCAGATGAAGAGGACGACTACGGCCGAAGACGCGAACGCCGCATCAAGAGGAGATCGCGCGTCTACGAGGACCGCGATGGACCCGACATGGTCGCGGCCGGCTACGCCGACCGCCGTAATGACAACAGCCGCATCAGCGGAGGATATCGCAGCGGAAACTTCCGCGACAACGGACGACCAACGCAGTCGTGGCAACGCCGCGACCGCGACAACGGACCCTCGGCATTCGACAAACTTTCGGGTCCATGCACCATCCACTTCTACATCGACAAACAGGATGGCAAAAAGAAAGCCAGCCACATGCTCAAGGATTGTCGCGAGTTCCAAAAACTCAGCGAAGGCATGATGCAGATGAGGCAACAAGGTCCAATCCCTGCGTTCGGAAACACACCTGCGCCAGGTGAAGTAGCACACGGAGCTCCTCCACCGCCACCTATTGGAGGCCAAAGTCAACCAGTCGCACCAGAACAAAACAACGCCGGGGTCCCATACCCCCCATAAAAAGGAGCACTCAATATGATACAAAAGGGACGCCCAACAAATAGAGTGCAGAAGAAAATCACCTGACAAATCAACTTGGCCATGGCAACTCCGCCTGCAATCCCTGAGTACCTCAGCGGATCGGAGTCCTGCATCACATTCACTCGCGCGGATCACCCTTGCCAGATCCCTTGCCCAGGCCATGCTGCCTTGGTGCTGGAGGCGCAGATCGGAGGCTTCGAGATGAGTCGCGTCTTCATGGACGGCGGCAGCGGCATCAACCTAATGTTCGCAAGCACTCTAGCAGCTATGCGGATCCCGCAATGCAGCCTAGAACAATCAGACACAACGTTCCATGGCATTATCCCAGGAAAGGGCATCTTCCCCCTGGGCAAAATAGGGCTCGACGTCATCTTCGGGAAACCGGAAAACTTTCGGCAGGAGCGACTAGAATTCGAAGTAGTGGACTGGCCATCGCAATACCACGCCATCCTGGGACGTGTAGCATTCGCACGGTTCCTGGCCATCCCACACTACGCATACTTGCTACTCAAGATGCCAGGACCAAGGGGCGTCATCACAATCCACGGGAGCTTCACCCGATCGGACCAATGCGACAGGGATTTCAACAAAATCTCCCAGTCCTTCGGCATGCAAGATGAGCTCGTAAGGCTCCGCGAGGAGACGGACAATGGGCTACCCTCACACAAGGCGTAACGCCGACATGTCCTTCGACTCCACCATCAACACCAAGAAAGTGAAAGTCCATCCGACAGACGCCTCCAAGACGGGCTGATCGCCAACGACCTCAAAGACATAGGAAGGCGCTCGTCGAATTCCTCCATGAGCTGGAAATATTTGTCCGGTGTCCTGCGACATGCCAGAGTTCCTGTGAATTCGCCGAGCACGCACTCAATGTCTTCCCAGACACCAAGCCAGTCAAGCAGTCTATCTAAAGATTGTCGGAGCCACGAGCCGAAGCTATCGGCAAGGAGATCAACAGATTACTCGCAGCAGACTTCATCCGGGAAATCAAGGAAAGCGAGTGGCTAGCAAATACGGTGATGGTCCCGAAGAAGGACACGGATATCCTGCGGATGTGCGTAGACTTCACGTCACTAAATAAACACTGCCCTAAGGACCACTTCCCTCTTCCTCGGATCGACCAGATCATCGATTCGACTGCGGGTTGTGAGAAACTTTCCTTCCTCGACGCCTACTCAGGCTATAACCAGATTCGACTCAAGGTCGAAGATCAAGAGAAAATGGCATTCATCACACCGTTCGGAGTATACTGCTACAACACAATGCCTTTCGGGCTAAAGAACGCGGGTGCCATGTACCAGCGATGCATGCAGGCCTGCCTCAAGGACCAGATCGGTCGCAACGTCCAAGTCTATGTTGACGACATAGTCATAAAAACCAAGGAGGCAAGCACACTTATCGATGATCTCCGCGAGACGTTCGACAACCTCGATCGCTACAGGATCAAGCTCAATCCAGAAAAGTGCGCCTTCGGTGTCCCCTTAGGTCAGTTGCTCGGGTACTTCATCTCTCAACGAGGGATCGAAGCGAACCCGAAGAAAATCAAAGCTATCATGACAATAGAAAAGCCGAAAAACCTCAAGGGCGTTCAGCAGCTCGCAAGGCGAGTAGCGACACTAATCAGGTTCATCAGCCGCATGGGCGAGAAGGCCCTACCATTCTACCAGCTGCTACGCAAGGCAGACAAGTTCGAGTGGACACCAGAAGCAAACGATGCATTCGAAAGCCTCAAGCGGCTCCTATCTACCTCGCATGTTTTGGTCACACCAAAAGAGCGCGAGCCCCTGTTGCTATACATAGCAGCCACACACCAGGTGGTCAGCACAGTACTCGTGGTCGAACGACCGGAAGAAGGCAAGACCCACGGGGTACAACGCCCAATTTACTACCTCAGCGAGGTTCTCACTCCAACAAAACATCGGTACCCGCACTACCAGAAGCTAGCTTATGGCGTGTTCATGACGGCTCGACGACTGAGCCACTACTTCCAGGAGCATCAGGTGATGGTCATCAACGAGGCGCCCCTGAACAGCATCCTTAATAACCCAGAGGCCACAAGACGTGTGGCCCGGTGGGGCATCGAACTATCACCCTTGGACATCATCTACGAGAAGCGACACGCAATCAAATCTCAAGTCCTTCCGGATTTCCTGGTGCACTGGATGGAGCTGCAGCTGCCGGACACCCCAGACATGTCGCAGTCCTGGACAATGCATTTCGACGGCTCCAAACGCGGGAGCAGGGCAGGAGTCATATCTTGACCTCCCCGCAAGGTGACAAGATGAAGTACGCCCTTCGGAAGAAATTGAGCCCAACAACGAGGCCGAATATGAAGCCACGATCCATGGCATGAAGATGGCAAAATATGCGCAGCAACGCTGGTCATCTACGGTGACTCCAACCTTGTCGACAAAGAACGATGAATGAGTGCGACGCACACGCCGAAAACATGATCGCGTACCGGGCGCTATACAACGCACTCGAAGGAGAATTCGACGGCTGCGAACTTCGGCACGTTGGAAGAGAGAGCAATGAGGAGGCCGATAGACTCGCCAACATCGGCTCCACTTGCGCAAAGGTGCCACCAGGTGTGTTCCTCGAGCAGATCTGCGTGCCATCTATCAAGCGGAAATTCCCCAAAGGATCACCCGAAGAAGCAGAACACTCGGGGGCTATGATACCCGAAGGTCAGGAAGGACCCGAAAAGTTGGATACCGAAGTTGCCATGGTGAACCTGATGCAGGTAATGGCAGTCAAAGAAACTTGGACACAGCCATACCTCCGGTTCCTGATAAACGGAGAATTGCCAGATAGCCCGACAGATGCCCGACGCATATCTCGTCGGTCAAAAGCCTTCACCATCATCAACGGCGAGCTGTACAAACGCAGCATCACGGGTGTACTACAACGGTGCGTTACCATCGATGACGGCAAGGCCATACTCCAAGATATACATGAAGGCATATGCGGCCACCACGCAGGCAGCCGCTCTCTTGTCGCCAAAGCTCTGCGAGCAAGATTCTATTGGCCAACGGCCATGAGTGATGTGAAGGACATCGTCCGCAGATGCAACGGGTGCCAGCGGTTCGCCGACAAACCGCACGCACCTGGGTCCGAACTTCGACCCATACCCATAGCCTGGCCTTTTGCCCAATGGGGCCTCGACATGATCGGCAAACTGCCAAAATCCTCAAAGGGAGGACACGTTTTCCTCCTGGTAGCAGTCGACAAATTCACCAAGTGGATCGAAGCCATGCCAGTAACCAACCAGAAGGGCACAACCGCCGTCAAGTTCTTTGAATCCATTGTCTACAGATTTGGTGTACCGCACAGCATCATCACCGACAACGGATCGAACTTCATCTCCGAAGAATTCCAGGACTTCTGTGAAGGCCTCGGGATCAATATCACGTATGCCTCAGTGGCACACCCGCAAACAAACGGGCAGGTGGAAAAGGCCAACGGCCTAATCGGCGCTGGCATCAAGAAGCGCCTCATGAGCTCACTCGAGCAAAAGCTGGAAACTGGACGGAAGAGCTACCGTCTGTCCTGTGGAGCTTACGTACTACGCCAAACATCTCCACCGGCTACACACCGTTCTTCATGGTTCACGGAGCCGAGGCAGTGCTACCAGCCGAAGTACGCCATCAGGCTCCACGAGTCGTAGCGTACAGCAAATCCGAGTCCACGACCGCGCTCGAAGATGCCGTCGACACACTCGACGAAGCGCAGGATATAGCAGCAGCTAGATCAGCGGTGTACCAGCAAAGTCTCCACAACTACCACAGCCGTCGGCTGCGCCCAAGGTCCTTCGTCGAAGGAGACCTCGTCTTGCGACTCAAGCAAAAGCGCCCGAACAAACTCGATTCACCATGGGAAGGACCCTACGCCATCACCGAGGTCATCCCAGGTGGCGCCTATCGCCTCAAGCACGTGGAGTCTGGAGTCACATACTCCAACCCATGGAACGTCTCGCACCTGCGACGATTCTACCCGTAGCAACCTACCCTTTTTTTACTTTCAATAAGGCTTTCAGCCAAGGTTATTCAGCCGAACCATGTACCTACTCCATTACGATATAAATAAAGCTAAGTGTCTCGCTCCCAACCTTCGGTTGACTATTTTTCTACAACTTTACTACACGCTACAATCGCACTCGGGGGCTCCCCCCACCTCACGATTTCATCGACTGAGGACCAAACGTGTATTAATCGAGTAGTCGACTACGCCGCAAACGAAAAGGGCACGTACTCAATCAAAGCACTACGTGCTCACAAACAAGCAAACCTTTACAACAAAGGGCACATAAACGTCCAGCCGCAATATACAAATTTTACATCTATCTGTTTATTTTCAGGTCCTATCTACTATGAAGAATAACCTGAGCACGCTGCTCAAACAAGTCTACAATTTGTTCGGCATACTGCCTTACAGCCGCATAATATGGACGCATGTTCCACTCGCCACCATCTGGTCGAGGAGGTGGCCCATTCGCCACAGCAGCCAAATCTACGTCAGGGCGGTGCACCCTCACAAGAGACAAGGCAGCCTTCACCCCTGCGACGAGCTGCTGCCGCACCAGCTCCTTGACATTGCCGGCATTCCAAAACTTCGCCGGAAGACCTACAAGGGTCGTGGCACGGCATCCAATGGAAACATGACGCAAAGACCGAGGAAAGTGATGTTCGCACCGGCGAAGCACCGCGAACCTGGTAGACGCGATCTGCACCGTCCGTAACTATGGCACGATCACGGTCCATCCGAAGAAGCCGCCGACCATGTCTGTTGAGTCAAACAATTGACTCGAACAGCAATACGCTCCTTTTCTTCCCTCGGAGCAATATTGGCACCTGCGACAACCGCACAAAACAAGAGTAAGGCCAGCAGGCTCACCCGAAGAACTGGGCTACAGCCCGAAAGAAGGATCAACTTACATTGCAGCTGCTCGGACAGCCGACCCAGCTCCGCCATCAGATACTCCTCTCTGGCTGCACCACGGTCTGCTTTGGATTTGCAAACGCCAAGATGACCGTAGAACCGAGCAAATCCTTTTTCAAGCTACGCACGCGATCCCGAAGAAAAGCGAGCTACGAGGAATCATCCAATGATGCTCGCAAGGGCCTTTCGGATGAAGTGTCAACTGGGTCAACACCCGAAGGAACCTATAGCAGCAGAAAGGCACACAGACATTCAGCCAAGGATAAAAGCACAACACGGAGGAATTCATTAAAATAAGGCCACTACGTGGCACAAGGATGGTACTACAAAAGATATTTACAATAGAAGCAGACTACAACCTACTTTACGCCTACTATGCCTATGGTGCAGGACACTGAGTCGCCTCAGAGCTGATCGCTAGTTTTAGCCTCGCCTGCCGCAGCGCGTACTCAGACAACAAGTCAATAAGCTTGGGCCCGTATCGTCGGCAGCGAGCGGAGTAGGCGGCGAAGGCTACCTCGGATCCATCCGCGGCCGTCGGCATCCGAGAGGTAATCTGGGGCAGGTCCAGCTCCGCTCCAGCCGCCATGGCCATTGCCAGCCCGACGGACGCGCTGATGCCTTTCTGCTTGTGCTTGTACGCTGAAGGCGCTTCGCCCGACAGAGCCTCCGCCAGGGCATCCACATCTTCAAGAGACGCACCCTTCGGGAAGAGCTCCTGGTAGAAGCGACCAAGGACTTCTTTCGCCTTGGCGAGGGAGTTGACGACGGTGCTGCAGCGGTCTTCGACCGCTACAGTGGCATCATCCAGAGCACTCCCGTGCTCCAGAGCACCGCGGTCGAACTCAATGCCTGCGGCATCTGCGACAAAAAGAAGAAAACATGAAAAGAAGGAGAAGAAGATCCGAAGGAAAAGAAGCAAGTACAAAAGCTAAAGCTCACCCGAGATAGCCTTGGCAGCAGCCATGAGCTTCTCCGCCACCCCTTTTTCACGAGCAGCCGCAACGGTGGCCAGCTGCTCCTCACGATCGGCGGCCTCCTGCTGCAGAAGCTCTTTTGCTTCGGCTGCCTTCGTCAGCTCCAGCTCAAGGCGCCCTCGCGCACCTGCAGCAGCTTCGGCCTTCTGTTCCACTTGGCAAAGGCTCTTCTTCAGAGCATCAACCTCGCGGAGAGAGTCGTTATGTTCCTCTGCATTTACAACAAGCAAGTGTCAAAGAAAAGGACCAGGATACGCAAGAAAAATACTACAAGGCAGACGGATACCTTGCAGCTGCCGCAGTTTTGCCTCCAGCGTTAGGCGCTCCTCCACCAGCCGCTTGGCCTCTTGGACAAAAGGCTGCAGGAAAAGGCAACATCAGTAAGAACATGACTTGGGGGCTACGCCCCACACAAAGAAGCAACAACAATATCAGCACTCGAAGACACTCGGGGGCTTCCCCCCATAACATCAAGAAGGACAACTTACGTGCTCCGAAGGCGAACTCCAGCCCGGCCCGCCTCCGAGGCGCAACCACCAGCCTCTCTCGCATGGAGGAATGGGCAAGAAGTCACGAGAAGTCGCCACCGTCTGAGGAGGAGGCGACGCAATGTTCGACTCCCCCATCATCTCGTGCGCTCCATCACTAGAGCCGTCGGAAGATTGCCTGCACACAAACCAATCAACACAGGTGCAAAAACAACAAGGGAACAAAGGAAAACAGTGGCAACAAGAAAAATTACGAGCCCAACGCGCTCAGGTCGAAGATAGGAGAAGCCCTTCGGGCCCTCTTCTATTCCTTCTTTTCTTCCTTCTTCTCCTCCTTCTTTTCTTCCTTCTTCCGCTTTGCTGGCGGGTGCGGAGAAACAGCTCGCGGTGAACGGCAGAGGAGAGGAAGAACCCTCATGAACATCACCGACGCCAAGGCCCAGAGGATTCGGGAGTCGGAGGAGTCGAGGCATCCAAGACTCACTGAGCGCCGTGATCGCTGCGTGAATGGTCCTCACTGACTCGTCGGCATCCTCCGCTGGAGATCGCAATGACGGTAGCTCGACACGAGTCCACGACTTCATTATCCGGCATTCGGATACCTTTCGGGCAATGGTGGTGCCATGCCCGAACTTTGAAGCTCTACAAAGGAGACGGAACTTTGTTAAGCAAACAAAGGAAAAAGTGCACAACCGACAAAACAAAGGGAGCCACGTGCGAAATCTACACCTTGCACGGCCAACGTCGAAGAAAAGGGAGGAGTCTGATTTCAGAATTTCTTCGCCTTGAACTTCAACAGCATGAAGAGTCTTGTCAAGTTCCGCCGGAAATTTTCTCACCGAAACCCTCGTCGGATCACGGCGCCCGAGTAAAGAAACATCGGATGTGCCTCGCTGAGAGGATGTACCAACGCCAAGAACGCTCGGATGACGCCGACACCGCTTCACCTCCTTCTCAAGAATCAGTTGGAGATCCTCCACCCGACGACAGTGGCCTCTATCTCCGCCACCTCACCGCCTAAGATCTGGTTTTTCCAGGATCTTTTCTTCTCAATCAACGGGAGGGGTCAAAGGAACGACCAAAATCTTGCCCAGGCAGTACGGAGTAACGGATGTAAAACCATTTCCTCCGCCAGTACTGGACAGATTCCGACATGGAAAAGGAAAAGAATTGGACATTGGGACTGAGAGAGATGATGAAACCCCCAATGGGATACACACCATCCGAACCAGATTGCCTCTTCACGGAATAAAGCTTCCGGAAGAGGCCAAAGTGCGGCTCAATGCCAAGCCAACACTCGCAAAGCGTGATAAAACACGCAATGTGGAGAAGGGAGTTGGGAGACAGATGATGCAACTGAACCCCATAGAAGAAGAGCAGTCCACGAAGGAAGTCATGGACTGGATACGAGAACCCACGCAAGACAAAGGCAAGAAACATAACCCGGTACCCAGCTGGGGGACGGGGGATTACCTCATTGCCGGGGAGTCTCACGGCCGTCGCATCTTGCGGGTTCAGGCTCCGCTCGCGCAGTTTGCGGAGATCGCTCTCCTGTGTCTCCGATCGCCGCCAGCCACCATCGGTGACGCGAGCAGCGGCGGTGCCCTTCTTGCCTCCGGTGGCGCTGGTCCCAACCGCGGACGAGGATTTCTTCGTCTTCCCCATGACGCTGCAGCGGTGGTGGCGTTGGCAACGACAAAGAACAAAGGAAGTGTGGAAGAAAAGCTCAGCGCGTAGCAAGAATCGCTCAAGAACAATAAGGCAGCGAACAGATGAACTGGTGCGGTGAAAAACAAACACGATTTCACCCAGGATTATAACAGCGAAGACGACGCACACCAGCCGTCCATCGAGAAGACCTAACGCCAACGGTAGATCTAACCGTACACGTGTCAACACCACAACGAACCGTCGTTACCACGCCGTCCACTACGCGCGGAAATCGAGGAGGCGCCGCAATCATCTCCACGCCCCGCGTGACTGGTCAATTCAAAGTCAGCAAGTGGGACCCACGCTCCGTCCCGTCAAGTCATCTCTGGCGCAGCAGACGCTTTAGGTCATCAATCGTAAGCACTTACGTCATCAAAAACTATAATAGCACCACTTCGGCTCCACAGCTAAAAGTACTCACTCGAATCTACGATTCGACTAAATACTTGGGGACTACTCCTATCAGGAGCGCTGGCCGTGCACCCGACAGACAAATGAGGACAAAATTACTTCTCTGAGTCCTACGTTGAGTCTGCGACTCCACTACGGACTTGGGGGCTACTTCCATAGGGAGGATGGATTTAAGCATCCGAAAATTTTCGAGTCCTGCGGACCTAAAGACTGAAACAATGTTTGAACTAAAAGTCTCCGTTCGAGTCTACGACTCGAACAGTCACTTGGGGGCTACTCCCATAGGGAGCGCTGGTCGCGCACCCTATGAAGTCTTCGACTACGATCTTTCGGATCAGCACGCAAAAAACTTTTTGGCAACTCTGCCCCAACAGAACGCTAAGTGAGCAACAATCTCCTTGGCCACCCGAAGCACCTCCGAGGTGATAAATGTTCGGATGCTGCGTCTACGACACAAAGATAAGACCTACAGATATCGTCTGATGGACTGGCAATGCACCTGACTGCGCTCTGCTAGCATGAATCCGTACCAGCAGGTACGATGAAAAATCCTGACGGACGCGTTGGGTACACCAATTAAAATCACTGGAATTCCTCTCCTGTAAGTCCTCCGCGGTCTGAGTTGAATTACGCCAGCATATGTTCCAGGCCCAGGTTAAGGGACCCGAATCTGAAGAAGATCGTGTTGTTTCGTCCTAAGATAGTTAACTGACCCTGATCCGCCGGGTGAGTCAGGAACACGTATCAACAATCCCTACATATTCTCTTGAAAGACAGAGTTGCACCCGAAGGATTGAAGAGTCCTCAGCCGAATCTATGATTCGACTGATCACTCGGGGGCTAGTGACATGGTTATACCCTACGGGTACGTAACTTCAGCATACCTAGTCCAGCCCAAGGAAGGCCCACTGCAGGCATACGCTGGCCCATGAAGATTTTCGGGTGACCAAGGCCCAAGACATCTTCGGATCCTTGGGGAACAAGACTAGTTTAGATAGGAAACTCAAAAGGGCAAACGCCCTAGAACTTGTAACCGACTAGGACTATGCCCGGGACCTGCCTAAGTCTATATAAAGGCCAGGAGGGTACGTCCTAGGGCAACTCAACCAGCCTCGACTCATACTTCGCACACGCATCCACGCCAGATCGAATCCAAGACCTCAGAACCTTCGGTTCCGTAATCAAAGAGCGCATAAGCAGAGTAGGGTTTTCTCCGGGCCTGAACACAGGTAAATCTTTTGTCCCCTGGTTGCTTGTCTGTTAACCGTGCCACGATCTCCAGCATCCCCATCTTCTCCAAAACCCAAGTCCATAACAATGGGCATTGACGAGATTAAACCTCGTCACCTTGAGTACGAGGGACGCTCCTCATGCTACTCAACTTTAGTTACCAGTAAGTTCTTGTCATTGTAAATACATGTGTATCATAGAGAACCGCCAACGGGGTACCCCTTGCACATGATACAGGAGCTATCCCATATCAAAATGACAAGGCAAGCAGACAATGAGCATCTCAGCAATCTTCTTATTTACCATGGGAAAATGGTGCCTATTTCTATTTTTTCTCTTTTCAAAATATGTCTCTTTTTTAATAAGAAGAAAGCTTCATAGATTGCTCACTATGGTGATGCTGCAAGTTTCCACCATGATTAGGCATGGCTTAGGCTAGCGGCCCAAGCGTTTCTCTAACACATATACATAACTCCATGGACTTACAAGCTCCCTTTTTATTTCACACCGACGACATCCGCAAACAAAAGAGCATGATATCAACTGGGTAGATATTTACAGGTGTTGAAAGCGTTACCCATAACAGCACGGCTCTGCTAACTCCCAGCCTATAATTTGCAAGCATATAACTTTCATGGACAGTCACAATGGTTCAGTTTTATTAAGTGCAAGAAATAAAGTGTGCCATCAAGTTCGTGAGAGCTTTACTAACTAACTTTCTCATAACAAGCAAACATTTTATTTGAAAGAAAACAAGGTATAATAAATATGCACGGAATAGTAAATGATGCTAGTAGGTAGGTATGGTGAACACTTTTGACAATATTGGTTTTGGGGAGTTGGAAGAACGAGTAGAGCTCATACTCAGTGCAAGTGAAGGCTAGCAATAGAGAGGGAGCAACAAACAAGAGAGCAATAACTGTCATAATCATGCTTGCAACAAAACAGAACTAATTATGGCATAAAACTAATACAAGAACTCTAAGGCAAAATAAATCACCGAGGCTTAACTGACTTTGGTTCAGTCATATGCATGCGTGATCATGTGCCAAGTCGATTCAAATGAAACATTCAAAGGAGGATACCACAATATCATACCAAGTTATGAATAGAACAATGCAAGCAAACATTCATATGACATGCTACAAATTATTAGCAAGCTGGAGCTAATCATAAGTGAGCAAGAACTACTAAGCATCCATAAATAACATACACCTTACATGAATAGACTAAGCATGCCCACAATGATGAGTATATGTACAAAAATGAAAACAAATAGAGTTCATTACCAGCCTCTTACCACACCTCAAGTTGTCATTAATCTTCATTATTGCCCTTCACTTGTGTGCTTTGAATAATAACATGAAACCAAAATCCACTGAGGATCCTTGAACCCTGCAACGAACTTCACAAAACCAAAGAAGAAGAACAAATATTTTTGGTGTTTTTGATTTTTAAAGCAAGCACTCAAAGCATAAACAAACAAAGAAAAATCTTTTTTGGATTTTTCTTTAAGGAAAATCAAAGCTAAAAATCAAAGAAACAAACCAAGAGAAACAACGAAAATATTTTTTGTCTTTTTGTGTTTTGAGAAAGCAGAAGCAAAAAACTAAAAAGAAAGCAGAACATGGATATATAAAGTACCGACAAAGCATGATATATAGATGAGTGTGATGTCGGTGTACCTCCCTTCCAATCTTAGGATTTTGGCCTAAGTGGGGCTCAATCAATAACACGGGTATTAACCCAAGCTGGTGGGTCATCGTAGGAATGATCATAATCATGCCCCCGCGATGAAGAAGAAGAAGCGCTCCAATCATAGGTGGGTTGTTGGTATGAAGACTCCCCCATGTTGGAGGGCTGAACCGAATCATCTTCGGCATCCTCCCCAACATTCTCCTCTTGCTGGGAGAGCTCCGCCACGTATGTGTCAAGTTCTTCCTCTGTGAGTGACCATCCTTGCCTGTTATCAAAGTTAAACAAAGCAGGTGCAGGCAAAGAGACTACTTTCTCAGACCTACCCCCTCTCCAACCACACTTGACAAAGATTATTTCATACGATAGCTCACTCAAAGTATCCCAAGAAGAAACAAATTTATGTTGAACCATGGAATTGAGATCAAGTCTCTCTATGGGGAACTGAAAGTCTGAATGCTGAGGGTCTAAACCATGAAAGGCTAGCAAACGAGAGGCAATGAGACCTCCACATATTCCACCTTTCTCGCGGTTAGTGGAAAGATGGAAAGATATCAAAGCACCCAAGTTATAAGTTCTATCCCTATTCAAAGAAGCTGAGATAAAAGCTAGATCAAATGAAGATAATTTTCTAGCAGTCTTCCTAGAAAGAACACACTTGGCAAGGAAATAGGCAAAATATCTAATGGATGGGAACTGAATATTCCGAATTTTACCACTTTCCTTTGAGAAGTCGCAACCTTGTCAAATTTTAGCATATAGGTCCATGAGTGGCTTAGGCCTCTCTCTAATCTTCTCACAAGAACCCCACTATGGCACTCTAATAGCTGCACAGAAATCAACAAAAGGGAGGTCGACCAACTAAATTGTAAATTTTATAGTGGACCATGGGATTAGACAAGGACCAACTAAACCGAAAGTCCTACACCACAGACATGGTTAGCTTAGCATATTGGTATGGCTCCTCTTCAACAAAGTGTTCCAACCCTGCATTATAAATCATAGTTTGGAAATCCTAAAAGATCCCCGCTGAAAGGATCGTATGGGCACCTAGAGGGGGGGGGGGGGTGAATAGGTGCTACTTCAAATTTTCTTCTTTTTCAAATTAGGGTTAGACAAGAAAGGTAAATTCTCTAGATTATGCAACTATGGTGAATTTACCTATATGTCAACCATGCACAAGCTAACACAACACTAAGCAAGAACAAGTAAGTAAAGTGCGGTAAAGGATAGAAGTAACCAAAGGAGTGGACGCGGAGACACAAGGATTTGTTTCCTGTAGTTCCTTCCTTTTGAGGGAAAGTACGTCTACGTTTGGAGAGGGGGTGGTTTCAAACCACCAACGCCACGAGAGGCCTCCCTTGTTATCCGATGAATCTCACCCCAATGGGCTCGATCCACCTTCCACTATATCGGTAACCTTCGAGGTGGAAGCCGACACCTTTACAACAAGTTCGGGGCACACATCCACACTTAATTGGAGGCTCCCAAATACAAGCAAGCTGTCAAGACAAATCAAATACAATCTTGTAAGAACCAAATCAAAGTTAGGGTTTCCAATGAATCACTAGAGCTTGGAGGCCCTGAAGTTAATGAGGGGGAAATGAAGATCTCTCTTGGTGAAGATGTAGATCAAGGCCTCCTCCTTCGATTCTCCAAAGATCAATAACTTTGGATGGTTGGATGGAGAGATCTTGTAGATTTGGTGGCTCTAATGGAGTTGGTGTTCTTGAGCAGCTCGAGCAACTGGAGGAAGAAGATAAGGGTCCCTTTTTATAGGCAGCCCCCTCCACGAACCGTTTTCTGGCCGTTGTAGAAAATTCAGACCGGAGACTCTGGTCTACACCGGAGAATCCGGCCAATCTCCGGACTAGCCTCCAGACCACCCATCTGAATGACCTAGACCAATCATGACCCAGCAACACCGAAGACTTCGGTCTTCCAACATCGGATACTCCGGACAGAACAAGGTCCGGAGACTCCGGAGTATCCTCCGGTGCAGGCTCCGGACCCCTAGTCAGAATGTCCCAGCCCAGATCCTGAAGACACCATCGGAGACAGATCCGGAAACTCCAGACCCCACCGGAGACTCTGGTCTTGGCAGACCGGAGACTCCGGTCTGGAGTTTCCAGATATGTGTCAAATGAGTGTGGCCTTTTCCCAAGTGTGAGGGTGCTTTTCACTTATCATAATATCAACACATGGACAGTGACAAACTGTAAAATGATCTACTTGTTGTTACCGAACACCAAAAGTGATTATGACAATAAATGCCCTTTCAATCTCCCCCTTTTTGGTGTTCGATATTGCATGGAATAACATATATATGGTACTCCCCCTGACTATGTGCAGCAAGATAATTAAGTAAATCATGTGAGGTAGATAGTATCAACGGTAGCACACATAAATCTCACATGAGTTACAATAGATGGTGCACACAAGCACATAGTTATAGTCACACATATGAACAACAAATAACACACATAAAGTCGAATATGGCAAATAAAAGGCAAATAAAAGAAGATAGTCGCAAATCCAAAGTCCCAAGCCCATGCAAACCGATGAGAATGTCTTCTCCCCCTTTGGCATCGAAACGCCGAAAAAGGGAAAAGACCTAAACTATCGCCCCAACAGCTCAGTAGTCATCGTCATCCTCGGCATCCTCATCCTCCTCCTGGTCATCATCATCCTCATCATATGCATCATCATCGTCTTTAGGGACAGGAGGCCCTTTGCCGTGAGGGCGAGAAGAGGAAGTACCCTGGTACCCGAAACCGGAGGTGACATCAGCAAAAGTTTTCCAATCCACCAGACTATCCTGTTGGGCATTCCATGCCCCAAATGAGAGTGTGTGATCAGACTTTGTGGACTGCTGAGCCCCATGCTCATCATTGTATTCATCTTCACCTTCCTCATTATCCTCAGCACCATATTCCTTGATTTCCTTGAGGATCTTCTCAATGCGACGGTTTCTTTGGTAGGATGCATGTTGTTGCTTACGAATGTCGACGTTCATGCAACAAAGGGTCCTCTCCCAAAAGCTAGCCTTCTTGACCCGCTCATTCACATAGTCTCGAGTCATAGTAGGCATAGGGGCATTGGAGGCATTCTTCCTCTGAACTCTAGGTGGAGAGGGAGCCCTCTCAGTCTCAATCTCCTCATCATCATCCCCATAGCGACGCCTTGGAGCAGGCCCCATACGCCCCTTCTGCTGCAGTGAGACCAACATGTGTTCAGTGAGTTGTGATGGTATGCCAAGTGGAGAATCATGCTCCTGGGAGTTGATGAGCCTCATAACCAAAGGTGCATAAGGAGGAGATTTCTTGTAGAGAATGGCATGGAACATCTCCTCGAAAATAAAGTCCATCACATCAATAGGTGCAGCATCTGCCTCTGGTCCAGCATTGTAGGTCCGGTGAGTGTGGTACAGAAGATTGACAAGCCCACCCCTAATTGCATCATCATTTCCAGCACTTAGTGCAATGGTATGACGGAAAATCCTCAACATAAGGTTGTAGAGGGTCTTGAGTCCCTTGGACCCTCCCACGACACCCTCGTCATATAGAGGCGCCAGCTTCAACTTGTTCTCACCCAGAGCTGCAGAGTGCATACGCAGCCCAACAGGAGTGGAGACACCATGAAAGGTCTAAAAAATGGCGTTGGCAAAGTCATGGAATGTAGCTGTGCAGCGAGTGGTACCAGACATCCAAACCATAGTCCTGTCTTGATCAGACCCAAACACAACTGTGGCATATAACTACTGTACAAGGTAGATATTGTAGTCTTCACGCAGCTCCATCAAATTATACAGACCCAGCTTCTCACAAATCCACAAGGCATCATTGAAGTAGGGGCTGAGGCGCATCTGCTCAACACTCATGAACTTCTGAGGGCAGACAGGTGATTTGGTGAGCACACCATACACATCCTTCATGAACACAGCCTATTCTTTCCTCCAGAAACGAGGGTCATCACTAGTGCGAGGCAGCGTATAGAAATCTGTCTTTCTCAGCTCACGGTACTCCTCTTTAGACATTTTGGCCAAGGTCTGAAGGTTGTCATATTTGGCCTTCTTGGCACGGTCCTCTCGTTCAGCCCTCTCCTGATCCCTCTTCAAGTAAGCTACATCACGTGCCCGCTGTTTCCGGTTGGACGGAGGCACGATAAACTGACCCTGAGCTTCATCATAGCGAGGATTGCCCCTTTGGGACTTGGCCTTGGTACGACGAGGACGACTAGAACCATCACCTGTGAACAGTAGTGAGGGAGATAGCATGGAGATGAGGCATATATGTCCCAATAATGCAGTACAAGAGCTTTGATGAATTTTTGGACTATTTTGATTCACCCAACACCGGAGTCTCCGCACATTATACCGGAGTCTCCGGTCCTGGGGACCGGAGTCTCCGGCCTGGACCAGAGTATCCGAACCTAAGTCCGGGATCTTCGGTCAGGAGGCTCGGGCATGAGATGGGAAGATGCTGGTGAGGGTGAATCTAGTAGATGGGGCAATGCAACAAGGCTAAATTACTCGAGTGCACGCAAACAAGTGATTCCAATGGACAAATCAACAACAATCCTCAAAAACACATCTAGAGATGAACCCTAGGAGAAAAAGTAGAGGAGAGGTACCAGATCTGTCCATGGGATCAATTCCTCTGGTGGGAATGACCCAATGGAGGAGAGGGGAAGGTTGGCCGGCGGCACGGCAGATCCTGGGGGCTTCTTGACCTCCGGGGAGGAGTTTTGGAAGAGGAGGCGATGGGTTTGGAGGTAGGGGACGGGGTGAAGAATGAGGAACTATTGTACCAGTTAACCCCGAGCCCCCTTCTTTAAGTGACAAAAACCGTCTGGACCGGAGACTCTGGTCTACACCGGAGACTCCGGTCTATGTACACCGGAGACTCTGGTCCTCCTCGACCAAAAGTTCCAGGAAAGGTGTTTTGGGGACATATATGAGAGGTAGACAGTTTTTAAGATAGGGATAGGGCTTGGGTTGAGACATCAAACTGTGAAGAACCAACAAGAGCCATAGAAATTCACAAAAACATTCAGAAAAGCTCCCAGAGACTAGAATCAAGCAAATGAAAAACATGAGTAAGTCCCAACCTCCCGAATGAGAGAGGACGGTGGCCTAGGCCTCCATATTTGAGTATACTCGGCTTGGCACCACGAAGATATATCTTGGGTCCATTACCAAAACTCATCATTAAGCTCACATATCACTAAATGATATTAAGAGGAATGATTTTGATTGCTTTGGGCATAATGGGGAGAGGGATGGTCCAATCAATTAGGACCGCACTCCCCCTATATCCATGCCTACACCTAAACCAAATATGAGTTGAAACATAGGTGAGAATGCAAGAAAATCAAGTCAAGCTCCTTGAATCTACGACATTTAGTTCATTCCTCAAATAGAAAAACCTTGCTTCATCAAGTGGCTTCGTGAAGATATCGACAAGTTGACCTTTGGTTGACACATATGATAGATCAATATCACCTCGAGCAACATGATCTCTAATGAAGTGATGGCGAATCTCAATATGCTTTGTCCTTGTGTGATCCACCGGGTTATAGGCAATATTGATGGCACTTTCATTGTCGCATAGAAGAGGCACTTTGTCACAATGGACACTATATTCCTTTAAAGTTTGCCTCATCCATAGCAATTGGGTGCAAGCACCAGCAGTTGCCACATACTCGGCTTTGGCGGTGGAGAGAGATATACAATTTTGCTTCTTGGAAGACCAACATACCAAGGACCTACCAAGGAATTGGCAAGCCCCGGATGTTGATTTTCTATCATCCTTGTCCCCCACCCAATCCGAATCCGTGTATCCACAAAGAGAAAATGTTGAGCCTCGAGGATACCAAAGACCATAAATGGGGTATGAACTAAATATCGAAAGATTCTCTTGACCGCCATTAAATGGCTTTCCTTAGGAGCCGCTTGATATCTTGCACACACACCTACACTCAACACAATATCGGGTCTAGATGCACAAAGGTAAAGCAAAGAACCAATCATAGACCGGTATACCTTTTGATCCACATCTTTACCATTTGGATTTTGTTCTAGATGAGTCTTTGTAGACATGGGAGTAGGAGCTCCATTTAAGTCTTGCATATTGAATCTCTTGAGAATATCTTATACTTGGCTTGATTGAAGAATGTCCCTCCTCTCACTTGCTTGATCTCAGAACCAAGAAATACTCTCAACTCCCCCATCAAAGACATCTGGAACCTACTAGTCATAAGATTTGAGAATTCATCATTGAAAGCTTTGTTAGATGAGCCAAAGATGATATCATAAACATATATTTGGCATACAAAAATCTCCCCATTGACTTTCTTAGTAAAAATAGTGGGATTGATTTTCCCAACCTCAAATCCACGGTCAAACAATAACTCTCTAAGGTGCTCATACCACGTGCGTGGGGCTTGCTTGAGCCCATAGAGCGCCTTATCAAGTTTGTATACATGGTTAGGGAAGTTGGGGTCCTAAAATCCCGGGGCTTGCTTAACATATACCAATTCGTTTAATGGGCCATAAATAAATGCACTTTCTACATCCATTTGTTGCAACTTGAAGTTATGATGTGCCGCATAAGCAAGAAGGATACGGATGGACTCAAGGCGAGCCACGGGTGCATAAGTCTCTCCATAGTCAATTCCTTCAATTTGAGAGAACCCTTGTGCAACCAATCTAGCCTTGTTCCTTACTTAAATTCCATGCTCATCTTGCTTGTTCTTGAATATCCACTTTGTTCCAATAACATTGCGGCAATCCTTTGGCTTCTCTACTAACTTCCATACTTTGTTTCTCTCAAATTTGTTGAGCTCTTTGTGCATAGCTTCTAACCAATCCGAATCTTCAAGAGATTCCCACACTTTCTTTGGTTCAATCATGGAGATGTGTGCTTGGTGTTCACTAAACCTCTTCAATTGTGCTCTTGTGGAAATACCTTTCCTTAGGTCACCAACTACATTTTGTAGAGAGTGGTCTCTTAATTCCAACATTCTTTCCTTTCTAGCTTCGCGACGAGCGTGGATCTCCGTGTTGTTTCTTGGGGGACCCTATTCATCATTTTGATCCTCGTCTTGACCATCAACTTGACCTTGATCATCATTGGAATCATTCTCTTCATTTAGAGACACAGATTGACCTTGGTCTTGATCAAGTGCCCTTCTTGCATCAATCTGAGCTTGTTTCAAAGCAGTTTGAACGGATCTTCCTTGAGCAATTGCCTTGGCACCACTTGACACCCTTGCGAATGAATCAAGCTCCCCTTGACTAGAGTTGTCACTATGATCATCATGTTGAGGGTCCACATCTTGTCTTTGGCTTGAGTTAATGTCCTCCTCGGTGGATGGAGCTTGTTTATGTTGTGAAGATGAGGGCTCCACTTGAGTGGAGCATAGTTCTTCTCAATTCGCCATAAGGGGTTCCTCAACGGGGCGGATATATCCCACACCCATTCTTCCTATGGATTCCTGAGGAATTTCATCATCTGCATCACAAGCATCAACATGCCCCCCTTGGGGACCATCATATTCTTCGAAGGTCACACTACAAGATTCTATGACGGCTCCGGAGAGCTTATCATAGATTCTATAAGTGTGAGATTCGAGACCATAGCCAACAAAAATACCCTCTAATGATTTAGACTCAAATTTGGACAAACGAACACCATTTATGAGATAGAAACACTTACAACCGAACACCCGGAAGTAAGATATGTTGGGCTTGTTACCGGTAAGTATTTCATATGGAGTCTTGTTGATTTCTTTGCGGAGGTAGAGCCGATTTGAAGCATGGAAAGCGGTGGAGATGGCTTCGGCCCAAAAGTTGTAAGGAGATTTAAACTCCGCCAACATGGTCCTAGCTATCTCAATAAGAGTCTGGTTCTTCCTTTCGGCCACACCATTTTGTTGAGGGGTGTATGCAGCGGAATATTGATGTTTAATCCCCTCATCACTAAGGAGATCATTCAAGGTGTAGTTCTTGAACTCTGGGTCGTTGTCGCTTCTTATAATCAACACGGGAACATTGTATTGTCGTTGAACCAAGTTGATGAAGTCGATAAAGGTCTTTTGAGTCCCACTCTTCAACTTGAAGAAATAAACACAAGAGTATCTTGAAAAGTCATCAACAATCACCAAGCAATATTCCTTCCCACCAAGACTTGCATAAGATGGAGGACCAAAGAGGTCCACATGGAGGAGCTCCAAGATCTTTGTGGACTTGATGCGGTTCTTAGGCTTGTGAGGAGCATCATGCATCTTCCCTAGAACACATGCCCTGCAAACACGATCTTTGGCAAAGGAAACATTTTCTTTTAGTCCAACAATATGGCCCTCCTTGTGGAGACTTTGCAAAGTTCTCATATTGACATGGGCTAGTCGGCGATGCCATAACCAACCCACATCGTCCTTTCCGAATAAGCACATCGCACTTGTAGTGGCTTGCCCCGAAAAGTCCACCACATACAAGTCATGTTCGACATACCCAACAAAAGCGACCTTGAGAGACTTGCTCCACATGAGAACCACAATATCATCATCAACAAAGACGGCAAAACCCATCTTTCCAAGAGCACGGACTGAAATTAAATTATATCCAAGGGTCCCAACAAGCATGACGTTCACGAGTGTAATGTCGTGAGCAACCACAACCTTGCCGAAACCCATTACCTTAGACTTTGACTTGTCGGCATATGTCACGGTGATTTGATCATCATTTGGCTTTAAGTCCTTGACAATAGACGAGCTTCCGGTCATATGACTTGTGCAACGACTATCAAGCACCCACTTTGAACCCCGGGAAGCATATGCCTACAAAAGATCAAGATAATTTTTTAGGTACCCATTTTTCAATGGGTCCTCTTTTGTTAGCAACAAGGGTCTTGGGAACCCAAATAGACCAAGCAATATAACCATCATATGGGCGAACATATTGTGCATACACATCACCATAATAATACGCATTAGAACATAGTGAGGGTTAGCACTTCCCGCAAAGTCATCATGAGACATAGTTTTACCACTTGTGGACTTACTATCCACAATGTCCTTGTTAGTCTCTCGTGTGGGACTGGCCTTCTTATTCTTCTTCTTATTCTTCTTCTTCTTCTTCTTCTTAGTATTGGAGACAAAACCAATGCCCCCTTTATCACCACTAGGCCTTTGCTTGCTCAAAATATCATAAATGGACTTGTTGCCTTGTGGAAATGTGGCCTTAGAAAGCTCCTCCTTCAACCTAGCATTCTCTTCAAGAATAGTTGTACTACTAGATGGAATGAAGTGAAGGAATATTGGCCAATTGAGTTTTAAGCGTTTCATGGGACTTTGTGAGTGACAAGAGTTCACTCTCCAAGGCCTTGTGGGCCTTGTTAAGCAAACTAAAGTCCTCGGCAAGTTTTTCATGAACCACACCAAACTCAATCTTGTCCTTTTTATCCCTTTTGTATTTAGCAATAGCATGATCACGCTCTTTGATGAGTTTGTTAACAATAGTGTCATTAGCCTCATCAATCCCTTCAAGTTTTAGTTTAAGTGACAACCTAGTTTCTTCTTCTTCTAGAGCATTGTTTAAAGCCTCTAGCTCAATCATGTGTTCATGCCCAAGTTTACATCTAGAAGCTCTTGTGTATGGGAAAGTTGATCTAAGATATTTACAAAATGTATCTTAGCATCTCCTTGTAGGTTAGTCATAAACTCATCAAAGGAAATTAATTCCTTTTTAACATCAAGAGACATCTCATCTTCAATTTCATCATTGTCTAAGGGAGTAGAGTGAGATGATGAGGATACCTCCGTTCCTCTTGCCATAAGGCAAGTGACGTTCTTGATGGGAGAATTCTCATTTGGAGAATCGAAGAGTGAAAATGTCGGAGTAGAAGTAGTGGCTAGAGCCGCCACACCATTAGAAGTTTCATCTTCCTCATCTTCATCATCTTCATTGTCAGAGGAGTATTCTTCATGAGTGATCAAGACAATTTCTCCCGACTTCTTGTTGATGAGATTCTTCTTGATGAAGGGTTTCTTGTAAGGTGCTTTGAGAGTCTTCTTCAACACAAGCTTACCCCCATGATCTTCTCTCTTCTCATAGGGACAACTTGCCACAAAGTGATAGCGGTCACCACAATTGAAGCAAGTTCTCAATCTAGTAGTATTTTCTCTTTTCCCATTTGGGTTGCTTCTTCGTTGCATTTCCATCTTGGCCTTGGCGGGGTTCTTCCAAAAGTTCTTTGCATAGAAGGCCATATACTGACTATGTGCAATCTTGACTTCATCGGGGTGGTCCATGGAGAGGCCTTCATTACTATCATCTTCATCCCCATGGTCCACAGCTTTGGCCTTCAAGGCAACATTGACAACATTGCACATGCCAAGGGCACGGGCACGAGCATCTTTGGCATTCTTGGCGGCAACCTTGAAGGAGGCCATCTCTTGAATTACTTCATTTGAGGTCATGAGATGGTAATTGTGTCTTCCTTGTAGGATCTTCAAGTCGGTGGGCTCAAAGGGCATGAGTGCACTCACATATTTCCTTTTTATCCATGCATCATCCACATGTGAGGCACCCACATTTCTAAAAGCGGTGGCGGTGGTCTTGAGCCTTCGGTACATGTCTTCGTGATCTTCACCTTCCTTCATGTAGAAGCCTTCGGCTTCATTGCTTAGAGCATCATACCGGTTTCTCCTCATACTCTCATTTCCAACAAACAATATGGTGAGGGCATCCAAAGCTTCCTTGGCAATGCTAAAGTGCTCAATGTGTGGATAATCCTTTGTACCTAAACCTTGTTGAATCATATGCAAGGCAGTGTCATTGAGTTGACTATTGACAACCTCTCTTCTTGTCAAGTTTTTTGGATCCCCAATAAAGAGTCCATGCTCGATGATGTTCCATAGTTCAATGCAAGAGCTGCGCACATGAGTTCTCATTAGTGACTGCCATTGAGAAAAAGTAGCAGATTCTTCAAGCTTAGGTGGGTCACCTCTATTGTATACATGAGGGTGAGGGATTGGAGGGTCGGGAGAGTACCATGAATCACGGTTCTCACCCTTCCCACCATCATTATGTGTGGAGGAATTAGTGTTGTCTTGTTTACCCCTAACCATTATATCCTCGGGGGATACCGGAGTATTCCCTTTGGGTAAAACGGATGGAGGATCCTCTTGAGGAGAGGGGGATGATGAGCCATCTTTGTCTTTAAGAAGTTGCTCAAGCATCTTCTTGAATTCGTTGACCAAGGAAGAGCTCAATCTTCTTTCCAAGTTTTTGAGATCTTCCATGGTCACCGTGGTAGGCTCACCATCACCATCCCCATCTTGGTTACCCATATTCTCTTAGGAGGTGAAGCCCAAATAAAGAGCTGAGGCTCTGATACCAATTGAAAGGATCGTATGGGCACCTAGAAGGGGGGGTGAATAGGTGCTACTTCAAATTTTCTTCTTTTTCAAATTAGGGTTAGACAAGAAAGGTAAATTCTCTAGATTATGCAACTATGGTGAATTTACCTATATGTCAACCATGCACAAGCTAACACAACACTAAGCAAGAACAAGTAAGTAAAGTGCGGTAAAGGATAGAAGTAACCAAAGGAGTGGACGCGGAGACACAAGGATTTGTTTACCGTAGTTCCTTCCTTTTGAGGGGAAGTACGTCTATGTTTGGAGAGGGGGTGGTTTAAAACCACCAACGCCACGAGAGGCCTCCCTTGTTCTCCGATGAATCTCACCCCAAAGGGCTCGATCCACCTTCCACTATATCGGTAACCTTCGAGGTGGAAGCCGGCACCTTTACAACAAGTTCGGGGCACACATCCACAACTTAATTGGAGGCTCCCAAATACAAGCAAGTTGTCAAGACAAATCAAAGACAAGCTTGTAAGAACCAAATCAAAGTTAGGGTTTCTAATGAAACACTAGAGCTTGGGCGCCCCCAAGTGAATGAGAGGGAAATGAAGATCTCTCTTGGTGAAGATGTAGATCAAGGCCTCCTCCTTCGATTCTCCAAAGATCAATGACTTTGGATGGTTGGATGGAGAGATCTTGTAGATTTGGTGGCTCTAGTGGAGTTGGTGTTCTTGAGCAGCTCGAGCAATTGGAGGAAGAAGATAAGGGTCCCTTTTTATAGGCAGACCCCTCCACGAACCGTTTTCTGACTGTTGTAGAAAAGTCAGACCGGAGACTCCGGTCTACACCGGAGAATCCGGCCAATCTCCGGACTAGCCTCCGGACCGCCCATCTGAATGACCCAGACCAATCATGACCCAGCAACACCGAAGACTCCGGTCTTCCAACACCGGAGACTCCGGACAGAACAAGGTCCGGAGACTCCGGAGTATCCTCCGGTGCAGGCTCCGGACCCCTAGACAGAATGTCCCAACCCAGATCCTGAAGACACCATCGGAGACAGATCCGGAAACTCTGGACCACACCGGAGACTCTGGTCTTGGCAGACCGGAAACTCCGGTCTGGAGTTTCCAGATATGTGTCAAATGAGTGTGGACTTTTCCCAAGTGTGAGGGTGCTTTTCACTTATCATAATATCAAGACAGTGACAAACTGTAAAATGATCTACTTGTTGTTACCGAACACCAAAAGTGATTATCACAATAAATTCCCTTTCACCCACAACTCTCATAAATTCATGGCATGGATATATGGAAGAGAAAACTTCCTCCTCACGATGGACTTTCATTGGCTCAAGTACCATCAAATCATGTTGATTTAGTTGGTATGCACTCATCTTATTTTCTGAAATTTTTAGACAATCATCAAACCAAGTGATTTCCAAGTTGATAAATGATGAGGGACTACTATAGGAACTTGCTATAGGGATAAACATGCATCAAAATAAAATATCTAAGCATAGAACAATCATGCAAGCTCACACAACCTGTCACCTACAGTAGCAAAATACTCAAGATACAATCTACCAATCAAAATCTAATTGGACAAGCGGAGGAGGCACATACCGGAGATCAATCCCTCAAAAAATTAGCAGAAAAGATGGGCTGAGCAAGGAGATCGAAAATCGGTAGCAAGAACAACAGGAACTCGAGCTTGAGAAAGTTTTCCGGTGGCTGGTCGCGCCACCAGGGGGTGTGCTGGCCTGGTGGGTCCACCTAGGCCAATCCAGGTGTCCCTTTACCCCTTTTTCGAGGAAAATTTAATATGAATTTTCTAGAATTTTTCGGGAAACTTTATTTTTGGCCAAATTTTAGGTTATGAAAATTGATTTTCTCGCAGAAAAATATTTTTTTTGAAAGACACAAAAGCAAACCAAAACCAAAACTACTGAAGTTCTAAGACACTCTAAAAAGCAAACAACTAGCAAAACTAAAGTTGACAAGAGAAGAGCAAAGACTAGAAAGGAGAAAAATAAAAGTGAGCAAGTATAACCACTGTGAAAGCATTGTTTTGTTCATTAAAATCCCTTTGTTAACAAGGTTGATCAAGTATTTTTACCAAAATAATATTATATGAACCAAAACTTTGCATTCCACAAAGTGATTATGTTACCTCAATCTTGATAGCAATAGTCCCAATCATAATAGTTTCAAAACTTTCTTGTGGAATGGGACAATATATTTCTCCAACTTTGATGCTCTCAATATTTTCAATGGAATTCAGGCCATAGATCTTATCAATATTCTTGGGGAAATAGATAGTATGCTCTTTGTCATTAATATTAAAAGTTACTTTTCCTTGATTACAATTGATGACAACACCTGCAGTATTAAGAAAAGGTCTCCCAAGAATAATAGACATATTATCATCTTCAGGCATCTCAAGCACAACAAAATTAGTTAAAACCAAGCAATTATGAGCCACTTGAACAGGAACATCCTCACATATACCAATAGGAATAGTAGTAGACTTATCGGCCATTTGCAAAGATATATCAGTTGGTATTAATTTTTCTAGCTGAAGTATCTTGTAGAGAGAAAAAGGCATAACACTAACTCCAGCTCCTAGGGTACACAAAGCAGTTCTAACATAATTATTTTTAATAGAGCAAGGAATAGTTGGAATACCTGGATCACCAAGTTTCTTTGGAACCTTACCATTGAAGGAATAATTAGCGAGCAAAGTAGAAATTTCCTCATTAGGAATATTCCTTTTATTAGAGACAATATCCTTCATATACTTTGAATAAGGAGGCAACTTAATAGCATCAGTCAAAGGAATTTGCAAAAATAAAGGTTGCATCCACTCAAAAAACTTGTTATAGTGTTCTTCCTCCTTTGACTTGTGTTTCTTATTGGGCAAGCGCATAGGTTTCATCACCCAATGTTCTCTTTCACTACCATGTTTATTAGCAATAAAATCTTCCTTAGTGTACTTAGTATTCTTAGTGTGCTTCTCAGGTTCTTCTTCAATTTCTTCCTTATCAGGAGCATCATTTTTATCAATACCACTTTTAGTTTCAGCATTAGAGACAGATATACTATCAGGATCAATAGCAGGTTTAGGAGGTTCCTCAACTATTTTATGTTTCTTTTTCTTTCTCTTATGAGGACTACCACTAACTTTAGTTTGTTGAGAATCCTGCTCAATTCTTTTAGGGTGTCCTTTAGGATATAAAGGATCTTCAATAAATTCCATACGCATGTTTATCTCTTGAAGCATTAACTAGTATATCTTTTTGTACCTTAGCAAGTTGATCAATTTGGGTTTGAACCATTTGGAAGTGTTTAACAAGCATTTTAACATCATTAGAATTTATTTCCACAATATCTTTCAACTCATTAATAGCTCTACATTTTCCAATAAATGATTTTGAACTTGTTTATTAAAATTACCTTGTTTAACAATAAAAATGTCAAGTTCCTCTAAACATTGATCAGGAGGTTTACCATAGGGAATATCACCTTGATCAAAGTGTTGGAGAGAGTGTACCTCAATAGTTGATGGGTGGGAAATTGGCTTACATAATTCTTCACATCTTCAGATCTAATACCCTTCTCCTTAAGACATTTCTTAGCTTCTCTCATCACTTCATCATTTAATTCAATCACTCCCCTCTTCTTTGGTGGTGGTGTTGGAGTTGGTTTAGGCACAATTAGCTCAGGTGTAATTGGCTCAATTGAAGTCCAATCATCATAATTCTTGCTTATTTTATCCATTAATTCTTCAGCTTCTGCAGGAGTTCTTTTCCTAAAAACACAATCAGCAAAACTATCTAGGTATGTCCTAGAATCGTTAGTTAGTCCATTATAATAAATATCAAGAATCTCATTTTTAGGTAATGGACATCCAGGATGTGCATGAATCAAGGAACTGAACCTTGTCCATGACTCAGACAATTTATCTTCTTCTCCCTGTTCAAAATCAAAAAGTTTCTACAAAGAATCATGTCGAGCACTAGGAGGAAAATATTTCTAAAAGAAAGTAGCAATCAAGCAATCAGGGCTATCAATGGATCCAGGAGGTAAACTATTAAACCAAGCTTTAGCTTCTCCTTTTAGTGAAAAGGGGAAGATTTTAGCAACAAAGTAGGTACGCATATTAACATCATAAAAAAATAAGGCACTCATAGTAGAAAGATCATTCATATGTGCCACAGCCCTTTCATTCTCAGTCCCACAAAAAGGTTATTTCTCAACAATGTTTATATAGGATAAATCAAGAGAGAAATCATAATCTTTATCTTTAATATCTATGGGATAAGTTGCAAACTTAGCATCAGGAGATAGTTTAGGTATAATAGTACGTCTCTCAAGGATACTCCTAATAGACCTAGTGCCGTGGGAATGACCATGGTAGATGCTGCAATCGGCAGCGAGTAGTAGAACGAAGGGCAAGGGAGGCCAGCCATCTGCGGTGCGAGATGAGGGCGGAGACACAGGGTTTTACCCAGGTTCGGCCCCCTGGAGGGTAAAGACCTACTCCTGCTAGATTGTATTATGATGGAGGTACAATGGGGCGAGCTCGACGGCTAGGCGGTGAGTCGCTTAGGTGGATGATGGAACGTACGTTTACACGCCCTGTAGGGAGGTTTGTATAGATTCACCCTCCCTAGGGTTTACATATCTCAACTGAATCAGTTAAGGTTTCAGCACTCGTTTAACCTAATCCGACTGGGCCTATCTACTCTCCTGGGCCTTCAACTTCCAGTCGCTTGGATCCACGCCGGGTCTTGATCCAGTCGTCGTCTTGCAGGCCCACTCGCCAGTTCCTGGGCCAGTCGGAAAACGTCTTGCCGGGTATACCCCGGTAGGCATATCCCCATCAGTAGTCCCCGAGGCCATCATTGATTGGGCGCAGGTGGTTGCTGGTAGTCGGAGCATACGGCTTCAATGCGGACATCCAGTCAAATCGGTGGCGGGCTCCTGAATAAAGGAGAAAACTAGTCATTCTGGTCGCAGCTTTGGCGAACGGGTCGGCGAAATATTCAGTCACTGTTGTAGTGATCGGGTCGGCGAGCCGAGTGGCTGAAGCTGGACCGTCAAGCACAGTCAAACTAGCCGTTGGGGTAATCCAACGGTAACTTTTGGCGTAATCACCGCGTAGTAACGGCTCCCTGATTTGTCGGGTAACAACCGCTATATAAAGGGAATGGTAGGCGATCGGAGAACCATCTCCTCGTCATTTCCTCCGATTGCGCACACCTCCGTTCTCCTCCGCATCGCGATCCAGCCGATCCAAAATCCTCCGACCCCCACAAACGTTCCCGTCAATGGCCCCCTACACCGAACCATGGGGCAGGTCCAAGTGCACGAGAGCGCTACTAGCGTCTTTCGAGGAGGCCGGGATCCTGCACGCCGGTAGATGGCGCATCCCTGCGGCCGGAGAGGTGACTCCAAACCCGCGCGAGGAGGAATTCGTCTGCTTCACCAGCCACCTGGAACGGGGGCTGGGATTCCCCACATCTCTTTTCTTCCGGCGCTTCTGCGCCTTCTATGGGATCCGGCCATCGGACCTGGGCCCGCACAACATCGAGCAGCTCGCCATTTTCGCGCTCATGCGAGTGCTACTGGCTGCAGGCCCTATTTCCCCGTGGCAAGATCTGTTCCACGGCGATCGCCACGAAGCGGCCCAATGCTTGCCGCGGGCGGCTTGACGTTTCAATTGAAATCGAAGGCCTCCTTTTTTGATCTGATGCTACCTGCCAAGGCTGCAAGCGAATGGAATAAGTCTTGGTTTTACGTCACCGAAGCGACTCCAGATGGCGAGGTGGCGATCCCAAGATACTCCGCCGACCGGCCCGAACCGCGCCGACTCCAAGTCGGCAAGCTTCCCACAGACCAGCGGATGGTTGTGGATGAGATGCTTCAGACCATCCGCGGCCTGAAGAAGAAAGGCCTCCAGACCATCAATTTTTACAACTGCTGGCTCGGGCAGCGACTCGTCCCCCTGGCCCGTCGTGACCATTATATGTACGAGTACACAGGCCGGGAGGACTCGACGAAATCCAGCCTCGCCGAGTGGCAACTCGAAGATTACCTCCCAGCATTGAAGAAGATCACCCAGGCGGCGTACCTGGATGCGAAGGCTGGGGTCGCCCCCTACACCGCGAAGCATCCAACCCCGACGGTAAATCATTTTCTATCATTCGCAGTCGCAGTTAGTGTTGTCGCGGTTTACTGATACTGTCTCATGCCTATTGCAATTATTTCAAGTGGTGGAAGGGTGGCTTCTGCCCGCGGACGACGAGAATTCGAGCTCGTCCGTCCAGGACGGGGGTGAATCGCCTCCTGCGAGGGGTGGCATCAAGAGTGACAGGAGCGGCGACGACGACGAGTCCGAGGAAGAGGTGGCCCCGCTGGTTCGCAAAACTCGTAGACAGCGTCAGCGTGAGCTCGAAGCGAGCAAAATCCTCGAACGTCATGATGATGACGACGACGAGATTCCCGGGCACACCTCGCATCGCGAGGCTACTCCGTCGAAAAAGAAGAAGAAGAAAGAAGTGAAGGCCCCTCCAAAGAGGAAGACGAAGCCAGCGAGACAGGCATCTCCGCCTCATTCGCCGAGCAGCTCCGATGCCACCAGCCTGGCCAGGGGTGAAGCGCCGCAGACGATGGCGGCGCCGGATGTCACCGTCGTCTTGAGTGAGGTGCCTCTGGCCTCGATGCCTCCCGCTCGCCTAGTCTGGGTCGGGGCTGCTCGATCGGCAGCCGCCTCCCAGGGAAGCTCCCGCCGAAAATGTTTTGGAAGCTCCTGTCGCGGCCTCGACAACGAAGAAGCCGTCCGTGTCCTGGGCGCATGATGTCCTGGAGATGGGTCTCAGTCGTAAACTGGGCCCTGAATTAGAGAAGCCGGCTGGAATCCGCACGGGACTACGGTTCATACCAGTCGCCAAGTGAGTTTTATTCACCTGTCTTGTTTTTCGTTGTACTCGAATCACTTTGCTTATGTAACCAATTTGCAGGACTGGAGTTAAAAAGATAGGCCATCCGTCCGTGGCCAAGGTGCCTCCAGTCGTCGCCGAGGAGGACCCCTCTCGGAAGAGGAAGGCTGATGAGGTCGCTGCCCCCACAGACAGTGCCAAGAAGGCCAAGAGCGACAAGGTCGTCACGGTGTCTGACGACACAACGGTGGCTCCGAGTGATCCTGCGGTGGTGGCGGCCTCGGCAATCAAGGAGGGTGCTCCCTCGCCTGGGGTGACCGAGCCGGCCTCTTTTGGTGCCGGCGCATCCATCGCGACCTTCCCGCGCTTCATGGCCAGAGCAGCCATGGCGACTGGTACCACGCCATCGAGCCGCGCACCTAGGGTCGCCGAGACAGAGGTCGAGCAACGTCGCGGGCATACTCCGGCTCTTCTCACCTCCGTGGACGCACTACAACTTCATGGCATGATGGGCGCAGCCATCCAGGTATGTCCAGTCCCCAAGGATCGGGCCACTGAATTGCAGTGGTCGGATTCTTTTGGTGTTGTGCTTTTATTTCTTGCGCCCAGTCCCCGAGTGCGCATTCGCTGAGTTTCAGCGGTGGGCACTCAGGATTTTTGATCGCTAGTCCCCGAGTGTCTAGTCGCTGAATTTTAGCGGGTAGGCACTTAGGTTTTTGATCGCTAGTCCCCGAGTGTCCAGTCGCTGAATTTCAGCGGCTGGGCACTTAGGTTTTTTGATCTCCAGTCCCCGAGTGTCCAGTCGCTGAATTTCAACGAGTGGGCACTTTAGGATTTCGTTTTTGCTAACTGTTTGAATTTTGCACAGGGTTTGTAGCGTGAGTCAGCCGACCGGCTGGCTGCGAAGTGTCGCGCGGAGAAGGAACTTGTCGCCGTTCAAGAGGCGAACAAGGGACTCCAAGCGATTGTTGCGAAGGCAGCAGAGGTTCGCCAGGGCCTTGTCCCGGCGAGTAAGCTGACGGCAGCGCAATCGGCGTTGAGTTTGGCGGAGAAGCGGATCACCGACCTTGAGAGCGAGCTTGCGGACGCGAAGGAGGAAGCGACCTCGGCGGATGGGCGAGCCAAGGCTGCTGTTACGGCCGCCGCTAAGTAGCGTAAGGTCTCCGGCGCCCTTGTTGCTGGGCTTCAAGACGATTACTCCTCTCTTCAAAACTTCATCACGGAGCTCTCCCGCCCTTTGATTGGTATGTGTGCCGCCTCTACCTATAATGTTTCCATTGTGTGATATTTGATGTGCTCACTACCCTCCTATCCACAGGTCGGATTATTGATAGCGAGGAAGAGGCGCACTCATTCGACGCGCGGCAGTGTGTGGCCACTCTGGTCGACTCGGCCACGCTGTCCGCGACTTGTATTCGGGCGTATCTTCAAGAGATGTCGCCCACGGAAGTGATTCCCAGCGACCTCGTCGAAGTGTGGCGGTACTTGGAGAAGGCGCCATCAGTCGTCGAGTTCATGACACGGTCGGCGTTCCAGCGCGGGGCGGCAACGGCGCTTAGCCTTGGGCTCGCCCACTTCCCGGAGGACTTCGACCTGGACGACGTGACGAGTGGCTACCCATCGTCGACCGCTCTGGAGATCGCGAGGTGTCAAGCGACGGACCGCGCCGCGGTATACTCCGAGCGCGTCTGGGCGATGGGCGATCTCCTTCCTTATCAGGAGACGATCGTCGTGCCCAACGACCCCGAGCCGCAGCACCGGGACTTCAAGATCGAGCATCCCTTCCGTGCGGCGATGGCGGGTGAGCTGACGACGTACCCGTTAAACCCGTACACTCCCTTCATTCGCAACCGCAAGGGTGGCGGCGAGTCGACGTCTAAGCCTGGGGAGTAAAACATTGTGCCCTGGGGCGTTTAGTAGCAATTCTGCCATTGGGCATACTTTGTATTTTGTGATAATTTTGACATGCTATAATGAGATATCGTGTTGTTTTGTACTTTGATTTGCGTTTGAGATTGAGGGTTGAACGAGTCCCCGAGCGCGTCCGCCCTTTTTATGGGGTTTACCTCGTTTGTTATGTGTTTGCGGTTTTGAATGTTTTGTTATTGAGGTCGACTCGCCCGAACTCGGAAAGCCAGTCGCAAGGCGAATCCCATGAGTGCTCTGTACTTCACCGTTTCCCTTGCGGGAACGAGGTCGGGTAGTCGAGTCCCCGAGCGTGGTACTTGGTTCTTCTAGGCACAACTCTAGGGTGGGTGAGGACTTGGCGCGTTAGGGTGAGCGCATCGCTCCTGCCTGGCCCGTCGGGTCAGTCGCATGGCGAGTCCTGGGCATGCTCTCATACTTGGCGTTTTCCCTAGCCGCTCGCGCTGAACTGTTCGTCAGTCCCCGAGCGTGGTACTTGGCCGTTCGAGTCGATGTGTCGAGGATGCGGAGGATCATGGTCGCTGTGAGGAGCGAAGGCAGTTGTCTTGGCTCGTTAAGCCAGTCAAGCTAGGCGACTCCAATGGGGCTCCGGGTAGGCGTTTTTCGTGGACGTTACAAGACCTGGGGTACCCTAGTGCCCTTGTAGCGCACTACTTGGCCGTGTCGATCGCTATACCAGAGGTTGACTCCTGTAGTTAGCTTGGTGTTGTTACTACGAGTGCGAGTGGCACAAGACACGGAGAGTGGACGCAATTTGCGGTAACCAATATTTTTATTTCATAGCGACTGGGGGATACATATGTGGAGTTCTAGGAGTAGAACTTCCGTAGGAGGTTTACATTCCATGGTCGCTTGATGTCGAGCTCGCCTTCCCCGCGGACGTCGATGAGATAGTAGGCGTCGTTGTCGAGTACTCGCCCGATGGCGAATGGTCCCTCCCATGGGGGTGAGAGCTTGTGCATGCCCTTCTTGTCCTGGATGAGGCGCAGCACCAGGTCGCCTTCTTGGAAGGTGCGAGTTTTCACCCGCCGGCTGTGGTAGTGGCGGAGTCCTTGCTGGTAGATGGCAGTGCATGAGCGAGCCAGGTCGCGTGCCTCGTCGAGTTGATCGACTCCGTCCTGACGTGCGAGTTCGTTCGCAGCCTCCGTGTAGTGGACGACCCTTGGCGAGTCGTGCTCGAGGTCGGTGGGCATGACTGCCTCGGCGCCATACACCATGAAGAAGGGGGTGAACCCTGTCGACCTGTTGACCGAGGTTTGGATGCCCTAGATGACGGAGGGTAGCTCGACCCAGACCCGCGGTGCGCCGAGTGGTACTTGGAGCCGCGGCCAGCCGTGGAGGATGCTCGCTGGCCTGCCCGCTTGGCTGTTGGACTCCGGGTGGGCGACTGACGCGAGGTCGAGTCGGATGTGATGTTCCTCGCAGAACTCGGCCATGGCTCCTTTGGCGAAGTTGGTGCCGTTGTCCGTAATGATGATGTTTGGGAACCCGTAGCGATATATAAGCTCACGTAGGAATTTTGTGGCGGTCTTCCCGTCGCATTTCCGGACTGGCTTGGCCTCCACCCACTTGGTGAATTTGTCGGCCGCGACCAGGAGGTGGCTGAAGCCGGAGGGGGCCTTTTTGAAGGGGCCTACCATGTCCATGCCCCATACGGCGAATGGCCAGGTGATGGGGATGGTCTTGAGCGCTGAGCTCGGCACGTGTGTTTGGTTGGCGTACTTCTGGCACCCGGCGCACCGCTGGACAATGTCGACAGCATCGGCGTGTGCGGTGGGCCAGTAGAAGTCGTGTCGCATAGCCTTTGCGACCAGAGAGCGGGCTCCGGCGTGGTGGCCGCAGTCGCCGGAGTGGATGTCGTGGAGGATCTTGCGTCCTTCGGCGGGTTGGACGCAACGTTGGAACACGTCGGTCACGCTGCGCTTGTGGAGCTCGCCGTCAATGATGGTGAAGGATTTGCATCGCCGTGCAACCATCCGGGCGTCTGTCTCGTTTGTGGGCAAGGTGTCAGCCTCCAGGTAGGCGATGTACGGCTTGGTCCAGTCATCTGGCTCGGCGATGAGTGCGACCAGGGCTGCCTCTGGCTACAGCGGGACTCCGATGTCGATCTCCTGTGGGGGAGAGACCGGCGGCTTGGTGATCGTGTCGAGGAAGACGCCGGCGGGGGGTGCGAGTCGAGCTGACCCGATGCGAGAGAGTGTGTCGGCCTCCTCGTTCTTCCGCCGGTCGACCCATTCGATGGAGTAGCCTGCGAAGTGTCCGCCCAGCTTGTCCACTTCTTGGCGGTACACCGCCATGGTGGGGGAGACGGCGTCGCAGGTGCCAGCGACTTTTCCGGCGACGAGGTCGGAGTCTCCGTAGCTGCGTAGGCAGTTGATGTTCATTTCCTTGGCAGCTCGCATGCCGTGGAGTAGTGCCTCGTACTCGGCCATGTTGTTGGTGCAGGGGGTGAAGTCGAGGTAGAGGACGTAGCGGAGCTTGTCGCCCTTCGGGGAAGTCAACACGATCCCTGCTCCTGCGCCGTCCGCGTTCTTGGAGCCGTCGAAGTGCAGGCTCCAGTAGTGGAGGTATGGCAGTTTTTCCGGCTGCTGGGACTCTTCCCAGTCGGCAATGAAGTCCGCGAGAGCCTGCGACTTGATCGCTTTTTGTGGCTCTTACTTGATGTTGTGGACGCCGATTTCGACGGCCCACTTGGCGACTCGCCCGGTCGCCTCACGGTTGCGGATGATGTCCTGCAACGGTGCTGAGGACACAACCGTGATCGAATGCTCCTGGAAGTAGTGCGGCAGTCGCCGCTGTGCTCTGAAGACTGCGTTTACTAGTTTCTGGTATTGCGGGTACCGCTGGCGCGACTCGGTGAGGACCTCGCTGATGTAGTACACCGGTCGCTGTACCGGACGCTCCTTTCCTTCCTCCGGCCGCTTGACGACCATGACGGCGCTGACGACGCGCTCGGAAGCCGCGACATAGACCAGCATAGGTTCTTTGTCGACGGGGGCGGCGAGTAGTGGTGCTGCGAGTAGCACCTTCTTGAGGTCGCGGAGTGCGCCGTCCTCCTCCTTATCCCACTGGAAGGTGGGGTTCTTTCGCATCAGGCGGTATAGGGGCATCGCCTTTTTGCCCAATCGGGGGATGAAGCGGCTGAGAGCCGCGACTCGCCCGGCCAGCTTCTGGACGTCGCGCAGGCACTCGGGTTTGCCGAGTCGAGCGATCGTGTCGATCTTGGTGGGGTTTGCCTCGATCCCGCGCTTGGAGACGACGTACCCTAGTAGTTGCCCTGCTGGTACACCGAAGGTGCATTTTCCTGGGTTTAGCTTTATCTTGTATTTCCGCAGGTTGGCGAATGTTTCCGCCAGGTCGGCGAGTAGATCGCCTTGGAGAGCGGACTTTACTACCACATCGTCGATGTAGACGTGGATGTTGCGGCCAATTTGGCTCGCAAGGCATTCCTGCATGCACCGCTGGTAGGTCGCCCCGACGTTCTTGAGGCCAAAGGTCATGGCGGTGTAGAAGAAGGCTCCGAATGGCGTGATGAACGCCGTATTTTCCACGTCCTCGACGGCCATTTTGATCTGGTTGTACCCAGAGTAGGCGTCAAGGAAACACAGCGACTCCGAGCCTGCGGTGGAATCGATTATTTGGTCGATCCGCGGGAGGATGAATTGCTCCTTCGGGCAGGCGCTGTTTAAGTTTGTGTAGTCGATACACATCCTCCAGGTCCCTTTTTCTTCTCGACCAGGACTGGGTTTGCCAGCCACTTGGAGTATTTTATTGGCCGGATGAAGCCTGTAGCGAGTAGACGCTGCACCTCCTCGGCGATGGCTCGGCGGCGCTCTTCATTGAAGGGCCGTAGCGACTGATTGACAGGTCGCACTTTGGGGTCGGCATATGCTCAGCGAGTTCCCTAGGGACACCAGCCATGTCAGAGGGCTTCCATGCGAAGATGTCCCTGTTCTCACGGAGGAACTCGATGAGCGCGCCTTCCTATGCTGCGCTCATGCCCGTCCCGATCGCCACCGTCTGGCTGGAGTCGCCTGGGACTAGCTCGACGGTGCAGGTGTGCGTCGTCGCCTCGAAGGCGGAGGTGTTGACGCCCTCTGAATTGGGCTTCTTGAGTATGATGGGGTCGTCGTTGTTGACCCCGCTCGCGTATTTGGAGAGCTCGTCGGCGTGGTTGGTCTCTGCCGCGATGACGGCATCGGCGAGTTCTGCTCCTTTGGCCTCGCACTCGGCGGCCATGTCCGGGTCGCCGTTGATGGTGATGACGCCGCGCGGCCTGGGGAGCTTCATCGCGTTGTACGCGTAGTGGGGTGCTGCCATGAACTTGGCGAACGCTTGGCGCCCCAGGACGCAGTGGTAGGGGCTGTCGAAGGGTACCAGCTCGAAGACGATCCGCTCGGTGCGGAAGTTTGCTGGTGAGCCGAAGGTGACTGGCAGCGTGACCTTGCCGATCAGGTACGCCTTCCGACCGGGGACGATGTCGTGGAACGTGGTGTAGGTCGTCTCGACCATCGATCGCGGAGCCGCTTTCAAGGTGTCTGTGTACAGGATGTTGATGGAGCTTCCGCCCATCGGTGTCTTGGGAGCTAGTAGTCTCCACCTTGGGCTTGACCACCGGGCGACTCGCCTGGGTACTGGCGCGCGTGGCGAGTGGTCCTGGCGGCTCCAGGTGATGGGCTGCTCCGACCAGTTGAGGAACTGGGGAACGTCCACCTGGGCCACCGCATTGACGGCGACGGCGCGGGCGATGAACTTCTTCTCGCGCTTCATGTTGAAGCATGTGAAGGTGTGGAGCGAGCCGGCCACAGTGCCGAATTTTCCGCCGTTTGGCGGGTTGTTGTCAGGGTCCTCCCGCGCTCGCCGTGCCTTCTCGATATCCTTGAGAGAGTGGCAGTCGGCGGTCGTGTGCGTGGCGGGCTTCCCTCGCCGTGAAACGCAAGGTTGGTTAAGGAGGGCCGCGGGTCGAACCTTGGTTTCGCCTTGTAATTGCCGCCGCGCGCGTCCCTCCGTCGCGGAAGTTTTGGCTCGCGCTGTCGCGCTGGCGACGAAGTCGACTTCGCCATCATCGCGGGCGCTTGCCGGTGAGGCGAGTGTTGCTGTAGCGTAGGTCAGACCATCGTCCGTTGTCGTTGCCGCTCGTGCGGCGTTGGCCTCCCGACTCATCGTTGGTTTCCTGGTTTGGGTCTTCCTCCGTGTATCTCTTGGCGATCTCGAGGAGATCCGGTATGTTGTCGAGTGTGCGGGAGTGTCGTTTGAGCTTGGCGACCAGGGGCTCGTAGCGGCACGAGGTATTGAAGCAGTGGATTGCGGTGTCCGGGTGGATGCCGACCACGTTTACCATAGTTCTTGCCACCGCTGGACCCAGTTGCCGGTCGACTCGCGGGGTCCCTGGACGCATCGTTCCAGGTCCTCGATTGTGGTGGCGCGCGTGTAGGAGCACTCGAAGTGCCTGACGAAGGCATCTCTCATCTCTTCCCAGGAGTCGATGCTATCATGGGGAAGGGTGTTGATCCACTGTCTGCACGTTCCCTCCATCATCAGGGGGAGGTAACGGGCGGCTAGTAGGTCGGTGTGGCTAGAGATCCCCATTGCCATGAGGTAGGGGTCCAGCCACACGGAGGGGTCGTACGAGGGGTCGTACTTCTCTATTTCCTTTGGCGCTTTGAAGTTCGCCGGATATTTTTCGCCTCGGATCATCGGTCTAAAGCACCGGGCCCGAGTCGGCTTAGCGACCCCATTGGCTCGCCGTCGCGGTGATTGGTTAGGGTGTGTCGTAGGTCGTCGGGCTCGCGTGCGCGCCAGCTTTGGTTGTTGATAATGTGGGTGCGGGCGTCGACGGGCTGACCGTTGGCGGCGACAAAATTGGTCGCTGGCCTGGGGTCGTTGGTGGAGAGTGCCGCGTTCGTGGGTCGGTGTTGGAGCTGCAGCGGTTCGGGTGGCGGGCAATTGAGGTTGTTTGCCGCCAATGGGCGGCCGCTTGAGGCCGCTCTGCTGCCCGAAGAACGCGAGTACACCCGACCCTGCAAGTCGGCGCCTGCATTTTGTTGCTCGACCGCCTTTGCGAGCAGGGCCCTGACATACTGGATCTATAGGGCGCCGTCACCGGTGGCCGTGATGTTGTCGGCCGCTGCTCGACCTGCCACGAGGTTGTCCATCGGGGTGGAGAACAGTGGTAGGCCGTTCGCGTCTCGCTCCCGTGAGGAGACCACTATCCGCGGCTGATCCCTGGGAGATGTGTGGTTGGGTGGGCGCCGTCGCCGCCGACCACAGTGGGGCCAGGTGCTTCTCCCGTGGCGTTGCTCGCAGATCGCGCGCTCGGCCACACGGGCCGGGGCATTCTCGTCGTCGATGTTCAGGGCGCGCCCCTGGACGGTGGGGTTCAAGCGCGACCTGATTCGCTGCTGGTGGTAGCGCGACAGCTCCTGCGCCATCACCTGCTCGAGGCGAAATTTTTCGCTCTCGGCTTGCTCCTTGCGGACTGCCTCCGCTAGCTTCAGGCGGAGTTCCTCTACCTCCATTGTCGTGGCGTTAGGAGGGATAGAGGTGGACAAGGGATCCTCCGGCGGATCGGTGCCGGTCGCCATGTAGGTCGCGGCATGGCGACCGGTCCCGTCGCGGAGATCGGCGGAGTTTTCCGACCTGGAGTCGAAGTCGAAGATCCCGAGGATGGAGGGATCCTCGAAGTCTCCCACGTTGGAGACCAGGGTGATGGAGCCTGCGGGCGAGGCCGCGATGATGGATCCGGCGAGTGACACCGGGGTCGCCGAGTCGGCGTCGTCGTTGAGGGCCGCGCCTTCCGCGGCCGCGGATTTTTCGTCCACATTGCTGTGGGCCGAGTCTTACTCGGAGGCGAGGCGATGGATCGTGCGGACCTGGCTCTCGGAGAGCCGGTCGCGTGGCGGCGACTCGCGGATGCGAGCCGAGTCCTCCAAGACGATGACGTCGGTGAGGCCGACGAAGAGGCTGATCGTGCCAACTGGCAAGATCATGCTATGCGTGACGGGTCGCGCCGCCGGGACGTAGCTGCTCGGCAAGATCTGGAGCATCTCGCCGATCGCTATCATGCGGCCGGTGGCGACCGACTCGTTGATGGGAAGATTGGATCTCGCCGCAGAACACCGGCCAGACCGGCCAGGCCCCACGGTGGGCGCCACTGTCGTGGGAATGACCACGGCAGATGCTGCAATCGGCAGCGAGTAGTAGAACGAAGGGCAAGGGCGGCTAGCCATCTGCGGTGCGAGATGAGGGCGGAGACACAGGGTTTTACCCAGGTTCGGCCCCCCGGAGGGTAAAGACCTACTCCTGCTAGATTGTATTATGATGGAGGTACAATGGGGCGAGCTCGACGGCTAGGCGGCGAGTCGCTTGGGTGGATGATGGAACATACGTTTATACGCCCTGTAGGGAGGTTTATATAGACTCACCCTCCCTAGGGTTTACATATCTCAACCAAATCAGTTAAGGTTTCGGCACTCGTTTAACCTAATCCTACTGGGCCTATCTACTCTCCTAGGCCTTCAACTTCCAGTCGCTTGGATCCACGACGGGTCTTGATCCAGTCGCCGTCTTGCAGGCCCACTCGCCAGTTCCTAGGCCAGTCGGAAAACGTCCTGCTGGGTATACCCTAGTAGGCATATCCCCATCACCTAGAACCACATGTGTTTTGGTACTCTTCAATAAATTCATCAGTCATTTCACTGTAACCATCATTAATATCATATCTCTCTCGAGACTCAGGTGAGCTAACAGGTGTAACAATGTCTTCACTAGGAGTTTTAGTGTTTCCCAAAATAGTTCTAGCAATTGTAGCATCTTGGAAAGGACCTAATGAACCACTCTCATCAAGAACGGTAGAAGTAAAATCATGAGTATCAGAAGCAATTTCAGATTGAACAGTGGTAGTAGTGTGCGTAGCATGTGTATGTGGTGGTGGTGTAACAAGATTACTTATAACAAACGGTGAATCAAGAGCAGCAACGGTGTTTAGGACTGTGCCTCTTCTTGTAGTGGATGGTAAAATATGAAATTTTCCATCACGAGACTTTCCCATGATGACAGGAATAGCAGTGAACAATAATAGATCCAAGTGAACATACAAATAAAGCTATGCTCCCCGGCAACGGCGCCAGAAAATAGTCTTGATGACCCACAAGATAGGGGATCGCAAAAGTCTTCGAGGGTAGTATTACCCAATTTATTGATTCGACACAAGGGGAGACAAAGAATACTTATAAGCCTTAACAACTGAATTGTCAATTCAGATGCACCTGGAAATAGTCTTGCTCACAGTAGTTTATCAGTAGCAACAGTTTTGTAGTAGGAATAGCAAAGTAACAGCAGGAGTAAAACAAAGGCAGTAGTAACAATAGTAGCAAACAGTAGGATATGAGTGCGGTAGGCATAGGGATATATGTACGAGCGTTGCATGGACGAGACTATTCATGTAACTTCAAGATCTAAGGCATTTGCAAATAAATAAGATAAAGCATCCAAGTACTAAACAGTCATAGGCATGTGTTCCATATATAGTCATACGTGCTCGCAATGAGAACTTGCACAACATCTTTTGTCCTGCCAGCCCGTTGCAGCGGGGCCTCAAGGGAATCTACTAGCAATTAAGGTACTCCTTTTAATAGAGTACCGGAGCAAATCATTAACACTCTGTGAACACATGTGATCCTCATATCACAGCCATCCCCTCCGGCTGTCCCAATTTCTGTCACTTCGGGGCCTTTGGTTCCGGACAATGATATGTGTACACAACTTGCAGATAAGATCACAAACAATACTATCATCATGAATCAATAATAAGTTCAGATCTAAGATCATGGCACTCAGGCCCTAGTGACAAGCATTAAGCACAACAAGTTACAACAAAGTCAAATAGCACTAATAAAGATATTAGGCACCATGCCATAACAATCTTATTCGATTACATTATAGATCTCATCCAATCCCTACCATCCCCATAGCCTACTGCGGGGGATTACTCACTCATGGATGCATGTATGGTTAATGGAGAGGCATCGGTGATGATGATGGCGATGATCTCCTCCAAATCCCTGTCCCGGCAGGGTGTCAGAACAGAGTTTCTGATTCCGAATCGCGGTTTCTGGTGGTGGTGGCGCAGCGGAACTCTTTCTGAAAAAATGTCAACCCCCCTGAGTTTTTAGGTCAGAAGGCTTTAAGTAGGCGAAGAGGAAGGCCAAGCGGGTGCCCGAGGTGGCCACACCCCCTCCAGGCGCGCCCAGGGGGTGTGGGCCCCTCGTGGACCTCCTCCGTCTCGTCTTCTGGCTCTGTGAGTCTTCTGGTAAAATAGGATTTTTGGCATATTTTCCAGGATTTTTCCTGAAAGTTGTTTTTCTGCACAAAAACTAGACACCAAAGCAATTCTTCTAAAAACAGTGTCAGTCCGTGTTAGTTGTATCCAAATCACACAAGTTTAGAGGAGAAACAATAGCAAAAGTGTTCGGGAAAGTAGATACGTTTCCGCAACCGCTTAACTTTTCCTCACTTTTCCCCTCGCTATGTTCTGAAATCCTCGCAGGCGCTCAGATGGAGGATGCCGTCAGGTCAAATGCTTGACTGTTACATGCTGACTGGTGGGACCGTGTTGGGGCGGGTCGGCAGTTGAGCATTACGTTATGTGGCCTCGACCGTTACATGCTGACCGGTGGGGCTGCGTTGGGGCGGGTCCTACCGTGGCCGATACGTGTAGACGGGTGGGGGCCAGGATACACATCAGACCCACCATCTATCTCTTGCTGACTTGTGGGCCGCTTTTTTCCTAATTGGGTGGCTGGTGCAGGCAATGACAAATGAGGTCGTTATGTAGGGCCATCGAGGCCAATGAACGATGGGTCCGTCATGTGGGGCCGTCGAAGCCAATGACCGATGGAGCCGTGATGTGGGGCTGGAGGGGGGATTTGTATATTTGCCACGTTTTACGTTGCAACTTGCATATTTGACATTTTGTGTGTCACTGACATGTGGTGGTCATGTGGAAAATATGCAAATTTCAAAGAAACGGTTCGTTCTGTGGGGCCATCGAAGCCAATGAACGATGGGGTCGTCATGTGGGGCCGTCGAAGCCAATGATCGACAGGGCCGTGATGTGGGGCTGGAGGGGGGATTTGCATATTTGCCATGTTTTAGATTGCAACTTGCATATTTTCCATTTTGTGTGTCGCTGACATGTGGTGGTCATATGGTAAATATGCAAATTTCAAGAAAAGGTTCGTTCTGTGGGGCCATCGAATACAATGAACGATGGGGCTGTCATGTGGGGTCGTCGAAGCCAATGACCCATGGGGCCGTGATCTGTGGCTGGAGGGGGATTTGCATATTTTCCACATTTTACGTTGCAACTTGCATATTTTCCATTTTATGTTTCACTGACATGTGTTGGTCATGTAGCCAATATGCAAATTTCAAAAAAAAAGGTTCGTTCTGTGGGGCCATCGAAGCCAATGAACGATGGCCATCGTGTGGGGCCGTCGAAGCCAATGACCAATGGGGCCGTGATGTGGGGATGGAGGGGGATTTGCATATTTGCCACATTTTAGATTGTAACTTGCATATTTGCCATTTTGTTTGTCGCTGACATATGGTGGTCATATGGAAAATATAAAAATTTCAAAGACAAAGTTTGGCAGATATGCAAAATTGGCAAATATGCAAAAATCCCGGAGCAGCTACTCCCCCAAACATTGACATGTGGCGGCATGTATGACACACGTGAGGTCGGCTTTCTCTCTCATCTGCTCCCAGCCCCCAGCCCCGAGCAGCTCCTACCCCACCGGCGGTCAGAGCAGCCATCGTCGATGCGTCGGAGGCTCTATCCTACGGTGGCGTCGGATGGACTGCCGCGCTTCACCTCAACCATGGATCTAGCACTATTTCGTCCACACGCATTGTATGTTGAGGCAGTACCGACCGCAAGAAGGTCCGCCACCCATGACGACCGGGATTTTGTTCCGCCACCATAGCTCGACGCACGGTCGCAACAATTGCTAGTAGTTCTTGGTAAGACCTTCGCTCCTGCTCCGCCCACCCTAATCGATTCGGTTCCCGTAATTTCCTCGATATTGCAGGGGTAAATTAGTCTTCAATGTCTAGTCATAGCGGGTACACCAGCGAGGGTGGGGATTCGATCATGTCGTGGCCACGTTCTCCTTCTCCTACCATGTCAGAAGTGCAGGTAGCTCCTTCTCTTTGTAATACCGTTGAATTTGAAGTGCCGACATGGCCTGTCGGACTGATTTTAATTGGGTTTGTTTTGGTATTGTTACAGTGTGCTATGCAGGCCGATGATCCATGGTACATTGCATACCAAGATGAATCAACCCAGTGGTCTAGCAAGAGGATGGATTTGGAGGATATGGCTTCCAATTTAGGTGATGAATTGGCCCGTAAAAACCTGTTGATATTAGAGCTGAAGGTACTGTCAAGGAAGAAAATAAGAACTCAGAGCTTATTCGCAAAGAGAAGTTGATACTTGAGGCTGATCTTGACGTATCAGATCAAGTGGTAGAAAATCTAAAACATGAACTTCAAGTGAAGGGGGAGGAGAATAGTAGATTCATGTGAGCAGTTTTAGCAGTTCCCATCCCCGTCCTAACAGTTACACTATGGGGTTGTGGTGAAGGTGGCACATGTAATGATTAGTTGAATTGATAGCTAATTTAGAGAGTAGAATTGTTATTCGATGGATGGTTGTGAGTTCCTGCTAATTTAGTCACTTTGCGGTCCCAAAGTTGTCAAGAGAATGCCTTGCAGGGCCCGAGTTGCTTGCAATTGGATCTAGCTGCCCATAGTTGGCATGCCAAATGCCATGTAGACTTGCAGCGTTGATGGCAGCATCCATTCCCCGTTCTTTCTGACGCCCCATTCTTCTTATCCAGAGAGGCGATCTGTCAAAGAAATTGATACTCCCTCCAATCCAAATTAGTTGACTCAAATTCGTCAAGATACGGATGAATCTAATACTAATGCATGTCTAGATACAATCGAATCTAGACAAATCTAAATCAACTAATACAAGCCCACCGAATACTGTCAAAGCAAGTACTGCTACTTATGAATCAACTTTAGAGCATATCCACTGGTCTCACGACTCAAATACATACTCCCTCCGACCCATATTCGCAGTAAAACTTGACTAGATATGTTTCATACCTATATGAATCTAAGTCAACTAATATGGGTCAGAGGGAGTATCAAATTTATTCAAATCATACATATATTTTAAGTCGCGGAATTTTTGTTCAAATTGGGATCACATTTGTCCCAATACTAAGTGGATGGTGAGCTAGCCGCCCTCCCTGCCGCATCCATCCGGCCACGAGGTACACCCGGCCTTCACCGTCAAAATGCACCTCGACGTGCCAGCAGCGGCCGCGGCCTGCCTCCCACGACATCTGTTCACGAGGGCTTGATGTGTGCCGTCGCGGTGATGTTGCGGATGATGGCTTCAATCGTCATCACATCGATGACCACTGTCGGCACCGCCGTCGCCTCGATGTATTTCATCAGCAACGGATCTGAGGAGGTGAACAGGAGTGAGACGGACAGAGACAGAAATTTCAGACGCTTAGATCCTCACCGTCACACGTCGTTCCAGCCGCCATGCTTGGATCTGTGCCACCGTAAGCCCTTCCGACCCCCATGCTTAGGTTCGCGCCGCCGCACGCAGTTCCGACCGCTAGGTTTAGATCAGCGCCGCCGCACGCCGTTCCTACCCCCACGCTTAGGTCCGTGCCGACGCACCCGTTCGGACCGCCAGGCTTAGGTCCACGCCGCCGCACGCCGTTTGGACTGCCACGCTTAGAACCGTGCCGTCGCACACCGTTCAGAATGTCGTGCCATCGTATGTCGATAGGAGGGTAGGAAGATGCGGCTGGTATACGTGCGACAGGGAAAGGGAGGGAGAGATAAATGTTTATTTTGTAATAAAGTTGTTATTATGTATATTCCAAGTTAATGATAAATGTTTATTTTGCATGCTATAACTGTATTAATACAGAAACATTAATACATGTGTGTTTAATAAACAAAAAGAAAGTTCCTAGTTATGCCTCTCTTATAAACTAGCTCGTTGATTAACAATATGATCAAAGGTTTCCTAATCATGGACATTGGATGTCATTAATAACAAGGTCACAACATTGTTGGAATGATGTGATGAACATTCATCCGAAGTATAGCATTATGATCAAAGTCATTGAGTTTATATTGCTATAACATCATACGAAGTAATCCTAGTCCTTAGACTATGAGATCATGCCAATCACTAACACTGGAAGAGTATCTTGATAACATCAAACGTCACACCGTAACAGGGTGACTATAAAGGTGGGTTCAGTGCTACGAAGGTGTTATGTAGAGGATCATGAATCAAGAGTGGAATTTCTCCATCCCGATGACGGATAGATACTCTGGGCCCTCTTCGTGATATCACATTAGTTAGCTTGCAACCAAGTGATGTGATCATTAGAATGTTATATCACGGGAACAAGAAAAGAGTACATGTCGGTAACGAGATCAAACTAGGTATGGAGATACCAATGATCTAATATTGGACATGTAATATATCATGAGACAAAGGTATTGAGTTACATGCGTATAAGATTCACACGATCACAGAAATCATCGTTGATTTTGTGGGAGTCAGTACGCATCTCCAGGTCCCGCTGCTGATTATTGATCGGAGAGGGGTCTCAATCATGTCTGCATTATTTTTGAACCGTAGGGTGACACACTTAAGGGATACCAACACCATTCGGAGCAAATAATATGCCAGAGAAAGAAAAAGAAAGCGCAGGAATTTATTTCACTAGACACCGGAATTGTTTTGGTTGAAATTGCCGAAACTGGTTCTGCATGTGAAATTGAAATGTTATAAGGGGTTTTATGTGAATTTTTTTAAATTAAAGAAATTAACAAAATTCTGAATAAATAAATAAAAGAGTTTTATTTAAATGAGAGCTTGCATTAAATTTTATGGAAATTTAATGCATGTGAGTGGATTTTTCAGTGAAGGTATGTTTATGTGAGTGGAGGATTTTCATTTTGAGTGGGAGCTCCACCCACATGAATGTGGAAGAGGTGGGGGCATACACCATGTCTGTGGTTCCATGCCCCTTGGGTGCCCCCTCTCCCTATAAAAGGCGCCCCTCTCCTCCTCTTGGTGCCATGCCCCTTGGGTGCCCCTTGGCTGTGGTGCCACTGCTTTGCAGTGCTAGACTTGATGCTGTTGGACCTGTTGGACCGAATGGACTTCTTCTCGATCTTGAGATCAGCAAGCGTTCTACTACATCATCCACGAGTACAACCTCCCTAACACTTTTCGGTCTTCGAGGGTATGTATTCTATGGATTTATATCCACCTGTTGCTTGTATCTAGTAGATAGATCTTGGTACTTAGTTATTCCCATCGTAGGAAATTTTTTGTTTTCTATGCTACGAACCCTTTAGTGGTATCATAGATGGATCTGTGCGTAGATGCTTTGCACAGGTAGTACACATATGAGTATGTGGGCGATGATGATCATGGTATTGCTTCTTGCTTGTACTTTGGATATTGGTGGCATAGTGGAATGAAGCGTCCCGGACAAACTTTGCATGTCCTCGCACATGAGACCTTTTCCATGCTTGACATGCAACTAGTTTTGCATAAGTGGCTAGCGGGTGTCTGTCTCTCCTACTATAGTCAATATCTAATTTACAACGAGTTGTTAATAATTTCATTATCCTCGTTGTGGTTCCATGTTCGTAGGTAAGAACGATTATATCTCTGAAAGCCCTCAGCCACGTAAAACATGCAAAGGATAAATTATAGGCGTCTAGTTTTTGTTTTTTTGGGAAAGTACTATGATATGGTAGTGTTATAATTTGTAGTATGGATTTATACTATTGAAAATTATAATATGACAAAGTGTAAGTTCCATAGACCTTGGCCTTACACATATAGGAATGATAAATATCATTCCACAATGCACAAGATAAGTGATCAAGTGCAAGAACCATATCATATCACTATAACATATGATATTTTGTTTGCATATATATTGCTTGTTTGGTGCTTTAGTAGCATTATAAGATGATCCCTCATTTAGATATCAAGATAAAAATGTGTTCTCCCTTAAGTATGCATCGACTATGTTTTGCCGCTTCAAGACATCACGTGATGATCGGGTGTACTTGAATCCACGAACATACATCGGGTGTAAGACAGTTTTACACACGCGAATACTAAGGTTCTTACTTGGCGAGCCTAGCATATATAGACATGGCCTCGGAACACGGACCGAGAGGTTAAGCATGAGTCATATGTTTGATATGATGCCCATATAGATGCTCGCCTTTGAAGCTGCATCGAATCACGTGATGATCGGACTTGGTGTAGTGGATTTGGTTCATGTAATCACCAAAAAGGCACGAGGGATGTCGTTTTTTAGTGGTATTTCATTTATAACTTGGATTATTCGAACTCAATTTATCATAAATTAAATCAAAGTGAATTTGCATAATTTGTTGTAGTCATTGGCATTCGCTCACCACTTTATGCTTAGTTGTAATTGAGATAATAGAACTATAGAATTCTAGATATTTACTTTACGAACTGGTATCATATTGTTTTGAGTGTCAATCTAAAGTTTAAAGTCCTATTGCAAACTTTTAGCAAATTCTATTTACTCCGTGAAATTTAATAATTAGTATTAAATCAAGAGTGACAATTCTAGTGTTAGTATCTAAAGTATCATGTTTGCCTCCATGATTCTTGATTTAAATATCGAGATTATCTAGGAGCTAAAAGAATTGTTTTAGAAACCATAATGTGTGGCAGATATAACGATATCTGAAACAATGTTTTTTGGTTGCAATGTGATAGAGTATAATATATGTTCTCATATTGGATGAGAATTTGCAAAGGTTGGAGATGCTAGACATCCTAATCATCCAAAAAGGTTTTGGAAAGTAACATTATACTCACAATTCGCCTTTATAAGCTACATTAGCTTGATCATGAAAGTTATCATGATAAGAATGAATAGAAGATGTAGGTAAAGTGTTTACTACACTAAAATATTACTAAATAATGGTTTTTTGAAAGAACACCAAACGTTTAATGATGGTGATCTACTTCAAAGTGCAAGTCCAAAGGTATTAGTATTTTACTATACACGCTTTGGACTATGTGTCATGTATATGGCGCCACAATTGATGTTGATAGATTCTTTTAAAAGGAAAAGGAAATGCTGAAAGAGAATCTATAAAATATATTTGGCAGAAAAGAAAAGACTGGAAATGCCCAGCTAAGGTATATAGATGATATACATGTTATGGTTGTATTCTTTGCTTGGGCATTGGATACCGAATTGGTTGGTATGATCATACAGAACAACACAATTCATGAACTACAATGTCCTAAGTAACTAGCAAGAGAATATGTAATGATGTTCATCGAAAACAAACAAACGGTTGTTTGTATTTCTCTTTGACATCAAAGCTTGCCTTCAAGATTTGTTTTAATAATTTTTATTTAAATCAGGTATTATGAGAACAAAGATTGTTCAAATAATTGTCGTATTCCATATAAGATGGATGATTTACAAATCTAGTTGGAGAAATCACATCCATAAAACCTAATGCTAAAATGTTGCAAGACAAATGATTGAAAGATCACTTACGAAGTGACATCACCGTTTAAATTATATTTGAAAGAAAAACATGAAGAAAACTCCAAATTAATGGATTTTTGGAGTCTTTGTGACATGGTTATACCTACGGGTATACGACCTTAGCATACCTGGTCCCATCCAAGGAAGGCCCACGAAAATATACACGGCCCATGAAGACTTTTGGGTGGCCCAAGCCCGTGAGGTCTTCGGATCCTTGGAGAGCAAGACTAGATTAGATAGAATATTCAAAGGGGCAAACCCTAAAAACTGTAACCGACTCGACCTATGCCCGGGACCTGCCTATCTCTATATAAAGGCTAGGAGGGCACGGCGAGGAAAGCAACCTCACAAACCACCGCATACACACCTTCAAGCCAGATTGCATCTGCGCACCCCTGTAACTTTCGGTTCCGCCGTAATCAAGAGCAGACAAGCAAGAGTAGGGTTTTCCCTCCGGGGGCCTGAACCTGGGTAAATCTCGTGTCCCCTGGTTCCTTGTCTGTTAACCGTTCCGCGATCTCCAGCGTCCTCATCTTCTCCAAAACCCAAGATCATAACAATGGGCATTGACGATATTGGTCCTCGTCAATCGGCGCCATCTATGGGAATTGGGGGTGCTGATTGTGTGATCGTGACGGTCCCGACCAAAGCGATCTACAACTCCTCGGCGAGCCATCTCCTCTTCGGCGCTTTCGACTTCACCGCCCACTCGCCAGCCACCCTGAAGGACTTCGAGCCCGTTGGCGACGGGCTCGAGATCCTGCTCGGGAGCTTATGCTTCCAGGTGGGGCAGACCGGCACTCTCCGCCTCCCAGAGCGGGTGCCCATGCCATCGATCAGTCCCGCCTCGTGGGCTCCACATCCCGTTCTACGCACATCACCATCGGCAGATGAGTCCTACGACAGCAGCAGCTGCAACTCAGATCTGTGCGATCCGCCGTCGGATGAAGGGACCTACGGTTCCAGTTCCGAAAGCTGCGGCAGCAGCGATCCACACTACGAGCGCTACCAATGCGCCACGGTCATCCAGAGCGATGTGGATCAGCAATAACCCAACCCACAGGGTAGGAACGGAGAAAACAGGAGGAACCAATCCCCCCGCCCAATGGGGATGACACCGATGCCATTCGGGTAATCCACCTTAGCAAGGAGGAATGGAACCAAGCACGCGAAGCTGTGGCAGGTAACAAGATCCTGCCTGTGGGTGCCTCACGAGACCTACTAATGGCATATCACCTACTCCTCATTGAAGAGAACAAAAAGCAGGTGAAGATGCAGGAAGTACTCGACAAACGCAGGCAAGCAGCCTCAGAGTCTAGCGCGCGGCGAGCTGCGCTCTCCACCATCGGCGGCTCCAGCTCGCACAGTAACCACGGCAACAATCACCGTTCTCGCTAGAGAACATGGACCCTGCCGCGCGTCATGAGGTGACCCGAACCCTCAACACATCCTTCATGGAGATGGATGCCAACGGCAATGTCATCCCGAAGACGCCGCAAGCTGCGATCATGGCAGCCACCACATACCTCGCGTCCCATCCACCTCCGGTGGGAGACCCGAAGAGGTCCATGCATAACTCCGCACTAGCCGAACTTGGACTCGTTGGAGCTGCGCTCCACGGAGAAGTCCCTGAGGAGTCGAAGAAGAAGGCTGCGGTCAGGTTCAACCGCAGTCCTACACCCTCATCCGACAAGGAAGAACATGACCTGCCTCGATGGCACAAGAGCTCACGGCATCGCAGCCGCAACTACGACGCTCGAAGCGAGCTCACCCAACGCAAGATCGACAAGGCACGCGCCAAGTGCATGTGCTCATCCGAATCCGAAGAGGACGGCGATGAAGGAGAACTCTGCGGAGCCCGATGCTTCAGCAGATCCGTTCGGCGGACGCAGATGCCATGGAACATCAAGATTCCTTCGAATACTCCGAAGTTCGACGGCATGCGGGACCCTAAGGCATGGCTTAGAGACCACATGTCATCCGTCAAGCTGCACAGCGGAAAAAAAACACTGCCCTACAATGCCTTCAGCTGTAGCTGATAGGCGCCGCCCGGATCTGGCTCAGCAGCCTATCCTCGGGATGCATCCGAAGCTGGGAGGAACTGGCGTACAGTTACATCCGAAACTTAAAGGGCACTAGCAAGAGGCCAACCTCGATCGAGGAGCTACGGGCCTGCACCCAACGAACGGGCGAATCCATTCGCTCGTACATACTACGCTGGTCCAACACCAAGAACTCCGCCGCACACATCTCTGAGGAGAGAGAGATCGACTCCTTCAAGGATGGCGTCAAACGCCAGGACTTCAAGGAAGAACTCGGGCGCGTCAAGCCCAAGACACTCGACCACCTCATGGACATTGCCAACAGATGGGAATATGGTGAGGACTCCATCCACCAAGCACATTCGGAGGAGGAAGATTACTACGGTTGCCGACGCGAGCGCCGTAGCAAACGAAGATCGCGTGCCTACGACGATCGCGACGGACCCAACATGGTCGCGGAAGGCTACGCCGACCGCCGCAGCGAAGGCAACCGCAGCAGCGGCGGATATCGTGGAAACAACTTCCGCGATGGAGGGTGCCCAGCGCAATCATGGCAACATCGCGGCCACGACGACGAACCCTCGGCATACGACAAGTTGTCGGGCCCATGCACCATCCACTTCTACATCGACAAGCAGCATGGCAAGAAGAAGGCGAGCCACATGCTCAAAGACTGCCACGAGTTCCAGAAACTTAGCGAGAGCATGTCCCAGATGAGGCATCAAGCCCCGAACCCCGGGTACGGGCATGCACCCGCACCGGGTGAGATCGCCCACGGAGCTCCTCCTCCACCACCAGCGGTACCTTCGAATCACCCAATCGCACCCGCGCAGAACAACGGCGGAAACGGGTACCCCACGCCAAAAGGATCACTAATGATTCAAAAGGGGCGCCCAACAAACAGGGTGCATAAGAAAATCACCCGCCAGGTCAGTTTGGCCGTGACCGCTCCACCAGCCATCCCTGAGTACCTCAGCGGATCGAGTCCTGCATCATGTTCAGCCGTTCGGATCACCCCTGCCAGATCCCTCGCCCAGGTCATGTTGCCCTGGTGCTCGAGGCGCAGATCAGAGGGTTCCATATGAGCCGCGTCTTCATGGACGGCGGCATCTCAAGATGCCAGGACCTAGGGGCATCATCACGGTCCACGGGAGCTTCACCCGATCGGACCGCTGCGACGGGGACTTCAACAGAATCTCCCAGTCATTCGGCATGTAGGAGGATCTCATAAGTCTCCAAGAGGTTACAGACAACGGGGCACCCCCAGTCTCAAGGCAGAACGCACCCGACATGTCGTTCGACTCAATAGTCAACACGAAGAAGGTGCAGGTCCACCCGACGGATGCCTCCCTGACGGCGCTGAGCGCCAACGACCTCAGCCCCGCATAGGAAAGCGTGCTCGTTGAATTCCTCCATGAGCGCTGGGAAATCTTCGCATGGTGTCCTGCGGACATGCCAGGAGTTCCGAGGGAATTCTCCGAGCACACACTCAATGTGTTCCCAGATACCAATCCCGTCAAACAATCCATCTAGTGATTGTCCGGGCCACGGGCCGAAGCCATCGGAGTCGAAGTCAACTGACTGCTCGACACTAATTTCATCAGGGAGATTAAGGAAAGCGAATGGCTCGCCAACACCGTGATGTTCCCCAAAAAGGACACGGACATCCTACAGATGTCCGTGCACTTCACATTGTTGAACAAGCACTGCCCGGAGGATCACTTCCCTCTCCCTCGGATCGATCAGATCATCGATTCGACTACAGGATGCGAGAAACTCTCCTTCCTTGATACCTACTCAGGCTACAATCAGATTCGGCTGAAGGTCGAAGATCAGGAGAAAACGATGTTCATCACGCCGTTCGGAGTGTTCTGCTACAACACAATGCCCTTCAGGCTGAAGAACGCAGGTGCCACGTACCAGCGAAGCATGCAAGCATGCTTGAAGAACCAGATCGGCCGCAACATACAAGTCTATGTCGACGACATAGCAATCAAAACAAGGGAGGCCAGGACACTGATTGACAATATCCGCGAGGCATTCGACAACCTTGATCGATACAAGATCAAGCTGAACCCATAAAAGTGCGCCTTCGGCTTCCCATATGGCCAACTGCTCAGCTACTTCATCTCCCAGCGAGGGATCGAGGCGAACCTGAAGAAAATCCGAGCCATAATGGCCATGGAGCAGCCAAATAACCTCAAAGGAGTCCAGCGGCTCGCTGGGCAAATTGCGGCGTTGAGCAGGTTCATCAGCCGCATGGGCGAAAAAGCCCTGCCTTTCTATCAGCTGCTACGCAAAGCAGACAAAATTGAGTGGACGCCCGAAGCGGACGACGCATTCGAAGATCTGAAGCGGCTGCTCTCCACCTCGCCTGTCCTGGTCACGCCAAAGGAACGCGAGCAGCTACTGCTATACATAGAAGCCACACACCAGGTGGTAAGCACCGTGCTTGTGGTCGAGCGACCCGAAGAAGGAAAAACCCATGTGGTCCAATGCCCAATCTACTACCTCAGCGAGGTATTGACACCAACAAAGCAGAGGTACCCTCACTACCAGAAACTCGCCTACGGCATGTTCATGATGGCTCGTCGGCTGAGCCACTACTTCCAGGAACATCACGTGATGGTCGTCAATGAGGCACGCCTGAATAGCATCCTGAACAACCCAGAGGCCACAGGACGTGTGGTGCTGTGGGGCATCGATCTGTCTCCCTCTAGACATAGTCTACGAGAAGCGCCTTATGATCAAGTCCCAGGTCCTACCGGACTTCCTCGTCCACTGGATGGAGCTGCAGCTGCCAGACACACCGGATATGACACAGTCATGGACGGTGCACTTCGACGGCTCCAAACGCGAAGCCAGAGCAGGAGCCGGGGTCATACTGACATCCCCGTAGGGCGACAAGATGAAATACGTCCTCCGGATGAAATTCTGAGCTTCCAACAATGAAGACGAATACGAGGCCCTCATCCATGGCATGAGGATGGCCAAGATCTGCGGTGCAATGCGCCTGGTCATCTACGGTGACTCGAACCTCGTCGTCCAGCAAATGATGAACGAGTGCGATGCACACGCCGCCAACATGATCGCGTACCGCGCACTCTACAACTCAATCGAAGGAGACTTCGACGGCTGCGAGCTTCGGCACGTTGGAAGAGAAAGCAAAGAAGTGGCCGACAGACTCGCCAACATCAGCTCCACCTACGCACGGGTGCCACCAGGTGTGTTCCTCGAACAGATCTGCGTGCCATCCATCAAAAGGAAATTCCCCAAGGGATCACCCGAAGAAGCAGAGCACTCGGGGGCTGCGCTACCCGAAGGACAGGAAGGGCCCGAAAAGCTCGACATAGAGGTCGTAGTGGTCAACCTGATGCAGGTCATGGAAGTCGAAGAAACATGGATATAGCCATACCTCAGGTACCTGATAGACAGGGAACTACCTAATGACCCGAAAGATGCCCGGCGCATATCTCGCCGGTCGAAGGCCTTCACCATCATCAATGGCGAGTTGTACAAGCGCAGCATTTAGGGTGTACTCCAAAGGTGCGTCACCATCGGTGACGGCAAATCCATCCTCCAAGACATCCACGAGGGCATCTGCGGCCAACACGCTGGCAGCCGCGCCCTTGTCGCCAAAGCCCTGCGAGCTGGGTTCTACTGGCCAACGGCCATGAATGACGCCAAGGACATCGTCCAACGTGCAATGGGTGCCAGAGGTTCGCAGACAAACCGCACGCACCCGGATCAGAGCTCAGGCCCATACCTTTGGCCTGGCCCTTCGCCCAATGGGGCCTCGACATGATCGGCAAACTGCCCAAGTCCTCGAAAGGAGGCCATGGCTACCTCTTTGTCGCAGTCGACAAGTTCACCAAGTGGATCGAGGCCATGCCTGTCACCAACAAAAAGGGCAAAACGGCCGTGAAGTTCTTCGAATCCATAGTTTACAGGTTCGGCGTGCCGCACAGCATCATCACCGACAATGGGTCGAACTTCATCTCCAAATAATTCTAGGACTTCTGCGAAGACCTCAGGATCAACATAACATACGCCTCTGTGGCGCACCCGCAAACGAACGGTCAGGTCGAAAAATCCAACGGCCTTATCGGCGGCGGCATCAAGAAACGCCTAATGAGCCTGCTCCAGCGACTTGCGGGATCCTGGACACAAGAGCTACCCTCCATTCTTTGGAGCCTCCGAACAACGCCAAACAGCTCAACTGGCTACACACCTTTCTTCATGGTGCACGGAGCCGAAGCCGTGTTACCTGCAGAAGTACGCCACAAGGCCCCACGGGCCGTTCCTTACAGCGAAGCCGAATCAAAGGCCGCACTTGAAGACGCCGTCGACACACTCGGTGAGGCGCGCGACATAGCCGCGGCCCGATCGGCGGTCTACCAGCAAAGCCTCCGCAACTATCAAAGCCATTGGCTGCGTCCAAGGTCCTTCGTCGAAGGAGACCTAGTCTTACGACTCAAGCAAGAGCGACTGAAGAAGTTCGAGTCGCCCTGGGAAGGACCCTACGTCGTCACCGAAGTCATTGCAGGTGGCGCCTATCGCCTCAAGCACGTGGAGTCTGGAGTCGCATGCTCCAACCCATGGAACATCGCACAACCGCGACGCTTCAAATGACGCTTGTGAGACTGACATGGTTATACCCTACGGGTACACGACCTTAGCATACCTGGTCCAGTCCAAGGAAGGCCCACGAAAATAGGCCCATGAAGACTTTCGGGTGGCCCAAGCCCATGAGGTCTTCGGATCCTTGGAGAGCAATACTAGATTAGATAGAATATTCAAAGGGGCAGACCCTAAAAACTGTAACCGACTCGACCTATGCCCGGGACCTACCTACCTCTATATAAAGGCTAGGAGGGCACGACGAGAAAAGCAACCTCACAAACCACCACATACACACCTTCACCCGATTGCATCTGCGCACCCCTGTAACTTTCGGTTCTATCGTAATCAAGAGCAGACAAGCAGGAATAGGGTTTTCCCTCCGGGGGCCTGAACCTGCGTAAATCTCATGTCCCCTGGTTGCTTGTCTATTAACCATTCCACGATCTCCAGCATCCCCATATTCTCCAAAACCCAAGCTCGTAACAATGGGCATTGACGAGATCGATCCTCGTCAATTGGCGTCGTCTGTGGGAACTGGGGGCGCTGATTGTGTGATCGTGACGGTCCCGACCAAAGCGGCTGCTCTCCACCTCGCCCGTCCTGGTCACCCCAAAGGAACGCGAGACGCTACGGCTATACATAGCAGCCACACACCAGGTGGTAAGCACCGTGCTTGTGGTCGAGCGACCCGAAGAAGGCAAAACCCATGTGGTCCAATGCACAATCTACTGCCTCAGCGAGGTATTGACACCAACAAAGCAGAGGTACCCTCACTATCAGAAACTCGCCTACGGCGTGTTCCTGACGGCTCGTCAGCTGAGCCACTACTTCCAGGAGCATCAGGTGATGGTCATCAACGAGGCACCCCTGAATAGCATCATGAACAACCCAGAGGCCACAAGACGTGTGGCGCTATGGGGCATCGAGCTGTCTCCTCAAGACATAGTCTACGAGAAGCGCCATACGATCAGTCCTAGGTCCTACCGGACTTCCTTGTCCACTAGATGGAGCTGCAGCTGCGAGACACACCGGATATGACACAGTCATGGAGGATGCACTTCGACGGCTCCAAACGCGAAGCCGAAGCAGGAGTCGGGGTCATACTGACATCCCTGCAGGGCGACAAGATGAAATACGTCCTCCGGATGAAATTCTGAGCTTCCAACAATGAAGCCGAATACGAGGCCGTCATCCATGGCATGAGGATGGCCAAGATCTGCGGCGCAACACGCCTGGTCATCTACAGCGACTCGAACCTCGTCATCCAGCAAACGATGAACGAGTGCGACACACACGCCGCCAACATGATCGTGTACCGCGCACTCTACAACTCACTCGAAGGAGACTTTGACAGTTGCGAGCTTCGTCACGTTGGAAGAGAAAGCAACGAAGAGGCTTACAGACTCGCCAACATCGGCTCCACCTGCGCATGGGTGCCACCAGGTGTGTTCCTTGAACAGATCTGCGTGCCATCCATCAAAAGGAAATTCCCCAAGGGATCACCCGAATAAGAAGAGCAATCGGGGGTTGCGCTGCCCAAAGGACAGGAAGGGCCCGAAAAGCTTGACACAGATGTCGAAGTGGTCAACCTGATGCAGGTCATGGCAGTCGAAGAAACATGGACACAGCCATATCTCAGGTACCTGATAGACAGGGAACTGCCTGATGACACAGATGCCCGGCGCATATCTCGCCGGTCGAAGGCCTTCACCATCATCAATGGCAAGCTGTCCAAGCGTAGCATTTTGGGTGTAATCCAAAGGTGTGTCACCATCGGTGACGGCAAATCCATCCTCCAAGACATCCACGAGTGCATCTGCGGCCATCACGCGGGCAGCCGCGCCCTTGTCGCCAAAGCCCTGCGAGCTGGGTTCTACTGGCCAACGGCCATGAATTACGCCAAGGACATCGTTCGATGGTGCAATGGGTGCCAGAGGTTCGCAGACAAACGGCACGCACCCGGATCGGAGCTCAGGCCCATACCTTTGGCCTGGCCCTTCGCCCAATGGGGCCTCGACATGATCGGCAAACTTCACAAGTCCTCGAAAGGAGGCCACATCTACCTCCTAGTCGCAGTCGACAAGTTCACCAAGTGGATCGAGGCCATGCCCATCACCAACCAAAAGGGCAAAACGACCGTGAAGTTCTTCGAATCCATAGTTTAAAGGTTCGGCGTGTCGCACAGCATCATCACCGACAATGGGTCGAACTTCATCTCCAAAGAATTCCAGGACTTCTGCGAAGACCTCGGGATAAAAATAACATACGCCTCCATGGCGCACCCGCAAACGAACGGGCAGGTCGAAAAAGCCAACGGCCTTGTCGGCGGCGGCATCAAGAAACACCTAATGAGCCCACTCCAATGACTTGCGGGAGCCTGGACACAAGAGCTACCCTCCGTTATTTGGAGCCTCCGAACAACGCGGAACAGCTCAACTGGCTACACACCTTTCTTCATGGTGCACGGAGCCGAAGCCGTGTTACCTACAGATGTACGCCACAAGGCCCCACGGGTTGTTGCTTACAGTGAAGCCGAATCAACGGCCGCACTCGAAGACGCCGTCGACACACTCGACGAGGCGTGCGACATAGCCGCGGCCAGATCGGCGGTCTACCAGCAAAGCCTCCGCAACTATCACAACCATCGGCTACATCCAAGGTCCATCGTCGAAGGAGACCTAGTCTTATGACTCAAGCAAGAGCGACCTAAGAAGTTCGAGTCGCCCTGGGAAGGACCCTATATCATCACCGAAGTCATCCCAGGTGGCGCCTATCGCCTCAAGCACGTGGAGTCTGGAGTCCCATAGTCCAACCCATGGAACGTCGCACAACTGCGACGCTTCTATCCCTAGCTACCCCCCTCCTTTTACTTTCAATAAGGCTATTCAACCAAGGCTACTCAGCCAAACAATGTACCTCCTCATTACGATATGATTAAAGCTAAGTGTCTCGCCCATAAATTTTATCTCTTACTCGCATTCCTTTATACTACAACATACTCGGGGGCTCCCCTCACCTCACGACTTCGTCGACAGGGGATAACACATGTACACCTGAGTAGCTAATCACGTCAGGCTAACGAAAAGGGCATGCATACAAACAAGCACCACGTGCTAATATAATCAACCTTTACAACAAAGGGCATAACACGCCCAGTCGAATACATACAAGTTTTACATCTTTCTTTTTTATAGGTCCTACCTATTCTGAAGAATCACTTGCGCACGATGCTCAAAAAGATCCACAACCTGTTCGCCATACTGCCTTACAGCCGCATAGTGCGGGCGCATATCCCACACGCCACCATCTAGGCGAGGAGGCGGCCCAGCCGCAACAGCAACAAGGTCCACATCAGGACGATGCGGCCGCACAAGGGAAAGCGCAGCCTTCACCCCAGCAACCAACTGGTGCCGCACCAGCTCCCTGATGTGACGCACATCTCGAAACTTCGCCAACAAGCCCCAGAGAGTCGATGGCGGTTCATCCAGAGGAAACATGACGTGGAGAATCGATGCCATGGAAGCCTTCACCTGCCGCAACACTCGCGAGACCTGGTGAGCATGATCCTGCACAGTCGCAAGGATCATGGCACGGTCACGATCCTTCCAGAAAAAGCCACCAGCCTCCATATCTTGCTGAGTCAAGCAATTGACTCGAACTGCAACACGCTCCTTTTCCTCCTGAGGAACAAGGTTAGCACCTGCAACACCTACAAAGCAAGATGACAAGCCAACAGCCGCATCCAAAAATGAGCAGCAGCTCGAAGAAACTCACATTGTAGCTGTTCGGCTAAATGCCGCAACTCCCCCATCAAATACTCCTCTCTGGCGGCGACTCGCTCTGCCTTTGATTTCCAAACGCCCGCATGACCTCGGACGCCAAGCAACTCCTTCTCAAGACTACGGACGCGGTCACGAAGAAACACAAGCTGCGACGCATCATCCAAGGATGGTCGCGGCCGCGGAATAGTAGTAGTATCAATAGGGTCATCACCCGAAGGTCCCTAGAGGAAAAGATACAAGTATATGAACAACACACGAATAGCCAATGGCTCGAAGACTCATTATATACAACAAAAGCCACTGCATGGTGCAAGAAGTGTTCATAAATATATTACAACAAAAGAAGACAACTACTACCCTACAACTACAAGGCCTAAGCAGCTGCATCCTGAGTAGCCTCGGAGCCATATTGCTTGCTCCTGGCCTCTCCCTGTTGCCTCACCGCGTACTCCGCCAGCAGGTCAATCAGCTTCGGCCCATAGCGTTTACAGCGGGCCGCATAGAGTGCAAAGGCTACCTCGGATCCGTCGGGAGCCGTTGGCGTCTAGGAGGTGAACTGATGAAGATCCAGCTCCGCTCCAGAAGCCATGGCCATCGCCATCCCCATGGACGCACTGATGCCCTTCTGCTTGCGCTTGTACACCGCAGGTGCGTCGGCTGACAACGCATCCTCCAACAAGTCGACATCCTCAAGGGCAACGCCCTTGGGGACGACCTCCTTGTATAAGCGTCCAAGAATCTCCTTGGCCTTGGCAAGTGAGCCAACCACGGTGCTGCAGCGGCATCATCCAGAGCACTACCATGCTCCAGGGCACCGCGGTCAAACTCAATGCCCGCGGCATCTAGAAAACAGATAAAGGCACAGTAAAAATCAAACCAAGGTACGGAGCTAGGGTAGCCAAAATAAACCAAGCAGGCAAAATCACTCACCCGAAATAGCCTTGGCAGCAGCCATCAGCTTCTCGGCTACCTCCTTCTCGCGCGAAGCAGCAGCGGTGGCAAGCTGCTCCTCGCGGTCCGAAGCCTCTTGCTGCAGGCGCTCCTTGGCCACAGCTGCGTCGGCTATCTCCTGCTGGAGGTGATCCTTAGCGCCAACGGCATCCTCAGCTTTTTTCTCCGCTCTCCCAAGGCTCTTTTTGAGAGCATCAAGGTCGTGGAGGGCAGTATTATTCTCATCTGCAAAAAGCAACAAGAACATGTGTTAGTGTTATAAGCTAGCAAGAAGACGAAGAAGTAGAAGACCTATTTACGGACGTACCCTGAAGCCGCTTGAGGCTGGCATCCAATGCCAGATGCTGCTTCACCAGCTGGTTGGCGCCTTGCACAAAAGGCTGCGAGAAGAAGCAACTTATCAAGAAAAGGGCTCGGGGGCTGCGCCCAAGAAACGAGCAAAACAAATCAAGCATACGAAAAATCCTCGGGGGCTCTCCAGGCGCCCATAAGTGGTCGATCATCTCATCCTGCTCGCCTCCCCACAATGTCGGGGCTCCCCCATGAAACGGCTCCAAGCCACGTGATCGGGGCGGAAGATCGTATTTCGCCTCAGTGGCCATAATCACGAGCCTCCTGGAGAGGGTTGAATCCCGAAGGTGGCCACCATCTTGAAGAGCATCATCGAGGCATCATCTTGTCCCACCTCACAGTCGCGCGTTAATGAGCAGTGGCCGCATGTGCAAAAAGGCTCTCCCGGTCAAGCAAAAATCAAGCAACAAAAGGATAGCAAAACAACTTGCGAATCATATCATCTCAAATTGAAGACAGCAGGACCTCTTGCCTTCTTCTCTTCCTTCTTCTTACGCTTAGCGGTTCATGGGCGCCAGAACACGGCGACAGCAGCGAGCCTAAAATAGAGAGCAAGACCACCCCTGGCGCTGACGCATGGCGGCGGTGTTCTAGGCATCGGTCGAGGCATCCGACGCATTTGCTGAGCTACGTGTCCGCTTTGAGTACGCTCTAAAGCGACTCAAAGCTTTCTTGACCAAAGGTTTCTTCAGCCTCGAGACTCCGATCACTACGTCATTGAAGCACGATGGAGGCATCACTGTAGCCGGAAAAACATTCGGTGTGGAGGCACCATGCCCGGTACCTTGAATTCCTGCACAAAAGCAAACTTCGTAAACAAACAAGTACAAGAAAACGCCTCGCAAAATAGCTAGCTGTCGCGCGCCCTAGATCTTTGTGGAACCCGAACGGTGAGCGGAAGGTGGAACTATGGCCGACTTCCGGAAGATCCTCTTCAGCTTTATACTTCAGCAGCGGCGAGGATTACTGAGATCTCTCAGACAGATTCCTTGAGTTGAACCCTAGTCGGGTGCAATAAAGAAATTTTGCGCCCTGGCCTTTAGCTTCAAGAGGTACGATCGACATTGTTTCTGAGGAAGGTGCGATAATTACATTGTTCATCTCCTTATAAGGCCACGGAGGTCCTCCACCCGAGCAGAGATCCTTTATCCACCACCTCGCTTAGAAAGATATGGTTCTTCCGGACTTCTCTCTTGGTGGATTGAAGGAGAAAGGACAAAAAGGTTGCCGTCAACGGGTCGCGGTTGAAAACCAACGTCTGCGATTGGACGCGGACGCTTCCTAGAAAAAGAGAAGAAGAAGAAGAAGAAGAATTGGATTTGAATTGGAAATGATACAGTCACGATCGGATAAACTCCGGCTCGAGCTTCTTCCTTCTTCACGGAATAGAGCTTCCGGAAAAGGCCAAAGTGCGGCTCGATACCAAGCCAGCACTCGCAGAAGGTGATGAAATAGGCGATGTGGAGAAGAGAATTTGGCGAAAGATGATGGAGCTGGATGCCATAGAAGAAAAGCAATCCATGGAGAAAATCGTGGACTGGGAGAGAGAGGCCCCGAAGGACAAAAGCAACAAACATGACCCGAAACCCAGCGGGTGGACAGGGAATTACCTCGTCGCCGGGAATCTGGACGGCCTCCTTCTCCTGCGGGATCAGACCCCGCTCACGAAGCTTGCGCAAGTCGCCCTCGCGCGTCTCCGACCGCCGCCAGCCACCGTCGATGACGCGAGTAGCGGCGGTACCCTTATTGCCGCCGGCAATAGCGCTGGTGCCCACTGCGGCGGAGGCCTTCTTCAGTTTCCCCATTGCAGTACAACGACGGCGGCGGCGTAATCGCAGAAAAGAAGATGGGAAGGATCGAAGAACTTCTAGCACGCGGCGAAGAAAAGTTCAAGAAAGTGGAAACAGTGAAAAGCAAATGGCTGCGGTGAAAACAAACAAACTTTTCCCCCACAGATTATAAGGACGGAGAAGATGGACAGGGACCGTTCATCGGGAAGCCCTAGAGCCAGCATCAAAATCCAACCGTCCTCGTGTCAGCATAGCAGCGAACCGTCGCTCACATGCCGTCCACTAGCACAGAAACCGAGGCGACGCCGTAATTATCTCCACGTCGCGCGTGACCAGTCAATTCAAAGTCAGAAGGTGGGACCCACGTTCGTCCAGTCACGTCACCTCTGGTGCCGCAGACGCTTGAGGTCATCAATCGTCAGCACTGACGTCATAAAAGTTATACTAGCAACGGTTACAAATCTTCGGCTACACAGCTAAAGTATTCACTCGAATCTACGATTCAACTAAATACTCGGGGGCTACTCCTATCAGGAGCACTGGCCGTGCACCTGAAGTATGATTAAGGTACTACACCGCTGAACTATTTCTTCGAGTCCTACGTCGAGTCTACGACTCCACTACGGACTCGGGGGCTACTCCCATAGGGAGGATTGATTCAAGCATCCGAAAATTTGTGTCCTACGGACCTAAAGTCAACAACGACTGAATTAAAGTCTCTGCTCGAGTCTACGACTCGAACATACACTCGGGGGCTACTCCCATAGGGAGCGCTGGTCGCGCACCCTATGAATTCTTCGACTGCGATCCTTCGGATCAGCATGCAAAAACTTTTCGGCAACTCTGCCCCAATTAACGCTAAGTGAGAAACATCCTCATTGGCCACCCGAAACACCTCCGCGGTGATAAAAATTCGGATGTTGTGTCTGCGATGCAAAGATAAGACCTACGGATATCATCTGATGGCCTGGCAACGCACACGACTACGCTCTGCTAGTAAAAATCTGTGCCAGCAGGTGCGATGAAAATCCCAACGGACGCGTTGGGTACACCATTCGAAATTCACTGGGATTCCACTCCTGTAAGTCCTCAGCAGCCTGAGTCGAATTACGCCAGCATATGTTCCGGGTTCGAGTAGAGGGACTCGAATCTGAAGAAGATCGTGTTGTTTTGTCCCAACACAGTTAACTGACCCTGATCCGTCGGGAGAGTCAGGCACAGCATCAACAATCCCTACACATTCAAATCATTCTCTGGTAAACAGAGATAGCTGCACCCGAAATATTGAAGAGTCCTCAGCCGAATCTACGATTCGACTGAACACTCGGGGGCTATAGACATGGTTATACCCTACGGGTACACGATCTTAGCATACCTGGTCCAGTCCAAGGAAGGCCCATGAAAATATACACGGCCCATGAAGACTTTCGGGTGGCCCAAGCCCATGACGTCTTCGGATCCTTGGAGAGCAAGACTAGATTAGATAGAATATTCAAAGGGGCAAACCTTAAAACATGTAACCGACTCGATCTATGCACGGGACCTGCCTATATCTATATAAAGGCTAGGAGGGCACAACGAGAAAAGCAACCTCACAAACCACCGCATACACACCTCCACGCCAGATTGCATCTGCGTACCCCTGTAACTTTCGGTTTCGCCGTAATCTAGAGCAGACAAGCAGGAGTAGAGTTTTCCCTCTGGGGCCTGAACCTGGGTAAATCGCTTGTCCCCCGGTTGCTTGTCTATTAACCGTTCTGCGATCTCCAGCATCCCCATCTTCTCCAAAACCCAAGCCCATAACAATGGGCATTGACGAGATCGATCCTCGTCAGTCATACGCAAATCATAGACTAATCAAATGACGCTTGTGAGACTTTCCTCGGGATAATTAAAACTTCATTCAAAGGCCAAAGAAGAATGAGCCACTAAATTATTGGAATTTATACATGTTGATGTATGTAGTCCATTATGTGTAGTCATAAGCGATGGATTTCAACTTCATATGCTTTCTCAGGAAAATTGAATGAATATTCACTTAATGAGGAAGAAGTATGGAATATTTGAAAATGTTCAAAGACTTTCAAGATGAAGAGGAAAATCATTGTAACAAGAAAATAAATAATTTATGATTTGATCATAAAGGGATTTATTTGAGTTGCAAGTTTAGCAAAACACCTAGATTTGCATCTCCCGAAAAAACATAGGAATATGTAGTGTTTGAGATATATAATAAAACCTTGTTTGACATGGTAAAAATCAAAGGTGTCATTTATAAAACTGCCATTATATTTTAAAAGAATAAAGCTTTAGAGGCTACCGCTTTTACACTAAAAAGAGCACCACCATGATCCATTGAAATGACACCATAAATGTTATGGTTTGGGATAAAACCCAAGTTGTCCTTTCTTAAATTTTGGTATGCTAAGCATAAGTAAAATGTTTACAACCAAAGTTGGATGAGAGTGTCTTTGTAGGTTATTTCGAATAACTGTTGGGTATTCCTCCATAACACCGAGGACAAAAGAATTTGTCGCTTTAAACGTCAAGTTTCTTGAGAAAGAATTTTTCGTAAAAGGTAAGTGGGAGGACAATAGAACTTTGATAAGGTTGATGAACCTTAGCTAAATGTGCTGAGTTATGCAGCGCCGGAAATCGTTCTGGAGGCAGCCATAAAGCTCATAGCTTATGTGCCTCAAAGGTTGTGGTCACGGAGATCTAAGTTCCTATTGAACAAAGCAGGTCGGGTAAACAACCAAATACTAAGATTTGAGAGTAAATCATTGTTGTTTAACAATGATGAACCGACTACATGCAAAGAAGCGATGATGGGCCCTGACTCCGTCAAATGGCTTGAAGCCATAAAATCCCTGATAGTTCCATACACGAGAAATCAAGTTTTTTTGAACTTGGAAGACCCTCCGGAAAGGTGTAAAAACCTATCGGTCGTATTTGGATCTATAAAGAAACAGACATGGATGTTTCACATCTATGAAATAGTCAACATGTCGGTAAAGTTTTTACGACAATGTTCATGGAGTTGACTATGAAAAGATTTGATCTTTCATAACGATATTTAGTCTGGACGGATTAATGTAGCAACCACTACATATAATTTTGGTATATGGTAGATGAATAAACAAAACAAAGTTCTTCTAATAGAATGGTTACCTAGGACATGTGCATGACACGATCCAAAGGGTTTTGTTGATTCAAAGGATGCTAAAAGGGCATGCAGACTTCAATGGTTGAAGTAAGCATCGCGGAGTTGGAATCTTCACCGTGATGAAACTGTTAAAGGAGTTTTCATCAGGGGACAATGAAGATGCTTGCTTTTGCAAGAAATTAAGTGGGAGCACTGAGACATATTTCTAATACATTATGTGGATAACATCTTCTTGATTCTAAATGATGTATCTTTTATTGACAAAGGTTAATAATTTCATTTTGATGAAAGACTTAAGCAAAACCCAAATATTAGGCATGAATGTCTATGTGGATAGATTGTTACGCTAATATGGTTATGCCAGACATACATATATGAGATATTGAATGAGTTCAATATGGAAATGACAAGAAAAAGTTCTTATCGCATGGAAGAGAATTGAGTCAAGATTCAGGTGTACTAACACTTGGTAAGTGAAACAAGATTCAAGTGCTTTGACACTTGGTGAGTAAAATCACAAGAATATTTTGATCAATCATACTGTGATATGTACACATCTATATATGTCCTATGCTCTAAGTGTTATGCGCATATACCAGAATGAATCATAAGATGATCATTGGATGATAGTAAGGATATTCTTATAATCCTTTGGAAGAATTAAGAATATATTATATTTGTATAAGAGATAAATAGTTCATTGTAAAATGAAACTAGTTCTATCACAAGATACAAATTAAGTTTATCTCAATTTAAACTATGGGTGGCACAATGTAATGGAAAGGAGATTCCATGATGGATTTGGATGAATTCCAAAGTTAAGACATTGTGAAGGATACTACAACAAAAGGCTAAGTATATGTCTGCTATAGTAGCAGCAAAGGAGGGCATTTGTGTCAAGTAGTTTGTTATCAAACTAAGGTGTGGTTCACAACAGTCTAACACTAAATATATATTGTACGACAATAGTATCGACATGATTTAACCCCAAGGAACTAAAGTTCTCACCAAAATACCGAATTTATACAATGCCATCGCATTAGAGAATGAGTGATGTGTGAAGACGCAAAGACATGCAAATACACACGGACCTAAAAGTATCAGATCCGAAGATTATGTTAACCACTAGCAATCGCATATGCAACACCAGAAAGCCATATGTGTTCAATACGCAAAGTTTTGAAACTAGATTATTGTCTCTAGTGCAAGTGGGAGACTAAAGGGAATATGCCCTGAGAGGCAATAATAAAGTTGTTATTATATATATTCCAAGTTTATGATAAATGTTTATTTTGCATGCTATAATTGTATTAATATGGAAATGTTAATACATGAGTGTTTAATATACAAAAAGAAAGTTCCTAGTTATGTCTCTCTTATAAACTAGCTCGTTGATTAACAAGATGATCAAAGGTTTCATGATCATGGACATTGGATGTCGTTAATAACGAGGTCACAACATTGTTGGAATGATGTGATGAACATTCATCCGAACTATAGCATTACGATTAAAGTGACTAAGTTTATATTTCTATAACATCATATGAAGTAATCCTAGTCCTTAGACCATGAGATCATGTCAATCACTAACACTGGAAGAGTATCTTGATAACATCTAACGTCACACCGTAACAGGATGACTATAAAGGTGGGTTCAGTGCTACGAAGGTGTTATGTAGAGGCTCATGAATCAAGAGTGAAATTTGTCCATCCTGATGACGGATAGATATACTCTGGGCCCTCTCGGTAATATCACATTAGTTAGCTTGCAAGCAACTGATGTGATCACTAGAATGTTAGATCACGGGAACAAGAAAAGAGTACATGTCAGTAACGAGACCAAACTAGGTAGGGAGATACCGATGATCGAATCTCGAACATGCAATATATCATGAGACAAAGGGATTGAGTTACATGCGTATAAGGTTCACACGATCACAGAAGTCATCCTTGAATGTGTAGGAGTCAGTACGGATCTCTAGGTCCCGCTGCTGATTATTAATTGGAGAGGGGTCTTGATCATGTCTGAATTATTTGTGAACCGTAGGGTGACACACTTAAGGGATACTGACACCATCCAGAGCAAATAATATGCCAGATAAAGAAAAAGAAAGCGTAGGAATTTATTTCACTAGACACCGGAATTGTTTCGGTTGAAATTGCTGAAACTGGTTTTGCATGTGAAATTGAAATGTTGTAAGGGGTTTTATGTGAATGTTTGTTAATTAAAGTAATTAACAAAATTCTGAATAAATAAATAAAAGAGTTTTATTTAAATGAGAGGTTGCATTAAATTTAGTGGAAATTTAATGCATGTGAGTGGATTTTGAGTGGAGGCATGTTTATGTGAGTGGAGACTTTTCATTTTGAGTGGGAGATCCACCCACATGAATGTGGAAGAGGTGGGGGCAGCCACCATGGCTGTGGCTCCATGCCCCTTGGGTGCCCCCTCTCCCTATAAAAGCCCCCCCCCTCTCCTCCTCTCACAACACACCTCCTCGTGAAGGATCTCTCTCCCCCCTTTAGAATTTCCCCATGGTCTCGGATCAGCGAGATACATGTTACCAGTGGATTTTTCTTAAAGTATTTGTTGCTTCTGCTACTTCACTGAAGCGAGGGCGCGGAGGTTGTCGGGATACCTGAACGTGTGTGATCATGGATGCACCACTGCTTTGCGGTGCTGGACTTGATGGTGCTGGACCTGCTGGACCGGATGGACTTCTTTTGGATCTTGAGATCGGCAAGCGTTGAACTATATCATCCATGAGTACAACGTCGTTAACACTTTTAGGTCTTCGAGGGTATGTATTCTATGAATGTATATCCACTCGTTGCTTGTACCTAGTAGATAGATCTTGATACTTAGTTGTTCCCATCGTAGGAATTTTTTATTTTCTATGCTGTGAACCCTTTAACCAGCCCGTCGAGCTTTCTTTGTGTACAGAGTAGGTGCGCCCATCGGGAGAGAGAGACCTCTTATACGTCCATAACATATCTATAATTTTTGATATTTTTATGTAATTATTATGCTTTTAACACTTCTTTTTCTATAAAGTTCATGGGTTATTTGGACTAACCTACTATTAGTTGCAAAAGTGCACAATGTTCTTGTTTTACACTTTGATGTGTAGGAATTATCAAGAATACAAGTGGAACCCTTGTTGGAGTCAAATTGGGATTTTTCAGAAATCTGTCTCGGAAATATTTTTTAAGATGGTCACGTTTCGGGTCGAAAACGGCGTCAAACAGAAAACTCTTCAACTACAAAGTTGTAGGAAATTTCGCGACAATCATTCTGGACATAAACTTTATCTGATTCCGAGTCCGGACGGGCCCGCTAAGCCCGACTTACTGTAGCTCAAAATGGGGTGATGTGAATCCGAGAAGCATATAAAGAGAGGAAACCTAATTCATGGGAGACACCTCCACCCACGAATTTATAGCCACCAAAGCCACGTTTTTGTTGCACAGGTTGTATCCGGTGATCCAGCCAGCAGTGGATCAAGTCGGATCCACGGAGGCCCATATGCTTCATCAGAAACTCAATCCGCCTCTTGGCGAGGATTAAGATGTCTGACAGTTCCGGCGCCTCCGCATCCCATGATTCTTGGTGGGGAGCGGCACCGTCGATGAAGGCCGGAAGACCTTCCACCTTTCTAGGATCCGGAATATCCTTGTGATAGAAGAAAGTTCCGGCCCAACGATTAACAGATTCACTAGCGTTAATCCTAGGATAAAGTCGGTTTCTCCTAAGGACTAAGCTAAGAGTGCCAGTGGTGTAAGGGACACTGGCACTGATGGAATTCTTCCAGGTACCATAGTAGTACCGGAAAAGGGTCAGACTTGCCCTAATGCCAAGAATCCCCTCGCACAAAACTGCATGAGTGCTAGGCTCTAGCAGGGAGTTGGGAGGAAGATTATGGAGCTGCACACCGTAGTATTTGAGGACCTCGATGAAGAAGTCCGATGGTGGTAGGATGAGGCCACGGTTGACGTGTGTGCCGAACAACACTTGCTCGACGTTTCACAGGGCAGGAGTGGCGTGTCCAGCAGTGCTCCGCCATGCACCGGCGACGAGGTAGCCCTCGTCCTCCATGACCTGGAGCTCGGCGTCGTCCATGACGCTCGGGACCCAGAGGCCCCGCATCATCCTTTCATCCGCCATCGCCGAACCCGTTGTCGCCACTCTAGAGCTAGATGTATAGGCCATCGCTCTTGGGGAAGATGAAGGATTGGTGAAGGAAGGAGTTTTTTCTCGCGGTGTGTAGATGAGAGTGGATGCGAAGGGCTCGAGGAGTACGAGGAGGCAATAAGTGAGAACGGTGGAGAGATGAATCTGGGAGAGAAGGGTTTATCCTCTCTTTTATTTGCCTCTGTGTCAAGATTCGTGTTTAAATCATGCAATTTTCGCCACGCATATAGGAGAGAGGAAGGTGGCTTCCTCGCGACTCCTTCGCCCCCTCGATTCTCGTGTGAGCATAGAAACAGTGCTCTGTTCGGTAGGGAACGGACCCACCAACGATCGTGTTGCGGGGACTCCTGTCAGTGATAGACCTAGTCTGAAAAGTTGTCAGCCAGCATGTCGTTGTTTGAAATCCGGCTCATGTTTCAAACTGAGCAAGGAAAAGACTAAGGTCAGACCAAAGCATATCCGACTCAACTGACTCGGAATCCTACACTTTTGAAAGAAGTTTTCGGGAACCCTTCAAGATTCTCAAGACGAAGAAACCATCAAGCTAGACGATTTATCTGACTTTGGATCTTGGAGACTTCCGGGGGCTACTGTTGGGGATATACTTTACGGGTATACCCATAGGAATCGCTGACCAGGGTGGCCCAGCGATGGGTTAGATCTTTGCTTCACGGGCGGCCCAGTCAGAGAAAGAGGAGGATCCAGTTCTGGCTACGACAAGGCCCAGAAGAGTTATCGACTTAGGCATGTAGTACTACTTGTAGTCCAAGTTGTATCTAGTTACCGACTCTGTAACATTGCCGGATAGGTCTCTCCTGTAACCCTAGGTCCTGGTGACTATATAAACCAACCCTACGGGAGCCTTTAAGGAATAACCATAGCAATAACCACAATCACAACTCGCACAGGAGAACCGCTTTTGTAATCAGTTGTAACATCCGTCTCTTGCTGATATATTACTGGGTTGCTAGCAGGAGTAGGATCCGATCACCGCAGTCGGATCTGAACCTGGGTAAACTTGTGCTCACCGTTCCCGGAACATCCGACGTCTCACACCCCATCTTCTCAACGCCGTCAGTACCCCCTGTAGGGGTTCGTAGCATGGAAAACAAAAAAATTCTACCGCATGCACACAAACAAGCCAAGATCTATCTACTATATTGTAGCAACGAGTCGATAGAGGAACTCACCCTCGAAGATTCCAAAGCGGTTAACGAGAGCAGATTCTCGTGGGTGATGTAGTCGTACACTTGCCGATCTCAAGATCGCGTAGACGATCCTTTCGGCGCTGCGTTCCGGCAGCACTTCCATAGTCGGTCACATGTTCGGTACTCGATGAATACCTTCCTCTCCCTTGTTCCAGCAGGCAGCGGAGGTTGTAGCACTCTCCTCACGATTCCGGCAGCACGACGGCGTGGTGTCGGAAGTAGAGGGGAGATCTCGCAGGGCTTGGCCTTAAGCCGGAGCGAGTATGGTGGAGTATGAGATAGGGCCTTGGTGATATAGGGTTTAGAGGCACCAAGGGGTGAGCTTGTCCGGCGGCTAGGGAAAACTAGGGTTTGCCCCAAGTAGGCTAGAAGAGGAGACCTAGGCGGCGGCAACACTTGGAGGTGGTGGCACCAAGGGCTAGGGTTTTGGTGTGAGAGGTAGGGGGCGCCCTACCCCTCCTTATATAGGTGGGAGGGGGCGGCTTGGGAGGAGGGAGTCCTCCTCCTACTCCCCTTCATGGCCGGCGGGTGGAGGGAGTGGGACTTCCTCCCCAAGTAGGTTTCCTACTCTCCCTCCACCAAGCAAACTTCATATTTGACTTTTCAAATTGGCGTTTGACTTTCAAACTTCGATTTGATTTCTCTCTTTATATTGCCCAGCCAAGTGACCTAGTACATGACGCAACCATTCCACATTGTCATGACACATCAATGTACCCTTCCTCTCCGGAGTGCCGGACCTTCGAGACCCTTCTAGAACATTCCTGGTGAAAACACCGGAATCTTTTCCGAACTCCGAAATAGGACTTTCCTTATATGAATCTTATTCTCCGGACCATTCCGGATCTCCTCGTGATATCCTGGATCCCATCCGAGACTCCGAACAACATTCGGTCTCTTACTCATCCTTCCATAACTACTCAACAACATCGAATCCTTAAGTGTGTCTCCCTATGGTTCGTGAATTATGCGGACATGACCGAGACACTTCTCCGATCAATAACCAATAGAGGAATCTGGAAATTCAAATGGCTCCCACATATTTCTACGATTACTTTGCGATCGAATGAACCACTTACATACGATACCAATTTCCCTTTGTCTCACGATAGTTGACTTATCCGAGGTTTTGATCGTCGGTATCTCTGCATACCTAGTTCAACCTCGTTACCGATAAGTACTCTTTTCTCGTTCTCGTGATATGTGATCCCTTGTGATCCAGTCACATGCTTGCAAGCTAATTGGATGACATTCCACCGAGAGGGCCCAGAGTATATCTATCCGTCATATGGATGGACAAATCACACTCTTGATCCATGTGCCTCAACCCATACTTTCCGAACACCCAATGCCACCTTTATAGCCACCCAGTTACGGTGTGGTGTTTGATGTCATCAAATAATCCTTCCAGTGATGGTGATTAACATGATCTCATGGTCGAAGGAATTAGGTTACTATGTATCAGAAAGCTTATAGCAAATGAACTATATTAAATGACTTGATCGTTATGCTACGCTTAACTATAGGAGTATATCCATCACATCATTCTCCTAATGATATGACCCTGTTGTTAATAACACCTCTATGTTCATGATCATGAAACCATGATCATATATTAACCAACAAGCTAGTTTAACAAAAGGCTTTACTAGGGACTCTTTTATGTTTACAAATCACACAAGTATTAATTTTTCCGGTTAATACATTTATAGCATGGTATGCAAACATTTATCATAAGTATGAAGATATGATAATAACCACGTTATTATTGCCTCTTGGGCATATCTCCAACAGTCTCCCAATTGCACTAGAGTCAATAATCTAGTTTCGAACCTTTTTGTATTCAACACCTATGGCTTTCTGGTGTCGTATGTACATGATTTCTAGTGGTCAACTGATCTCTGGATCTGAAACTTCCAGGTCCGTGTGTAATTGCATGTCTTTGCGTCTCTAGGCATCACTCATTCTCTAATGAGATGGCTTTGTACAAATTTGGTCCTTTGGTGAGACCTTTAGTTCCTTGGGGTTAAAACATGTTGATAATATTGTCATACAATATATCTTCATAGTACTATCCTGTTGTGAACTACACCTAGTTTGATAACAAACTACTTGACACAAATGCCCTCTTTTGCTGCTATAATAGCAGTCATATACTTAGCCTTTTGTTGTAGTATCTATCACAATGTCTTAACTTTGGAATTCATATAAATTCATTATGGAACTTACTTTCCATCATATTGTGACACCCTTAGGTTAGATTGAGATAAACTTAATTTGTACTTTGTGACAAAACTAGTATCAATGTAATACTTTTACAATGAACTAACCATCTATTTGTCACTTCTACAAAATAATATATTCTTAGTTCTTCTAGAAGATCATAAGAATATCTTTACTATTGTCTAATAATCATCTTATGAATCATTCTGGTATACGCTCATAACATTTAGAGCATAGGACATATCTGGATTTGTACACATCACAGCATGATTGATAAAATAATCTTTGTGATTTTATCTATTAAGTATCAAAAATACTTAAATATTTATTCAATCCTTCCTATGCAACAAGAACCTTTCTTGTAGTTTCTATATTGAACTCATTCAATATCTCATCTATGTACTTCTGGCACAACCATATTTGCGTCACAAATTATCCATATAGACATTGATGCCAAATATTCGGGTTCTGCCTAAGCCTTTCATCGAGATGAAATTCTTATTCTGTATTAATAAAAAGATACATCATTTCCAATCAACAATATGTCTTCCACATTATGTATTAGAAACATGTCTTAGCGCGCCCATTTAATTTCTTGCAAATGCAAGCATCTTTATCGTCTCTGATGAAATTAAACTCTTTTAACAGTTTCATCATAGTGAAGATTCCAACTCCGCTATGATTACTTCAACCATTGAAGTTTGCATATGCTTTTAGCATCCTTTGAATTAACAAAACCCTTTGGACCATGTCAAGTACACATCCTAGGTATCCATTCTATTAGAAGAATTTGTTTTGTTTATTCAACACATAACAAAATTATATGTCGTGATTGCTACAATAATCCGTCTAGACTAAATATCGCTTAATGAAAGATTAGATCTTGTCATATTAAACTCTTTGAATATTGTCGTGAACTCTTTCCCGACATGTCGATAATTTCATAGATGTGAAACATCCATGTCTATTTCTTTATAGATCCAAATACGACGGTAAGGTCTTGTGCCTTTCCAGAGGGTCTTTCAAGTTCAAAGCTTGATTTCTTGTATATGGAACTATCACGGATTTTATGGCTTCAAGCCATTTGACGGAGTCAGGGCCCATCATCGCTTCTTTGCATATAGTCGGATCATTATTGTCAAATAATGATTTAACTCTCAAATCTTGGTATTTGATTGTTTACCCGACCTACTTGTTTCAATAGGAACTTAGATCTCCGTGACCACAACCTTTGACGCACGTGAGCCATGAGCATTGTTGCTGCCTCCGGAACACTTTTCGGCGCTGCGCAACTCTGCACATATAGCTAAGGTTCTTTTAACCTTATTAAAGTTCTATTGTCCTCCCACTTAACTTTTCACGGTAAATTCCTTCTCAAAGAAACTTGACGTTATAAGCGACAAACACTTTTGTCTTCGGTGTTGTGGAGGAATACTCAACTATTATTCAAAATAACATAAAAAGATATGTTCATCCGATTTTGGTTGCAAACATCTTTCTTATGCATAGCATACCAATTTTTAAGAAAGGACAACTTCGGTTTTATCCCAAACCATAACTTTATATGGTGTCAATTCAACGGATTATGATGGAGCTCTTTTCAGTGGAAAAACGGTAGTTTCTAAAGCTTTTAATCTTTAAAATATAATGGCAATTTTATGAATTACACCTTTGATCTTACCATGTCAAACAAGGTTTAATTACATATCTCGAACGCTCCATACTCTTATGGTGTTTCGGGAAATGCAAATCCACGGAACGATTCCTTAAATCTTAGCTATTATGCTAAACTTGTAACTCAAATATATTCCTTTATGATCTTATCATAAATTATTTATATTCTTGTTACAATGATTTTGCACTTCATCTTGAAAGTCTTTGAACTTTTTCAAATGTTTCATACTTCATCCTTATTAAGTAAATATTCATATATTCACACAAATTTTCGGAGAAAGCATATGAAGTTGAAATCCATCGCTCTCGACTACACATAATGGACATCATACAACAATATGTAAAAGTTCCAATAAGCTAGTCATTCGTTCCCTTTTGGCCTATGAACAAACTTTTAATTATCTCTAGGAAAGTTTCACAAGCATCATTTGATCAAAAATCAAAAGACTCCAAAATTCCATCCATATGGAGTTTCTTCATGTTTTCTTTCCAATATAATTTAAACGGCGATGTCACTTCCTAAGTGATCTTTTAATCAATTTGTCTTTCGACATTTTTAGCACTAGTTTTATGGATGTGATTTCTCCAACGAGATTTGTAAATCATCCATCTTTTATGGATTACGGCAATTAATTGAACAACCCTTTTGTTCTCATAATACCTGATAAAACAAATCTTGAAGGCAAGCTTTGATGTTTAACGAGCAGCACAATAACCCTTTATTTGTTCTCGATGAACATCATCACATATTCTTTTGCTAGTTACTTAGGCCATTGTAGTTCATGAATTCTGTTGTTTCGTATGACGATTCATACCAACAAATTCAGTATCCAATACTTAAGAACCACATTATTTAACAAGCAAAGAATACATCCATAACACGTATATCCTCTATATACCCAAGCTGAACAATTCTAGTCTTTTCTTTTCTGCCATATATTTGTGAGATTCTCTTTCAGTATTTATTTTCCTGTTTGAAAGAATCTATCAACATCAATAGTGGAGCCATATACATGACACATAGTACAAAGCATGTATAGTAAAATACCAATGTCTTTGGACTTGCACTTTGAAGTAGATCACCATCATCAAATGTTTGGTGTTCTTTCAAACCCCTTTCTTTAGTAATCTCTTGGTGTGGTAAACATTTTACCTACATCAAATATTCACCCTTATCATGGAATTATCCATGATCAAGCTACTTTTAGCTTATAATGGTGAATCGCGAGTATAATGTTGCTCTCCAAAACCTTTTGGAGGATTAGGACAACTAGTGTCTCCAACCTTTTGCAAATTCTCATCAAATATGAGAACATGACTTTTGCCATATTGTACTCTATCATGTTGCAACCAAAACTTCGTTTCAGATATCACAATATCTTCCACACATCATGGTTTCTGAAACAACTCTTTCAGATCCTAGATAACCTTGATATTAAGACAATTCTTTGAATATCAAGAATCATGGAGACAAACATGATACTCATACACTAACACTTGGAATTATCACTCTTGATTTAATACCAATTATTAAACTTCATGGAGTAACCGGAACTTACTGAAAGTTTGCAATAGGACTTTTAAACTTTAGATTAACACTTCAAAACAATACGATACAAGTTCATAAAGTAACTAACCAGAATTCTATATTTCTATCATCTCAATTATAACTAAGCGCAAGGTGGTAAACAGATGCCAATGACTACAACAATTATGCAAATTCACTTTGATTTAATTTATGATAAATAGTGTTAAACTTTTAATCATATTGCCTTTGAACTCCCACTCAAAACAATATCCCTCACATTGTTTTTGTGATCACACGAACCAAATCCCCCACATCAAAACCGATCATCATGAGAGTTGATGTAGCTTCAATGGCGAACAATCAACATGTTCATCATATCTACTATATGACTCATGCTTTACCTTTCGGTGATCTGTGTTCCGAGACCATGTATGTACATGCTAGGCTCGTCAAGATCAAACCTTAGCTTCCGCATGAGCAAATCTGGCTTGCTCACGTTGTATACACACGCAGAATCTAACACACCCGATCATCACGTGGTGCTTCGAAACAACGAGCTTTAGCAACGGTGCTTACTAAGGATGAACACTTTAAAACTTGAAATTGTGTTCTTGAGGGATCATATTATAATGCTACCGTCGTTAACTAAGCAATACAAGATGCATAAAAGGATTAACATCACATGCAATTCATAATATGTGATATGATATGGCCTTTCTTCTTGTGCTTCCGATCTCCATTTTTAAGCACGAACATGATCTCCATTATCACCAGCATGGCATCAAGGTCAATGGCGCCGCTTCATGGTTGTCATCCACCAGCATCAACTATTACAACTACTTTGAATAATAGACACGCGGGTCTTTAACGGAATTTAAAAGACCACCATATGGCTCCTGCCGGTTGCCGACTTACAATAAGGAACATTGCATACATCATATATAATTACAATCATGGCCATATCACATCACAGCGCACCCCTGCAAAACAAAGTTAGACGCCTCTAATTTTCTTTGCATATTTTACGTGGTTTGGGGCTTTCAATAAGTGTCGTTCTAACTTACGAACAAGAACCACAACGTTGATGCTTGAACTATCAAGTGCTCGTTGTAAATTGAATCTTTACTATGATGGGAGAGATAGACACCCGCAAAGCCACTTATGCAATACAAGTTGCATGTTAAGCGTGGAGCAAGTCTCATGAACGATGTCATGTAAGGTTAGATCGGGCCGCCTCATCCCACCATACCGCAAGATGCAAAGTACACAAGAAGCAATTGATCATAAAAGAACCACCGCCCACAATGACCATTGTGTTCTACTCGTGCAACAGATCTACATATAGACACGGCTATGATACCACTGTAGGGGTTCGTAGCATGGAAAACAAAAAATTTCTACCTCATGCACACAAACAAGCCAAGATCTATCTACTATATTGTAGCAACGATTCGATAGAGGAACTCACCCTCGAAGATTCCAAAGCGGTTAACGAGAGCAGATTCTCGTGGGTGATGTACTCGTACACTTGCCGATCTCAAGATCAAGTAGACGATCCTTCCGGCGCTGCGTTCTGGCAGCACTTCCGTAGTCGGTCACACATTCAGTACTCGATGAAGACCTTCCTCTCCCTTGTTCCAGCAGGCAGCGGAGGTTGTAGCACTCTCCTCGCGATTCCGGCTGCATGACGTCGTGGTGTCGAAAGTAGAGGGGAGATCTCGCAGGGCTTGGCCTTAAGCCGGAGCGAGTATGGTGGAGTATGAGATAGGGCCTTGGTGATATAGGGTTTAGAGGCACCAAGGGGTGAGCTTGGCCGGCGGCTAGGGAAAACTAGGGTTTGCCCCAAGTCGGCTAGAAGAGGAGACCTAGGCGGCAGCAACACTTGGAGGTGGTGGCGCCAAGGGCTAGGGTTTTGGTGTGAGAGGTAGGGGCTCCCTACCCCTCCTTATATAGGTGGGAGGGGGCGGCTTGGGAGGAGGGAGTCCTCCTCCTACTCCCCTTCATGGCCGGCGGGTGGAGGGAGTGGGACTTCCTCCCCAAGTAGGTTTCCTACTCTCCCTCCACCAATGTGGCGCCCCGCAAAAACCACTACTAGAAAATCGCGTTGTTTTTGTGCATTGCATCATCATGACCGCATGCTCATGTTATCATGCCACATTGCATTTGAGCATCGTCATCATCATGCATTTGTTTGTCTGAAACTATTTTCGAAAAAAGCATATTTTGTTTTCTAAATACCCCGCCTTTATTTCAAATCCAAAACTCGGGTCTCCGGAATATTTTGTTTCGTCTACCAACGGATTTCAAACGCCCCGTTTTAAATAATAAAATATTTATTTTATTTTTTAGGGGCAGCCGTACCGGGCCGATCCGACCCAGTCGACCACCCCCAGTACAAAAACCCTACCTACCCCAGAACACCCGAAACCTATGCTACCAGATAACCTACCCAGCCTAGCTACCTAGCCCCTCCACCTCATCCCCTCCACCTCACCTGCACCAATCGGTGCACGCCACCTCATCTCTCCTTCCTCCCCCGGCCAACCACGGCTTGCCACCTCACCGAGCCCCTCTACCTCATCTCTCCTCCTGGCCCACCTTCCCCCACACACGCCACCCACTCCACCTGCCCCCAACCGCGCGTCCCCACCCCGACCACCTCGGGCCGCACGCCTGCCCCTGACCCCACCACCCTGCGTCCCGCACCCACTCCCCACGACCCCGTCGCCACGCGAGACCGAGCCCTTCCCCCTCACGTCGCTCTCTTCCCCACCCGGCCTCCATCCCCTGCTTCTCCGCTTCCGCCGCCGCCACCGTCGGGCCCGCCTTCCACCCCGTCCTCCTCGCCGGCCGGCGCTCCCTCCCCGCTCCCCCGCCTACACCTTCCTCTCTAGCGCCGCCGTCCTCGCCTCTTGCCCCTCTCCGGCCGTCCTCCTCCGCCCGATCTCCGCTGGTAGCAGGCCCCTGCCCCGACCGCTTCCTCCCCGGTTTTTCCTCTCCCGCGGATGCGCCTGACGTCCTCTGCTTCCCAGTCGCCTGAGCCTGGCCTCGCACAGGCCTCCGCGACCTCCTCTGCCTCCGAGACCTCCCAGCCGGCCGCCCGCCCTGCGGGCTCGCCGTCTTGCTTCTCTGCCTCGCGAGCGCCCGTCGCCTCGGCCGTCGCCTCCTCCAGCGCTTACCCGAAGCAGCACCGCGTCTGCAACCACCTCTGCCCCGGCGACCTCGCCTCTGGCTGCCTTGGACGCCGCCTCCCCGAGCTCCTGTCTGCGGCCGCGGGAGCCCAAGCCCGATGGCGGCGCCGACCTCTGCCCTCCTCGCGTTCTCCCGGCCGCCTTCCCCGCGTCCTCCGGCCGAGCCGCGCCGGCTCTGCATCTGCTCGCGCGTGTCGCCCTCTCCCCTTGCTGGACGTGTGTTGCCATGCGGTATACGATGGTTGTGTTGATGTAATGGATCAACATTTGGTGATGTTGTCTGGTTAGTGCAGTCGTGGAGCTTATGTTGTATGTGAAGGACTTTGTCATGAGCGACAAGTTGCAACCTGCGAGGATTGAACCAAGGACTCACCATGATCGACACCGACTCCGACACCCGGCAAGGTCCTCGAACCGTCTTGGTGAACAAGATCGACAAGTGACACCAAGATCTACCTCACGGACCAAAGTCCCCGATCCCGGAGTCCAAAGACGGAACCTGAACCTGTCGGAACGACAAGTTCTTCTACCCGGACGCTAAGTTCGCCGAGAACCCGGGCATGCCAAATTCTTCGACCCGAAGGCCACAGATGCGACAAGTACTTCTTCCCGAATCTGATGCCCGAGAACCCGGATGCCCAGGTCGTCGACACGGATACGCCAAGTACTTCCTCGAGGACGCCAAGTTCTTCACCCCGAATGCCAAGACCGACTCGATGGCGCGGACCCGACAAGATCTTCGCGACGGCAAGATCGACCGCTTGGACCCAAGTTCTCCGTCACGACACAACAAGTTCTCCATCTTGAATCTGAACCTCGATCCCTGTTGAACCCTGAGTCCGGCCCCGAACCCTCGGAACCAAGATCTCCCGAGCCCAGATGTGTGAACCTTTCCCGAGCCCCTATTTTATAAATGCTAGATATAAAACTGTCGCATATTAATTTGTTCATGCATGCATACTTGTCTATGGTTTGGGGGCATTATGCCAACTCATCTCATAATTAAATATGGAGTCTATATGCGGGATATCTTTGTCTTATTCCGGACTTCATTTAAATTGGCATAGCGAACCGAAGCCATGTTTGGTCTTACTAATCCAACATTTAATTTGCGGGGTAGATAAATAACATGAACCATCTAATTAAATGTCGGGACCCCGGTTTCCGCTTAATATTGCCTAGTTGCATCGCACCTTTGCCATGTCATACATCATACATGCATCATGCCCGATTTTCTACCGTAGTATTAAATAGTCCATCCGGTGTTTCTTCTAGTGCTTTGCTTCTTCACGAATTAGGCCGATGAGTTGATGCGAGTGTCGACCCGATCTTCGGATGAACCCTCGGCAATGTTTTTAGGCGAGCATTCTCCCCCTTTCTACCTATCTTACCCTGTTGATCTATTGCTATCTGTGTTGCGATGCTCTAGTTTTCGTACCCGTGGTATCCCTTGCAGCCTTATATTGCCTTGGACACATCCTATTACCTGTTGTTTGGTAGATAGTTGGACTTGCGTGTCGTAGTCGCTTGCTTAAGTGTTGTTGCGTGTTGTCAAGTACCACAATTGTTGAACAATTGCCATATGCTTTATGTTGAAGATGATCATGGCTTTAATTATTGTTTAATAACTAAAATTGCAAGTAGGTAAATGCAGAGGCACCGGTGGGTAATAGACAATATTTGGTTTTTAACCGCTCACTGGTGTCCCGTAGGACCCCGAGTTTGTGACACATGTTCCGAGATCGAGCGCGCTAACCACAGGTGGGGTGTATGGGCACCCCCATCGATTAGTACCTGATTTCAAAATCTTGCAAGGGGCCACAATTAGTTTGGGGCTTTATTACTATCCTGTACTTATTCCATGCTTTTCGCTTAATTTAAAATTGTGCAATCTGCTGCATCGTTTTAGGCGGTGTTTCGCGGTGTCGACAAGCCTCACATTTTGGGTTCCCGATCGTTTCTGACCAGCGACAAACCACGAGACCGTCTCGGACACCGGTCGACCGTTACAGTAGCTTAGTGGGGCCCCCATGTACTTGCTTTGGGTCCGGAAGCGTCATGACTTAGGCCCCCGACATACCGATGGGTGCATGTTAACGATCGGCAAAAGGGTCGAAGTGCGTGTGGATACTTTGGTGCACCCTGCGGGTTTAATCTTTTAAAAGCCGTGTCCGCGGTTATGGACGACTTGGAACGCAGTTCTCGATCATAGACAACTATAACTAAAGTTTACTGCTATAATTTGACTTGTATCCGATATGACTAGTAATCAGCTTCACTACAACGGAATGGCTAAATAAAAGTACCAACAACTGCTGGGTTTGGGATATCTCATGCTAATCGTGTCGACTAGTAAGCGTTGCAACTACAGGAATGTTTAACTAAAACTGCCCACTGCTTATTATAGCAGGATGACTATCTATACCTGACTAGTAATTGCTGCAACGATAACTGAATAAATAAAACTGCCAACGGTGTGAGTTCCTTGGTTGACTTCCTCGTTTGGTCTCGAGGGGGAAATACCAGGATGGGTATGTTTGGTGGTAGTATCAGGTTGGTTCCGAATAGGTCTTTCTTATCCCTTTCTGATAGCCGACAGTTATATCGAGTCCCTATAGGGTGTTTAGTGCATGCTGCGTTGTCGCTTAAGTCCACCATACCTATGTAGGCGAGGACCACCGAATTCTAGCCTCGCCGTGTACTGGCCTCAGTACTGACCGCTCTTTTTTTTCCCTTTGCCCTTTGTCGGCACCCCTTTTGTTTAAGCAGGTTTTGAGATCGACGTCGTTAGCGAGGTTACCCTTCCTGCTTGGCCTGGGCAGGGTTTGGACGCCATTGGTTATTCTTCAGGGCTCTTAGCTCAATTTGCATCTTGTCCGTACTTGGACGCTGTATTGTTTTCAAGGTGATCTGGATCTTTGTACTGTAAATCTGTATTCTTGACTCTTGGAGTCGCTGTTGTATATATATGTTTTGTGGGTTCCATCGAGGACTATTGTGTAATGGTATTACTTCGTTTTCCACCCGCACGCAAGTGCCTGGTGGGCACCTTTGAATCATTTCTATGCGGGTTTTGGCGGGAAGCGCTGAAACTTGCATAGGGCCGATTCTGAGGGTGTTACAACCAAGCAAACTTCAGATTTGACTTTTCAAATTGGCATTTGACTTTCAAACTTCGATTTGATTTCTCTCTTTATATTGCCCAGCCAAGTGACCTAGTACATGACGCAACCATTCCACATTGTCATGATACATCAATGTACCCTTCCCCTCCGGAGTGCCGGACCTTCCAGACCCTTCTAGAACATTCCTGGTGAAAACACCGGAATCTTTTCCGAACTCCGAAACAGGACTTTCCTTATATGAATCTTATTCTCCGGACCATTCCGGATCTCCTCGTGATATCCCGGATCCCATCCGAGACTCCGAACAACATTCAGTCTCTTACTCATCATTCCATAACTACTCAACAACATCGAATCCTTAAGTGTGTCTCCCTACGGTTCGTGAATTATGCGGACATGAACGAGACACTTCTCCGATCAATAACCAATAGAGGAATATAGAAATTCATATGGCTCCCACATATTTCTACGATTACTTTGCGATCGAATGAACCACTTACATACAATACCAATTTCCCTTTATCTCACGATAGTTTACTTATCCGAGGTTTTGATCGTCGGTATCTCTGCATACCTAGTTCAACATCGTTACCGATAAGTACTATTTTCTCGTTCCCGTGATATGTGATCCCTTGTGAGCCAGTCACATGCTTGCAAGCTAATTGGATGACATTCCACCGAGAGGGCCCATAATATATCTATCTGTCATATGGATGGACAAATCCCACTCTTGATCCATGTGCCTCAACCCATACTTTCTGAACACTCAATGCCACCTTTATATCCACCCAGTTACGGTGTGGTGTTTGATGTCATCAAAGCATCCTTCCGGTGATGGTGATTAACATGATCTCATGGTCGAAGGAATTAGGTTACTATGTATCAGAAAGCTTATAGCAAATGAACTGTATTAAATGACTTGATCTTTATGCTACGCTTAACTATAGGAGTATGTCCATAACATCATTCTCCTAATGATATGACCCTGTTGTTAATAACATCTCTATGTTCATGATCAGGAAACCATGATCATATATTAACCAACAAGCTAGTTTAACAAAAGGCTTTACTAGGGACTCTTTTATGTTTACAAATCACACAAAGTATTAATGTTTCCGGTTAATACAATTATAGCATGGTATATAAACATTTATCATAAGTATGAAGATATGATAATAAACACTTTATTATTGCCTCTTGGGCATATCTCCAACACCCCCTATGGCCTACTTATCGACAATCCAACGACAGCAGCGCACTACCGGGATGCACAAACTATCACCATGGGAGGGACCATTCATCGTGAGCAAAGCTCAGCACAATGATGAATATTATCTCATAGATTCTCAAGAATCACAAAAGAACAAGGCGGATAGGTCAGGTGAGGAAACCAAAAGGCCATGGAATGTTGCATTGCTTCGTCCTTTCTATACCTAGGAAGTCAATTTATGTATCTCTCAACTCTCATATGTCGGATGTGTATGTCGGCTATATGCTATCAATAAATATGTCGGAGATCGACTCCCCCTCATATCTTGTTTATTATTAATTTTAGCATTTCATTATTTATGTCGGTTGGCTTTGCTCTCCTTTGCTTATCTCAGATTAGTAATGTATAAACGCCAAAGGAGAACTCTTCGACTTAGTTGTTGTCTGAAAACACGACTTCATGGCAAGCAAGAGCAAAAGGCTATATGTGGATAAACATGAACAACGACTAAGGAAAAAAGAGTGAGTCGAAACTATTTGTTCGACTAACCCCTTGCAGGATGTATTAGCTTTATGTAGGATGACTTTATGTCAAGTTTCATAGTTTCAAGTATTGTTAACTTAATTCTTATGACTTTGAGACTCTAATGTCGAACACCAAAAAGGTAGACAAGAGCCAAAGTTATGAAGTTGGGGGAACAAGAAAATAAACTCGGGGACTTGCCCCAAAGTGATTCAGCTTCAAGACAAAATCTTAAGAGTTTAAACATTGTGCAACCATGCCACCAAAATAACTGCAGTATATATTACATCTACACTCGACATACCGGGGATCTCACGACTTTCAAATATTTTCAGTTTACGAGGCTGTAGGGCTAGAAGATGAGCCAGCAGGGCCTAAACTCGGAGCGTCAGTGTCGGCAGCCGGGATAGGCGCTTCTTCTGTTGTCGGAACATCTAACTCGATGTCTTCACTATCGCCTTCTTCTTATTCATCTTCGAGTTCTTCCTCCACTTGTTCCACCAGGTCTAGGAAACTCAGCCCGTCGCACCAAGCGTGCACGTTGGTATACTACAAGAAATAATAGGCTCACTATTGGCATTGCTGGATGAGCTCTGGATCACTGGTCCACTTGGCACCTGCCAGGATGTTCTGCGAGACATCAAGATTGATAGTCTCGTACTAGGAAAGAACAAAGGAAAGGGCCTTGTCAGCGGTATCCCGGCCAGCTGACTCACGCCATTGATCCAATCTCTCTTCAGCGAGCATCAATTTATTGGCCAACACGTCAATGGTCTTGGGAGTTTTCTCTTGGGACCAAAGTGTCCTGAAGACGCGAATCCCAGCTTTTAGCATATCAACTCCATAAGATTTCGGGGTCTTTGTCCGAGCAGAGAGGGCATCCAGGTTCTCATCAATGGTATATTCGGCTATGGAAGCAACAGGCTCGCCTGCTTTGGACCAGATCTTCTTGACAACTTTGATGGCAAACATGTTGGCTTCAGGAAAATTCTCTGTAGGAAATAGACAAATATAAGGAAATGACTGAGTCATAGGAAAATGTCGGCAAGCATAATAAAAGAGTAAGAACTCACTACCGAGATATGCGTTGATGCGGCCGAGTTCAGATTGCTAGGTTTTGGATTTGGTCTGAAGGGCATCAAAGTCCTGCTGGGCCGAGGTCACCAAAGACTCGGCGTCCTTGAGCAGCTCTTCGGTCTTTTTCACCTTGCCTTGCAACTGGTCCTTTTCCTCGGCGAACTCTTGGCGCAAACCCTTGATCTCGGCCTGGTGCTTCTTTTACATCTCAGCCATCTACCGCTGGAGCCGGTACACCTCGTCTCGCTCCTTCTGGAGCTCGAGTAGGTGTTGCCCTGCTTGTTCCAGAAAGTGAATCATAAGATCCGGCATAGGCACACACTCCTCAAGTTTCTCTGCGAGTGAAAGTTTCTCGGCTGCACCGAGATATATAAAATATGGAGAGATAGGCCTAAGCCATGTGGAGATAAAATTGCAAGGAAAAGGGAGTACCTTCTGCATCACAAATCTTCTTGTGTAGCTCCTCCATAGTGGCTTCAGCAGTAACTGAAAAACAAAAAATGGCAAAGGAAAATTGAAACCCATAAATAGGCAAAAATTAGGAAAGAAGTCGAGTAAAAAGACATACCATTGTGCTTCATCTTGGTGAGAAGATCCTTGTGCTCAACAGAAAGCTTCTGGTAATTTAAGAGCAAAGTCCAGAAGGTTTTGGTGCGATCATTGAAGGAGACCTGCATAGGACAAAGAGAATAAGCATACAAAGCATATGGATTTCAAGTCGACTAATGTATTGACCTGAAATATCGGCAAACAGCCAGAAAGTTATGACTCGGTTTTGATCTTACGACCGAGTAAATGCTTTACTAGGTCGTAACCTCGGGGACTAGGAGATATATATATATAATCACTCATAACACAAAAGAGTGAAATGGGCATACCTCGTTGATCTTGTCGGCGCGCGGCAGCAAGGATATAGACGAGTGAGTCATCTCGGCCACAGTCCGAGGACCAAAGGTCACTCCTTGCTATGAGGGCGCAGAGGGGTTGCAAGAAGAAACCTCCTGATCGTTGGCGGCATTCCATTTAAGGGCAAAAGGCTTAGCTGAACCAAGACTGGGGCCGCTGGCCGTCCGAGTTGAGACAAGGCCTCTGCCTTTAGTAGATGCAGCGCCACTCCTAGCAGCAGCTGAGCTAACATGAAGCACCACTCCTAGCAGCAGCCGGGCAAACATGAAGCGCCAGCTACCGTTCAATGATGGCGGTCTCAGAAGTAGCCATAGCCTTTGCCAGCGGATCCGCGGTTGCAGATGTATTTGTTATTGTTGGTTGCTTTGGCTGTGACTACGACGTCGCCTGGCCGAAGCTAAGCTTCTGCTGCTTGGGCGCGGTTGTCTTCATCGTTGTGGACCTGGACTGACCCAGCAGAACCGAGTGAGACTAGATCTTGTTGGGTTATGGCGGTGGAGTTGTTTTTCTTCTCTGATTCTAGGTAGAGGAGCCGAATGAGACAGTTGTGGTTGTTGAGACGGCTGCAGTGGTTTCTTCCTCTGTTATTCTGGCTCTAGGGGAACAGTCAAATCTTTGACATTAACTGACTCGGCTCCGATGCTACTGGCGCCAGGTCTCTTATCCTTCTTCGTGGGGGGCGGTGACTTCTCTTTAGGATCCTCCTCTATCCGAGTCTTAGGGCTTGCTTCTGGCGGGGATGCAGGAACATCCGGCACAGAAGGAGAGGCCTGGGCCGGACTCGGAATTCAAGTCTCGGCCTAAATAGGAGAGGGAGGAGCAGGAATCTCAGAAGCGATGCAACTCGCTGACTGGGGCGCTATCATGGAAGCCCTGCCATATGAAACAAGTATATTCATATAAGAGCACAAAAGTAAAGAGATAAATAGAAGGTGCAAGAAGAGAAATGTTGGCCAAGGGAATTTACCCGACAACAACGGGAGTATGGTACTCTCTCTTCATGACCTTGCACTTCTTAGAGGGCTTGGCCTGCTTTACCTCAGCTATTGTTACTGTCGATGTGCCTCACTTCTTGGAGGACTTGGCCGGCTTAGCCTCAGTCGCCACAGATGCCGAGCCGCCTCATTTCTTGGTGAAGGGCTTGATCTTGACCCGGCCGCCCACAACAAGGGGCGCATCCTCATGCACCTGACCCGCTACATCAGCAGATGCAAAACCAATGGGATAAGCGAAAGATACGGGCAGAGGGTCAAGTACCTCCATAATTTGACAAACGTCATCATCATCAATTCATCATCATCCGGCCACTCTCTCAAAGGTACTCGAGTAGGAGTCTTACCCAGAGATGGCCTGGCGCCAGCATGAGGAATTGGCATAAAGTCTTCGAGTCGAACTTCTTTTCGTCGGAGACGTCCCGGTCCTCCTTAAAGACAGGAGGTGGCGCGGCGCTGTCGTATCCTTGCTGAGAGAAGTTCTACAAAAGAGTGAACAATCCAACGAATGAAAGCTGAGTAAAAAAGAAAATTCGTCAAGTAAAATGACTCGGAATCTTACTCATGACACGAGGTTTAGTCGATCGTAAGGAATAATGCCTCACTCCCAATCAGGCGCCATCGTCAGCTTAAAAATGGAGCTAACTCGGCGGACGATTTGGTCCTTGGCGAGTTCATAGGTCGAGTGGCGCGTTGGGTCAAAACGGCCACTCACAAAACCATCTAGTGGGGGCGAAGTTGAAGGGGGTGAATTGGCGGCTGATTAAGGTGCGCACGAGGTCTTCACCCATCAGAGTTTGTTCTGCCTCCGCATCAATCAGTGCCTCAAGAATGGCATGGGCCTCGTTAACGTTCGGGTATTTGTCCTTCGGGTCAAACGACCAATTGTGCCTATCCGGCACCACGTCCTTGAACTCGGGCAGCCGAATCAAGTCATTGTTGCCAGAGTTTTTGACATAAAAGAATGTCCTCTGCCACTTCTTGCATGAGTCTAGCCCTTGGACCCGGGGAAAGATGGATTTCCTCCTGGGAATGATGCTAGCGGCTCCACATTGAGTCGACTGCTTCTTGCTAGAAGGAACACCCAGCTCCGGGATAACTTGGATCCTAAATTGAAAGTACTTGGCCCAAAGCTTGACAGTGGGCCAAAGGCCGAGATACCCTTATGCGTTCGAGATAAAACATGACAAGGATCCTATGGCATTTGCTGGAAGGTGGTGCGGCTGGAGATGAAAGAATTCGAAGAAATATTTCGCAAAGTTGCTCATAGGGAGAGCGAACCCGCGTTGAAAATGCGACATAAAACACAACGCGTTCACCATGCAAAGGATCAAGAGCAATCTCACCAAGGGGACTGCAGCACTCCACGCCTAGAGGGATCCTCCGGGTGGCGCAGAGCCACTCGATTTTCGCCACAGAAACCTTAGAGCCCTCCCACGAGCCGCGCTCGCCGGTGGCCTCGTCGATTTCTTCCTCCTCGTCGGCGGCGATGTCGCGAGGATCCATATCCTCGAGATCTTCGCATGATTCCTCCTCTGGAAGCTACATGGACTGTCTAGGCCTTGTCCCAGCAGCGCAACATCCTGCAAAGGGGGTAGCCGCACCTCGCCGGAGAAGAAGAACAACGGTAGAGGGAAAATCTAGATGTGGTGGAGAAGAAAGAAAGCAAGGACCAGAGAGCGACGATGCAAGGAGGAAGAACAAAAAGGGGGAAATGAAACGACAATGGGGGTTTCCTCCTCCCACGCCTCTACTTAAGGGCGCAGTAATAATCGCAGTAGTGGGATCGGTTATGGCCAAGGGCCACACTGTGGCCGTGTATGTGGGCAACCGTCGGGTCAGATCTCGCCACATGTCCAACAACTACACCCCACATCGCACCATATCAGTCAACATACGGCACGAGGCACTGCGGGATGTGACCGCCAAAGTGACGGATGTCACTGCGTCATAGTCACTGTTCACCGTGTCAGGATTTGAGAAGAAATTGTGGCAAAGTGTGATGATTATGCGCCGCCCATATAAATAAATAATATAAAGTCAAGGGAAACTCATCAAAGGTCGAGCTAAAGCCTGACACATGAAGACATAGGTTAACTCGGCAAAGAACGAACCAAGCCCAATGTCGAACCCAAAGAGTTGGACCGACTTAATATATGTTGGATAAAAAGGGAAGTTTCAAATTCAATAAAGGAACCTGCTAAGGCCTATCATTCGGAACTGCCAAACCTCACTAGCTTCGGGGAATAATGTAGGTGGATAACTCCTGGTAGGGTCATGAGAGATAAAAATTAAGGTTAACCTGGATTGGCCTTAGCCGAATCAGGCAGACATAGGCCAAGTCAATCAAGGTCAAGTTGATCGTGGGGATGCTTGGCCAACATAAAATGTATGTCGGCACCAACAACATGTGTACTTCTTGTCTACATGTACACCAAGGATGAGTCATAAAAGGAGAGGCTGGGTAAATTAGAGAGAAGCTCCTTCCTTTGTACGCTATAGGCTGGTGCAGGACCACGGTACAGCTGGGTCAAAGCAGAACGATGAGGAGAGCACCGCTAGGTGACACCTAAAGGCATCGGGTGTAACTTAAAGTAAAGAGTTACACATAAAGCAAGGATTGACGCCAAAATAACTGGCGCCGACATACTGGACGACCGTTGGCGCCGAAGCTTTGCTAACTGGGTCCAGGGCCAAGGACTAGCCCTATAACCCGACCTGTTGGGTAAAGACAAATCCCAAACAGTAAACCCTAGGATCCACATTGTAACCTAGTTGCTCCCATCTCCTATATAAAGAGGGGTAAAGCTAGGGTTAGAGGCAGAGGAAACTAGAGCCACAAGGTTGCCCACTTATTTTTCTAGCATCTAGTAGATACTTGGCAAACAGCTCAAAGAGCACTTGTAATCAAGAACAAGGAAGAACAAGATAGCAAGTTCATCGGCTCTAGGATTGTTCCCTACTCATCGTGTGCGGCTACACCGCGCACCACGGATTCCTCTTGCGTCCATACGGCCCCAACTTATGCCTACTGTAACTACCTCGGTGAACTACGCTCCTAGATACAAGCCTGGATGAGTGGTAGTGGTTGAAATAGTACGGTGGGGCCCCAAAAGCCACTCACTGGTAGTCCTTTCAGACGTCCCAACCACTACCCTCTCAACGGGACACATGCAGGCGTGAGTCGGCAGGCGAAGGATCAACTACGTACACAAGTGGGTATGTCAAGCCACCATACAAGAGTACATCGAGCCACACCATCTAGAAAGAAAGGAATATACCAACGCATACATCGGCAAGATTCAAATGACCTGGATAAATCTATATTTTAGGATAACTCCTCATACAACACATCGAGTATCATGCAGGCGGCAAACAAGATCCGAGTACGGATAAGAAGCAAATCGGCATAAGATGCGGAGAAATAAGCACATCCCAACTACAGGTCTCATGGATCCCGATCCCGGAATCTCTACACCGAGCGATCGTTGCCCATCATCGGCTTCTTCCACCCAAGATCCGTCCTGAGAAGGTACCTGTTCATCTGAATCAAGAATTTATCGTGTGAGACCCTAAGGGTACTCAGCAAGTCTTAATGCCTCTAAAGGGGACACAACCTGGGGTGACGCAATTGCAGCAAAAGGTAAACCCTAGCAATTCTACAGATAAACGCTAACCATCCGCCTAACCAATGATAGACGGATGTCCGTGAATTTAAGATCAACAGTTATAATGGTAATCTCATCCGATCCATCCTCCTCCCTGCTTACCAACAAGGAAGCGGACGAACAACCCCCATCCGTTGGCAATTTTATTAACCATTCCATGAGTATTGCACTAGTTACTAGTCAAGTTACTTTAGTCAGATTAAAAGCGGTACTTTAGTTATGCTTGTCTATGATCAAGAAACTGTGCTCCAAGTCGTCCATATCCGCGGACACGGCTTTCAGAAAGTTTTACCCGGCCGGGGTGCACCAATAGCAACACACGCTCGATCAACCTCGGAAAAACCAAAACAAAACCCAACGAGGCTTTCACGACTGAACAATCACAGGATTCAGAAATATTTCAGGCCACCCTTGGAGTTCCGCCATAGCAAGTAGGCAAGCTTCGAGACGGACTCAAGGTTTGCGACAATGGTCAGAGCGAAGCAGATCCCCAATCGGGGCTGCCGATACTGCGTAATCACTCGCTTACCTAAACAGTACAGGGTGCTCCTCGCACAATTTAAATACAGAAAGTAGCATGGCATAAGTACAGGATAGCAATAAAACCTCAAACTAGTTGTGGCCCCAAGAAATAAGCCGGAATCAAGATCTGGCCCAGGGGGGTCCCATATACCTCCCGGATGTGGATAGCGCGATAAATCAAGGAACAGGAATCAAGTACTCGGGGTCTTACGGGACACAAGTGAGCAGGAAAAACCAAATAGCAGATGTTGCTCACCGGTGCCACTTTCTTTAGTTATCCCAGAACTACTCAGGTTAAGTTGTTTAAGTACCTCATTATTCATCAGACTCTCACAAACCCTACACATGATGTTCTACGACTCGCATGGCTCAAACAACTCCTATAGTAGTGGCTCATGGGGTGGAGGAAACAAGCTTGGTGGGGCTTAAAAGTAAAGGCTATGCATACTTGGGATTCAATTTAATGCAATCGCGACTCAATGATGCAAGAATAAGATAGAGGCAATAGGTACTGTATGTATGCAAGCATGTGGTAGTGCTTGCACGGTATCTGTTGAAGCAAAGGCGGTTACAGGTAGTGCTCCTGGTTCTCTTGATACAATCCCTGCTCAGTGTCTATCCGAGAAAAACCAAACAAACAAGGCCAACATGAATATAGATCACAAGCATATGAATAAGATGCGTCAAACAAACAATCATGCCATGATGAATGATGCACAATTTACATGGCAAGAAAGGTAGCATGGCATGGTGAGGTGTGGAGAACAAGAAAGTAACATTAAATTGGGTTTTAGAATCACATTTGTTGCCATAACAGTTGTTGTTCAATATATATTTATATGATGCATGCTGCAATTGAAGTCATGGATAGCATAAACAGAAAGGTCTCGTCGAGCTGATCAATTTAGACTCATCATTTGCTAAATTTGGATTTACCAAACAAAAGTTATGAATTAATGAAAATCCAGTGGCATTTGATGTAATTAACATAAGCTTGGAATTTTACTTGTGTAAAATACGAAATGGATGGCATATTTGGAATCCTCTCATTTTCTGATATTCATACATATATTATTTGTCAAATTTGGAATTAGTATGTAAAAGTTATTAAAATCTGAATAGAATTTGAATTTTGAAATTTATTTAAACAGGTTTTGAATTTAAAACAGTTCCAACGTTTCCACTTCTCCTACTGCTTCGAAGCCAGGTGGGGCTAGCGGGTCCTGCCACGCCTGGCGCCATCGAGAACCTGAGGACCGCGGGTTTAGGTTGGAAAAGCTCAGGTACCTTTCTATAAAACTACCAGGGACACTGACAAGCGGGCCTGGATGGACCGCGGGTTGACAAAACAGAAACTGGAGGGGGTTTGCGCAAAACGGCCAGCGGCGCACTGTGGATCTTCCTCTGAACCTGAACCGCGCGTGTGCAGACGCGCGCGCGTCGCTCGCGGCGCAGAGGGGTTCGAACCCGCGCCCTCTGGCGCGCTAGCGGGCCGGCTACCGCTGCGGCGGGCTTAGGCTGGTGTTGGCAAGGGGGGGTGTGGCTAGATAAAGGGCCTGCGAGGCGCAAGCGGGCACAAGCGGGCCTTCGCCGACGACGCAAGGCGCTTCGACGGACGCCTGTCGCCGCGAGAAGCGCGAAGGTTAAGGGCGTGTCTAGGGGAACCAGGGACTCACCGCGGGCTCGGCGGTGGGCTCGGTTGGTCGAGTCTGGCAGATCGCCGGGTGGTGACGGACGGTGCTAGGGTTTTCGTCGGGCGCGCTGGTCCTGGCGCTCTGTGCGTCTCCTCCTCGTTGGTAGTCTTGGATGATGCAGGAGTGGTCTTCTCGACAACCTCAGGATGTCCTCGCCGCTGCATGCAGGTAGCCGAGGAGACCGAGGATGCCGACGATGGCGAGCCGATGGCGAAGGGAAGAAGGGGAAGGCAGGTGTCTTGGGGTGGATCTGGGGGTTCTGGCGAGGAAGAGAGGATGTGGGGATAAGAACGCCCGAGGGAAAGGAGGCTAGCGTGGGGAAGGGGTAGGCTGGCGCGTCGCCACCTCTCCTCTCACGTCTTGTGGCGTGGCCAGGCAAAGGCAGCACTAGGAGGAGGGTGAGGCTGGCGGTGGGGTAGCTAGGTGGGGCGTGGCGGTGGGCTGAGGGAGAGAAAGCGAGAGGAGGGAGAGGGGCTCGGCTAGGGTTTAGATCGCTAGGGGTGCCATCTGGTGTGGGGTAGCTAGGGGGTGTGGGGTGGGGTGCATGGTAGAGGCAAGGGGCGGTGGGGTGTAGAAGCTCATGTAGGGAAGCTAGAAGGGGAGAGGGAGTAAGGTTGGTTTAGGGTAAAGGGTAGTTTAGGTTTTTGTGTAGAGTAGGTGTAGATTAGGGTTTAGTTTTAGGATAGATGTAGTTGGGGGTGTTGGTTTAGGGTTTGATTTAGCTAGGTAGAGTTTAGGGTTTTGGTTTAGAGAGGGAGAGGAAGGTGGCACTTTAGTTTGCTCAAGCAAACTACAAGCAAGCACTAAGCAAGAAAAAGCAAGAAAAGAGGGAGAAGAGAGAGAGATGGCCATAGGGTGGTGATGTGGTCCTCCTTTGGCCCATGCCTGATCCAAGCAAGGACAAGCAAGATCCAGAGAGAGGGGGGTTTAGAGGGGGCATGCCACATTAGCACAGGTGTGCATGGGACATGGGGTGGGTTTTAGCTAAGGGATGAAGAGGGAGAGGGGATACGGAGAAACAAACTACAAGCCAACACATGATTTAAACCAAGGAAGAAGATCCAACTAGGATTCAAACAAAAGCCAAAATCTAGAGAAAGTGGTACTTGCATGGCCCATGCAAGATAATTAATGCCAAGTTATCCTTGTGAAAACAATATTATAATCATGGCATTATCCATATGCATTCCCAATAGGTGGGCAAGGCCAAGCAAAGGTTATGGGTGGATCCAACCAACAACATGGGCTAGAGATAACTCAATAAAAGGCCAAGCCCATATTATTGGATGGTGGAATTATAAGGTGGTGAAAGAAAAGGTGGTGGAGTCAAAAGAGAGATGCCCCCAACTCAACTTGGGCATTTAACAATTTATTAAGACCCAAATACAATATCAAGAGGCAACTACAATTAATCATGCACATGAGATAAGAACCAAGCAAGAAAAAGGTTTTATATGATGCTCAAATGCAAGGGGACATGATGACATGAGCATGATGTGCTGATGATGCAACAATTATATGTTGGAAGTGGCCCATTTTATTATTATAACTAGTAGCATTACAGGGGTTAGACAACTGGGATGCTACAACTCTCCACTAAACAGGAATCTACTTGAGATTCTAGGAAGAAGAAGAAGACACAAAGAGAGAAGGATGGTTGGCACGGAGTTCGTCTTCACGCTCCCATGTTGCTTCATCAACAGAATGGTGTGACCACTGCACCTTGCAAAACTTGATGGACTTGTTGCGCGTCCTTCGTTCTGCGGTCTCAAGGATTTTGGTGGGGTGCTCTTGATAAGAGAGATCTTCTTGGAGGTCGATTAGCTCATGATCCACGGTCTTGCCGGGATCTTTGAAGCACTTCTTGAGCTGAGAGATGTGGAAAACATCATGGACTTTGAGTTTTTCCGGAAGCTCTAGTGCATAAGAAACTTTTCCTCTTCTACCACGTATCTTGAAAGGACCGATGTATCTAGGAGCCAACTTTCCTTTGATACCGAAGCGGTGTGTTCCTCTCATGGGAGTGACACGAAGGTAGACGAGATCACCAGGGGCATATACCATATCTGTGCTTCTGTCATAGTTGCTCTTCGACGGCTTTGAGCAATCTTGAGTTCTCGAATGATATGCACCTTCTCCTCCGCTTGGGTTACAATGTCGAGGCCAAACCAGATTCTTTCTCCGCACCTTGACCAACCAATCGGAGTTCTGTGACTTACGACCATAGAGTGCCTCGAATGGTGCCATCTTGACTCTTCCGAAGGCTGTTGTTGTAGGAGAATTCAGCATATGGAAGGCATTCCTCCCACTTCATGCCAAACGAGATGACGCAAGCTCTAAGCATGTCCTCGAGAATCGATTGATTCTTTCCACTTGTCCTTGTTGAGGGTGGTAAGCAGTCTTTGAAGTTCAACTTTGTTCCCAAAGCTTTTGGAAACTCTCCCGAACTTTGAGGTGAAGATGCTCCCAGTGCGAACTGATTTCAAGTGGAACCCCATACAAAGAGACAATCCTGTTGATATAGAGCTCACCAATGAAGTCCGTAAATTGTTTCTTTGATCGGGAAGAAGTGAGCCACTTTAGAAAGCCTGTCGATGACAACAAAGATTGCATTGTTGCCCTTCTGCGACCTTGGAAAGCCAGTGATGAAGTCCATCTCAACTTTCTCCCATTTCCATTCCGGAGGTTTCAATGGCTGTAGAAGACCAAATGGTTTCTGATGGACAGCCTTGACTCTGCGGCAGACATCACATTCTGAGACGTACTTGGCACAATACCGTTTCAACCCAGGCCACCAGTATTGTGTTTTCAGGTCCATGTACATCTTTGTGCTGCCAGGATGGATAGAAAGAACCGAATCATGTGCCTCCTTGAGAACTTGGTCTCTCAGACCCGGGTAGTTTGGAACAAACATCCGGTGTTCAAAGAAGAGCGAGCCTTGATCATCAACATGGAAGGATTCATACTTCGGAGTGCCAAGCTTAGAGATGAGCTTTCTGGTGTGCGGATCACTGGACGAGAACGAATCTGTTCTTCCAAGAGAGGAGTAGCCGGAAGGTTCAGGAGATGCCCTTGTTCCACAATTTCGAGGTTCGGTGGAATTCCTCGCACAAGAGAGGCTGCTGCTCTTCTACCATGAGGTTGTTGACATAAGCTTTACGACTAAGCGCATCTGCCATGACATTTGCTTTGCCTGGAGTGTAGTTGATGGTCACATCGAAGTCATTGATTGCTTCAATCCATCTCCTCTGCCGTAGGTTGAGATCCGGTTGAGTGAAGATATACTTCAAACTCTTGTGGTCCGAGAAGATCTCACATCGGTTACCAAGCAAGTAGTGCCTCCATAGCTTCAACGCAAAGACAACGGCTGCTAACTCGAGGTCATGTGTGGGATAGTTGATCTCATGCGTCTTCAACTGACGAGAGGCATAAGCAACCACCTGTCTCTCTTGCATAAGGACCGCACCCAATCCTTGCAAAGAGGCGTCGCAGAATATCTGGAAAGGCTTAGATGTATCCGGAGGAACCAAGACTGGCGTGGAAGTAAGCTTCTCTTTGAGTGTCTCAAAACTTTCTTGACAAGCAGGAGTCCACAGGTACTTCTTGACTTTCTTGAGGAGATCGGTAAGAGGCTTTGCTATCTTCGAGAAGTTCTGAACAAAACGACGGCAATAGCTAGCCAAGCCGAGAAAACTCCGCACTTCCTTGACATTAGCAGGAGGAAGCCATTCAACTATTGTCTTCACTGTTTCCGGGTTGACTGCAATGCCCTTGGCAGAGATGACATGTCCCAGATATGTTACTTCAGGTAACCAGAACTCACACTTGGAGAACTTTGCATACAAGCGGTTCTCACGAAGCTTGTTCAGACACGCAGGTGCTCTTCATGCTCCTCCTTGGACTTGGAATAAACCAGAATGTCATCCAGATATACCACAACAAACTTGTCCAGGTACTCCATGAAAACGGAGTTCATCAGCCTCGAGAAGGTAGCAGGTGCGTTGGTGAGGCCGAAAGACATGACCGTGTACTCATACAGGCCATAGCGAGTGGTGAAAGCTGTCTTGGGCACATCCTCTTTGCGAATTTTGATTTGGTGATAACCACTTCTCAAGTCCAGCTTAGAGAACACCACAGCTCCTGCTAGCTGATCAAATAGATCATTTATCCGAGGAAGAGGATATTTGTTCTTGATGGTCTTAGCATTTAGAGCCCGGTAGTCAACACATAGCCTATCGGTTCTGTCACGCTTCTTCACAAAGATTGTTGGGCTACCCCAAAAAGAAGTGTTGTGTTGAATGAAACCCTCTCTTGTTCATCAAGTTGTCGTTTGAGTTCAGCCAACTCAGAAGGACCCATTTTATATGGCCTCTTGGAGATAGGAGCCGTCCCAGGTTCAAGCTCAATCACGAACTCAACCTCGCGATCCGGAGGCATACCTGGCAACTCTTCAGGAAAGACATCTGGAACTCACGGACCCTTTGGTACCTGAATAGCTTCCATAGCATCATTATTGAGTAGCCAAGGAATAGAGCTGGACACAGGAGTCGACTTGGAGAAAAGACTACATGGCCTTGAGGAATCTTGAGAGACACCGGCGTTCGCCTGATCAATCACATTGCATTCTTGTCAACCAATCCATGCCCAGGATGACATCAATGTCAGAGTTGCCCAGAACAATCAAAGAAGCCAAGAATGAAGAACCACCAATCTCCACTTTGTTGCCATGACTGATCTTAGAAGCTGGCATTGTTGCTCCAGGAGAAAGAACCATCAACCGCTTTGGAAGAGGATCTGACGCTAACCCATTCTCACTTGCAAACTTTATAGAAACAAAGGAATGCGATGCACCAGAATCAAAGAGAACTCGTGCAGGAACTGAGTTAACTGAAAGCATACCCATGACAACTCCAGGTGCGAGCTCAGCTTGAGAGGCGTTAGCGCGATTAGCACGCACAACCGCGGGCTTAGTGTTGATGTTGAGAGCCCGAGGCGGTGGTGCACGAACCGAAGGAGAACTTGTTGCAGATCTTGGCGGGGGTTGAGGGAGAGCTTTGTTCTTCATTGGGCAGTTCCATTGTTGATGCCCAGGATCTCCACACGAAAGCGAGCACCGGTGGGCGTGGAGCAGTAGCGAGGACTCCGCCAGCGCTCAGGGTAAGGGTTGTAGCCCACAGGAGCCGCAGTGGTGAAGTTTGGTGGCCTTGACGTGAAACTCGCAGGTCTTGGTGGAGCCGGGAGCGACGGTGGGGTGTTAGGAACCCAGACACGCCGCTTAGAAGGAGCTGCCATAACTGCAGAGCTTGATGCATCCCTGTTATGTTTCTTGGACTCCTCGAACATTTGCCTACTTGCCTCCTCTTGCAGTGCTGTGTGTTGTAGCTCCAGGAAGGTTGCCGGTCTTGCATGCGTGATTGCATACTTGATCGCCGCATTGAGCCCTTGCCTGAATCTTTTCTGCTTTTTCTTGTCATCAGATACCTCATCACCACCATAGCGAGACAGGTTCATAAAGTTCCTGATATAGGTGTTGACGTTATCATTTCCCTGCTTCAGGTTGAGGAAGGCCTCCTTCATCCTTTCCATCACAATCTCTGAGAGAAACTGTTCTTTGAAAGCTGCAGTGAACCTCTCCCAAGTTGGCTGGAACCCAGTGCAGCTAGCCTTCAAGTAGTTTTCCCACCAAAGGGCTGCGTCTCCCTTGAGAAGGTGAGTAGCACACTTTACCCACTCCTGTTCTGGAACATCAGCAGTCTCGAGCAACCTTGAGATCTCGCGCAGCCAATCATCCGCGTCAAGAGGTCGGTCAGACACATCGAACTGACGAGGGTTGAACTTGAGGAAGCTCTTGATGTCACCACGCTTGGGAGGTGGAGGAAGTGGAGCAAATTCATTCCTTCTGACGCTCTCCTCAAAGCGCTGCTGGTTCTCTTGCATTGCCGCCAAAGCATTAGCTATGCTTGATGTGAGCCAGCCGATTCGGAGGATGTCCTCCTCGGTCGGCGTGGGGAGCCATCCTGTCATTGATATAAAACTCAAGTCGATTACTATAATGGAGAATGATAATAATCCAAAATAGTACCAAGATGGAATTAACCAAGATTAAAGGATACAATTCTTGAGATGATATAAAAATATCAACAAAGTTCATAGCACCTCAAAGATATTAAGCATATCGCACACGACTGAAAAGGAGTGTGGTACACAAATATATCAAAGAAAAATTTTCCACAAATTTCGGCATTAAAATACCAATAGATGCGCAAAATTACTTAATGAATCAAGATTAGTGACTCTACCGATTCAATATACAAAAGCGAATGATACAAGTAGTGGTATGGTCGCGACTCCATCCCGCACTCAAATCATTACTCCGCACATGAACAAGTGGAACACATATCCTAACCCCTTCTTCTCACGACGAAACCTAAGATTGGTACTACGGAAACGAACACCCCAAACAAGATAGCGTCGGATACAAAGAGAAAGATAGATTGCGTCGGTTTACAAAAGCCTGTCGGTATGGAATGTACCAACAGTTGATAACCAAAGGCAGATAGGATAACAACTTGGATGCAACAGATAGACATGGGATTACACCTACACACACACACACAACCTATGGTACTACGGAAACCCAGAACACGTGAATCCTAGTTTGAACTTTGAGAAGAGGATTGAAAACGTTGCACTTCCTTACCAGAAAAGGGTGGGTGGGAGGGTAAGCAGAAAAAGTGGAAGCAGTCCTACTCTCGCGTTTTGTTTTTCCCTAATATACATAACTACCAAAATATTTGCTAGATCGACAACGACTGTTTGGCTGAAACCACGAAGGTCGGGATGGCTCGATACCAATTGTAACTACCTCGGTGAACTACGCTCCTAGATACAAGCCTGGATGAGTGGTAGTGGTTGAAATAGTACGGTGGGGCCCCAAAAGCCACTCCGGTAGTCCTTTGGACGTCCCAACCACTACCCTCTCAACGGACCTGTCAGACGGCGTGGTCGGCAAGCGAAGGATCAACTACGTGCACAAGTGGGTATGTCAAGCCACCATACAAGAGTACATCAGAGCCACACCATCTAGAAATAAAGGAAATATACCAACGCCATACGGCAAGATTCAAATGACCTGGATAAATCTATATTTTAGGATAACTCCTCATACAACACACATCAGAGTATCATGCGGAAGCGGCAAACAAGATCCGAGTACGGATAAGAAGCAAATCGGCATAAGATGCCAGAGAAATAAGCACATCCCAACTACAGGTCTCATGGATCCCCGATCCCGGAATCTCTACACCGAACGATCGTTGCCCACATCATCGGCTTCTTCCACCCAGTATCCGTCCTGAGAAGGTACCTGTTCATCTGAATCAAGAATTTATCGTGTGAGACCCTAAGGGTACTCAGCAAGTCTTAATGCCTCTAAAGGGGACACAACCTGGGGTGACGCAATTGCAGCAAAAGGTAAACCCTAGCAACTCTACAGATAAACGCTAACCATCCGCCTAACCAATGATAGACGGATGTCCGTGAATTTAAGATCAACAGTTATAATGGTAATCTCATCCGATCCATCCTCCTCCCTGCTTACCAACAAGGAAGCGGACGAACAACCCCCATCCGTTGGCAATTTTATTAACCATTCCATGAGTATTGCACTAGTTACTAGTCAAGTTACTTTAGTCAGATTAAAAGCGGTACTTTAGTTATGCTTGTCTATGATCAAGAAACTGTGCTCCAAGTCGTCCATATCCATGGACACGGCTTTGAAAGTTTTACCCCGGGTGCACCAATAGCAACACACGCCGATCAACCTCGGAAAAACCAAAACAAAACCCAACGAGGCTTTCACGATGAACAATCACAGATTCGAAATATTTGAGGCCACCCTTGGAGTCTGCCATAGCAGTAGGCAAGCTTGAGACGGACTCAAGGTTTGCGACAATGGTCAGAAGCGGCAGATCCCAATCGGGGCTGTCGATACAGCGTAATCACTCCGCTTACCTAAGCGATGCAGTGCTCCTCGCAATTTAAATCTGAAAGTAGCATGGCATAAGTAGGATAGCAATAAAACCTCAAACTAGTTGTGGCCCCAAGAAATAAGCGGAATCAAGATCCGGCCTGGGGGTCCCATATACCTCCGGATGTGGATAGCGCGATAAATCAAGGAACAGGAATCAAGTACTCGGGGTCTTACGGGACACAAGTGAGCGAAAAACCAAATAGCAGATGTTGCTCACGGTGCCACTTTCTTTAGTTATCCCAACTACTCAGTTAAGTTGTTTAAGTACCTCATTATTCATCGACTCTCACAAACCCTACACATGATGTTCTCGACTGCATGGCTCAAACTCCTATAGTAGTGGCTCATGGGGTGGAGGAAACAAGCTTGGTGGGGCTTAAAAGTAAAGGCTATGCATACTTGGGATTCAATTTAATGCAATCGCGACTCAATGATGCAAGAATAAGATAGAGGCAATAGGTACTGTATGTATGCAAGCATGTGGTAGTGCTTGCACAGTATCATTGTTGAAGCAAAGGACGGTTCGGTAGTGCTCACGGTTCTCTTGATACAATCCACCTCGATTATCCGAGAAAAACCAAACAAACAAGGCCAACATGAATATAGATCACAAGCATATGAATAAGATCGTCAACAAACAATCATGCCATGATGAATGATGCACAATTTACATGGCAAGAAAGGTAGCATGGCATGGTGAGGTGTGGAGAACAAGAAAGTAACATTAAATTGGGTTTTAGAATCACATTTGTTGCCATAACAGTTGTTGTTCAATATATATTTATATGATGCATGCTGCAATTGAAGTCATGGATAGCATAAACAGAAAGGTCTCGTCGAGCTGATCAATTTAGACTCATCATTTGCTAAATTTGGATTTACCAAACAAAAGTTATGAATTAATGAAAATCCGTGGCATTTGATGTAATTAACATCAGCTTGGAATTTTACTTGTGTAAAATACAAAATGGATGGCATATTTGGAATCCTCTCATTTTTATGATATTCATACATATATTATTTGTCAAATTTGGAATTAGTATGTAAAAGTTATTAAAATCGAATAGAATTTGAATTTTTGAATTTATTTGAACAGGTTTTGAATTTAAAAGCGATGTCTGAACGTTTTCCACTTCTCCTACTAAGCTCGAGTCTGAGGTGGGGCTAGCGGGTCCTGCTACCTGGCGCCACGGATCGAGGCCTGAGGACCATGGGTTTAGGTTGGAAAAGCTCGGTACCTTTCTATAAAACTACCAGGGACAACGACAAGCGGGCTGGATGGACCGCGAGTTGACAAAAGAAGCTGGAGGGTTTGCGCCAAAGCGCCAGCGACTGTGGATCTTCCTCTGAACTGAACAGCGTGTCTGCAGGCAGCGTCGCTCATGGCCAGGGAGTTCGAACCCGCCTCTGGCTGGCGCTAGCGGCTACTGCGGGCTTAGGCTGGTGTTGGCAAGGGGGGTGTGGCTAGATAAAGGGCCTGCGAGGCGCAAGCGGGCAACGGCGCCTTCGACGCCAAGGCGCTGACGGAACGCCCGTCGCCGGCGAAGCGCGGGTTAAGGGCGTGTCTAGGGGAACCAGGGACTCACCGTGGGCTCGGCGGTGGGCTCGGTTCGGGTCGAGGTGCGGCAGATCGCCGGCGCGGCTGACGGACGGCGGTGCTAGGGTTTTGCGTCGGCGTGCGCTGGTCCTGGCGCTCCTGGTGCGTCTCCTCCTCGTTGGCGGGTACTGGATGATGCAGGGGAGTGGCCTGGTCTTCCTCGACAACCTCCAGGATGTCCTCGCCGCTGATGCAGGTAGCCGCGAGGAGGATGCGACGATGGCGAGCCGATGGCGAAGGGAAGAAAGGGAAGCAGGTGTCTTCGGGTGGATCTGGGGGTTCTGGGCGAGAGAGGATGTGGGGATAAGAACGCCGGGGAAAGGAGGCTAGCGTGGGGAAGGGTAGTGGCGGCGCGTCGCCACCTCTCCTCTCACGTCTTGTGGCGTGTGCCGAGCAAGGCGAGCACTAGGAGGAGGGTGAGGCTGGCGGTGGGGTAGCTAGGTGGGCGCAGGCGGTGGGCAGGGGAGAAAGCGAGAGGAGGAGAGGGCTCGGCTAGGGTTTAGATCGCTAGGGGTGCCATGCGTGTGGGGTAGCTAGGGGTCTGGGGGTGGGGTGCATGGTAGAGGCAAGGCGGTGGGGTGGGGTGTAGAAGCTCATGTAGGGAAGCTAGAAGGGAGAGGAGTAAGGTTGGTTTAGGGTAAAGGGTAGTTTAGGTTTTTGTGTAGAGTAGGTGTAGATTAGGGTTTAGTTTTAGGATAGATGTAGTTGGGGGTGTTGGTTTAGGGTTTGATTTAGCTAGGTAGAGTTTAGGGTTTTGGTTTAGAGAGGGAGAGGAAGGTGGCACTTTAGTTTGCTCAAGCAAACTACAAGCAAGCACTAAGCAAGAAAAAGCAAGAAAAGAGGGAGAAGAGAGAGAGATGGCCATAGGGTGGTGATGTGGTCCTCCTTTGGCCCATGCCGATCCAAGCAAGGACAAGCAAGATCCAGAGAGGGGGTTTAGAGGGCATGCCACATTAGCACAGGGGTGCAGGGGACATGGGGTGGGTTTTAGCTAAGGGATGAAGAGGGAGAGGGGATACGGAGAAACAAACTACAAGCCAACACATGATTTAAACCAAGGAAGAAGATCCAACTAGGATTCAAACAAAAGCCAAAATCTAGAGAAAGTGGTACTTGCATGGCCCATGCAAGATAATTAATGCCAAGTTATCCTTGTGAAAACAATATTATAATCATGGCATTATCCATATGCATTCCCAATAGGTGGGCAAGGCCAAGCAAAGGTTATGGGTGGATCCAACCAACAACATGGGCTAGAGATAACTCAATAAAAGGCCAAGCCCATATTATTGGATGGTGGAATTATAAGGTGGTGAAAGAAAAGGTGGTGGAGTCAAAAGAGAGATGCCCCCAACTCAACTTGGGCATTTAACAATTTATTAAGACCCAAATACAATATCAAGAGGCAACTACAATTAATCATGCACATGAGATAAGAACCAAGCAAGAAAAAGGTTTTATATGATGCTCAAATGCAAGGGGACATGATGACATGAGCATGATGTGCTGATGATGCAACAATTATATGTTGGAAGTGGCCCATTTTATTATTATAACTAGTAGCATTACAGGGGTTAGACAACTGGGATGCTACACCTACCCATGGCATCTACCGTGACACCGCCATGACACGTGATGTGCAAGAAATCCATGCGACCCAGCAACACAAACGGGTCAAATTTTTCCGGTGCCATGCAAGAAATGAAAAAGTGGGCTAGCAAACACACCCTAGATTGACATGCTATAATCTTTATGATATGGGGTGGCCCAATCTTCTCAGTGAGCTGGGGTAGATGGCGATGTAGATGATGGTAGTTGGTGATGATAACATGTATGACGCTCACCAACCTCTCAATCAATCCCTGATGCTAGTGCAACAGATCTCAACCCCAAAGATATTCGCAACTTCACACACTTGCGCTTGTAGCCGCCGACCACAAAGCGGTGATACAATCTTCTAATCCCCAATGGAATAGCAGATCACACAAAACTTTTAGGAATATAACACACCAGATCGATACGAATTAGTGTAGGAGAATTCAATGGTTTGCACTTGGCAACACAAGAACTAGAGTTTTAACTTAAACATGGTCTGAGCTAAAATCCATGACTTACGCTAGACGTCCAACATAGATTTGGGGCCAAAACCAAACATATATCTAACTTTACTGATTTAAAGGCACTCTATTTGTAAACTAACAGAAATGACCGTCGACTTGTTTTGGTTTCTATGCCCAGCTCGTAATGAACCAGGAGACATGCGAGTACCCGTTGGAAAGCTCTTGAAATTATCTTTCCAACAAATATTTATTTGCTTAATTCAGGGTTGGTATGAGGAAACCACATCTATTTCAATTTCAGAATTTCTGTCTGTCCGAACTGAACCTTTCTTCTTGGTCATCTTCCATATTTCGGTCACCTTTCTCCCCCTCCTCTCGCTGAGGCTAGTTCAATGGATATTAAATCTAATCAAACAATGACACCATGATTTAGGTAGTATAAAGTTTTTGTAAATTAAAGTATCATGTCTAATTAGAAATGAATTGACCTTGTGATATTTTTTAATGAGGCTCAATATTTCCTTCCAGCTGAGACAATTAGAATCATCATATTCATAGAATAATATCCTCGCCACTTTATCTCTGTGGATTGAATGTTGGGAATTTGTCAAGTGTGTTGATCCTTTTCATCCTCGTAAGGTGATGTTTGATGGTTGTGTGTGATAGGTTCTCCTATGTTGTAGTTGCTATCGTAGACACTTTGTTTTCTTTTGTCTGTTCTCTTTTGTACTTAAGAAATATTGCTAGAGGACATCGTTATTTTTCGATATTTGCTAAAACATACTATTAAAATGTGGCTTTGTCCAGTACCATTATTATTTCGTAACAATTTGCTAAACACACTATATTGCCTATAACGAAAAGTTTGACGTTTCAAATTAACTTTTATCGTTTTGCAAATATGTCTAGAATTTTAAATAAAATGCAAGATGTTTCAGATAGAAAAAATGTCCAGATTTTTCCTAATTCCCTTATCCAATGATTTTTTTTCTTGACCACGACGTTGCATGCGGCCATGGACGGTGACTTGGGCTTGGTGCCCAATGATTACTTTTCTTCCAAAATCCTTTCCAACTTGACGTGAACTGATCGTATAGTCTCTAATTCTTGTCCGGTGTGGGCGTATGTTGAATTTGAATTTAAGAAAAAAAAAAGTGTTCAAACAAGACGTATAATGGTCATTCTAATATAATTAGTTAAACTTTCCATTTGCGGCATGCAGTGTGTTCTTACAAATATGTTATGAAATTATACTATAGTTCGCAAAACACATTCCAACGGTATGTGTTGGCAAACACTAAAAAATAATGGTGTTCTCTAGCAAATTTTTTCTATTGTACTTTGGTTCGTAAAACTGGTTGGTTTCTTTGTATGAAATCTACGGGAGCCCGTTTGGTAGTAGTACACGTTCGCAAGCCGGTTCCGGAGTAGTACTGGAGTACAACTGTTTCTTTGAGATCAGATCGGTTTTTCCGTTGGTAAGCAGTTTCGTAGCTCCATTAGTTAGGGGCGCGAGGAACCTTGTGCGCCCGATCTGGTCGCTCCATTGCCGCCGCCATGTCGACCTCGACCATCGTCGCCCGCCCGAAGGTGACGGGGCAGCACGTCCTGAAGATCCACGGCTACTCCCACATGAAGGCGTTGGTGGCCACCGGCGAGCACATCCAGTCCAGCGGCTTCCGCGTCGGCGGCCGAACGTGGCGCATCACGTACTACCCCAACGGCAAAGCAAAGGGGCAAGCCGACTGGATCGCCGTCGGCCTCAACGCCGAGCCTGACGCCGCCGCCATCGCCATGAAGGCGTGGTTCCGGTTCAGCATTCTTGACATGGACGGCGAGCCGGTGCCGGCGTACACCCAGTCCAGCTCCACGATACGAGAGTTCCCGTCGCCGGGACGTAACGATGGGTGGGTCTTCCCCTGCTTCCTTTGGAGAGTCGACCTGGAGAGTTCGGCGTACCTGAGGAACGATGGCTTCGCCATCCGGTGCGACATCGACGCCATGATAGACCTGGCGCTCCGCGTGGACGAGACGTTCCTGGACGTGCCAGAGCCTGACCTGCACGTCCACCTGGCAGACCTCCTTCATACAAAGGAGGGGGCGGATGTGGAGTTCAAGGCCGGCGACGAGACGTTCGCCGCGCACAGGTGCATTCTGGCCGCACGGTCTCCTGTCTTCAAGGCCGAGCTCTCCGTCTCCAGGGCCGGTACATACGTCAACATTGCTGACATGGATGCCCCCACGTTCCGGGCTTTTCTCAGCTTTATCTACACGGACTCGTTGCCGGAGAAGACCGTGCCTGCCGTCGCACGGCAGTTGCTTGCCGCTGCAGTTAGGTACCAAGTGGCCAGGCTAAAGTTAGTCTGCGAGGACAAGCTGAGCAGGAGCCTGGACAAAACCATGGAGCTGAACGTCGTCGACTCGGCCGCAGCCACGGCTCAGCCACGGCGGCATCACGGCACACGCAAATGGCTTATGGGGTTGTGCTTGGGGTTTCTGAATTTGCTTCGGCCTCGATGCCAACAGCCACAATGTTCTCTCCACTCGATGCCGACCTCCGTTGGCAACAACGACGACGCCACGCCGCCGAGCTCCGCTTCGATCATCGTCATCTCCGAGACTACCGGGCACCATGTGCTGAGGATCGACGGCTACACCCGGACGAGGATGATGCTCGCGTACGGTCAGTATTTCTGCTCGGGAGAGTTCCAGGTTGGAGGCCACACCTGGCGTTTGAAGTACTATCCAAACGGCAACTCGTTAGAAAGCACAAGCTACATATCCATGCGCCTGGAATCCACCAGCATCGGCACGACAGTCGACGACGACGTCGTCCACGGAAAAGTCGAGCTCAGCATCAGCCTGCCCGGTCAGGCCGGGGAGCCGATTCGGTTGTGTACTTTCTACGACGACAAGGCCACTTTCACCAAGCACGATACCGGCGTCAGCATCGATAAATTCGTCACGAGGACCGGGCTGGAGGGGTCAAGGTTTATCAAGGACGACTGCTTCACCGTCCGGTGTGACCTCACCGTCTTCGTAAAGGAGGTGCGCGCGGAGCCGCTCGTGAAGGTGCCACCGCCCGTCCTGCCCAAGCATCTCTGCCAGCTCCTCTACTCTCACGAGGGGAGCGACGTTTCGTTCAAGGTTGGCCGTGAGTCGATCGCGGCACACCGGTGCATCCTCGCTGCTCGGTCGTCGGTCTTCAAGGCGGAACTCTTAGGCCCGATGAGAGAGCACCAAGCCACTTGCATCCGCATCGACGACATGGACGCATGCGTGTTCCGAGCACTGCTCCACTTTATCTACACCGACGAGCTGTCCACGACAACGCAAGAGGAAGCGACGACGATGGCCCAGCACCTCCTCGTCGCGGCAGACAGATACGGCATGGAGAGGCTGAAGCTTGTTTGCGAGGACAAGCTGTGCAGGCACCTCGACACGCGCACGGCGGCGACGACCCTGGCATTGGCCGAGCAGCACCAGTGCCCACGGCTCAAAGAGGCCGTCTTGGCGTTCCTCTGTAGCTCGACTGCCAACTTGAGAGCAGTTGTGGCGAGCGATGGTTACGAGCATCTCACAAAGAGTTGCCCCTCTGTTACCAAGGAGCTTGTCGCCAGGCTCGCAGCTGCGCGCTAGATTTACTAGATTCACGAGCACAACCTCATTGGTACTTCTAATATCTCTCGCTTTGGAGTATACTGTATATCTTAATTTCAAGATTCTCCAGCACGTACCTATGGACTATGTCTTAATTTCTACAGGCTAAACAATGTGTGGATAATCTACTTGTCTTGTTTTTTATCAATCAAGTTCATAGTCGATATGTACAGTTTTCACATGTGTGACAGGGATCTCCTCTGAGTTTCCAACACAAAATTAAATGAACGAGTGTCTAGCGCGTGTATAACAGCCAATAAACATTTCAATCTGAACAAATGTACAATTTAATGTATTTAGAACATGTATCCCTATTTCCGGTTCTGTTGGTCTTACTTCTGTTTTGTTAGAATTCCTTAGGTTCATTGTGAGGCTTTAGGTTTAGGTATGTTGTCATAAGCTATATTTAGTTAAGTTAAAAAAAAACATATATTCAGTTCAAAATATCGTGAGGTGTGGCAGGTGAAATCATTTCACAATGAACTGAAAATAAATATTACCTGGGTCGGCTGTGTCCATTAACGAAAGAATGGAGGATGCCAACTGAAGATTTGATGAACAATCATAGGTCTTCGAAATTAATAGAAGTGCAAGAAAGTCCACTTTGGACCCATAAGTGAAAAGATTATTACACAATTCCATCCTGCTTTAACTTTGATATATACTTCCTTTGGTTTTTCTCTTATGCAAGTCCTATAATTGCATGAGAAGAATTGAATGAGCTGTCAAACCAAGTGAACAATATCGGGTCAGTTTGAACTAACAGTAAGCCAAGAAAATATATGCCGAGTCCTATCTAGAAAGACCATACTATATTTTTGTAGTGTAAGTTGCACGAATGGTTTAAGTCCAATTGCAAGTCCCAAATGTGAAGCTGATCTTGCTATCTTTGATTCAGTCAGCTTCCTGCCATATCAAGGTGGTGCTGGCTTTTCTGGGTAGCGCTTCAAATCAAAGTTCAGCACTTGTGATGTCATATAACAATAAGAACTAGCCCGCCTGTGTTCGAATCCCAGACTCCGCAGGTGCTCACGGTTGTTTCTTCTATCAAAATATGCCACCAAGGGCTAGTCCTGGTTGGTCTCATTTTATGTAACAATAAGAACGGTTAGGTAAGAAACTGGAACACACAAAGAAGGGCAATAACAACCAAAGTTCAGCACTTGTGATGTCATATAACAATAAGAACCAGCCCGCCTGTGTTCGAATCCCAGACTCCGCAGATGCTCACGGTTGTTTCTTCTATCAAAATATGCCACCAAGGGCTAGTCCTGGTTGGTCTCATTTTATGTAACAATACGAACAGGGCGGTTAGGTAAGAAACTGGGACACACAAAGAAGGGCAATAACAACCAAAGTAGCAAACCATCTTCCTAAAAAAAAATTTGTAATGTCAAATGCAAACAAGCAATTTTCTTGGATTAGTGTATCCGCCATAGACAGTGAGCATGCATCTCCGTTTCAGTATAGACAAAATTCAGTTGGATTCACATTCCAATTCTTGGAGACGTCCTTCCAGCACATAAAAAAAATGTTGACCAACAGGTGAAGGATCCCTCCCTTGGCTATACGTTGTTAGATAGATGAGACCTCTCGAGCATGTTTTTTAACACGGGATAGCACCTCGTTCTTCTAGCACATAGTAGAACTGTGCCTATCCAGACCAGGATTGTCAATCTTTAGCTGCAGCACCTCACACAGAAACTTCAAAGATTAAGAAGTGCATCTCTTGCTACTTTTAGTATTATGTGTAACTTCTGTATACAGATAATTTATTTGTACTTTTTCTACCAAAATTGAGTTGAGAGTTCCTATGTACAATGTTCATGTGGTGAAGGGAACCATTTGAGTAACAACCAATAAACATTTTAATGGGCAAATTAGTAGAATTTATGTTTAAGCTCAAGTCTCGTATCATCTTGCGCATTCGTATAACAGTCAAAAAACATTTCATCCTGAAAATTTTTGCAATGGAATATTCTGGGGATATTTTTTTCCAAACTGCTGATCTTATATTCTTTCTTTTGTCAGATTGCCTTGTGTTTATGTGAAGCACCATATAGGTCGATCTTGTGTCAAAGCTATATTTAGGTCCAGTTTCTTGATGCACAGCGAGTGAAATAGTTTTAATATGAACAAGAAAAATCACATAGTAGGGTGAGTCAGCAGAACAGATGAAGAAATGAGGATGACATTTTATGATTTGGAAGAACAAAATCTCTGAGATCAACAACAGTGCATGAAGGCCCACTTTGATCATAAACTGAAAATATTAACACCTATATTCAGCAAAATAGCTCCAAGATCGATCATAATACCTTCTCTATTAACCCTGTGAAATACTCAATTTCATCCTTCCTCGGCTTTGATATCCTTTCTTTGCTGTTTTCTTTATCTTAGTCCTGTAACTGAATGAAAAGGTATCTCAACAAACTGAATGAACCGTCAAAACAGGTAAATTACTCCCTCCGTTTCAACACGTACATCATATCGATCAGTTAGTACAACCTTAAAAGCAATTATTTATAAGTATGCACTTTATTTGACAGGAAAGTGCTGTCATTTGATTCTTGTTCAAAAGTACTTTCTTGTGACTGATTTAGTATTACCTAAACCACATAATGAAGAAATAATTGTTGGTCAAAGTATTGTCTTAACCTATCAAAAAAATACACCATACATTCTGAAACAGAGGGAGTATATTGAGTTAGTTTGTGCGAACAGCAAGCCAAGAGTGCTGAGTTCCCTCCAGAATTAGCATAACGCATTTTTTAGTGTGATAACAGGAAAGGATAATAAAGAAGACCTCAGAATGCAACTACGAGTGCAAACTGTAAAGCAGCCAGGACTATCATGTTCTTGCCTTCTTTGCATCAGTCAACTTCTGGCCAAATCAAGGTGACTGGCTACCTATCTGGTAGGCGCTTCACAACAACATCAGCACCCCTGATATCACATAAATAAGAACAGGGAGAAAAGGTAATAAATATGTAACAGAGAAAGAAGGGGAACAACCAGAGTATCTTCCTCAAAAATAATTGCAATACACAAGTTCAAACAAGTAATTTCTGACAATTCTTATATCTGGCTTAGGTAGGGAACATGCATCTCCACTTCAATGTACACAAAATTCAGTTGGGTCCAGACTATAACTCTACGGGGCATTCTTCCTACACAAAGTAGAAAAGAGCCTATCCACACATCAGACTCAGCACATTTACTCTTAACCATTAGCACTCATGAAGAATATTTCTTCAGAGCTCTATCCAGCCTGACATCAAAGGGAGTTGAGTATGCTTTCAGCTTTGTATCCTGCAACAATTAATTAAGGTGAGTGCATGATTCAAAAATATCAAGAAATGTGTAACTTCATTGACTTCCATGTTTACTTTACCTCCCGGTATTTGCTTGTTGTGTTGGGGATCCCATTAGATCCTGAATCAACTATAGAAGAACATCGTGCACCATCCTGAACCTCCTTAACCGCCTTATCAGAAGAAGCACGCAGTGCACTGTCGTCCCTCCTCTCTTGTGTGTCGTCCTCCAATGCTCCCACAGTACCTTTGACATCTCTATCCTCACCACCATTCACTGCCATCGCAATCTGCGAACTCCTTGCTTGCTCTCTTGGAACAGCCACCTCGTCTTCCTCCTGTTCTGGCTTGTCCTCCTCAAGAATAGTGTTCCTTGCACTAGTCCTTGTAACCCTTATTCGGCCCCTACAGGACCCTGTCTTTGGAGGCAGGGGCACAGGGGCAACCATCGCTGAACCTTTCTTCCTCCCGGTACGGCATGTCACAACTGCAGCCTTCGTCTGACCCTTGCGGCGTGTCACCCCAGTAGCATCCTCCTCCTCCTCTTCCTTCTCCAGTTCAAGGGGTTCCACGGCCTTCCTCCGCCTGCCTCGGCGAGGCGCCTCTGAAGCCTCCTCTGTCTCTACAATGAGCTTCGGTGCAGCCGCATAAGCCACATCTTTAGAAGCAGCAAGCTTAGCCCTGGCCCTCCCCTTTGGCAGTTCCTCCTCCAATGCCTTCACAGTCCCTTCGACATCTCCATGCACAGCTAGTGCCTTATCCCCCGTATGTTCCTCACCACCATCCACTGCCATTGAAGTATGTGGGTTCGCTATCGTCTCTATTGACACGCCCAACTCATTGCCCTCCTGCTCCTTGTCCTCCTCAAGAATGGCTTTCCTTGTACTAGTCCGTGTAGCCCTTCCCCGGCCCCTTGTGGAAGCAGCAAGCTTAGCCCTGGCCCTCCCCTTTGGCAGTTCCTCCTCCAATGCCTTCACAGTCCCTTCGACATCTCCATGCACAGCTAGTGCCTTATCCCCCTTATGTTCCTCACCACCATTCATTGCCATTAAAGTATGTGGGTTCGCTATCGTCTCTATTGACACGCCCAACTCTTTGCCCTCCTGCTCCTCGTCCTCCTCAAGAATGGCTTTCCTTGTACTAATCCGTGTAGCCCTTCCCCGGCCTCTTGTGGAACTTGTCTTCGGAGGCAGTGAGGGAGGGGCCGCCATCAACGCATTCTTCTTCCTCCCACCACGCCCGATCAATGCCGGCACACCCTCCTCCTTCTCAACATCTTTCTTATCTGGTTCAGGCTGCTCCACCACCTTTTTCCGCCCACCACGGCGAGTCACCATGGTGATCTCCTCCACATCCTTCTCTGACTCAAGCTGATCTGCAACCTTCTTCCGCCCGCCACGGCGCGTCACCAAAGTGGTCTCCTCCACGTCATTGTTTGTTTCAGGCTGCTCCATGACCTTTTTCCGCCCGCCACGGCGTGTCACCACAGTGGTCTGCTCATCCTTCCCTGGTTCAGACTGCTCTGCAACCTCTTTCCGCCTGCCACGGCGTGTCACCACGGTGGTCTCCTCCTCGACCTTCTCGGGCGCATGATGTTCCTCAATATTCTTCTGCCTCGTGTAGCGGATTACCTCTGCAGCCTCCTCCAACTCTCCAGTGCACTCTGCTGCAGCCGCATCGGCACCATTTTCAGAAGCAGCACGATGAGCATTGGCCCTCACAGATTTCGTTTTTGGAGGCAATGGCGGAGGGGCGATGGTCACCACAGTCTTCCTCCTCCCGGCACGGCGTGTCACTACAGGGGCATTCTCCTCCTTCTCCTCTTCCTTCGGTTCAGGGGGCTCTGTGACGCTCTTCCGACTGCCACGGCGTGTCAGTATGACGGCCTCTTCCTTCTGCTCATCATCATTCTCTGGTTCAGAGGGCTCCGGGGCCTTCTTCTGCTCCCCCTGGCGTGGCGCCTCTGCAGTCTCATCCATCTGCCCAGGGGCCAGCTTCTTCCGTCCGCCCCGGCGCCTAGCCACCTGAGGCTTCTCCTCCACCACCACTGGCGTAGCCTCCGGGTCTTCCTTCTCAACTTCGGGGGGCTCAGCCACCGGCGGCGCTTTACTCCGTGTGCCACGGCGGGGTACGGCAGGGGGCTTCTCCTCCATCAGCACTGCCGCTGCATCTGGCTCTTCCTTCTCCACTTCGGGAGCCTTGGCCGCCGTCTTATTCCGAGTGCCACGGCGGGTCACCACGGGGGCCTCCTCCTCCACCACTGCCACCGGGCGGCGCGAGGTGCGCCTCTTGCTGGGGTTAGCGACAGGGTTCGGATCCGAATCGGACGCCATGGAGACGGCGAGCACGGTGGAATCCCCGACCTTGATTAGGTCCCCGTGGTAGAGCGGGGCGGGGACAGAGGGCACGAGGGGCGCGCCGTTGAGGACGGTCCCGTTGGAGGTCCCGAGATCGGAGACGGCCCATCCGGCGCCGGGCGGCGGGAGGTACTCAATGAGGAGGTGCTGCTGCGACGCTCCGCCGTCGCGCACGGCGAGGTCGTTGCCTTTGACAACCCGACCGACGCGGAGCGAGGCGCCCGCGCGACACTGCCGAGTCTCTCCCTGGCGTGGTCCCTTCTCCACCGCCACGGTGAGCACCGGCGGCGGAGCGGCCATTGGAGAGGGTGGGGAATCGGAACTGATCTCTTTTTTCCCCTTGTATAGGTGAGATTTCAAAATCTGTGTGCGGAGCGTTTGGGTTTATGGAGCGTTTTGCAACAAGGAGGGGAGCGGCTGCTACGGAAATGACAATACCGGACCCGCGGGCAGTGAGAGAGATGAAAGAATACGAGGAGGCTCGACCGTTGCTTCCGGCTAGAGGAGTGAATATTGAAGAAAAAATCGAGTAAATCCAACTACGATTTTCTTTCTCAAAATTTCACCTATTTATTAATACTCTCAAGGCTTAAGGCGTTCTCGTCTTGCGTGTTTTTTTGACCAAGAATTACTCTAAATACGTAAAGAGTTTTGGTATAAAACTAGTATCACTGGAAAGTATTTTTCAATACGAATCCAACGGTACTAATTATGTATAATATAATCAAGATTTTGTTGTTCAATTCTTTCGGTCAAACTTTGCTTTGGAAAGCGTATGCGCCTTAAGCCCTGAAACGAAGGTAGTAATCATTAACAGCAGTACAAAGAGTTTTAAAAGTAATAAAATTTACAAATAAGTCACTGGATCACCTAACGATGATTACAAACATTGACACGAGCCAAAAGCGCGTCACCGTTCTCGCCCCTCCATCACCGGAGCCGGGCAAAACTTATAGTAGTAGAGCTTATTGTAGTAGACGGACATAAAGTCGTTGTGCTAAGATCCCAAAGACCCACGCACCAGAGCAACAACCATTGCTGAACATGACCAATGTAGATAGGGAGAGATTGACCTCAAAACATACCAACGAAAGCAAAAAAACAACCGGATACCTAGAGATCCGTCGAACACATGATTCCACACGTCCTCTACCGATGCTAGATGCACCACGAGAGTAAGAATAGGATGGGAAGGACTTTACTCTAATTTCAGGACGTAATCGTTCATACGTCGAAAAAGTATCTATAATTTTTTATGCTTTATATTTGTTTAGTATCTACTTTGCTTTGTTTTGTCTACACTTTGAGGTGTTTTTTACATGTTTTTTGGTACTAACCTATTAGCAAGTTGCCACAGTGCCAGTTGCATATTTTCTGTTGTTTCTTGTTCTAGAAAATCTATTAAGAAAATATTGTCAGAATTGGACGGGATAAACGTCAAAGTCAATAACTTTCCGTGGGGAACGAGAAGTCCAGATGGGAGACGGAGAGGCGTGCCAGGACAGCTGACGAGGTTTAATCTCGTCAATGTCCATTGTTATGGACTTGGGTTTTGGAGAAGATGTGGATGCTGGAGATCGTGGCACGGTTAACAGACAAGCAACCAGGGGACACGAGATTTACCCAGGTTCAGACCCTCGGAGGGAAAACCCTACTCCTGCTTGTCTGCTCTTTGATTACGGCGGAACCGAAGGTTACAGGGTGCGCAGATTCGATCTGGCGTGGATGCGTGTGCGAAAGTATGAGTCGAGGTTAGATCTGTAGATCTATTGTGGTCTAGTCTATCGGGGGGTTATGGCGTCTGTAGGTCGTGCCCTCCTCGTTGGACCCTCCTAGCATTTATATATGGGGAGGCTAGGTCTCAGGTACCAATACGAGTAGGTTACAAGTTGTATTCAAACTCTAGTCTTGAGCTTTCCTTGTCTTGTGCGCTTGGGAGTCCGTGTCCATATGGGCTTCATAGCAGCCGAAACGTCATATGCGTCATGGACCCTGGTAGGTCGTCGAGTGGGCCTTCCTTCAGGCTGGACCAGGTAGGCTAATATCGGGTACCCGTAGGGTATAACCATGTCAGTAGCCCCCGAGTGTCCATCCGAAACGTAGATTCGGGTGGAGACTTAGTTGTCTTGAACCTTGTATTTGGATGTCGGAGTCGAAAGTTGTGTCGAATGCGAAGCACTTCACCCGAAAGTTCATCGGGTCAGCTGAATTTGTTCGGCTGTTGTAAAGGAATCGACATCATGGACATAGTCAACACAATGGACTATAGGGTGCGCGACCAGCGCTTCCTATGGGAGTAGCCCCCGGGTGTCTGTTCGAGTCGTAGACTCGAGCAGAGACTTTAATTCAGCCGTTGTTTGCTTCAGGTCCGTAGGACATAATTTTTTTTCGGATGCTTGAATCAATCCTCCCTACGTGAGTAGCCCCCGAGTCCGTACTGGAGTCGTAGACTCAACGTAGGACTCGAAGAATTGTTCCATGGCGTAGTTCATTGTCTTGCCACTCGAAGATCTTTTGTGTGCGCGACCAGCGCTCCAGTTTGGAGTAGCCCCCGAGTGTCTGGCGGAGTCGTAGACTCGGGCAGAGACTCGAGTCTTGTATCATGTAGTTGCAGTCGACAATCTCGCGGGCGCACCGCTGACCCGGAAGTACATCGGGTTCGCGACCAGCGCTCCTGATAGGAGTAGCCCCTGAGTGTCTAATCGAGTTGCAGACTCGAGTGAAGACTCATGCGAGGAGAAACCACTGACCCGGAAGTGCATCGAGTCAACGTCTCATGCATAAGAATCGACGATGCAGTCGGAGTTGACGTGGCGGAGTTGACGGTCCGGATGAAGTCGGCGTCGTTGCTTCTGTCGGGTGCGCGTCCAGCGTCGCGTCTGTGTAGCATCAAGAGATGCAACCATCTGAGGAGTGACTCGACTCAAGTCTTTAGTGTATGGCGTAGCCAGCTGTTTTGTTGACTCCTGTTGGAGGACCTAATAGAATAGCTCGGCGCAGTTGTCGTCCTTGTAAGCTGCAAAAAAACATAAAGAATTATGAAGTACTTGTATCTTGGAAAGAATATTTGCATGTCGGCTTGTATAGTAAGATTCTGGTGCCGATCGAGTCGAAACTATTGCACTGTATGCTAGGCCTTTTCGTTAGCCTGATTACCCTTAGTCTCAGTACCTTGCCGAGGCACTCGGAGTTCAAGGATTCGACGGTCAGGCAGAATCAGCTACTCGGGTTGTCGCGTTCGAGGTGCTCGAGTGCGTGGAGCCGATGGCACATTAGGTTACTCGAAGAGGGCGCAGCCCCCGAGTGTTTCGAGTGCGAGTTAAAAATAAAATCAGCTCTAAGTAGAGAAAAACTTAGCTTTGTTGGTAGTTGTCGTGTACGGAGTCGACGCGGTAGAGGGTCACACGCGGACATGGTCGACGCGGCGGACCATGGTCATAGCGGCAACGATCTCCGCATCTGAAGATTGTCGCATCCGAAGACCACACCGGGTCGTCTCATCCGAAGAATGCAGCGGGTCACCACATTCGAAGATTGTGGAAGGTCACTCGGTGGTGTCGGTGCAGCCCCCGAGTGTAGAGTCAGCGCGATCTAACAAAGTTGAAATAGCCCGAGAGCTTGAATATGTGTCTAGCACAACTAGTCTCGCTGAGAGAATCTCGTGTAGTTATTTTCCTTGATTTTTTCTTTTTTATTTCGAGCACCGAGCACCGTATGTGCAGAATCGTCCAAGCACCGTACGTGTAGAATCTCATGTACCGAATATGCTTTTCAGATCAATCCGCTTCAGCCATCAATTAGCGCTTTTTCCAAGACGTGTAGGACGTACATCCAATCCAAGTACAACTCGATGCAGCATGTCGCTGGTTCGTAGAATCATCCAAGGAAAAGCTTGGCGCAGCCACAGTTGATGTGACCATAGTCCTCGGATGGACGTGATTTTTTCTGAGGATGACATGGAGGACGGCACTCTATCTCCTTTGACGCGTGATGATGGGCTGGCCATGCGATCAGACGCGCAGATGCAGATTTGTTGACAACAAAGCTGAGTGCGTGGACGCGGACGCAGACACATCGACCGGATGTGATCTGATTTGGCCGAATTTAATGACAAGAAAACCAAATCAAATCCGCTTCTAGTAGCCGAAGAATCGTAGATTGCAGTGGATGAGACCGTCACGATCGCACAATTAGCGTCCCAGTTTCCCACAGACGGCGCCAATTGACGAGGTTTAATCTCGTCAATGCCCATTGTTATGGACTTGGGTTTTGGAGAAGATGGGGATGCTGGAGATCGTGGCACGGTTAACAGACAAGCAACCAGGGGACACGAGATTTACCTGTGTTCAGCCCCGGGAAAACCCTACTCCTGCTTGTCTGCTCTTTGATTACGGCGGAACCGAAGGTTACAGGGTGCGCAGATTCGATCTGGCGTGGATGCGTGTGCGAAAGTATGAGTCGAGGTTAGATCTGTAGATCTATTGTGGTCTAGTCTATCGGGGGGTTATGGCGTCTGTAGGTCGTGCCCTCCTCGTTGGACCCTCCTAGCCTTTATATATGGGGAGGCTAGGTCTCAGGTACCAATACGAGTAGGTTACAAGTTGTATTCAAACTCTAGTCTTGAGCTTTCCTTGTCTTGTGCGCTTGGGAGTCCGTGTCCATATGGGCTTCATAGCAGCCGAAACGTCATAGGCGTCATGGACCCTGGTAGGTCGTCGAGTGGGCCTTCCTTCGGGCTGGACCAGGTAGACTAACATCGGGTACCCGTAGGGTATAACCATGTCAACAGCCGCACCCCCCTAGGCGCAGGTGGGCCTACTGCGCCTAGGCGGTATGGGCCCTGCCACCGCCTAAGATCCCTTCGCCTATAAGAAGCCCCGATCTGAAACCCTAAGTACCCGATCAATATTCCACGAAACCTTCATTGCCGCCACCGTCGTCCCTAGATCGGGGTATCAAGTTCTTCGGCACCACAGTCGGAGGAGATCATCCCGGAGGCCTTCTCTCCGGTATGATGCGTGAGTAGTTCCACCTTGGACTATGGGTCCATGTAGTAGCTAGATGGTTGTATCTCCTCCTTGTGCTTTCATGTATATATCTTGTGAGCTCTGTTCATGATCAAGATCTAATATATTTGTAATCATGCATGTTGTGTTTATGGGGATCCGATGGATATTGAGATTATTATGTTGGTTTAATTAATGGTTTTGTCTTTATGATTCTATCATGTCTGTGTTTTTTGTGATCTTGCATGCTCCCCGTTGTTAGTAGCTATCTTGGCCAAGTAGTTGCTAGTGACTCCAAGATGGGGTATTTATGCTCGATAGTGGATTCATACCTCTAGTTTCTGAGGGAAGTGATAGAAATCTCTTCGGTTGTAGATATGTTGTTGCCACTAGGGAGAAAACAACGGCCTCTTGTTCATGTAACATGTGGACTATTTACCTTACACACTTTGCTTAAAGAAGTTGTCTGTTGCTTGCAACTTAATACTAGAGGGGGTTCGGATGATAACCTGAAGGTGACTTCTAGTCATAGATGCAGTTGGATGGCGGTATATGTATCTTGTTGTATTGCCCAATCAAATCTCATAGGATCTTTTTGACTAGTATTTTCATTGTTATGTCTTGCTCAGTTCCTGTCAATTGCCCTGCTGTAATTTATTTACCCTTCATGCCATGTTGTTTATCCAAGGAGAGCACCTCTAGTGAATCGTGGACCCCGGTCCAATCTTTATCATTGATACATCTTCCATTATTACCTGTTTACTTGCTGCAAACCACCATTACCTTCCACACCATACGTTTAATCCTTTGTTACAACAACCGATGAGATTGACAACCTTACTGTTAGTTGGGGCAAAGTCTTGAGTTTGTGTTGTGCAGGTCTCCGCGTTGCTTGCAACACTTGTGTGACGTTTCCTTCCTCCTACTGGTTCGATAACCTCGGTTTCTTACTAAGGGAAGACTTTTTGTTGTGCTGCTTTACACCTTGCTCTTGGGGTTCCCAACAGGCTCTACATCAACTGAGCCATGAACAAGTTTTCTGGCACCGTTGTCGGGGAGGCTAAGGACGTCTTCACTAGGGAGTCCTCCACTTCCTTTCTCTTTACTTTGTTTTTAGTTTTTTTATTTCTTTTGCTTGGTTTTGTTTGCCTCTTTTCAAAAAACACCAAAAAAATAGTCTAGTTTGGTTTGCTTTCTTTATTCAAAAACACACAAAAATTAGTTCCTACTCTAGTTGCCACCATGTCTGGTTTTTGATCAATCTTTGTTTCACCTATGGAAGATATCTCCACTTTTAAGCAAAAAAGTGAAGAGAGTTTCAAAGAATCTTGGTCAAGAATCTCCGCTTTACAGAGGGAAACCGAGCCTAAGATGAGTCTTGGCTTGGTTATTGAAATAGCTCTCTTACTAATAATGCCACCTTATTGCCCATTGGAATAGCTGAAGGTGTCTTTACAAAAATCCCAGGGAAAATAGTGTCTATTGGTTATCTTGTTATTGAATATGTAGGCAAAGGACAAATCGCACTTGGAAGATCCCTACTAAGACACCTTGGAGCGGTAATAGATGTGGGAAAAGGCATTATGCATTTTCCTCCTCCGGTAAGCAATCATATCTTCCCTAAAGAGAAGAAGAAAGGTAATAAAGGGAAGAACAAGAAGGGTAATGCTTCATTTAAAAATACTTGATTCTTCTTGCATCTTGTGCCTAACTTAAAGGCGTTAAAGAAAAGTACTTGCTGGGAGATAACCCAAGAGTTTCCTTGAGTCTTGGAAGTTATTACTTAAGTAATGACCTCTCTTTGTCCTTTTTGTTTGCTTTTTGTGCCAAGAATGATCTCTAATAAGAGGGAAGTAAGATTTGGGGAGTTGCTGTCCCGAAACAGATTTCTGTCCTCCATCATAAAAATTTGTGAGGAGTCTCTGTAAATCGGATTGAGCTCAAAATTTATGAATAAATCCCCCGGTATGTTATATAACTTTCTTTAGTTCAACACTATTTGATTTGAGCAACAGAAGATGTTCGAAAAAATCGGTTTCTACCTGCTGATTTGTTTTGACAGATTTCTGTCATTATTTGCATTTGCTTCTTATTGATTCCTTTTTAAGTTCTCTTTAGGTGAATTGAGCTTTTTGAAGGAGTTACTACAATAGCTTGTGTTTTTAGTGAAAAGCCTTGTTGTTCCAAAGCTTTGCCAGAGGTCTAATATCTTTTGAATACACTAATATTGCTAATGAAGATTGTGTGAAGTTTTGTATGAAGGAAAAATTTCAGGTGTAGAGAAAGAATGATGCAATGAGATGAAGAATGGACAACAACTCAAGCTTGGGGATGCCACCATGGTGTTATCCAAGAAATATCCAAGAGGTACATGCGTCAAATCTTGGGAATGCCCAAGGCATCCCCTTCTTAATCAATAAAAAGCTCAAGTCTGTCTAGACACTTTGTTTTTATTGTTTCATGCATTGTTGTGTTATTCTTGGAGCGTCTTAGTTTCTGTTTGCTTTGCTTAGGTTGTTTAGTTTGCTTGAATAAAGAAGTTTGGACCCCCGTTCTCGCGGTGTTATTTTACAAATAAGTTGCTTGGTGTTGGAAAGGAGTAGTAAGTTCTTGCTCGAAAGTGCAAGAGAAGCTTGCATTGACTGTGACTTAGACTTTAGCATGACATGCTAGGTGTTTTTTGACCTTATGCTTAGTGATTATTGTTGTAGCATGTCTTGTTCCAAACAATTGGGATTGCTTAGTGTGCCTTGAAGAAATTATGCTTTGTTTTAGCATGTAAAAGCATAGTATTGTGGTATTCTCCTTTGATGCTTTGCTTGGGTTGACTTAGCACATACTCGCACCATGTTTTTACTATTAACAAGTCACCATATCCTCTATGATCATCTAGTCCTTGACTTGTAGTACCACTCTATGCCTTGATTAGTAATGCTTTGTTGCTCTGCATGATTATGACCATTATTGATCTCTTAGTTGGTTGCTCCCAGTCTTTTTCTAGCCTCCACTTGTATGATTAAGCTCTACTCATGCTTCCAAATCCCAATAAACCAAGTTATTCCAAAGTGTGCACTATAAACTCCTATGCATGGTGTGTTACGCCATTCCAAGTATATTCTTGTTTTCAGCTATCTTCCAATTTAAAACTATTTTGTTATGTGAAAACTTAGTGATTAAAGCCCTCACAAACTTGATGGCACACTTTATATTCTTTGCCCCTAATAAACTTGAACCATTGTGTCATATATGTTGTATATGCTTGCACTTATACGTTGGAATTAGCAGAACTGTGCTGTCACGGGGAACGTTTTCAGCATTGCATTTGTACTTTGTACTCAATTGATATCATGCTCTTTTGTCTATAAATGTCACCGGTGTGAAATAAAGAGGGAACTTGTAAGTCCATGGAGTTTATATTCTGTGTTAGAGAGACGCCTGGGCCGCTAGCCTAAGCCATGCCTAATCATGGTGGAAACTTGCAGCATCACCATAGTGAGCTATCTATGAAGCATCCTCAATAAAAAGCTATGCATATGGTAAATAAAAAGATTGTTGAGATGCTTATTGTCTGCTTGCCTTGTCATTTTGGTTATGGGAAAGCTCATGTACCATGTGTAAGGGGTACCCCGTTGGCGGTTCTCTATGATATGCAAATACTTACAGTGACAAGAACTTACAGGTGACTAAAGTTGAGTAGCATGAGATGTGGCTCTCGTATTTAAGGGACTTGAGATTGCCAACTTATACTTCGTCAAGTATATACTCCATCTTTGTTCACTTTAACCTTAATCACTTCAAGATGCTTATGATAGGGGCAATGAAGGCTGAAAGCTAACAAGTACCATAATTTTTGGAATCTCTTTTTGAAACTTAAAATCCCTGCTTCCTTTATAAAAGGCCTTTCTTCCACCATTATTTGAGTCTCCACCTTCTACCTTTAGGCACTATTAAGAGAGCATAGTTGTCATTATGTGTGCAGTGTTCTAAAGCTTATTGATTGATGCATATTGTGATACTACTTGTTCTTGTGCTATTTGTTTCTAGTCACCCTTGTGAACTTTGAAGGTGTCCTATGCATCTATTTGCTACTCTATGAGGGACAAGATGATTGCCACTATGCCATGTTTTCTGTATGTGAAACAAACAAACATTTTTAATGCATATTATTCATGATCTTTGTTTGTAGCCTTTCATGTTGCATGCATAGTTACTATGTCCTATTGTTAGAACTCCATCTTTCATGCACATGTTTAGAATTCTTTGATCCCAGCTTTCAATGCTTGCAAATGGTTAGATCTTTATTGTGAGGGTGCATGTCACCTCAAAAATTATTCTTTTATCACTTACCTACTCGAGGACGAGCAGGAGTTAAGCTTGGGGATGCTTGATACGTCGGAAACATATCTATAATTTTTTATGCTCCATGCTTGTTTAGTATCTACTTTGCTTTGCTTTATCTACACTTTGAGGTGCTTTTTACATGTTTTCTCGTACTAAACTATTAACAAGTTGTCATAGTGCCAGTTGCCTGTTTTTTGTTGTTTTTGGTTCCAGAAAAGCTAGTAAGGAAATATTCTCGGAATTGGACGGGACAAACGTCAAAGTCAATAACTTTTCATGGAGAACAAGAAGTCCAGAGGGGAGACGGAGAGGCGTTCCAGCGCAGTCGCACCCTCCTAGGCGCAGGTGGGCCCTGCCCTGCGCCTAGGCAGGGTATGGGGCCCCTGGCCACCGCCTTGGCATCCCCTTCGCCTATAAGAAGCCCCCGATGCAGAAACCCTAAGTACCCGATCAATATTCCACGAAACCTTCTGTTGCCGCCGCCACCGTCGTCCCTAGATCGGGGGTATCTGAAGTTCTTCCCGGCACCCTGTCGGAGGGGAGATCATCCCGGAGGCCTTCTCTCCGGTATGATGCGTGAGTAGTTCCACCTTGGACTATGGGTCCATGTAGTAACTATATGGTTGTATATCCTCCTTGTGTTTTCATGTATAGATCTTGTGAGCTTCGTTCATGATCAAGATCTAATCTATTTGTAATCATGCATGTTGTGTTTGCGGGGATCGATGGATATTGAGATTATTATGTTGGTTTGATTAATGGTTTTGTCTTTATGATTCTATCATGTCTATGTTGTTTGTGATCTTGCATGCTCTCCATTGTTAGTAGCTATCTTGGCCAAGTAGTTGCTAGTGACTCCAAGAGGGGGTATTTATGCTGGGTTCATGCCTCTAGTTTTCAAGGGAAGTGACAAAAATCTCTTCGGTTATAGATGTGTTGTTGCCACTATGGAGAAAACAACGGTCTCTTGTTCATGGAACATGTGGACTGTTTACCTTATTCACTTTGCTTAAAGCAGTTGTCTATTGCTTGCAACTTAATACTGAAGAGGGTTCGGATGATAACCTGAAGGTGGACTTCTAGTCATAGATGCAGTTGGATGGCAGTCTATGTATCTTGTTGTATTGCCCAATCGAATCTCATAGGATCTTTCTGACTAGCATTTGCATTGTTATGCCTTGCTCAGTTCCTGTCAATTGCCCTGCTGTAATTTGTTTACCCTTCATACCATGTTGTTTATCTAAGGAGAGAACCTCTAGTGAAATGTGGACCCCCGTCCAATCTTTACATTGATACATCTTCCACTGTTACCTGTTTACTTGCTGCAAACCACCATTACCTTCCACACCATACATTTAATACTTTGTTACAGCAACCAGTGAGATTGACAACCTCACTGTTAGTTGGGGCAAAGTCTTGATTTTGTGTTGTGCAGGTCTCCGTGTTGCTTGCAACACCTGTATGACGTTTCCTTCCTCCTACTGGTTCGATAACTTCGGTTTCTTACTGAGGGAAGACTTGCTGATGTGTTGCTTCACACCTTGCTCTTGGGGTTCCCAACAGGCTCCACTTCAACTGAGCCATCAACCGTCGCCTTAACATCCTGAAAAGACACTGAAAATAGTCTAAACAAAACACTGAGACCTCCCACCGGCAAGGGGCCGTGGTTCGCCACGCCTTTAGGTCCCTAAGGCCGCCTGAGATGGGATAGACCGGTAGCGTCGCGGACGGAGGGAATGAACCCTAGATGTTTTTGTCACCGCCTCCTAGAGCGCCTCTCTCCTCTCGTACGGTAAATTCACCTACGTTACCTAAACTTGCACACATTTTTAATACGGCCATCAATCTTAGCAATACATGATTTATTGTCACTAAATACGGTGATTGTCTCATTATGGTCACTGGGCTTTTGTACAACGATGTATTCGTCGACATGGCGGGTGTTGACTGGTCCAAACAGTGTATTATTGTTTGAAAAAAAAACATGCCTTAAATCAAACCCAAGCCTAGAGACTAACATGTAGAGTCCTCTTGTTAGACTGTCAAGTGGGACGCAACCGTTAGTGTCACATGCCCCTTCTCCGTCCTCTCTTTCTTCCTCTTTCTTTCCACCAAACCACCACGAGACACCAACGCGCGTCTCTACTTCCCAATGTCGACGCGGACACAGCGGAGGCCGGTGGAGCTAGCCACAACATGTAGAGGAGGGTGAGCGGGAGTCGTTGAAGAACACGAGGAGGACCCCCGCGTTTAGCTGGTTTAGATGGTCGTAGCGCCTCCTCCAAAGGTCGCCGAAGAGCGGCCGACGATGGACGAGAGGAGGTCAACGATGACAGGGGATAGAGAAAGGCAGGGAGTCCTAGGATACGTCGAGGAGGTGTGTCGGCTCGTCGTGAATTTGTATAAGGGGTCAGGGTGGCCGGAGGAGGTGCGATGACGCCGGAATCGGCGAAGATGCGTGCCGTCCGAAGAGTAGGACAATAACGATCTGGAGGTGCACGGGATTCCTCAGTATGAGCCGTGTGGCAAGGAGTGAAGCGGGGGCAGGCGGACATCCCGTTAGATGATGGTGTTTAGATCATGGTTACCAATATAAATGTGTCAGCAAGTAATGCATTTGTTTTCTTCTGAGAATTTGTAGTACTGTGTCCGTGTCAATTATCAGTTCATGTGTTTGAAATACTGTGTTCATGTCAATTATCAGGTCATGTTTTGTATATCAACATTCGACAATATATGAACTATATATTATATGCCTATTTGTATCTGCAAGGGAGCAAAAGTATGCGTCTTGTCCTCATCAGAAAATCTAAAAAAAAAAAAAATAGAACCGTCAGGTACATCTCACTAAGGATGGATTATGCAAACTAACCATTCACATGTACCTCCGATCGAAGCTATTCTAACCAAAAACCACTCCGCATTGCAAGTTTAAGGGCTACCTCACCCCATTTGCGAGTTTATGGGTGGATCTGCACGTAGGAGATAAGTTTGTGGGTGTCCCACGTATTTAACTCTATAAGGACTTCGTGACATAGTATCATCTTACCGTTCTGATGTTCGATGACTTAGAAAAGCGTGTGTGCGCGGGCAAATACTTCCAGGATTGTGAACTGTAATATGATCTAGGAGTACACAAGCCATTTCGGTGCGAGTCTCAACTCGGAAGATGACGGGACAGCCTGAGCCAACCCAGCCTGACTATTAATAAGCCATCAAAGACACGAGTGACTTGCTCATGGGATGTAAATAGGTACTCCCTCTATTTCAAAATATAAGACGTTTTAGGTTTGTGAAGAAAATGAATCTAGACTTGGTTTAGTATATAGGTTCATTCAACTTTGGAATGAATCTACACACTAAAAAAAAATCTATATTTATTTTTTTCACAAATCTAAAACATCTTATATTTTGAAACGGAGGGAGTACTAGCTAAAGCTAACTGTCTCTTAGCAGTAAGGATCATAGTTTGCAAATACTCAGGCCGATGACTATTTTCGAGCTTAAGAGAAGTGATTGAAGCATGTAGTGGTCAAGAACTATGGTAGTCAGTGGAACAGCGATAGATGAGGCTGTTGAAGCACTGTCGAAGATCAGAAAAAAGCTGTGGCACACAAATTAGTAGGTCTAGTTCTTGAGGCAATGGCCGAAAGACCCGTTTCCTTATGAACAATGCAACTATTGTATCAAAAAAAAAATCCTAATTTAATGTATTTTTTATATCCCAGATACTAATAATTTTTACTACCGTATATATGTTTGTCAAACTTAGTAATGTTTGACTTTTTAACTAAATTTGTAAGTCTTATTCATTTGAACGGAGATAACATTAATAAAGTGCGGCATGATGGCTCAAGAGAAATCAATGTAACATATCATGACAACCTAGCACAGAAAATCTATACTATCACATTTCCAGAAAAAAGCAGTTGGTAACAAGAAATTCAGAATCGCTTCTTACCAACAACTCAGAGAAACTTCAATCCCATGTGACATAAATCTAACCTCCGCATTCTTACAGCACTCACTCAGAGATACTACATCACAGATATTAACAAGGCGAAACGAGGCGCTAGACTCAAACGAAGCGAGTATACTTGATTACTTATGTAAACCATGCATCCAAGACATACACCATAACCACACACACACCACCACCACCATATGGCAACCTCCAGAAGGAGACTTAGATACATTCCTGACTGCACAGCAAAATTAAATTATGAAGGAACTCATCGCGCTAGGCTTGACCAGATTCTGGAGCACCAGGTGTTCTTCCAAATTGCTAGGCTGCAAGGACTATTATCACTATGAGCAGCACCACCCCGAAAATAACCATCAACAGGCATATCTGCAAGAAGGGAATCAGGGTGTACAGGTTGAGGAGACTGGAGAAATTCTTTCTTTAGCAAACGAAGAGAACGGGGATGGAGGATGTTAAACCAAAAAATTGTTCTTTAATGTACCAGAGAAGAGTTTGACTTCTGAGTCTTAGCAGCTTTTGAAAGCTGCGCTTTTGCTTGTGCAGTCGAAGAAACAGAATTTTCGATGTGATAGTCCACGTCGCCTGCAGTACACGAGGAATAATACAATCAGATAATAGTGGAAAAATAAACAGTATTGTACTAGAACAGATTGAAATGGGTACAGTCTCATCTGTCAGATGAAGGAATCACACACCGATCAATGCTCCTTGATCATGGACTAGCACAGCAAGATCTTTGAAGATCTCGTTTACTTCAGTAATCTGGTGCTGAATCTCTTGTATTCCCTGATCCCTCTCCTCAATAATGGCCTCATTGAAGACGATTTCATTATCCAAGAAGACTAACTCTTGCCTACAGTACAACAAAAAGTTAAAGTTGTCTTACTCGAAGATACTAAATTATTACAAATAAGCTGTAAACATAAGAGAGCATCTCCAGCCGGGCTCCCTAAAAGGCTCCCCAGCCACTTATTGGGCACGCCGGGCAGAAAATCACGGCCTGTGTCCCCCAAGGACACGCGAAAATGCTAGACCTACAGATGAATTTGTTACGGACTGGCTTACAGGCTGATGTGGCACACAACCATGAATCTGGGTGAGAAAATATCGGAACAACTACCTCTACATCTCCAATCGTGGTGAACCACGTTGTGTCCGTAAGCTTTGCCCGTAAAATTTTTTCGTAGATGTAGCATTGCTGAAGGACACGTCTGCGCGGCCTAATAGGATGTCCGGCACACCCAGTGCCATCTGGAGCCTTCTGGCAAGCCAGACACATGCCACACGCCCCATGGGCCACCCATGGCAATGACACATAGGCGCGGTCAGCGTTCTTTAATGTTGTCGCTGCAGAGCGCACGGCCTTGGCGAGAATTACACGGCGAGGCGTTAATGCTGCCGTCCCCTCGCCTACTCATGGTCAGGCATTAAATAGAGTCGGGCATGTTCCTAATCCTCACCAGTTCTTCACCCCGCCGAGACCACCCCTGCCGAGAGGCCATGTTGGACAACCGCCGCAACGGTGGCGCCGCCGCGAACAGCTTTGGGCCCCACAACCTCACCATCAACAAAGTGTGGGCGTTGTACCAAGCGCGGTACTTGGTGCCGCTGGATTACCACCTCCGAATGGCATCGGCATACCGCCGAGCCGAAGCTGCACAGCACCCGGTGGTGGCAGGAGATCCCGAACCACCGCTGGACGCCGTCGGAGGAGTTGCAGGCGTCCCATCTCTGGACCCCATGAACCAGGAATGGTGGGCGTCCTTCTTCCGGCAGCGATGGTAGGAGTTGGCGTGCCTCGATGGCGTCATCGGGTTGCCGAGCTCGAAGAACACAGCGGGACGCAATCGGAAGTAGGGTGCACCGGGTTACACCCTGGATACCGTCCTAGAGAGGATCAGGCGCGGTGGCCCTTGCCTGGAGATGCCACCTTTGTCACCACCAGTGCCTCAGTGGCAACCTAGGTAGACGGCGTCGCATTCGTCCTCGTCGCGCTCATCGTAGTCTAGGCCAACACGCTCTTCGCCATCCTCCTCGTGCGCCCGTGCCACATCCCGAAGCGCGAGGAGTTCACCATGCTGTCAAGGAGGCGTAACCCCTCGTGTGGCATTGTGATCCGCGTGCCACAGCAACCGTCACCGCTTCGTGGGAGCAGGGGCCTGCGTCTGCGCCGGCCGAGGAGGAGACGTGGCTGGAAGCGGATTACCACCGCCAGCCGAGCCTGCTCCAGAGCCCCGACCCCAACGAGCTCCCAGGCTAGAGGAGGGCCATGATGGAGTCAAAGAACGACCACCGCACCTAGGAGGCGCCGCTCTCTATCCTCAAGGACGACAACAGCATCAGCTAGCCCTGGCCCTAGCAGCGTCAAGGGAGAGCCTAGGGAGCCCAAGCCCCAGTCCCGGCAGGATGACAACAGCAACTACCGCTAATTCCAGTACTACTACCGCGACGGCTAGATTTTGGTTTAGTACTAGTTTGAATTTATGTTTAGTTGAATTTCATTCAAATTTTATAAAATATCCCCAAGTTTGAATGTAATTAAGTTTATGCAAAATTTGGTTAAACGTTTGGGGCTCGCGGCTGGGGAGAGGCACGCCCCAAAGGCAGGCACTCGTGTGCCGGTGCTCCCTAAACGACCAAACCGGCGCTGTTGCTTGGGGCTCTCGGCTGGAGATGCTCTAAGGCTCAAATTCTTGACAAGAAAATACAGGGTATATGTGTTCTCCAAGCAACTGCATGAAGCTACAAAGATGCCTCTCACATCTACAGCAAGAAAACACGAACACGGAGCCAACAAATGTATACACAGTAATTAGTTTAATATAACAGACACAACAGATAAGAATAACATTGTTAACTCACCTTCTTGATTCTAGAAGCTGTGTGCGTTGCTCAGCCAACCTATCAGCACCATTGTTCGCTTCAGTTGAGTTATAGCTGCAGAGAATTATTAATACTAGATCAGACCTTTGAAGGCAATATACAGAAATAATTTTGTAACATTATTAATAAGGAAACTTGATCTCCAACAGAAGCACATACATGCATAACTGTTGCTGTTTGACAAAATAAATTAAAATATAAAATCTCAGTGTTAATTACTCCCTCCGTTCCAAAATATAAGATGTTTTAGGCTTTTCTGAAACACATGTATCTAGACGCCTTTTAGTGTGTAGGTTCACTCATTTTGCTCCAAACCTACACACTAAAAGGCGTCTAGATACATACATTACAGAAAAAGGCTAAAACATCTTATAATTTGGGGTGGAGGTAGTACTATACTACGTGCAGCAGCAATGATAGCTTTATTCTCAGGTTAACAAACAAGAAAAATAGGAGAGAAACTGAAAGATAGTAATGGAGTTCGTTTAGTGGTTAAGTGAAATAATTATAAATTCCTAAAGAAGTACAGACTCACAAATATAAACAATGAGATTACTTCTAGACGGCTGTTTATTATGTCAAGCCAAGAGAACTGATATGGAAGGACAAACCAGTGCAGAGAAACTTCTACTACTATAGGTCAACATCTCAATGGAAAACATGGACTAATAAGATCTAATATGGATATTCATCCTATAAAATGCACCAGAACATACACTTCCAGGTTTAGGTTCATGTCATTGTTGTATTAATCCTCCATTGTTTGCATAACTTGCAGTACAGTTCATAGTGTCCCAGAAGGCCAGAACATGCCACGGAAGCATGCAAAGACTGTAATAAGACGGAACGTGTACAGTTGCAATCAAGTACTACAAGGGAACAAATGATAAACTCCTATAAGGGAATCAAGTTGAGTTCACTTCCTAAGATGTCTGATTGCAATCTGCATATTCCTGTACTTGGCTGATCAACATATTATTTCATTAAGTAGACTGCCCTATTAACTACTCCGCTCCATAACTCTTGTCGTGGTTTTAGTTTAAATTTGAACTAAAACCACGACAAGAATTATGGAATGGAGGGAGTAGGAGAGACATATAAAAATTATACTACTCCCTCCGTCCTAAAAAGGATGTCGCAGATTTTTCTAGATTCATATGTATCTAGATGCGTTTTAGCGTATAGATACATACGAGTCTACACAAATCCGCAACATCCTTTTTAGGTTGGAGGGAGTACATGAAATGGATTGAATGGACTATTCTAGTATCAGAGGTTATGCACTAGCTAAAAAAGTGTATACAGTATGTTAAGAAATATACAAAAGCACCCCTTTTATCTGAAAGCAAAAAAGGCAGCTCGCCTGAGTAAAATTACCTCTGTGGTAGACCTGCTTGAGTAATAAAAGGTGCATATGCAGCTTCTCTCTCTGCCGCTAACCGTTGAGCTTTCTGAAATTCTTTTAGGACTGCTTGGAAATCCTTTGCTAGCTTCGCGTCAGCAATCTTTTTGCTAGCCTGTAGTTTAATACATGGTCAGAAACACATTGTGTAGAAAGTAGACCAGCGCGTACAAAACAGAAAATACAGCCAAATAACAAAGCCATAGAGGAATGATGATGCCAAGATGGTTAATTTTGATCCAAGTAAGAGTGTAAGACACCATAAGAGACATTTGGGTGCCATATTTGATCTTATAATCATGATTCCAAATGTTGCTCGTAGATTTTGTCATGGAAGGCATGCCATCATGCTAGAAAATAACATGACTGAGCATGTTAAGAATGAAGGAAAAGCTTGTTATCTACGAAAGGAGCTGATTTAATTTTCAATTTCCTCATGCTTCAGTACAAGACAAATATGAATATTTGTTGAATGAAAATACCCTGATTATATTTGAGCATCACGTTACATGAATTGGAAAGGTTAATCACCACAACTGAACTCTAAGAGCAGTATTGCTTTCAAATGTTTTGTGCAAATAAGAAATTAATGACAGCTGCAGTTTCTGTTTGAGGGACATCATTACATCAAATGATAAGAATCAACGAGAAAATTATTTTTTAGTTTATATATACTAATGAAGCAGTGAACTGAAGGCGACACCCAAGCTGTAGTATGACTATATGAAACTAAAAGATGCAAATGCTACATGGTTTCGATTTCTAAGTTCGGACAAAGGAAAAAGAAGTACAAAAATGCTTTTGACCATAGAAGAAAGAAAGAAAGAAAGAAAGAAACGATTCCAGTTAAAAAGATAGGTCAAACAATAGATCCAAATACAAGAAAGGGATAAGCCATACGCTGGCTTCAACACGATGATCTGCCTCACTAGCCTTTTTAAGGTTCTCGGATGTATCCTTCACCAGTTGCGCTATGTTGGCGCGTGTCTTGTGTCTGTAAGCAACATGAATTGATAGTTAGTTAGATAACCCATTGAACCAATTTTAACCATTATAAGCAAACTATTCTAGACTACCAACAGTAGGTTAATTGGAGTTGGGTTTAGGGAAGTTATGAAACGACAAGGTATAAGAAATCATGGCCAAGATACAAATGACTTAAATCACATCAATTTCAGAACAGAAGGCACTCCTCCTTAAACAATTCATCATTAGATAACACCGGTGACGGACCAATTCATCTGCCCATATGGACTGATTCAGCGATTCACCCGGTCATATATTACACCTATGCGCGAAGGCCATCAGCCATACATGAACCTGAGCCACGAGTCCACTATCGATTGACAGCAGGCGTCCACCAAACAAACATAACCTAATTCGGGATCAGAACCGAGGCAAGGAATTTTTTCCGGACACACATCCGACAAAAATCGGTCACAGCACGCAACCGGGGATCCCAAAATTCCTCCGCCAATCGAGCCAAAACCGAGGCGGCACGGGTAGAGAGATAGAGAGATGAGGATGAGGGGGTAGGTAGGGTGACACGGTGGCGTACATCTTTTCGCGGAGGTCGGGCGTGTCCTTGGGCGTGCCGAGCGTGTTGACGAGGCGCTGGAAGGTGGCGACCGCCGTGTTGATCTGGAAGACGCCCGACGCCACGGCCTGCGACGCGCCGGCGCCGGGCCCCGCCGGCTGGCCGTTCCTCCGCTGCGTGCCGCGGACGCCGTTGCCGGCCTCCAGGTCCTGGAAGCTCATCCTGCCCCCCGGCAAATCGATCGATCGATCGATCGGCGCCTTCCTCCCGGGGGCCTCGGCGAAATTCCGGGGAGAATTTACCGAGAGGAAGAGGTCGCGCGGCCGGCCGAAAGGGGGGAATTTGGGGGCTGCGTCGCTCTCCTGTTCTCTGGGCTGTCACGGTTTTGGTTTTCGTCTCGTGGAGTTTAATTGGAGATTCCGGAAACTCGCTCGTGGGGTAGACTTAGAGCCAGACCCGGAGGTGGTAATTATGCTGTGCTGGTGGTGTTGGGGCCGGGACAGACAGGTCGAGTAGAGCTGGTCTTGTTTGTTTTGTTGGGGGCGCGTTTCGCACGCGGTCGCACACGCCGACTAGGGGAGCGGGTGAGGAAATACAGCCAGGTGAATTAATCCATTGTTTACGTTTCACGACTCAACACGCACACTTAAAAACAAGGAAAATGATACAGTTCCCCCGGGGGATCGCATCATCCTGTCCTCCGGGCCGAGCACCGTCGGATCGGGATCAACATCTGGGTCTCTACCGCTGTACCGCACGCAACGCCCTATGAGCAAGCACGCCTCCGCAGACCCACATCACCCCAACCTTATCTCTTCCCTGTTTGTTCCCTCGTCTTCAACCTCTGGTTCTCATCCTTCTCCCTCCACGCTCCACACCTAGCCCAGCGATGCCCTCCAAACTCCAATCTTCTCGCTAGATCCCCACAGTAGCTTTAGCTCCAGAGCATCTCCACATCGTAACGCGCCTCCTCGCACCCTCGCCACTAGCACCAGCCTCTCCATCTCCCCGCGCGAGAGCTCCAATCTCGTTGTCGTTGGCGTTGCAAGAGCTGAGGTGGAGAGGGGGTCGGTTCTGGAAGGACGGGCATCACCACTGGCTACAAGTTGCAGAGGATGTTGCTATAATCGTTGATTTTATTGCTACAGAGGCGATGGCTGCTACACAAGGCGGCGGCCCTCTCGCTACACGGCGACGGCTACACGGTGGTTGTGGTCATGCTACACGGCGATGGTCCGCTACACGCGGTGGTTATGGCTGCTAACGCTGGCGGGCGCTCGCTACACGGACGGTGGCGGCTACGCCCGGCAATGACGCTGCTACAACGATTGGCGCTTGCTACATCAACACAATCGTTTTGCTACATAGGCACACCAAATTTGCTACTATCTCAGATTGGTTTAGCAAGCACACCATGGGCGTGGCTTTTGCTACCGATGGCGGCGGTGCTCGCTACCGTGGCAGCGGCAATCTTCTACAAGGGTGGGGCTTTCTGCCGTCGGCGCTCGCTACACGGCGGTGGCGCTTTACGCCGGCAATGACGCTCTGCTACAGCTTGGCGGCGCTTGCTACATCAACACAACTTCTTGCTACATAGGCACACCAGCTTTGCTACAGATGCACGACGTCGAGTTCTCCAAGAACACATCTTCTCCGGCGACGGTGTGCTCTCCGAACGACGCCTTTTGATACAAGCGGAGGAAGGAACGCTACAAGGAGATCAGCGCAGATCTCCTCCGTCGTCCTCACGGGCGCCGCACGCCGCGACTCCCAGTTGTCTGTTTGCTACTCAGAGGCGGATTCTGCTGCGACGTAGCAAAAGCGGGCGGGTGTTTCACTTGACGTTCGATCGGACGGTTTAAAAATTTTGATCGGACGGCTCCGGACCCGGGGGATCGGGGGCAAATATCCCCCGGGGGACGCGTAGCGCTGTCCCAAAAACAATATATTTCCTGCATGCATTTTTTATTTTGCGCTTAAGTTAATTTTTATTCTTGACCGATCGAGTGCTCAAGGAGAGAGAATATTGACACACTATCAAGCACGTGTCTAAATTCATGGTAGTTAAACATGTACAAACACTTCCTTCTTATGTTGGTGCATAATCAAGCATGTTCTGAAGAAACACCAATGTCGTCCGGCACAAAAAAATACAGCTTAATTAGATTTACGCCACTGCATTATTTGTGAGCTGAAAAAAATGTATATAAGTGAAGGAAATGCATGGCTTCGCGGAGCTATATAAGAGGGTTTTTAGTGACATATCTCAAACCTTGATTTTTGTACGTAATGGAATTTATCCAACTCGCAATGCATGCCGCAGCATTGATCAAATCATCCAATTAACCCAAATAATATTGGTTAGTTTTTTTTCATACAGAGGAAAAAGCCCCTAGGTTTTACTAACGTAGATAACAGAACAAGCAATTCAGTCAAAGCATCCAGAACCGAAAAAAAAGAAAAAAAAAAAGAAGGATCACTTGGCCACAAAAGAACTCCAAGAATCTAGCACAACCAGCATTCTACCAACAAAGAAAGGAACCACGCCCCTTGCACACCACCAGCAGAGAGAGCAGACCACAGCAACTACCCAGCAGCATCTACTTATTATAGACCCATCAACTAGTTTCAAGCACAGCTATAGGAACTACACAAAAGCAAAGATATTGGAGACCAGATCCACCACGGCCACCTGGAGTTGCCAACCCCACCACTTTGTGCTATCATCTTGTTCAGAATCCGCCCCACAGATTGGATCGTCGGCGTCTTTTTTTGAACGGAAAAGGGCGCTAGTAGCACCCTAATATATTGCAGCTCAGAAACATTGTACATCATGAATTACAAAGCCTAGATACCGAATCAAGTCGATTGCAGCAATCACAGGGCAAGAAAGTCTGTTGTGAGCTATATAAGAGGGTTTTTAGTGACATATCTCAAACCTTGATTTTTGTAATGGAATTTATCCAACTCGCAATGCATGCCGCATCATAGATCAAATCATCCAATTAACCTAAACAATATTGGTCAGTTTTTTTTATCATATAGAGGCACTACAGGAATGGGAAGCTACGCCGACGGCCAAACGTCGGGGCCGTCGGCGTAGCCATCTTTTAGGCCAGCCCCGTCAAGCAGCCGTCGGCGTAGAATTGCCCTCGGCATATCCTATACTACGCCGACGGCTGCCCTCGGCGTAGCATACGCCAACAGCTACCCTCAGCGTAGCTATTTTTTATTTTATCTCATTAAACTTTGAAAAATCATAACTAAATCATTCTAATTCGTAAAAATACAAATAATATATCAAAATTTGTAGAAAAATAAGACCTATCTATCTACACTAAAATATTATACGTTTGTAAATAAAAATTAAGTAAAACATAAAACATTATATATAGTTTAAATCGGGCATAAAAATTTCAAAAAGATCGAAACAATGTGAAACATTCGCGTGGTGTTATATTATGTGACATAGTTAGAAGGAAAAATATAAAACTTGGTATATTGATTATGTCTCAAAGAAACCTTTACAAAATGACCTATCTCATTCGAGGTTTCTTGGCTTTCGGGTCAAATGACCAATGTTATGGCTAGAATCAAGACATAGTTTATGATAATATGCCCATATTGTGCATACATGTGCATCATAGGATGACAAACAATGTTGCAGGAGGAATCTTTCCTTTTTGTCACACCAAAAAGCCATTTTCCATTTTCCGAGCATAAAAAAGGACGGTTTTGTGAAGCAACCACCAAATGGCTAATTCAAAATACTACCACCATATTTTACAAAAATACTAGACCACCTTATATGGACCATGTCCCAACAGGGAGATCCGAAATCTTTCCGTCCACCTTTGGTGAAAAAGACAAATTTCTGCCGAATCGGTAGGAAGTGGGTCAGATATGAACTACAGGTACATGATCCAATGCTCATATTTTTTACAAAAATTATTTTTATGTTCACAATATGCTATTTTATCAAAGATATAGTGCAAGTTTAGTGAGGATCGGCCCCGAGCTAAGAATCTTCATCCCGCCGTTTGACAAAGTTTGACCATAGTTTAAAACGGGCATAAAAAATTCAAAAACAATCAAAACAATGCGAAACCTTCGCGTGGTGTCATATTACGTGACATGGTTATAAGTAAAAATATCAAACTTGATATATTGATTATGTCTCAAAAAAACCTTCACAAAATAACCTATTTCATTCGAGGTTTCTTGGCTTTCGGGTCAAATGACCAATGTTATGGCTAGAATCAAGGCATAGTTTATGATAATATGACCATATTATGCATACACATGTATCATGGGATGGAGAACAATGTTGCAGGAGGAATTTTTCCTTTTTGTCGCACCAAAAAACCATTTCCCATTTTCCGAGCACAAAAAACGGACGGTTTTGTGAAGCAACCACCAAATGGCTAATTCAAAATGCTACCACGATATTTTACAAAAACACTATACCACCTTATATGGACAATGTCCCAACAGGGGGATCTGAAACCTTTCCGTCCACCTCTGGTGAAAAAGACAAGTTTCTGCTGAATCGGTAGGAAGTGGGTCAGATATTATTATGAACTACAGGTACATGATCTGATGCTCATGTTTTTTTACAAAAATTATTTTTAGGTTCACAATATGCTATTTTCTCAAAGATCCAATGCAAGTTTAGCGAGGCTCGACCCCGAGCTAAGAATCTTCATGCCCGTCGTTCGACAAAGTTTGACGATAGTTTAAAACGGGCATAAAAAATTCAAAAACGATCGAAACAATGTGAAACCTGCGCGTGGTGTCATATTATGTGACATAGTTATAAGGAAAAATATAAAACTTCATATATTGATTATGTCTCAAAAAAACCTTCACAAAATGACCTATCTCATTCGAGGTTTCTTGGCTTTCGGGTCAAATGACCAATGTTATGGCTAGAATCAAGGCATAGTTTATGATAGTGTGCCCATATTGTGCATACACATGCATCATAGGATGGCGAACAATGTTGTAGGAGGAAGTTTTCCTTTTCGTCGCACCAAAAAGTCATTTCCCATTTTTCGAGCATAAAAACGGACGGTTTTTTGAAGCAACCACCAAATGGATAATTCAAAATGCTACCACCACATTTTACAAAAATACTATACCATCTTATATGGACAATGTCCCAACAGGGGGATCCAAAACCTTTCCGTCCACCTCTGGTGAAAAAGACAAATTCCTGCTGAATCAGCAGGAAATGGGTCAGATATGAACTACAACTACATGATTCGATGCTCATGTTTTTTTTAAATCATTTTTAGGTTCATAATATGCTATTTTATCAATGATCCAATGCAAGTTTTCCTTTTCATCGCACCAAAAAGCTATTTTTCACTATCCGAGCGTAAAAAGGGGATTTTCCAAAGCAACCACCAAATAGCTAATTCAAAAATGGATGGTTTGTGATTAGTTGATATGGATATCATATTTGGATTCCTCTCATTTTTCTGATCAATTTAGACATATTATTTGTTGAATTCCGATTTATAGATTTAAAGATATTAATTATTCCATATTAAATAGAAAAATACAAAAAAGTAGAATTATTATATTTTTATTTGAATTCAATAATATTTTTACATATTCATTAATGTTTACTTGAATAATTGTTTGTAATTTCAGAAAATACAAACATGTGACATGATGATATCATAGTTAATAGGATTGATATCATAGTATTAACAACAATGTATAAATTACTTTGCGGAAACGGATTCTGAAGAAACGAGAAAGTTAAGCGTGCTGGAGCTGGAGTAGTATTAGGATGAGTGACCGGCTGAGAAGTTTGACTAAGACTAAAATTTAATCAAATATTAAGTGTAATTAGTGTTAAAAATGTTTAAAGTGGGAGATTAACGAGTCACACAATTCAAAGAATAAAAAAATTGAGAAAAAAAATAAAAAAATATATTTTTTTTTTAAAAAATTGTTTTTGCAACCGGCCGACAGACTATGCCGACGGCCGCTACGCCGAGGGCAAAGCCGTCGGCGTAGCGTACGCCGACGACATTTCGATACGCCGACGGCTTGAGTGTGCTCCGCCGAGGGAGATCTTTGCCGAGGAGGCTACGCCGAGGGCGGCCGTCGGCGTACCCTACGCCGAGGGCATTTTGGCCTACGCCGACGGATTTTTGCCCTCGTAGCGCGCGCGTCCTGTAGTGAGGAGAAAGCCCCCGGGTTCCACTATCATATAAGATAACAGAACAAGCAATTCAGTCAAAGCATCCAGAACCGAAAAAATAAGAAAAGAAAAGAAGGACCACTTAGCCATAAAAGGACTCCAACAATCTAGCACAACCAGCATTCTACCAACAAAGGGCGTGTTCGTATACGGTCCAGCTTCTTGGAAATCCGGCGATCTAGCTTCTATGCCCGACTCTGGCGCCTAGGGTGGAGCAATAAACGTTCAGCTCAGCTCCATTGTTTTGCTGGGCTGCAAGCCTAGCTAGGTCCAGGTAGAAAGAAATAGCTACCTAGAATTGGCCCGTATTGAATGTCCAACAAAACATCTTGCTCGTTATATCGCCTCTCGGTCCAGGCCGACACCGACGAACAGCACAAGAAGGAAACGGAGGAGGCAAACGCGAAGCTCCTCCTCAAGCCTCACCATGAACGTAGCATAGCGCACCTTTGAGTTCGGCGAGCAGGATCTCCGCCTCAAGCCCCGCTACGGCCGCGGCCTGACACACCTTCGAGCTTGGCGAGAAGCTCCGTGGATTCGCTCCCGATGTACGGGCACCGACGCCCACTGCCCCGACGGGCCGGCGTGCGTACCGGATGTCCTCCACCGATACCTGCTTCCTGCCCTCCTCCTCCTGCCTCGCAACGTGGAGAATTTTTTACATGAGGTGGGATCTCATAAGGCTTTTCTACAGCGAGCTTGAAACGTCAATTAATGTAGCCGGCCTTACCACGCCGCACGGAGTTCGTGGTTGGTCTCGACTTCAGAACGGCGTAAAAAATCGAGTTTAGATGGGAGAAGAACAAAGGGAATCGAGAAGAGTAGCGTGACGGAGAGAGACATGTCACGAGAGTATACCGTTCGCCGCTAGATAACTTCGCGGTGGCATTTACGTAAATTTCAATCGCTCTCGTATTACGATCCGGATTTGCTAAATCGCCGCTCCGCGTTTTGCACACAATATTTGCTCAGCTTCCCGAATCTGGCTTCCCGGATTTAGGATGTTCGGCACCACTCCATGGTGAATTTAGGGGGTGTTTGTTTGGGCTTTTAACGACTTTCCATTAGAAAAAGCCTGAAAAACTAGCCAAACGGGGTAGCTACGCGTTGGACTTTTGCCAAAGCACTTCTACGAAATAGGCAAACGAGGGAAAGCACGTCCGGGTGTGCTTCCCGCAACTTTTCTCTTTAGCCAGCGAATCGTTTTTGCAATTGGACATGTCGTTGAGCTAAAATTACGATGGAATGCCACCCCGATTTGTCAGCCCAGATATTTCCCACGCACCCATCCAAAATAAAAAAAGGCAGCCACGCATTACCACCGCACGCATTGACCCGAGGAGATAGGGTTCATCGCGAGCGCCGCCAATCTCGCTCGCCAGCCATCAGCTCGACTCCCGCCGTCGGACCTGAAGGGTTTCGCGGCATAGTAAATCAAAATTTTCTACGGATGCGAACAGAGAGAAAGCCAAGATCTAATCTAGGAGATGCAATCAACGAGAGAGATTGGATTAGATCTTCATACCCTTGAAGATTCATGACATGTAACGCTCGTTTAACGTGGGTGATGTAGTCGACTCGCTTCTCCTCCTCGCGATCCGATCCGATCTAGCACCACAAGTGGCGGTGCCCGTGAGATGCACACGCAGCGACCTCGACGCCTCCTTCCTCGGACCAATGAGTATGGTGGAGAGATAGATTGGATCTACAACATGATGGCGTGGAGTATATGGTGGAGAATTTCACTGCAGGCTTCGCCTACAAACAATCGGGAGGGAGAGAGGAAGGTAGCAAGGCTGCTAGGGCTTGGAGGAAGGTGTGTGTGGGGAGGGGCACCACTCTATATATAGAGGGGCCAGCCTGCCCTCCTCCAAGCCTATCTCTAGTTTAAACAATTTAAACTCTCCCTTATCTAGAAATCCTATCTCTAGTTTAAACGAATTAAACTCTCCTTATCTAGAAATCCTATCTCTAGTTTAAACGAGTTTAAACTTATCTAGGATCGGTGGGCCCTATGGGGCCTTGTGCCTGGCCCAATGCGGCCAGGACACTCCCTCATAGGCCCATGCCCCTCCCGGAAGGTGGGGCCACGTTGGTCCCTTCCGGAAGGTTCTAGAAGCTTCGGTACAATACCGATTAACTTGAACAATTCAACTCCAAAAACTGCCTTATATGAATCTTATTCTCAGGACCATTTCGAACCTCTCGTGATATCCGGATCCCATCCGAGACTCGAACAAAAATTCATAAACCAATTATCCAATCTATCCTAGCGCCGAGACACGTTAAGTGTGTGACCCGCTGGGTTCGAGAATATGTAGACATGATCTTCTATCAATAATCAACGGGTGCAGGCACCCATATTGACTCTACACATTCATCGATGATCATATCGGATGAACCACGATGCCAGATTCAATCAATCCCATATATATATTCCCTTCGTCTCGCGATATTTTACTTGCTCGAGATTCGATCGTCGGTATCCATACCTAGTTCAATCTCGCTCACGAAGTACTTTACTCGTCCGTAATCCGATATCACTTTGTGATTAACTCCTTAACCACATGCTTGCAAGCGGTGTTGATATCGACACGAGTGGGCCCAAGTATATCTCTCCGACTTGGGAGGGACAAATTCCATCTCGATACATACAACCCAATGATACTTTCCGATCACCGAGAGACACCTTTATGATCACCCTCTCATAGGATGACGTTTGATGACCTCAAAGCTTTATTCGATACCGTGGAGTTGCATTATCTCATGGTCTAAGGAATACAATATTTGACATAGGAAAAGCTTCGCAAAGACGAACACGATGACACGATCTAATTGCTTCGCTTAGTTTGGGTCTATCCACCATATCATTCTCCCAATGATATGATCTCATTATCAATTGACAACTCATGTCTATGGTTAGGAAACCTTAACCATCATTGATCAATGAGCTAGTCCATAGAGGCGTACTAGGGACACGGTGTTGTTCACAAACCACACAAGTATTAAAGTTTCCGCTTAATACAATTCTAGCATGGAATATAAACTTTATCATGAACAAGAATTATAATAATAACATCTTTATTATTGCCTCTAGGGCATAATTCCAACAGTCTCCCACTTGCACTAGAGTCAATAATCTAGTTTACATTTGGCAAAAATCTCACACCCATGGCACTGAGGTGTTGATCATGTTTTACACGTGGAAGAGGTTTAGTCAGTGGATCTGCGACATTCAGATCCATATGTACTTTTCTAATCTTCAGATCTCCATCTGCTATATAATCTCGGATTATATGAAACTTGCGGTTTGTGGCATCCCGCAAAACCACTACTAGAAAATCGCGTTGAATTTGTGCATTGCATCGTCATCATCATGCATTGTTTGCATAAAACTATTTCGCAAAACCCGTTTTGTTTTCTAAAACGCCCCACCTTTGTTCTAATGCAAACCCCGGGTCTCCGGATTATTTTGTTTTGTTGCTATCGGGCTGCAAACGGTCCAATTAAATTAAATAAAAATATTTAATTATTCTAGTGGGGGCAGTCGAACGGGCCAAATCGACCCGAACGACCACCCCCAGAAAACTAAAACGGTCCACCCCAAACCAGCCCCCCTAATTCCTAAAGCTACCCACCTATCTACCCACACACCCCCTCCACCTCACCCCAACCATTGCCCTCTTGCCACCTCACCTTTTCCCCTCCCCCAGCCAACCATGCGCTGCCACCTAGACCTAACCACACCCACCCTCTCACCCCACACGCCGGCCCACACCCACACAGCTCACACACGCAACGCATGCGCCAGCCGCCCCACACACACACGCCCGACAACCCCCCCTGGCCGCCTCGGGATCCCCAGGCCGCCGGTCCCACCTCCTGGCCGATTCCCGCCCACCAGGTAGCCAGCCTCTCCTCTGCTGGGTCCCACCGCACCTCACCTGACCCCACCCGCAAGGCCCCCACGCAGCGTGGTCTCCCTCTCCCGCCTCCCTGCTTCTCCATGGGCGCCTCGCCCCACCAACCACCGCATCCCCGCCTTCCTCCTCTCCCTGTGCGGCTCGCCCGCCAACCTTCTCCGGCGACCTCCCGCCTCCACCGCAGTCTCCATCTCGACGCCGCGCCTGCTGCCCTCCTCCCGCTGCGCTACATCTTGTCGCTGCCGCCAACGCCTCGCCGCGGCCTTCTCCTCCGCCCGCACCGCCGCCTCTTCCTCCCGTCGCCACCGCCTCCTCCGTGCGGTCGAGCCACTGCTCGTCGTTGCCGGCCGACTCGCCTCTTCCCGCCGCTGGTCGCTTCTTCCCTGCCGCCTCCCGCGGGATTCTTCGCCGCTGGCCGGCTCGAAGCGTGCCGCCCCGTCCTCCTCTGTCCACCGACAGCTCGCCCGAGGACCTCGCTGCTGTGCACGGTGTTCGCCCCTTCCTTCTCTTCGCGCAGACATCCAGCCAGCATCGTACCATGCATGTTGCTGCTGTTAGAGTACATGGTCGAGGTAGCGCTGTGATGTTGTGTATCCGCTCAAGATCTCCTCGTTGTCAAGACCGACCCAGTTTTGGTGTGACCCGAAGACCATCGACGAACGCCGAAGACCGATCCAGGAGTTCGAAGACCCATCCCGACAAAGCCCGAATCCCGGAACCACCAAGATCTTCATCGCGGATCGACAAGGTCTCCTTCACGGATCCGATGACCGAGGACTGGACGCCGAGGTCTCCTCCTCGGAACGTCGAGTGCGCTTTTCCGGATCCGAAGCCGCCAAGATCGCCTTCACGGACCCGAAGACCGATCCATCGATACGCCAAGACCGGCCCGATTCACGGACCCGACAAGAGCTTCGCGACGGCAAGATCGACCGCGTGGACCCCAAGTTCTCCGTCACGACACCACAAGTTCTCCATCATGTATCTGCCCCCCCAACCCCAGATCCGAACCCCGAGACCGGACCCCGGAACCCTAAGACCGTCGAGACCCCTAATGTGTGAACCCCTTCCCGACACCCTATTTTATAATATAATAACAACTTGTCGCATATTGAATTGTCATACTCGCATGCATCTTATCATGTGGTTTGGGGGCCTTATGCCGATACACCTACTAATTAAATATGGGGCCCATATGCGGGCAAATCTAGTCTCATATTGGTCTCATTTAAACATGTGTAGCGAACCGGTTCCATCTGTTGCATTGCTAAACAACATATAATTTGCGGGGTAGACAAATAACTTGAACCACCTAATTAATGTCGGGACCCCGGTTCCGCTTAATATGACCTAATTGCATCGCACCTTTGCCATGCCATGCATCATACATGCATCATGCCGATCTTTTGCCGTAGTATTAAATATTGCATCCGGTGTTTCTTCTAGTGTTTTGCTTCTTCGCGGATAAGGCCGTTGAGTTGATGTGAGCTGTCGACCCGATCTTCGGTTGAACCTTCGGCAATGTTTCCAGGCGAGCATCTCCCCCTTTCCACCTATCTTACTTTGCTAGTATTTACTTCCTCATGTTGATCTTTGCTATCTGTGTTGCGATGCTCTAGATTTCGTACCCGTGATATCCCTTGCAGCCATATATAGCCTTGGACACATCCTATTACCTGTTGTTTGGTAGATAGTTGGACCCGCGTGTCGTAGTCGCTTGCTCAAGTGTTTTGCTTGTCGTCAAGTACCACCTTTGTTGAAGAATTGCCGCATGTTGACGTTGGAGATGATCATGGCTTTAATTATTGTATCACTTTAAATCCTGTTTAACAACTAAAATTGAATTAAGCAGAGGCATCGGTGGGTGATAGGTAAGATTTGGTTTCCGACCGCCCACTTGTGTCCCGTAGGACCCGAGTTCTTGACACCTGTTCCGAGATCGAGCGCTAACCACGGTGGGGAGATATGGGCCCCATTGATTATTACCTGATTTCAAAGTATTGTCTCGGGGCCACAACTAGTTTGAGGTGTTTTACTATCCTGTACTTATGCCATGCTTATCGCTTTATTTAAATTGTGCGACGCTTAGCACGTGAATCGTTAGGATCGGGCCACGATTTCGGTGTCGACAGTCCCGTTGGGGATTTGGTCGTTCACAAATGCCTTCCCAAACCCCAAGTCCGTCTCGAGACCGGCCGACTTCGCTATGGTGTCGACTTGGTGGGGTGGCCCCACGCATTTGCTTTTGTCCGGGAACGCCGTGACCTAGGCCCCGCCGACATACCGATGGGTGTATGTTAACCGATCCGCAAAAGGGTCGAAGTGCCTGTGGATACTTTGGTGCACCCCTGCAGGGTTAAATCTTTTCGAGAAGCCGTGTCCGCGGTTATGGACGACTTGGAGCACAGTGCTTGATCATAGACAACTATAACTAAAGTTTACTATTATGAATTGACTTGTATCCGATTTGACTAGTAATCAGCTTCACTACAACGGAATGGCTAAGTAAAAGTACCAACAACTGCTGGGTTTTGGGGTTATCTCATGCTAAATGTACCTGACTAGTAAGTGATGCCACTATAACGGAATGATTAACTAAAAGTGCCCACTGCTTATTTTTATCAGGATGATTATCTAAACCTGACTAGTAAAGTGCCGCAACGATAACTGAATAAGTAAAACTGCCAACTGTGTGAGTTCCTCGGTTGACTTCCTCGTTTGGTCTCGAGGGGGAAACGCCAGGATGGGTTTGTTTGATGATAGTATCAGGTTGTATCCGAATAGGTTTTTCTCACCCCCCTCTGATAGCCGCCAGTTGTATCGAGTCTCTATAGGTTGATTAGTGCATGCTGCCGCTGCCGCTCAGTCCACCATACCTATGTAGGCGAGGACCGCCGAATTCTAGCCTCGCTGTATCGGCCTCAAGATCGACGCTCCTCTTTTTCCTTTGCCCTTTGTCGGCACCCCTTTGTTTAAGCGGTTTTGAGATCGACGCCGATAGCGTGGTTACCCTTCCGGCTTGCTGGGCAGGTTATGGACGCCATTGGTTATTCTTCGGCTCTTAGCCCCATCTCGCATCTTGTCCGTAGTCGGACGCCTATCGCTTTCAAGGTGATTTGGATCTTTGTATATTATATCGTATTCTTGACTCTTTGAGTCATTGTTATATATCTCGCTCGTGGGTCCCATCGAGGACTGTTGTGTAATGTTATTACTTCGTTTTCCACCCGCACGCAAGTGCCTGGTGGGCACCTTCGAATCGTTTCTATGCGGGTTTGGCGGGTTTCGCCAAAACTTGCATAGGGCCGATTCTGAGGGTGTTACACGGTTGATATGCTTGGTCTTTGGATGATATCTTGGTTCCTTAGCGAGTGCTATGGCGCCAGTGTTGTCACACAATATCTCCAGTGGGTCCAATGCACTTGGAACCATGCCAAGCTCAGTGATGAAGTTTCTGATCCAAACTCCTTCACTTGACGCTTCTGCAGCAGCCATGTATTCCGCTTCTACTGTAGATCCCGTGATCATGCTTTGCTTGCACCTTCTCCAGCTCACAGCTCCTCCATTCAAAATATAAACGTATCCTGTCTGAGATTTGGAATCATCCTTGTCGGTGTCGAAACTAGCATCGACGTAACCTTTTATGACAAGCTGTTCATCACCCCCATAGACTAAGAACATTTCTTTAGTTCTATTTAGGTACTTTAGGATGTTCTTCACGGCTGTCCAGTGTTCCACTCCTGGATCACTTTGATATCTCGTCACAAACTAAGAGCATTGGACACATCCGGTCTAGTACACAAGATGGCATACATGATGGAACCTATGACCGAGGCATAAGGCACTTTGCTCATAGCTTCCTATCATTTACCAGTGGACACCGAGCCTTGCTCAATATCTTACCCGACAACATAGGCAATCGAACCTTTCTTTGCCTTATCCATTCGAACCTTTCGTAACTTTGTCTAGGTATGTACTCGCTGAAAGCTATCAGGCCTTTGTCTATCTCTATAGATCTTGATGCCCAATATATAAGCACTTCACCTAGGTCTTTCATTGAAAACACTTATTCAAATAACTCTTCACATCGTTAAGCATGTTGATGTCATTTCGATAATCAATATGTCATCCACATACAAGACTGTAAACGCCACCGAGCTCCCACTCACTTTCTTATAGATACAAGCTTCATAGCAATTTGGAACAAATCCAAAACTCTTGATCACTTGATCAAAACGAAGGTTCCAACTCCGAGATGCTTGCTTCAGTCCATAAATGGAACGCTGAAGTTTGCATACTTTATCAGCATCCTTAGGATCGACAAAACCTTCGGGTTGCATCATATACAACTCTTCATCAATGTTTCCACTGAGGAACGCAGTCTTGACATCCATCTACCATATTTCATAATCATGAAACGCAGCAATTGCTAATAAAATCCGAATGGACTTAAACATCGCTACGGGAGAGAAAGTATCATCGTAGTCAACACCTTGAACTTGTCGAAAACCTTTTGCGACAAGCCGTGCTTTATAGACGGTAATATTACCATCTGCGTCCGTTTTCTTCTTGAAAATCCATTTGCACTCAACGGCCTTTCGGTCGCTAGGAGGGTCCACCAAAGTCCATACTTGGTTTTCGCTCATGGATCCCAATTCGGATTTCATGGCTTCCAGCCATTTCTCAGAGTCTGGGCTCATCATCGCTTCCTCATAGTTCGTAGGTTCACTGTCTTCTACTAACAAGACAACAAGACAGGCTGCCGTACCACTCGAGGGGCACGCGACCTTGTCGACTGCGACGCTCAAGAGCAAGATCGCCCTAAGCTTCATGATCCTTGTCATTAGCTTCCTCTATTGTTGGTGCAAAGACCTTGGAACAATTTCAGTGCGCTACTCTCCAATTCAAGAGAAGGTTCAATAACCTCGTCAAGCTCTACTTTCCTCCCACTCACTTCTTTCGAGAGAAACTCCTTCTCAAGAAAGGAACCGTTTTTGACAAACACTTTGCCTTCTCTCGGATAGAAGGTATACCCAATAGTTTCCTTAGGGTATCCTATGAAGACACATTTCTCCGCTTTGGGTTCGAGCTTGTCCGCATCAACTTCTTGACGAAGCTTCGCATCCCCAAACTTTAAGAAACGACAACTTAGGTTTAGCACCAAACCACAGTTCATACGGTGTCGTCAACGGATTTAGATGGAGCCCTATTTAAAGTGAATGCAGCGGTTTCTAATGCATAACCCCAAAATGATAACGCAAATCAAGAAGAGACGTCATTGATCGGACCATATCTAATAGGGTTCGATTCCTGCTCGAACACACCATTGCACCGTGGTGTTCCGTATGGCGTGAGTTGTGAAACGATTCCACTTGCTTTAAGATGCTTGAGAAAATCATAACTCAAATATTCACCTCCACGATCGGATCGTAGAAACTTAATCTTTACATTACGATGGTTCTCCACTTCATTCGAAATTCCTTGAACTTTTCAAATGTTTCAGATTTATGTTTCATTAAATAGATATACCCATATCTACTTAAGTCATCGGTAAAAGTGAGGAAATAGCGATATCCACCGCGTCATTAAACACTCATCGGTCCGCATACATCGGTATGTATGATTTCCAACAAGTCCGTTGCTCGCTCCATCATACCGAAGAACGGGGTTTTGATCATCTTGCCCATGAGGCATGGTTCGCATGTGTCAAATGATTCAAAATCAAGAGACTCCAAAAGTCCATCAGAATGGAGTTTCTTCATGCGCTTTACACCAATATGACCTAGACGACAGTGCCACAAATAAGTAGTATTATCACTATCTACTTTGCATCTCTTAGCCTCAATGTTATGGATGTGTGTTTCATCCCTTTCGAGATTTAGAAGAAATAAACCATTCACAAGAGGTGCATGACCATAAAAGATGTTACTCATATAAATAGAACAACCATTATTCTCCGATTTAAATGAATAACCGTCTTGCAATAAACATGATCCGGAAATAATGTTCATGCTCAACGCAGGCACATAATAACATTTATTAAGGTTTAAAACTAATCCCAAAGGTAAAACTAAGGAGAGCGTGCCGACGGCCATCACATCAACTCTTGATCCGTTGCCAACGCGCATCGTCACCTCATCCCTCGCAAGCCGCCGTCTATTCCGTAGCTCCTGTTTCGAGTTACAAATATTAGCAACTGAACCAGTATCAAATACCTGCACTACAACGAGGGCTAGTAAGTAAAACATCAATAACATGTATATCAAATATACCTTTGATGGTGCCACCTTCTTGTTCGCTAAGTACTTGGACTTGCTTCCAAAGTGACCCTTGTCCTTGCAATAGAAGCACTCAAAGGTCCGGTTTAGGACCAGACTTGAGCTTCTTCTTAGCAGGGCAACGCGCTTGCCGCCTTTCTTGAAGGGCTTCCTTGCACCTTACCTTTCTTGAAGGTGGGGGCTTGTTGACCATCAACACATGATTATTCTTTTGATGTTCACCTCCGCTACTTTCATCTTAGCAAAGAGCTCGGTGATCATATCGTGGAACCAACTGATTGTGATCAACTACAAAAATTTTGTAGCTAGGAGTGTCAATCTTGAGCTCCTCCGAATCATGCATCCAGCTTGCTCAAGGCGTGAGTGTACCCGACATCTTAATGGCGTGCTCACTAACGGAACTCCTTCCTCCATCTTGTAGTTAAAGAATTTCTTAGAGATCTCATATCTCTCGAACGGGCTTGAGTCGAAACATGTTTTCACTCCTCGAGAATCTCAAAGGGCCAGCGAACTCCTCAAAACGATTTTGAAGATCCGATTCCATAGCATACAACATGACGATCTTAATCAAATCATAATCATCCTTGCGCGATCGATAAAGCTTTTCATCACCGACGCATCTACGAGGGTTACCTAACGCTTTCTCAAGGACATAGTCCTTTGTTCGCCGCAGAATGATTCTTAGATTGCGGAACCAGTTGGTGAAGTTAGACCCATTGTTTCTAAGCTTTTCTTTCTCAAAGAAAACGTTGAAGTTGAAGTTGGACTTGGCCATTGGATCTACAGATTTGCAAGTACAATTTAGACTATGTTCATGATAAATAGTTCAACTTAATCAAATTACTAGATGAACTCCCACTAAATTCAACATCCCTCAAGTTGTTTAGTGAACACGATCCAAATTCACCACACCTAATCCGATCATCACGAGAAGAGATGTGGTTTCAATGGTGGACAACGAAGTGTCGATCATATCATTCATATGACTCATGCTTAACCTTTCGGTTCTTGTGTTCCGAGGCCATGTCTGTACATGCTAGGCTCGTCAAGTTAGACCCAAGTATTTCCGCGTGCAAACGGCTTGCACCGTTGTATGTGAGCGAGAGTCTATAGCACCCGATCATCACGTGATGCTTGTACACGACGAACTTTCGCAACGGTGCATACTTGGGGAGAGCACAGTTTTTCTATTGATCTTTAAGTGAGGAATCATCTTATAATGCTACCGTCGCGATCTAAGCATGATAAGATACATAAAAGGGATAAACATCACATGCATATAACTTTATGTGACATGGTATAGCCAATCTTCGCAAGAATGATCTCCATCTTGTGCGTTCGCATGATCTCCATCACTCCACCATGATTGCCTCCACCACGAATAACAACTACAACTATTGCTAACTACTTAGCGATAAAGTAAAGCTATTACATGGCGTATAAGAAGTTGACTCGCAGGTCATACACAATTATAAAGACAACCATATGGCTCGCCGCCAGTGTACTCATCGACATGCAAGTCGTGAAACATTACAACACATGATCATCGCATACAATATACACATCACATCTTGGTCCATACCACATCACAGAAAATACTCCCTGCAAAAACAAGTTAGACGCCTCTACTTTGTTGTTGCATGTTTTACGTGGCTTATGGGAGTAGATGCTAAGAACGATTCTTACCTACGGAAAGCCACAACGGTGATATTATGGTTGCCAAACTCCGGTGTTAATCCCATGACAACTATAGTGAGAGAAACTGACATCCACCACCGCATGTGTGGTACAAGCCACACGCCAAGCGTGAGCCGGTCTCGCGAACGACGCCGCGTAAGGTTGGCCTGGACCGCTTCAATCTCACTATCCCGGCCATAAGAAGAACACAAACAAGAGGCTTGCAACAGAAAACATCAACGCCCGCAACAACCATGTTATGCTCTACTCGTGAAACACATCTACGCATAGATCTAGCTCGATACCATCGAAGGGTTTTGCGGCATAGTAAATCAAAATTTTCTACGGATGCGAGGGAAAGCCAAGATCTAATCTAGGAGATGCAATCAACGAGAGATTGGATTAGATCTTCATACCCTTGAAGATTCGACAATGAACGCTCGCTTTAACGTGGGTGATGTAGTCGTCTCGCTTCTCCTCCTCGCAATCCGATCCGATCTAGCACCACAAGTGGCGGTGCCTCCGTGAGATGCACACGGCAAAGACCTCGACGTATCCTCCTTCCTCGAACCAGCGAGTATGGTGGAGAGATAGATTGGATCTACAACACGACGTGGTGTATATGGTGGAGAATTTCTGCAGGCTTCGCCACAAACAATGGGAGAGAGGAAGGTAGCAAGGCTGCTAGGGCTTGGAGGAAGGTGTGTGTGGGGGGAGGGGGCGCACCACCCCTCTATATATAGAGGGGGGGGGGGGACAGCCCTTGCCCCTCCTCCAAGCCTATCTCTAGTTTAAACAATTTAAACTCTCCCTTATCTAGAAATCCTATCTCTAGTTTAAACGGTTTAAACTCTCCCTTATCTAGAAATCTTATCTCTAGTTTAAACGAGTTTAAACTTATCTAGGATCGGCTGGGCCCTATGGGGCCTTGTGCCCCTGGCCCAATGCGGCCAGGACACTCCCTCATAGGCCCATGCCCCCTCCCGGAAGGTGGGGCCACGTTGGCCCCCTTCCGGAAGGTTCTAGAAGCTTAGACAACAATACCGATTAACCCAACAATTCAACTCCAAAACCTGCACCGCCTTATATGAATCTTATTCTCCGGACCATTCCGAACCTCTCGTGATATCCCGGATCTCATCCGAGACCCGAACAAAAATTCATAAACCAATTATCCAATCTATCCTAGCGCCGAGACACGTTATGTGTGACCCGGTTCGAGAATATGCATATGATCTTCTATCAATAATCAACAGGGTCCGGGCACCCATATTGACTCCACACATTCATCGATGATCATATCGATGAACCACGATGCCGGATTCAATCAATCCCATATATATATTCCCTTCGTCTCGCGATATTTTACTTGCTCGAGATTCGATCGTCGTGATCGTCATACCTAGTTCAATCTCGCTCACAAGAAGTACTTTACTCGTTACGTAATCCGATATCACTTTGTGATTAACTCCTTAACCACATGCTTGCAAGCGGTGTTGATATCGACACCGAGTGGCCCAAGTATATCTCTCCGACTTGGGAGGGACAAATTCCATCTCGATACATACAACCCAATGATACTTTCCGATCACCGAGAGACACCTTTATGATCACCCTCTCATAGGATGACGTTTGATGACCTCAAAGCTTTCTTCCGATACCGTGGAGTTGCATTATCTCATGGTCTAAGGAATACAATATTTGACATAGGAAAAGCTTCGCAAAGACGAACACGATGACACGATCTAATTGCTCTGCTTTGTTTGGGTCTATCTACCATATCATTCTCCCAATGATATGATCTCATTATCAATTGACAACTCATGTCTATGGTTAGGAAACCTTAACCATCATTGATCAATGAGCTAGTCCATAGAGGCGTACTAGGGACACGGTGTTGTTCACAAACCACACAAGTATTAAAGTTTCCGCTTAATACAATTCTAGCATGGAATATAAACTTTATCATGAACAAGAATTATAATAATAACATCTTTATTATTGCCTCTAGGGCATAATTCCAACAGGACCTTCTCCTCGCCGCCAAATCTTCTTCTCCTCGCTGCCTCAAGACCGCTCGACCCCTGCCCCTTGCGCCTCGCTGGCCCAGAACCACTGCCCGATTTCCGCCGCCAAGACCGCCTCGACTGCTCCAGCTAACCTCCTCCCCGTCCCCGCCCAGCTAACCTCGTCCCTGTCTAACCTCCTCCCCGGTCGTCCTCGTCCCAGTCTAGAGGTGAGACCATCATCCATGCTTCTGCTCCTGCCAGCGACCGACCTTCTCCTGCTATTGGACCTCAGCTCCATCGCTAAATCGCACAATTCCCTTCACGGAGACCCAGGCCGCTGGAGTACAGGATGAACTACGTACATGGTCCTTGCATCCGGAGACAACAACGGCGACGATCTAATAATGTTCTACCGCTTGATAATGCCTCCAGTTCTGTTTGGTTTGGTTCATCTAAGCAGCTAGCCGGTTCGTCCTTTTGCTTCTAAAAGTATGCGTGTGGATGTGTATCTTGCAGACGGTGGCCATCCCCACTAGACATGAGTAATTAGGAATTTACATAGAATCAATTATTCTTGTATTTTGGACAAAGCTATATTTGATCAATTATTCTTGTGTTACTCCCTCTGACCCATATTAATTGACTTGGATTTGTCAAAATTTGGATGAATCTTGACACTATTTAGTATATAGGCTTATCCAAAATTTGATAAATCCAAGTCAATTAGTATGGACCGGAGGGGGTACTATTTTAAATTCAAGGTATTTTAGAGTGGTATATGTTTATACACTTCAATCAAATATTATACATGTTCTCGGGATATTTTAGACAATTCCTTAGGATATAGCTAAATAGCCAGCCAGCTAGCCAAACAGTCGAACTTAGAAAAGCAACTTTGCCTACACAGCAGCTTTCTCTACACAGCAGTACAGCCAGCCACAGCCAGCCAGCCACAACCCAAACAAACAGGCCCTTATAAGAAGCTGGAAGCTGGATGACTTCCGAACACACCCAAAGAAAGGAACCACGCCCCTTGCACACCACCGGTAGAAAGAGCAGACCACAACAACTATCCAGCAGGATCTATTTATTACAGACCTATCAACTAGTTTCAAACACAACTATAGGAACTACACAAAAGCAAAGATATTGGAGACCAGATCCACCACAACCACCTGGAGCTGCCAACCCCACCACTCTGTGTTATCATCTTCTTCAGAATCCGCCCCAGGATTGGATCGCCAGCGTCCTTGAGGAAGATGAATTTGTCTTATGTAGCTAAAGAGCATTCTCCTGTAGCTGTATAGCACCTATCACATGGATTTCTTTCTCGTCTTCTTTTTATAACCTATCCAATATTTGAGAAAGGTCACCCTTAAGGAAAATCCTCTAAAATAAACCTTCACTATGTATATAGATAGCGTTATGGACTATTTTTTGGCTTATGGATAGCCTTATAGACTACATAGTGGATGTCCTAAGAATGGACAAACCATAACTTTCTGGGAGTGAACTTAGGATAGGAGCCGTTGAATTGGACGTGAGAGGCTGAGGTAGCGTTGTAGGATCCATCATCGGTTAAGGTTAAGGTCCAAACGATGGAGTCGTCGTGTTCAGGTGTCAGCAGAGGCCCTCCAACAACCTTACACCGAGGTTTAATCATCTAGTTGCAAGAGGTCGTGTTGATTCTAAAGTATACGAGACAAAAGGTAACGTACAAGGACTTTCTTGTTGGAGAGGGATAAACTAGCAGCTGAATGTTTAGCCGAGGATTGGTTCGCTCGGCAACCATTGGTGGCATAGGATAGACGGCAGCGGCGACGTGGGGGCGAAGAAACTGGGGCTTGCCGTCCACAAGAACGACACGGCGACCGAGTATAATAATACGAGAGGGAGCTGATTTGGCGTCCTCCCTTCTTTACGGACCTTTTCTCCTCCGGTCGGTTTTTTATTCGATCTTGGACCGAGCCACTGCGGCGAGCTGGTCTCCGTCGCGTGGATGGATGATGGGGGGCACTGGGCTGGGCAGCAAGTGGCCCCTCTCGAGTTCTCCGGAACCTTTGTTTAGCTCGATGCCCCGCCCCACTCGCGCTGTCGGCCTGCCGCCGAGCTAGCTGTTGCATTGATACCCCTTTTCCCTGATCTGATTATCGTCCTTAATTAACACTGCAGCTTTTCAAAGATCCTACTAACATAGGCACACTTTTACCGGCTGTTCTGATAGTCTGATGTCAGTGCGGGGCATGTGCAAGGACAGATAATACCGGTCCGCGTACTAGAATGTCGGCTTCTTTTTTGCTGGAAAAGCTAGCAGCAGTTTGCCAAGTAGGCATGGATCAAGGCCGAAAACACGTTATCTTCGAATTATGAATTCGGCAAGGTCGATCGGGATGCGAGAGGATCAACGCGTTTGGTAAGTCACACGAAGTCTTAATATACGTGGAAGCTAAAAGTTGGCTGACTGGATTCCCGGTCTTTCTCTGTGTTGTGGTCAGCGAGCGTTAAACCATGTCTGATTTGCAGGGAGGCCATATCTTGCCTCGAAAAGTTTTCTAGGTTTCGAGTGGCGACTGAGGGCGCGTGGCGATCTCAGTTTCTCCACTGCGCGCTCCATCCTCTCCTCTCGCGTATTCCCTCTAGCGGCCCTCCTGTCCCTAAGATGGTGAGCTCTGGTGCGGCAAAGGAACTAGGGAAGGAGAAGGGTGGTGGCAACTCCACCATTGATGGCGGTTTGGCGGAGAATTTCAAGAACTTGGTTCTAACTGAAAAGGAGAAGAAGGTCCTCGTGATGGAGGATCTGGAGGATGGTGAAGGAGTGCAGATCGCACGCTAGCTGGTGGGGAAAATTCTTGCACCCATGAAATTCCATACCCAAACGATCAGTAATGCGCTCTGTCCCCAATGGGGAAACCCTAAAGGCCTGGATTTCAAGGCTATGAGGGATAATGTCTTCATGGCAACCTTGGAGAGAGAGCAAGATCAGAAGCGCATCTGGGAGGGGGCGCCATGGATGATCAGTAACCATGCAGTGGTTTTGAATGATTTTGAGTCCAGCATGCGGCCATCAGAGGTCCGCTTTAGTAGAATTTCAATCTGGATACAGTGCCATGATTTGCCTTTCACTTGGCTTAATGCAAAACGAGGAGAAAATATAGCAAAGCAGATTGGCGATTTCATAAAGCTTGGTACAACTGGGAATAGTAGAGGATGGGGCCAGATTTTACGAGCATGAATTTGGCTTGATGTTGATGAACGCATCCAACGTTTTATCCAGATTGAATCACAGAAGAGAAAGGAGCTGATCTCGTACCATATTGTTTACGAGAAGCTGCCATACTTTTGCTTATCATGTGGGAAAATTGGTCACTCGGCGGGGTTTTGCCCTACTCCGGCCGAGAGAGATGAGGATGAAAATTGGTCGTACAACTCATTTGTACGATGCCACAGATCCAAGGAAGGTGAAAAAGAAATTTGCACCAGGTGATGGAGGACCAATGAGGCATACCTCTCGGACAGGTTTGTTTAATTACCAAGGATATGCAAAGGAAGCGTCGGGGATGCCCTTTGCAAATGGTTCTTTCATGGGTTCCTCTAGCCATGGTCCTAACAAGCCAATGCAGTTTAATGCACATGCAAGAGGCGCAGGAGGCGCTAACCATCGTGTAAATCATAGGTTGCCGATGGACAACCAAATGTCCAAATGTATGCTCCAAAGAAAAATGCCGAGCTTGGAGAATTGGTGGATGACAGGCAAGGATTAAAGAGAAATGCTCTTATAAAATTACCAAGCAAAATTGAATTGGATGCAACAGATTCAAAAAAGAAGAGAGCACTTGGGGATGTGGAAGAACCAGAATTTTCTGAGGAGATGGATGACAACACTTTGGTGGAGGTTGCTGAACAGCCCCACCCGTCCCAATGAGGTGCATAACATGGAACTGTCGAGGGCTTGGGAACCCTAAGATAGTTCGAGAGCTTCACGATCTTGTGAGGCTAGAAGCGTCCGCCGTTATTTTTCTGATTGAGACAAAGATAACGGTTGAGAGAGTATGGAATGATACGGTTACTTGGTTTTGTTGGTTGTTCGGCAATAGATAGTGATGGTCTGAATGGGGGGCTTGCACTTTTTTGGACTAGTGAGGTAGATGTCGCACTCCAATCCTAGTCAAACTCGCACCTACATGTTCAGGTCCAGAATCTTAAGGGACACAATCTACTTTTTAGATTTACGGGTTTCTATGGGAAGCCGCATAGGGAAGAGAGGAAGGATAGTTGGTACCTCCTCAACTGGTTATATGGACAAAGTGATCTGCCATGGCTATGCGGAGGTGATTACAATGAGATTCTAGATAACTCAGAGTACTTTTGGGCTCATGAGAGAGAGATGAATGGCAGATGAATGGCTTTAGAGAAGCCATGGATAGCTGTGATCTTCGGGATCTGGGCTTTGTGGGTATCCCGTATACATGGGATAACAAGCAACAGGGAGAGGAAATGTTAAAGTTAGATTGGATCGGATTAACTTCCCCTAGCTAGTTACAAAAAATTACGAAGTCGATTGTCAGACATGTTTCTTCACCGAAATTGGATCATTGTTTGCTTGTGGTCGACGTCCAGTCGACACAGGAGAACGAGGCCCTTATTGCTTTTGATATGAGAATGCATGGGATCGTGATATTACATATGAGAGTACGGTTGTGGCTGGTTGCGCTGAATCTCAAAATTCTGACCGGCCTACTAGAAGTGGCAGAGAGACTGGGTCATATGCAACTTATGCTCAAGAATTGGAGTGCGGATAAATTCGGTAACATTCAAAAAACTGAAGAAGGCCCATGCCGAGTTTGAAAAAGAACGACAACACGCGCTCTACCGTGGAACATCAAACCAGGAGAAGAAGCTTGCGGCGAATATTTGTAAATTGCTTAGAACGAAAGAGGTAATGGCGAAGCAGTGATCCCGTGTTGATTGGCTGAAGGAGGTGATCGCAACACAAAAAAAATTCATGCAAAGGCTACTACCCGAAAAAGGAGGTATATGATACAAGGCCTAAATGATGATAGGGGTAGACTTTGTATTGAAAAGGAAGAGGTGAAGGGTATTGTGCAATCTTTTTATACCAATCCGTTTAAAGCTCAGGAGGAGATAGATGTACAAGATGTGACTCAATTTGTGCAGGAAAAGGTAACGAATGATATTAATTTCTCTTTATGTCGTGCCTATGATGCTAGTGAGGTTGAGGAGGCCCTGTTTTCTACGGGGCCATCAAAAGCCCTAGGTGTTGATGGTTTTAATGCCAATTTCTACCAAAAACATTGATCTCTTATCAAGAATGAGATAACTGATGCAATTTTGGGATTTCTAAATGGTGGTCATCTATCAGAGATCATAAATAGAACTGTTATTGTTTTAGCTCCAAAGGTGAGGATCCCACAAGATATAACCCAATATCACCCAATTGCTTTCTGCAATGTTATCTATAAGATCTGCTCTAAGGTACTAGCCAATAGGCTCCGGGTTGTGCTAGATGAGATTATATCTGAAGATCAGAGTGCTTTTGTGCCAGGGCGTTTAATTACAGACAATTTAATCACTGCATATTAATGTGTTCACCCTATGATGATGAAACGAGGGAAAGCAACTTTTTGTTAGGCTAAACTCGATATGATGAAAGCATATGACCAGGTAGAGTGGCCTTATTTGCAGGGGATAATGCGGAAATTGGGCTTTGCTGATGCATGGATATCACTTATTATGAGGTGTGCCATGATAGTAAGTCTAGAGGTGAAAGTGAATGGTGAACTACTTCCTTCTTTCAAGCCCACTCGTGGTCTGCGTCACAGGGACCCAATTTCGCCTTATTTGTTCTTGCTATGTGGATAGGGGCTTTCTTCTCTCCTGAAGTATTATGATGCAGGATGGATAGACAAAGTCATAATAGTGAGTTTCCAAGCTCCATGGATTTTATATTTATTATTTGCTGATGACTGTCTTGTGTTTTTGAAAGCTGATAAGAAGTGCATGTCGCCTTGATGAGATCCTTGAGATTTATAGCAACGGATCGGGGCAAAAAGTTAATAAATAGAAGAGCTCTACATTTTTTAGTCCGAACTATTTGGCTCCAGTACGAGCAATGGTGGGGAATGTGCTTCATATTGATAGAAAGGATCTGTCTGAAAAATACCTCGTGTTACCCACTGCTTCGGGTAGGCTCACGGATAAACAATTTGATCATTTCGTGGAAGGATCCAGGTCTCGGGTACAAGGTTACTGTGAGAAACTTGTCCTTTGCGGCAAAAGAGGTCTTAATAAAGTCGGCGATTTAGGCTTTGTCAACCTATTCTATGAGTTGTTTCAAACTCTCAAAAGGTTTATGCTCCAAATTAATGACAATTTTGTCCAAGTATCGGTGGAGTGGATCACTAGACAAGCGTGGTATGCATTGGTATGCTTGGAAGATGTCAATTGCAAAAAGTAAAGGAGGTCTAGGCTTCAGAGACTTACAAAAATTTAATGATGCTATGTTTGGTAAGAAAGCATGGAGATTGATAGTAGACCCAACGAGCCTCTGTGCTCGGGTGTTTAAGGGGAGATATTTTCCAAATGGCGATGCATTATCTACTGGTTGTCCGAAGAGTGCCTCCAAGGTTTGGAGGGCCATCATTTGTGGCAGAGATGTGTTAAAGAAGGGTCGTGTTCGGCGTATTGGCGATGGACATGATACTCTTATTTGGGATAATCAGTGGCTCACAGGGGTCCCTAGAGTTAAACCCATCTATCGAGACGAGACTAAACAAAATAATGGTACTGAGCTAACAAGAGTCTCGGAGCTTATGGACCAAGGGACCGGTCTGTGAGATGAGGTTGCTGTTAATGAAACCTTCTGTCCACTAGGTGCGGCCGCCGCCTTACGACTACCACGTCCGAGGAATGGTGGACAGGATTTATGGGCATGGAGTGAAGAGAAGACGAGGATCTATTCAGTTCGGTCTGCATACGGAATGTTGGTTCAGCACATCGTTGAGAGACCTGGCAGCTCCAATTTAGAGCATCAATGGAAGAAGTTGTGGAAGCTCAAGGTGATACCAAAGGTGAGGGTTTTATGGTGGCAGGCTTTGAAAGGTTTCCTCCCTTGTTACGCTGAGCTGAGTAGACGACATTTTATGGATCATGCTACATGAAGATGAAATGATGTTTCATGTGTTGGTGAATTGTGACCATGCGAAGCATTTCTGGTCGGGGACGTCAGACCACTTCGGCTTCATGTTCCCGAGATTGCACCTTGCAACATGGATGCATGATATACTGGTAGGCTCATATCTGAGTACAGAACATCTACCTATAGCAATCAGAGTACTATGGTGTGTTTGGTCTATACGAAACAAATATGTTCATGGATAAGAAATATATAAACCTCTGGGCCCCATGGAGTTGATTGAAGAGCAGTTGGCTCTTCTCGAAATACCACCGCGGCAAGTTGAGGCTCCAAAAAATATTTGCAAATTGTCAAAACAGCCGGTTGGATGGAGTAAGGTGAATACCGATGGTTCGTTGAATTCTCACTTGAAGGTAGCAGGTTAATGCTATGTTATTCGCGATCACAATGGTGAATTCGTTTTGGCAGGATGTAGGAAACACATCCATGTTGATGATCCCTTTATTAGTGAAGTCTTGTCTAGCAGAGAAGGACTTAAAGCTGCAACCCAATTGGGATTCAGCTGGGATTACAAAGGTTGATTATTCAAACTGACTGCATCACCCTTGAGAGGGTCGGATAGAAGGTGCTCGTATTATTAGTGAGTTGAAGGGTTTATGTTCTAGCTGTAGGGGTTCGTAGCATGGAAAACAAAAATTTTCTATCGCATACAAACAAACAAGCCAAGATCTATCTACTAGATTGTAGCAACGAGTCGATGGAATAACTTACCCTCGAAGATTCCAAAGTGTTTAACGAGAGCGGATTCTCGTGGGTGATGTAGTCGTACTCTTTCCGATCTCAAGATCGTGTAGACGATCCTTCCGGATCTGCGCTCGCAGCGCTTCATGCCGGTCACACGCTCGGTACTGACGAAGACCTTCCTCTCCCTTGTTCCAAAGAAAATGGAGGTTGTAGTACTTCCTCGCGATTCCGAAGACAACGTGGTACCTAAGTAGAGGGGAGATCCCGCAGGGCTTCGCCTTAAGCCGGAGCGAGTATGGTGGAGTATGAGAGAGAGCTATTAGTGGTCTAGGGATTAGACACACCAATTAGAAGGCTCTAAACCGCAGGCTAGAGCAATTAGAAGCTCTAAACCAAAATGGCTCTAAACCGGAGATTAGAAGATAGGAACTTGTGTGTCTAGAGGAGGAGGCCCGCCTCCTTTTATAGGTGGGAGGGGCCAAGGGAGGGAGTCCTTCCCAAGTCGGCCTTGGTTGGCGCCGCTTGGAGGGACTCTCCCCAAGTCGGTTCCAACCACCTCTTGCTTGTTTCCCACAGCTTCCTATTTCCCACAGCCTGCTTTTCCACAGCTCTGCTTTTAGCTGCTTGACTTTCAAACTGCAGTTTGACTTTTCAGTTTTGGAACAGAAGAACACTTAGTACATGATGCAATCATTCAATATGTAATGACACATTCATGTACCCTCCCCGGAGTGCTTGGACAATCCGAACCTTCTAGAACATTCCCGATGAAAACAGGAATCATTCCCGAACTCAAACGGGACTTTCCTTATATGAATCTTATTCTCGGACCATTCCGGATCACCTCGTGATATCCGGATCCCATCCGAGACTCGAACAACATTCGGTCTCTTTCTCATAATACCATAACTACTCAAAACAACGTCGAATCCTTAAGTGTGTCTCCTACGGTTCGTGAATTATGCGGACATGATCGAGACACTTCTCCGAACAATAACCAATAGAGGAATCTGGAAATTCATATGGCTCCCACATATTTCTACGATTACTTTGATCGAATGAACCACTTACATACGATACCAATTTCCCTTTGTCTCACGATAGTTTACTTATCCGAGGTTATGATCGTCGGTATCTCTGCATACCTAGTTCAACCTCGTTACCGATAAGTACTCTTTTCTCGTTCCGTGATATGTGATCCCTTGTGAGCCAGTCACATGCTTGCAAGATAATCGGATGACATTCCACCGAGAGGCCCAGAGTATATCTATCCGTCATATGGATGGACAAATCCCACTCTTGATCCATGTGTTTCAACCAATACTTTCCAACACTCAATGCCACCTTTATAGCCACCCGCCACGGTGTGGTGTTTGATGTCATCAAAGCATCCATCCGGTAAAGGTGATATGCATGATCTCATGGTCGAAGGAATTAGGTTACTATGTATCATAAAGCATATAGCAATTGAACTAATGAAATGACTTGATCTTTATGCTATGCTTATCTATAGGAGTATGTCCATCACATCATTCTCCTAATGATATGACCCTGTTGTTAATAACATCTCTATGTTCATGATCAGGAAACCATGATCATATATTAACCAACAAGCTAGTTTAACAAGAGGCTTTACTAGGGACTCTTTTATGTTTACAAATCACACAAGTATTAATGTTTCCGGTTAATACAATTATAGCATGGTATGTAAACATTTATCATAAGTATGAAGATATGATAATAACCTACTTTATTATTGCCTCTTGGGCATATCTCCAACACTAGCTTCTAGGAAGTTAAGCTTTTTTTTCTTAGGTCGCATTTGTGTGCCAAGGAAGCTCTTAGTTTAGTAGATTCAGTTCGCTTTGATGTAATACCTAGATTTTGGCTGATATGATTCAGTCGGATTGTAACCATTATCTCGTTTAATAAAGCAGTGGATTACAACTAAAAAACATGTCAGATCTAGCCTGCTGAAAACTCTCGATTCGAGCGTTTTCGTTGAGCCATGCTGCCCGCGTGCTTTTTTAGTGCTCCAATAATGCAACCTGGGTACTTGATATTGGTTCCGCTCAACTTATTATACTCGACTGCTCCTCTCTCTCCCCCGAAACCGCCAACTCCCCCAGTTTGAGAGTCGACTTCGACTGGCCAGATCTTGTCCCTCTCGCCGCTGGCGACCTCGCTGGCTGGTGTAGAGTTGGATCTGGATGCTGGCCCTCTCTGTTTAGTAGTTTTTTAGGATTAGCCAGGCTTAGATTTGGGCATGGTCCCGTGTTTTCCCTAGTGGAGACTGAGGGTAGGTCAGGGATCTCTGGTGGCTGGATCCGCCACGCCTCAAGTCGGCCAGCTCTCGCTCCTTCCCGCCGGTGGCAGGCGGTGCTGCAAATGAGTTTGGTTGGCTCCTGCATTTCTCTGAATAAGGTCAGCCTCTGGATCTTAGAATCGAGAAATCTAGGCCTTTCCCGATTCATTGTGGTGTTGCGCCTCGTCGTAGTTGTGCTCCAATGGTTCGAGCCGCTGGCGGCGACGAGGAGAAGCGTTGTTGGATCCTTCAATAAAATTCCTTTGGCCCAAGGTTGGGTCTCCCTCTACTGCTTTCTTCTTGGTTGCCCTCCTCTGGATTGTGGTAGATTTCTAGAGCTCGAAGGCGACAGGTATTCAACGCATCGGCATGTGGGAGACTGCTGCTGGAGGCTCTTCTATTGGGGTAAAGCCATGCTCTCCTCTTCCCCTCTCCTTGGTGGAGCTGGGGATTTGAGTAGGGTTGCTTCCCTCCGACCTGGATGTTGACGACATGGGAGTGATGAAGCCTGCAACTACTCGAGCTCATCTTCATCGGTCCATGGTGACCCGAAATTGCTGGTTTGCTCCGGCCCCAATTCTACCTCCAATGGGAGGCCCTTTGCGAAGCTAACTGCTATTGTGGCTCTGGTCGGCACCAAAGCAAGTGGCGAAGTCCCCGCGACGATGTTCGACAATGGCAAGTTTGGCTTCTGGCTTGACGGTGGGGAAAGAGAAAGGCTAGATTGTAATCTTTTATTTTTTAGCAAGATCCTTTCTACATCTTCCAGGAACCATGTATTATTTTCTATTTTATGGGGTTCTCTGTATATCACTGTACACCCACTAGATGATATAATGGCAAGACTTCTAGCCCCTTTGGGGCTCCCTATGTTTCAAAAAAAACTTATTATACTCATTCTTCTATCCTTATAATCTTTTCTAATGACCATAACCGTGTTTCGATTGAAAATAAGCTTCACATAAAAAGACGCATGTCGATGAGGTGATTCCATTCTAATAATCAGCATCGAGTTTTGTTGATTGGGGAGGAAGTTTGTGTGATTGTTGGTCAGTCTGGACAGAAAAGAATGATGTTTGGCATAGTAACGGAGGTAACATGATCGGTCCGATGGTTCTTGGAGACAATGTTCCATCTGGCTGAGCTGGTTAAAATTGAGAAGCCAAATTCAGCAAAGAGTATTCCACATTGGTCAACACCAGGAGCGGGGTTCCTGAAAATTAATGTTGGTGCAGGTTTCGACGCTGAGGCACGTCAAGGTACTCCAGGCCATGTGATCAGAGATCATGATGGTTGTTTTGTTCCGGGGAAAGCATTGTGGTATAGAGACACGGTCAGCTCGCTTATTATAGAAGCACAAGTAGTGTGTGATGGTGTTCGGTTGAATATTGATCGACACTACCAGAATGTGTAGTTCGAAACTGATGCTAAAGAAGTTTTAACTTTTATGGAAGACCCTGGCGGAGGTAGATCTGAGATTGCCTGTATATGCCACGAGATCAAAGATCTTTGTGGTTTATTCCTACTTTATTCACATCAGTTGTGCTATTCTTCCTCGGAGACGGTCCAATCAGCTAGCAATCTTAGAAGCAAAAGGTGGTCGCCACTTCTTCGTGTAAGGCGGAGTACATCGCGGCGGCGATAGCGGCATGCCAAAGCGTTTGGCTCGCTCGTCACTTCGGCAAGCTGCTGAATCAAGTGGCAACACCGGTCACCTAGCTCATCGGCAAGCTGCTAAATCAAGTGGTAACACCGGGTCACCTAGCTCATCGGCAAGCTGCTAAATCAAGCTGCAATTTCACTCTGCAAAAATCTAGTGATGCACGACCAAGCAAACACATAGATCTGCGCTATCACTTTATTGGTGATTGTGTGGAAAAGGGCTCGATCGCCGTGGAATTCATTGGCACAAGCAAAGCAGAAGGCAGGCATCCTGGCGAAACCACTTGTTGGCCGTGTTTGCTTCCAGAAGCTGTGTGACATGGTTGGCATCGTCAACACGAAGCTCGTCCACCAGGATTGAGGGGGAGATTGTTGCTTAAAACCTGCTTCCCTCGCTCTGAATTTAGCTGACAAGTGTTGTTTCGTGACACTTGCAACTTCGTCAGTTAGGCAGTTAGTTTTCTAAACTTCTTCAGTTGTTGATGGTTGCGATATGTGCGCCTCTGACATAGTCATAGATTCGCTGAGCGCGTTGCTCGGATCGTGGGATGGTACGGTCAATCGTGAGGCTCGATGCTCGCCACGTTTTCCATTTTTGCGAGGAATAAAATGAAGCCGAGAAAAGCTGCAGTAAGTTTTTTTTTTTTTTGTTTGCGGGGAAAAAGCTGCAGTAAGTTAGCGCAGCACAAAAATATCCTCGTGTCTTGTTCGAGTCTTGATCACATGGAAGCGTAAAAACATTTACAACTCCGCCAAAGCAATCGAGTTTTCAGCTCACTGTACCGCAGAATGCTTGGCCCCTGTCAACATTTCTAAATTTAAGCCCAAGGATGTTGTCTTTATCTCCATGCAAAAACCTTTCCAGCTCCCGCTTTTACAAATGTGAAGTTCAATTGAAATGTTTGCACTCTCTTACAGATAGAATCATCTCATTTCATATAATGCTTCTTAGCAGCACGCAGGATAGCAGGACGCAGTCTAGTCAGTCCTGGCGCATGAGCAGCTGTCTGTAGCAGGTACACGATGAAGCGCAGGGATGTTACTGCCACAGGCGGCCGGCTGCGCGGTCGCTGGAGTGCGGGAGCCGGGAGGGCCTGCGCCGGCCGTGTGGCAAGGGACGGGACGGCCTCTGACGGCCGCGGGGGCGAGATCGGCTATGCGAGCGACCGGCGGACGCGCGTGTTGACGTTTGGGCGAGCGGCGATGTGGTCGTGACGAGACGAGAGCAGTTTGCAGGCGGGAGGCGAGCGTTCGGCGGGCGCATGAGGGTAGCGGTTCATCGGTTCAGAAAAAAAGAGCAGGACGTGCATCTTGTTGGGAGACTGGGCCGGCAGAGGCCCACTCGTCATGCTCTATCGCGCCAGGCCGACCCATATGAAAGATCGTATCCCCTTATACTATAAATAGAGGAACAACCTCAGACGCGTGAAATTACCGAGAAAGTTAATAAAGTTCACTTTTGTTTCCTGTGCCATCTACTTGTGTTATCTGTGTGCTTTTCGACTCTAGTCTTCTCCCTCGGGTGTGGAGCAGTCTCGGGACCGGCCAGCCGACAGGGGGTGTTCCAACACATTTTTCTCAAAATGGGAGCATAGCCTCGGTCTGATGCGCACAACCTTTCATTTATTGCATAGTTGTAATTATAGTAATTTATTATAATCACGGATCAACTAAAATTGAGACATGTATGAACCAGCGAAAAAAGAGAAGAAACATGAAACTATCCATCTAGTATTTTTCTAGTATGCTGCCATCCAGTAGCCCAAAAGTAGAAATCCTCGGTAACCGTTAGCAAACGGTTGCATCCCGAAAGCATAGGTTCCCGCTGATCTACATGGAGCAAAAAGGATCATAGGTGTACTCAGTGTGTAGCGAGACGGATAACCTGCAAAAAAATTGAACCCAATTGTTTATTAAAGATAATATTATTTTGACATGTCCAAATAGACCAACACAAGTGTGAAACTCCGACACGAATTCTAGCCTTATTTTCTCTCTCCATCCCATTCAACCAGTTACCAAACATATTAGTAATACTAGTCGGAGAAGTAATATTATAAGTGAAATATATCATTCGCCAAATTATTTTTGCACCGGACATTAGAGAAAAAGGTGTTCAATAGTCTCCACCGAGTCATAAAAACAACATTTTGGACACCCATGCCAGTTGCGCTTTGCCAAATTATCCTTAGTTAACAGGACTTTCTCATTAAGAAACCACATAAAGATTTTTATTTTCAAAGGGATCTTCAATTCCACAAGTATGTCCTTAAATACCTAGCATGCCCGTTCATAAAATCTAAATAACATTGATTTGACCATAAAGGATCCCGTAGGTGTAAGACGCCAATGGAACGAATCTTTGTTTTGTGTTAAAGTAACCAATATTAGGTTATGGCACAAGTGCAACCAGTCATTCCACTTACTACCGGTCAATCTCCTCCTAAATATAATATTCAGAGGGTTTTGATTTAACACATAGCTACTAAAATATTCTTTCGTTGGGCTATATTATAACGCGCGGGGTATTGTTGAGATAACTTAGTGTCGCCTAACCAAACATCTTCCCAGAACCTGACAGTAGTTCCATCTCCAATTTTTAAAAAACCCGACAAAAGATTCTTTACACGTGTAAGGCCTTACAAAATGGGGAATCGGCTTAGCTTCGACATGTGCTAACGTATTATTTATGTATTTGTTTTGTAAAAGTTTTTGTCACATCCCTTCTTCCGTTAGTAGTTTGAACAACCATTTGCTTAAACAAACACTTGTTTTCAACTCCAGAACTTCAATTCCTAAGCCCCTTTGGTCCTTAGGGCGGCATAAAATATTCCATTTGGTTAGCCTATACTTTTTTTTGTTATCATCCCTTTGCCAGAAAAACCGTGAGCGAAAAAAGTCCATTCGCTTTCTCACTCCTTTTGGTATTTTAAGAAAAGACAACATGATCATTGGCAGACTCGTCAAAACTGAATTAATTAGGACAAGACGATCTTATGGAAATTTTTCAAAACAGAAATTTTTTCAAAACAGAAAATTTCGCTCTTATGGAAATTGATATTTAAGCCCGGTAATTTCTCAAACATGCAAAGAATGAGTTTCATATTGGCCGCCTTTTCAAGATCATGTTCCAAAAATAGGATTGTTGTAGGGTTCGCAACATAGAAATTTTTTTTTCCTACGATGTGAACTATATACCAAGATCTATCTACTAGATACAAACAACGGACGGATGTATATCCGTAGAGAACATACCCTTGAAGACCGACAAAGCTTAACGAGTTAAACTCGTGGTTGATGTAGACGATCTCTTGCCGATCTCAAGATCGAGAGGAAGTCCTAGCGCCGCAAATCAGCAGCGCATCCGTGCTCGCACACACGTTCGAGGCACTGAGCAACCTCCGCCTCCTCACTCCAGCGATGCAGCGGAAGCACAACTCTTTCTTGCCGAATAGCAACCGGGAATATGTATCTCGCTAGTCCGAGACCATGGGGGATAAATTCTAGAGGGGGAGAGAGATCCTTCACGAGGAGGTGTAAGAGACAAGTGAGGAGGGAGGGCTCCTTTTATAGGAGGAGGGGGGGGGGACCCCAAGGGGGTGGCCGGCGCATGGGGGCTGCCCCCTTGCCCTCCCCTCTTCATGTGGGTGGACACTCCACTCACAAATCTCCTTTAAATTCCCTCCACTCAAAAGTCCACTCAAATTCCCATTAAATTTCCACCAAATTTAATGCAAACTCTCATTAAATAAAACTCTTTTATTTTATTCAGATTTTTTTCAATTACTTTAATGACAAACATTCACAAATAACCCCTTGCTAGAATTCTATTTCACATGCATAACCACTTTATGCAATTTCACCAAAACCTGCTTTAAGATCTAGTGAAATAAATTCCTGCGCTTGTTCATTCTTTCGGCATGAAACATTTGCTCCAATTGGATGTCGGTGTCTCTTAAGTGTGTCATCCTACGGTTCGTGAATAATGCGGACATGATCGAGACCCCTCTCGGATCAATAATCAGAAGCGGGATCTGGAGACCCATACTGACTCCCACACATTCAACGATGACTTTCTTGTGATCGTCGGAACCTTTTATGCTGGTATCTTAATCCCTTTGTTTCACGATATATTACATGTCCGAGATTCGATCATCGGTATCTCCATACCTAGTTTGATCTCGTTACCGACATGCACTCTTTTCTCGTTCCCGTGATATAACATTCTAGTGATCAAATCACTTGCTTGCAAGCTAATCAATGTGATATCACCGAGAGGGCCCAGAGTATATCTATCCGTCATCGGGTGAACAAATTCCACTCTCGATCCATGAGCCTCAACGTAACACTTTATTAGTTCTGAATCCATCTTTATAATCACCCTGTTATGGTGTGACGTTTGATGTTATCAAGAAACTTTTCGGTGTTAGTGATTGACATGATCTCATGGTCTAAGGATTAGGATCACTTCGTAAGTTGTTATAGCAATATAAACTCAATGACTTTGATCGTAATGCTATACTTCGGATGAATGTTCATCACACCATTACACTAATGTTGTGATCTCGTTATTAACAACATCCAATGTCCATGATCAGGAAACCTTGATCATCTTGTTAATCAATGAGCTAGTTTATGAGAGAGGCATAACTAGGAACTTTCTGTTTGTTTATTAAACACACATGTATTAACGTTTCAGTCTTAATACAATTATCTCATGCAACATGAAGATCTATCATATACTTGGAATACACATAATAAACACTTTATTGTTGCCTCTCGGCATATTCCCTTGCCTCCCACTTGCACTAGAGACAATAATCTAGTTACATAGTGATAAATCTAACACCCATTGAGTTCGTGTTGATCATGTTTTGCTCTAGGAAAGTTTTAGTCAACAGATCCGCTACATTGAGATCCGTATGTACTTTACAAATCTTTATATCTCCATCCTTGACATGCTCGTGGATGGAGTGAAACCGACGCTTAATATGCTTGGAATGCTTGTGAGACCTTGGCTCTTTGGCATTGGCAATGGCACCATTGTTGTCACAATAGATCACCATTGGGTCCAACGCGTTTGCCACCACTCCTAGTTCGGATATGAACTCCTTCATCCAAAGCGCTTCTGAGCCGCTCAAGCAAAGAATATTCGACCTCCGTTGTTGATCCCGCTACCACAGGTTGTTTGGAGCTCCTCCAACTAACCGCTCCGCCATTCATGAGAAATAAGTATCCGGATTGAGACTTAGAGTCATCCGGATCGGTGTCAAAGCTAGCGTCGACATAACACTTAGCGACGAGCTCTTCTTCACCTCGTATACAAGAAACATATCCTTAGTTCTTCGTAAGTACTTAAGGATATTCTTGACCGCTATCCAAAGGTTCGAACACGGATCCGATTGGTACCTACTAGTCAAACTAATAGCATGTGCCACATCCGGTCTTGTACATAGCATGGCGTACATTATAGAGCCTATGGCTGAAGCATAGGGGACTTTGTCCATTATATCTCTTTCTTCCGCCGAAACCGGACTTTGAGTCTTACTCAATGTCTTGCCTTGCAACATAGGTAAGAACACCTTCTTACTTCCGTCCATTTTAAACTTCTTTAAAATCTTATCAAGGTATGTACTTTGCGATAGCCCTATTAGGCGCCTAGATCTATCTCTATAGATCTTTATGCCTAATATGTATGACGCTTCACCTAGGTCCTTCATTGAAAATTTGCTGTTTAGATATCTTTTAACACTGTTTAAAAGATCTATATCATTTCCGATCAATATTATGTCATCCACATATAATATCAGAAATGCCACATTGCTCCCACTCACTTTCTTGTAAATACAAGCTTCTCCATAAGTTTGGACAAATCCAAACTCTTTGATCACCTCATCAAAGCGGAGATTCTAACTTCGTGATGCTTGCTTCAATCCATAGATGGATCGCTAAAGCTTGCACACCTTGTTAGCATCCTTAGGATCGACAAAACCCTTTGGTTGTATCATATACAACTCTTCTTCAATATTACCATTGAGAAACGCGGTTTTGACATCCATCTGCCATATCTCATAATCGAAATATGCAGCAATTGCTAACATAATCCTAACTGACTTTAGCATCGCTACGGGAGAGAAAGTCTCATCATAGTCAACTCCTTGAATTTGTCGAAACCCCTTTGCGACAAGTCGAGCTTTATAGACGGTCACTTTACCATCAAGATCGCTTTTCCTTTTGAAAATCCATTTGTTCTCCACGGCCTTTCGGTCGTGAGGTAATTCCACCAAGTTCCAAACTTGATTTTCATACATGGATTCCATCTCGATTTCATGGCTTCTAACCATTTGTTGGAATCCGTCTCATCATCGCTTCTTCATACGTCGCAGGTCATCATTTTCATCAACCATGAAATTCATGACAGATTTCCGCATACTCGGGAGCCGCGTCTGCTTGACCTGCGAGGTTCTAGAGTACTCTCTTCGGAGTTTCATGATCATTATCATTAGTTCCCTCTTCAACAGGTGGAGCCAACTCCGAACAACTTCCGCTGCGCTACTCGCCATACTTTGAAGAGAAGGTTCCACAACCTCTTGAGTTCTACCTTCCGACTACTCACACCTTTCGCGAGAAACTCTTTCTCTAGAAAGGATCCATTCTTGGCAACAAAAACCTTGCCCTCGGATTCGTGATAGAAGGAATACCCAATAGTTTCTTTAGGGTATCCTATGAAGACGCATTTTTCCGCTCCGGGTTCGAGTTTATCCGGTTGAAGTTTCTTCACATAAACATCGCATCCCCAAACTTTAAGAATGACACTTAGGTTTGTTTCCAAACCACAATTCATACGGTGTCTTTTCAACGGATTTAGATGGTGACCGATTTAAAGTGAATGCAACAGTTTCTAGTGCATAACCCCAAAATGACAACGGCAAGTCCGTCAGAGACATCATAGATCGAACCATATCTAATAAAGTACGATTATGACGTTCCGACACACCATTTCGCTGTGGTGTTCCGGCAGGTGTGAGTTGTGAAACAATTCCACACTCTTTCATGTGAGTGCTAAACTCGTAACTTAGATACTCACCTCCACGGTCTGACCGTAGAAATTTGATCTTTCTATTACGATGATTTTCCACTTCATTCTGAAATTCCTTGAACTTTTCAAAGGTTTGAGACTTGTGTTTCATCAAGTAGATATAACCGTATCTACTCAAATCATCCGTGAAAGTAACAAAATAAAGATATCCACCTCGCGCCGACACACTCATTGGACCACATACATCAGAATGTATGATTTCCAATAAATCTGTCGCCCGTTCCATTGAACCGGAAAACGGCATTCTAGTCATCTTGCCCATAAGGCATGGCTGACATGTATCAAATGATTCATAATCAAGTGATTCCAAAAGTCCATCCGAATGGAGCTTCTTCATGTGTTTAACGCCAATATGACCTAGACGGCAGTGCCACATATATGCGGATATATCATCATTAAGTTTAATCCTTTTAGCATCAACATTATGAATATGTGTAATATTATCATCGAGATCTAATAGAAATAAACCATTCATCATCGGTGCATGACCATAAAAGATTTCATTCATATAAATGGAACAACCATTGTTATCGGATTTAAATGAATAACCACTTCGCATCAAAAACGATCCAGATACAATGTTCATGCTCAGTGCACCGATAACATTTATTCAAGTTTATAACTAATCCCGACGGCAAGTGGAGAGGCGTTCGACGGCGATCACATCAACGCTTGATCCATTGCCGACACGCATCTTGATCTCACCCTTGCTAGCGGTCGCTTGTTCCGCAGCCGATTCGAGTTACAAATATTAGCAACGAACCGTATCAAATACCTGTGCTACTGCGAGCACTAGTTAAGTACACATCAATAACATGTATATCATATATACCTTTGTTTGCCATGCCGGCCTTCTTGTGCGCCAGATACTTGGGCGCTATGCCCGGGCTAGTCCCCTTACAATAGGAGCACTCGAATCGACTTAGGTCCAACTCGGGGTTTTTCAGCAGCAATGTGCTTGCCGCCTTTACTTCCCTTCCGCTTTTCCTTCTTGTCTTTCTTGAAACCAGTGTTCCTATTGATCATCAACACTTGATGTTCCTTTTGATCTCCACTTCAGCTTTTAAGCATTGATGAAGCTCGGGAGAGACTTCTTCATGCCTTGCATATTATAGTTCATCACGAAGCTCTTATAGCTAGGTGTAGACCGCAGAACACGATGGATGCCTAAGTCAATGGGAATCGATATTCCCAAGGACACAAGCTTATCACAGAACCGACATCTTGAGTACATGCTCACTAACGGAGTGTGCTCTTCCATCATGCAGCTAAAGAACTTTTACGAGCGTTGTAGCTCTCTGCAAAGATGTGTCGAAAATCATTTTCAACCCACCCATTGTATCAAATGCATTGCCGTTGCCAAACGCTTTGAAGTTCGGCTCTAGCCCATACAATATGCCGCAATGAACTAAGTTGTGGTCCTCCGACGAGTCCGATAGACATTCTTCTCCTTGTCGGGCATCATCAAAGGTGGGGCCTAACGCGCTTCTAGCACATATTGCTTTTGTAGCAAAGAGAGGAGAATCCTCAAATTCATGGCCCATTCGGTAAAGTTGCTACCGTTCGTTGCTAGTTTCTCTTTCTCCATGAACACATTGAAATTAAAAGCAGGTGGTGCCATCTACAACAGAATTTGTAAAGTTTAGACTAAGTGTATGATAGATTGAGTTCAAGTAATCCATATTATGAATGAACTCCCACTCAAAAACGACATCCCTCGTGCCCTTTAAAATCCCTCCACTCAAAAGTCCACTCAAATTCCCATTAAATTTCCACCAAATTTAATGCAAACTCTCATTAAGTAAAACTCTTTTATTTTATTCAGAATTTTGTCAATTACTTTAATGACAAACATTCACAAATAACCCCTTGCTAGAATTCTATTTCACATGCATAACCACTTTATGCAATTTCACCCGAAAACCTGTTTTGATCTAGTGAAATAAATTCACGCTTGTTCATTCTTTCGCATGAAACATTTGCTCCAATTGGATGTCGGTGTCTCTTAAGTGTGTCACCCTACGGTTCGTGAATAATGCGGACATGATCGAGACCCTCTCGGATCAATAATCAAGCGGATCGAGACCCATACTGACTCCCACACATTCAACGATGACTTTCTTGTGATCGTCGGAACCTTTTACGCTAGTATCTTAATCCCTTTGTTTCACGATATATTACATGTACGAGATTCGATCATCGGTATCTCCATACCTAGTTTGATCTCGTTACCGACATGCACTCTTTTCTCGTTCCTGTGATATAACATTCTAGTGATCAAATCACTTGCTTGCAAGCTAATAAATGTGATATCACCGAGAGGGCCCAGAGTATATCTATCCGTCATCGGGATGAACAAATTCCACTCTCGATCCATGAGCCTCAACATAACACTTTATTAGTTCTGAATCCATCTTTATAATCACCCTGTTACGGTGTGACGTTTGATGTTATCAAGAAACTCTTCCGGTGTTAGTGATTGACATGATCTCATGGTCTAAGGATTAGGATCACTTCGTAAGTTGTTATAGCAATATAAACTCAATGACTTTGATCGTAATGCTATACTTCGGATGAATGTTCATCACACCATTACACTAATGTTGTGATCTCGTTATTAACAACATCCAATGTCCATGATCAGGAAACCTTGATCATCTTGTTAATCAACGAGCTAGTTTATGAGAGAGGCATAACTAGGAACTTTATGTTTGTTTATTAAACACACATGTATTAACGTTTCCGTATTAATACAATTATAGCATGCAAAATAAACATCTATCATATACTTGGAATACACATAATAAACACTTTATTATTGCCTCTCAGGGCATATTCCCTTCAATTGTATCATCCGCATACTGTAAAACCGAAACACCTCGCTCCATCAAATGAGGTATGAGACCTCAAATTTGTTCATCCTACTTTGCTCTTGTAATGATGATAGCAAGCATATCTGCTACAATATTGAAGAGTATTGGAGATAAAAGATCTCCTTGTCGCAAAACTTTTCTCGTCTAGAAAAAATAACCAATGTCATCATTGACGCTAATTCCCACACTACCGCCTTGGATGAATTCTTTTATCTATTTAAACATAAAGGATCAAAACCCTTCATACGCAAGGCTTGTTGTAAGAATGGCCATTTGAATTTATCATATGCCTTTTCAAAGTCAATCTTGAAAATAACACCATCGAGTTTTTTATGGTGAAGCTCATGGATAGTTTCGTGCAAGACAACCACCCCTTCTAAAATATGACGACCCGGCATAAACGTAGTTTGAGTCGGCCTCACCACTTTCTGGGCAATGTTCGTAATACGATTCGTAGCTACTTTTGTAACGATCTTAAAGCTCACATTAAACAAACAAATCGGTCGATATTATTGAATTTGTATGGCATTCTCTTTTTAGGTAGTAGAGTAATAACTCCAAAGTTGAGTTTATACAAAGGTAACATTCCTACGTGAAGTTGCTTAAATAGAGACATCAAATCATCTTTAACTATCTTCCAGAATTTCTGGTAAAACTCGGCCGGAAACCCATCTGGTCCAGGAGCTTTATTATGTCCCATCTGAGAAATTGCCTCCAGGTCCACTTCCTCGGTAAAGTCTGCTGTAAAGAGTACATTCTCTTCAACAGACAACTGGGGGATATCATCGGTATGATCCTCCATCATGGAAAAATCATTATGCTCAGGCTCCCAAACAACTTATTGCAATACTCAGTAATATAAACTTTAAGATTTTCTTCACCAACAATGGTTCCTTCCTCCTGTTCTAATAGAAAGATTTTTTTTCTTCCTATGTTTTCTATTTGCAATAAGATGAAAATATTTTGTATTGTTTCCGCCTTCCCGGACATGCTTTACTTTTGCCCTCTGGGCCCATTTTGTTTCCTCATCTCTCCGTAATTTCGAGATTGTTTCATTTATCTTTTAACCTTGTTTTTTTCAGATGTTGATAACGGGATGGATTCCGCCTTAATGTCCATCTCATCAATGATGGCAAGCATTTTTTCTTTTCTTTTTATACTCACCACTCATATTTTTAGCCCATCCTCTTAGGTAATGCCTAACGTGTCTTATTTTATTTTGCCATCTGTGAATAGGGGTGTCACCAGTGCACACTGAATTCCACTCCCTCTGCTCATGGTGCCTTTTTTATGGAGTTGGTGGCAGGAGAGAAATAGAGGAAACCATGGAGAAACCAGAATGACAACAGAGAGTTTTCAATTCCATGTTCGCAGGCATGCTGATGAATGGCGGGATCACCTAAAAAAACATTTAGAAATAGGTGCAGTGAAACAGATTGAATGGGAAGCACCACCGACGGAGTATGTGAAAATTAATCTTGATGCTGGTTTTTGCAAGGAGACGAGATGTGGTGGATGGGGAGCTATTGGACGGGACAATATGGCTGAAATTTGTGTCGCAGCTGCTGGTTCCCTACACAACATTTCTAATGCTATGCATGCGGAGACATTAGCGTTGGCATATGCGATGCAGGTTGCTGAGCAGATGAGTTTGGGCAGGGTAACTTTTGAGACTGATTGTCTGAATCTTAAACATGCTATGACGACGACCGACTACTCCTTCTCTCCCCTGGGGAATTTGATTAGTGATATGAAATTTAGACTTCAAATAAATTTTATTGAGGCTAGTATGGTGTATGCTCTGAGATCTTGTAATAGGGATGCACATGTGCTTGCGGCTACGGGTGTAGTACAAGTACAGAAAGACCATGCCATATGGACATCGGACTTTCCTATTGATGTAACTCGTCTGGTGACCGACGTTCGTGCCATGTCTTAATAGAATACGAGTGTTCCATGTACAAAAAAAAAACCATGTGACGCAACCACGAAAGTTCAAATAAGAACTTAGCCGTATTCCCCAAATGGTCTCGACATCCAGAATCAATAACTAACGGAGTATGATCCGACTCAGATCGAGTTAAAGCCCTAACCGTTACCAAAAGGAACTTTTGTTCCCACTCAATACTGACTAAGACACGATCCAGCTTCTCAAAAGTTGGATTGTCACGTCTATTGGCCCAAGTGAACTGTCTACCCAAGAGAGCAATTTCTCTAAGATCTAGGCTTTCAATTATCGTAAACGAAAGGCCAGTGAGGATTAAATTGTCATTGTTTTTGTCCTCACGTCTTCGCATGATATTAAAATCGCCACCTAACAACATAGGAAGCGGTTCTGATTCACAAAATCGAACTAATTCCAACAAAAATTCAGATTTATGAAAATCTTGCGTAACTCCATACACTGGTAAAAAATACCCATTCAAACCCATTCTTTTTATTACGCATATGCAATTTAACACAGAAATCACCTGTGTCTACTTTAGTTACCTTCAATGTTTTCGTGTTAATTCCTACTAAAATACCCCCTGACCGTCCATGTGGCGGTAGACAAAACCACGAAAAATTCTTAGTAGGTGCAAGATGCTTTAGAAACGAAACCGTAAAATTAGATCTTCCTGTTTCTAAAAGAGCAATAAAATCTAGTTTGTAGTCTCTTATTGATTCACTAACAAATAAATGTTTTCCCGGATCTATAAACCCCTGGCTGTTCCATGTCATTCCTCTTAAAGCCTCCATCTTAATAAGTTTTCTTTATTTTAACTCTTGTGCTTCTCCGTAAGTTTGCCTTATCATAAGATTTTCGTCTAGATGCCCTTCCTACTTTAATAGTACTTTCTAAAACTTCATGGCTCTCATCCGATGACATTCTTTCCTCGTCCACTAAATCTTCACATAGGTTCAAAACTCTAGACACCAACAACATGTGTGATTTTGAATCATTTTCCTCCCTCTCTTCCTTCTTTTTTAGGATGGTTAAAGCGCGATTCAATTTATTATCCTTTATAATTTTTGCAGCAACCATCTTACGGTTAATATCAATCCCCATACTAACGCCAATAGTATGCGCTTTACTTACTATTTCCTCATCCGATTAAGATAACAAAGCAAACTCGGTATTTAAATTTTTACTTGCACTTAACATCGCATTCCTCTTCATGGTCAGCTGCTGTGCGCGCACGAGCTGAGTGTCGTCCGCATTCGGTTGCGCATGAAGCCTCCCGCTAGAGCGCAACCCAGCCACGTCGCTCTCCTTAATGCCAACAAAAGTAATTACATCTGCCATCCCAGGCTTGCCCGCATTTCCTATTAAACCATCATCAATTAGAACATTTATATTCTGAGTATGCAAGACCGAATCAAAAAGAGGATTAGCTGCCAACGGTTCATGTTTTTTATCATCACTAGACATACCATAAGTAGGAGAAACATGAGAGATTAAAGAGCTGGGTGTCACACCTGTACCCATAGACGATGAGGCCATCCCCAATGGGGAAGGAATACTAGAGGTTCGCATTGTACCAGGCGATACCGCAGCACCCATGCAATCATAGCTCGATCTTGGAGTCGTAAGCAGCACCTTCGATGTTCCATTCATCACGTCATTACCATGTCGCTGCATGATAGCAGAATCGTACACATCCTTGGTCACCTGATTCTCCTCTACAACAACATGAACGACTACAGGCAAAACGGCGGCAGCATCTTGCCGTAGCACCTCGGTATCGTGTTGTACGTCCTCGATAACCTGACGCACAGCCGCGGCAGCATGACACGTGCCCTCGGCAGCGTGCCGCCCATCGACGGCAGCCTGCCGCACATCCTTGGCAACTAAAAGATCTGTCGCGACAGAACAACCATTAATCTGCGGCGCCGTGTTAAGTTTTTGAACACGAATCTTAGGAGGTGCAGACTTGGACATCTCCTCTTCCTCCACCATGTCTGCCCACTTTAAGTATATTTTTCTGCATATTTTGACCATCCACAGGGATGTGCTGTTGTACAATTCCTTCCTCTTGTTGCTTTTTATCTGATCCTTTTTTGACCTCTTAGGCTCTCTTTCTTATCCGAGGCATTACCATCCTCCCGCACCGGGCCATTCCCATCTCCATCATCATCATGAACATCCTCCATGCGAGTATCCTCCAACGATGGGGGTACTCCCTACCTCAAACCTGAGCTGGTAGAACTCCCCTTTAATTCTAATATCCATCCTATCCGAGATCAGACTAGGACCAAGACAATCAATATTTATCCTCAAAACATCTGTTCTTCTTGTGAACTCCATGTCAATATCAATAGTTTTTCCAAACAAGTTTCCCAAAGCCCATAATCCAAGAAAATCATCAAGTGCATCGGAAGGTAAGTCAAAGATCCTTACCCATACGTTGTCACAGGACCATGCCTGTTCAACAGGTTTCTTCCAAGCTTCAAATTTTAGAGTAACATTACTATTCGGAATGGTGTATGTTCCAAAATATTGAGCCCTAGAGAGATCAAACTTGCTTGGAAAAGTGACCCTGAAAACATTATCTTCCACACGTTTCACTTCCCACTGATATTGATCATCCGGCACCATCCACTTCAAGTGAGCGTTGATCTCATCAATAGTAACAGATGTTAGAGATATGCCCTAGAGGCAATAATAAATGTAGTTATTATTATATCTTTGTGTTTATGATAAATGTTTACATTCATGCTATAATAGTATTAACAAGGAAACATTGATACTTGTGTGATTTGTAAACTTAATTTGAAGTCCCTAGTATAGCCTCTATACATCACTAGCTTGATTGGTTGATAAATGATTGTGGTTTCCCTATCATGAACATTGAGATGTTATCAACAATAAGATCATATCGTTAGGAGAATGATATGGTGGACATACTCCTATAGATAAGCGTAGCATAAAGATCAAGTCATTTCAATAGTTTAATTGCTATATGCTTTCTGATACATAGTAACCTAATTCCTTCGACCATGAGATCATGCATATCACCTTTACCGGATGGATGCTTTGATGACATCAAACACCACACCGTAACTGGGTGGCTATAAAGGTGGTATTGAGTGTTCGGAAAGTGTTGGTTGAGACACATGGATCAAGAGTGGGATTTGTCCATCCATATGACGGATAGATATACTCTGGGCCCTCTCGGTGAAATGTCATCCAATTAGCTTGCAAGCATGTGACTGGCTCACAAGGGATCACATATCACGGGAACGAGAAAAGAGTACTTATCAGTAACGAGGTTGAACTAGGTATGCAGAGATACCGACGATCATAACCTCGGATAAGTAAACTATCGTGAGACAAAGGGAAATTGGTATCGTATGTAAGTGATTCATTCGATCGCAAAGTAATCGTAGAAATATGTGGGAGCCATATGAATTTCCAGATTCCTCTATTGGTTATTGTTCGGAGAAGTGTCTCGATCATGTCCGCATAATTCACGAACCGTAGGGAGACACACTTAAGGATTCGACGTGGTTTGAGTAGTTATGGTATGATGAGAAAGAGACCGAATGTTGTTCGGAGTCTCGGATGGGATCCGGGATATCACGAGGAGATCCGGAATGGTCTGGAGAATAAGATTCATATAAGGAAAGTCCCGTTTCGGAGTTGGGGAATGATTCCGGTGTTTTCATCGGGAATGTTCTAGAAGGTTCCGGAATGTCCGGCACTCTGGAGGGGAAGGGGTACATGAATGTATCATTGCAAGTTGGAATGATTGCATCATGTACTAAGTGTCATCGCTGTTCCAAATAAAGGATTAATCGAATCCTAGTTTGAAAAGTCAAAATAGCTAAATTGAAAAGTCAAACGGCTAAATTTGGAAAGTGGAAAAGAGGAGGAGGAGGAGGTGAAACCGAGTTGGGGAGGGATTCCTCCTCCCCAAGCCGGCGCACCACCCAAGCCGAGTTGGGGAGGGACTCCCCTCCCTCCCCTTGGCCGGCCGGCCCCTCCACCTATATAAGGAGGGGCAGGGCTCCCTCCTAGCACACACAAGTACCTCTCCTCCAAACCCTAGCTTGGCGCCTACCACCATAGCCGCCGCCGCCCCCTAGGGTTTTGCCCTAGACGCCGACTTGGGGGTCCCCGGAACCCTAGCCGCCGGCGCAAGCACCTCCTCCTTGGTGTGTCTAAACCCTAGAACACCGAGGAGCTCTCTCATAATCCACCATACTCGCTCTGGCTTAAGGCGAAGCCCTGCGAGATCTCCCCTCTACTTCCGGTACCACGCCACAGTCTTGGGAATCGCGAGGAGAGTGCTACAACCTCCGCTTCGCTGGAACAAGGGAGAGGAAGGTCTTCGTCGAGTACCGAACGTGACCGATCTGGAGCGCCGCCGAACGCAGTTGGGAAGGATCGTCTACGCGATCTTGAGATCGGAAGAGTACGACTACATCACCCACGAATCCGCTCTCGTTAAACACTTTGGAATCTTCGAGGGTAAGATATTCCATCGACTGCTGCTACAATCTAGTAGATAGATCTTGGCTTGTTTGTTTGTATGCGATAGAAATTTTTGTTTTCCATGCTATGAAACCCTACGGTGGTATCGAGCCGTGTCTATATGTAGATCATTGCAGCAGTAGAACACAATGGTCATTGTGGGCGTTGATGCTTTTATTGTCGATTGCTTCTTGTGTACTTTGCATCTTGCGGTATGTTGGGATGAAGCGGCCCGGGCTAACCTTACATGACATCGTTCATGAGATTTGCTCCACGCTTGACATGCAACTTGTATTGCATAAGTGGCTTTGCGGGTGCCTGTTTCTCCTAGCATAGTTAAGATCCAATTTACAATGGGTGATCAACAATACTAGTATCAATGTTGTGGTTCTTGTTCGTAAGTTAGAACGACACTTATTGAAAGCCCCAAACCACGTAAAACATGCAAAGAAAGTAGAGGCGTCTAACTTTGTTTTGCAGGGGTGTGCAGTGATGTGATATGGCCAAGATTGTGATTATATTTGATGTATGTAATGTTCCTTATTGTAAGTTGGCAACCGGCAGGAGCCATATGGTTGTCTTTAATTTATGTTAAGACCCGCGTGTCTATTCAAAGTAGTTGTAATAGTTGAAGCCGGTGGATGACAACCATGGAGAAGCGTCATTGACCTTGATGCAATGCCGGTGATGATGGAGATCATGTTCGTGCTTGAAGATGGAGATCGGAAGCAAAAAGAAGAAAGGCCATATCATATCACATATTATGAATTGCATGTGATGTTAATCCTTTATGCATCTTGTATTGCTTAGTAGACGATTTATAGAATTATAAGATGATCCCTCATGCACATGAATTTCAAGTCATAAAGTGTTCACCCTTAGTTAGCACGTTGCTAAAGCTTGTTGTTTCAAGCACCACGTGATGATCGGGTGTGTTAGATTCTGCAAGTGTATACAACGTGAGCAAGCCAGATTTGCTCATGCGGAAACTAAGGTTTGATATTGACGAGCCTAGCATGTACAGACATGGTCTCGGAACACGGATCACCGAAAGGTAAAGCATGAATCATATAGTAGATATGATGAACATGACGATTGTTCGCCATTGAAACTATATCAACTCTCGTGATGATCAGTGTTGATGTAGTGGATTTGGTTCGTGTGATCACTAAAACAATGTGAGGGATGTTGTTTTGAGTGGGAGTTCACCTAGATTAACTTTATTATTAATTTGAACTCAATTTGTCATAAACTTAGTCGAAACTATTGCAAATATGTTGTAGATCAATGGCAGCCCCTACCATCAATTTTAATGCGTTCCTAGAGAAAGAAAAGTTGAAAAACAATGGAAGCAACTTCATGATTGGTTCCGCAATTTGAGGATTGTCCTCACATGGTAATTTGACCTATGTCTGGATGCACCGCTAGGTGACCCACTGCGGTGATGCTTACGATGAAGTAAAGAATGTTTACCTCGCTCGGAAGAATCAAGACTCCATAGTTCAATGTGCTATCTTGTATGGTTTGGAATCGGAGCTTGAAAAGGTTTGAGAATTCACCATATGATATTGTCGAGGATCTCAAATTGATCTTTGAGACTCATGCGGCAATTGAAAGTTATGAGGCTTCAAAAGTTCTTTAACGCAAGATGGAAGAGGGCAGCGTCAAGGTGAGCATGTGCTTAAGATGTCAGGGCACGCAAACAAACTTCAAAGCTTGGGTATAGTGATTCCTAATGCTTTGGGGATTTACCGTGTCCTCCAATCACTACCACCAAGTTACAAGAACTTTGTGATGAACTACAACATGCAGAACATGAACAAGCAGCCGTAACTGTTGCTATGTTAAAGTCTGCGAAGTGGAGATCAAGAAAGAGCACCAAGTGTTGTTGGTCAATAAGACCACCAAATTCAAGAAAGGCAAGTCTAAGCAGAAGGGACACTTCAAGAAGGGTGGTAAGAAAGTTACCACGCCGGCGAGGAAGACCAAGGCTGGACCCAAGCACGACATCGAGTGCTTTACCGCAAGGGAGAAGGTCACCGAAGCGAATTGCCCAAAGTACTTGGCGGATTTGAAGAACGGCAACATCAAGAAGAAAGGTATATCTGATATACATGTTATTGATGTGTATCTCACTAGTACTCGTAGTAGTGCCTGGGTATTTGATATTGGTTCGGTTGCTCATATTTGTAACTCGAAACAGGTGCTGCAGAATAAACGGAAGCTAGCGAAGAACGAGGTAACGATGCGTGTGGGAAACGGATCAAAGGTTGATGTGATCGTGGTCGGCACACTACCCCTTCATCTACCATCGGGATTAGTTTTATACTTAAATAATTGTTATTTGGTGCCTGCGTTGAGCATGAACATTATATCGAGATCTTGTTTATTGTGAGACAGTTACTTGTTTAAGTCCGAGAATAATGGTTGTTTGATTTATATGAGTAATATGTTTTATGCACATGCACCTTTGATAGATGGTCTATTCTTATTAAATCTCGATAGTGGAAATACACATATCAACAACATTGAGGCTAAACGTTTGAAATCAAGCGATAATTCGACCTATATGTGGCACTGTCGTCTTGGTCACATTGGAGTGAAACGTATGAAGAAACTCCATTCCGATGGACTTCTTGAATCACTTGATTTTGAATCACTTGAAAGATGCGAAGCATGTCTGATGGGTAAAATGACTAAGACTCCATTTTCTGGTATGATGGAGCGAGCTACGGACTTATTGGAAATCATACATACCGATGTGTGTGGTCCAATGAGTGTAGCATCGCGCGGTGGTTATCGTTATGTTCTTACCTTCACGGATGACTTGAGTAGATATGGGTATATCTATTTCATGAAACATAAGTCCGAAACTTTCGAGAAGTTTAAGGAGTTTCAAAGTGAGGTAGATAATCAACGTAACAAGAAGATTAAATTTCTACGTTCTGATCGTGGAGGTGAATATCTAAGTTACGAGTTTGGCGAGCATTTGAAGAAATGCGGAATACTTTCACATTTGACACCGCCGGGAACACCACAGCGTAATGGTGTGTCCGAACGTCGTAATCGAACTCTCTTAGATATGGTTCGTTCTATGATGTCACTTATAGATTTACCGCTATCATTTTGGGGTTATGCATTAGAAACAACCGCATTCACTTTAAATAGGGCACCATCTAAATCCGTTGAAACGACACCGGATGAATTATGGTTTGGGAAGAAACCTAGATTGTCGTTCCTTAAAGTTTGGGGATGCGAAGCCTATGTAAAGAATTTACAGCCGGACAAGCTAGAACCCAAAGCGGAAAAATGCGTCTTCATAGGATACCCGAAGGAAACTATTGGGTATACCTTCTATCATAGATCCGAAGGCAAAATCTTCGTTGCCAAGAATGGATCCTTTCTAGAGAAGGAATTTCTCTAAAAGAAGTGACTGAAGGAAAGTAGAACTCGACGAGGTTGTCGAACCTTCTCTCGAAATTGCGAGTAGTAGCAAGACGGAAGAAGTTCTGTGGTGCTCGCACCAATAAGAGAGGAAGCTAATGATGATGATCATGAAACTTCGGTTGAAGTTGCTACAGAGCCTCGGAGGTCAACGAGAACTCGTACCACTCCATTGGTATGATCCGTTATGAGTGTCATGTTGGTGGACAACACCGATGACCCCGAGACATATGAGGAAGCGATGATGAGCCCAGATTCCAATAAATGGCAAGAAGCCATGAACCGAGATTGGATCCATGCGAAAACCAAGTATGGACTTTGGTGGACTTACGGATGGCCGGAAGGTCGAGAACAAATGGATCTTCAAGAAGAAAACAGATCTTGATGGTAATGTTATCGTTTAAAGCTCGACTTGTCGCAAAGGGTTTCGACAAATTCAAGGAGTTGACTACGATGAGACTTTCTAACCAAAGAGAAGCTAAAGTCCGTGAGGATTATGTTAGCAATCGCTGCATATTATGATTATGAGATATGGCAGATGGATGTCAAAACAACATTCCTCAATGGAGATATTGATGAAGAGTTGTATATGATGCAACCCAAAGGTTTTGTCGATCCTAAAGATGCTAACAAGGTATGTAAACTTCAACGGTCCATCTATGGATTGAAGCAAGCATCCCGAAGTTGGAATCAACGTTTTGATAAGGTGATCAAAGTTTTGGTTTTATACAAACTTATGGAGAAGCTTGTATTTACAAGAAAGTGAGTGGGAGCTCTGTAGCATTCTTAATACTATATGTGGATGACATATTGTTGATTGGGAATGATGTAGACCTTCTTAATAGTGTCAAGGAATATTTGAATAATAGTTTTTCAATGAAGGATCTTGGCGAAGCAGCTTACATATTAGGCATAAAGATTTATAGAGATAGATCGAAGCGCCAAATATCATTGTCACAGAGTACATATTTGGACAAAGTTCTAAAGAGGTTTGGAATGGAAGATAGCAAGAAAGGGTTCTTGCCCATGTTGCCCAATACGACCTTGAGTAAAACTCAAAGTCCGACATCGGCAGAAGATAGAGAAAGGATGAGTAAGACTCCTTATGCCTCAGCCATAGGATCTCTAATGTATGCCATGCTATGTACTAGACCCGACATTGCATATGCTGTTAGTTTGACTAGCAGATATCAAAGTGATCCAGGAGTGGATCATTGGACAGCGGTCAAAAACATCCTTAAGTACTTGAGAAGAACTAAGGATATGGTTCTTTCTTATGGAGGTGATGAACATCTCGTTGTTAATGGTTACACCGATGCTAGTTGGAACACCGATCCGGATGATTCTAAATCACAACTGGATACGATTTATTTCGAATGGTGCAGGTTATGGAGGAGTGAAAAGCAAAGCGTTGTGGCGAGATCTTCAACCGAATCGAATACATGGTCGCCGGAGGCTTCGCAAGAAGCGATATGGATGAAAGAGTTCATTACAGAGCTGGGTGTGGTTCCTAGTGCGCTGGACCCAATGTCTATCTACTGTGATAACATGGGCGCCATAGCCAATGCGCAAGAACCAAGGTCACACAAGAAGCTGAAGAACATCAAGCTACGTTTTCACGCTATTCGAGAACATATCCAGGATGGGGATATAAATATTTGCAAAGTACACACAGATTTGAATGTGGCGGATCCGTTGACTAAACCTCTCCCGAGGGCAAAACATGACCAGCACCAAACTGCCATGGGTGTTCGGTATATTACCATGTGATCTAGATTAGATGACTCTAGTGCAAGTGGGAGACTGTTGGAGATATGCCCTAGAGGCAATAATAAATGTAGTTATTATTATATCTTTGTGTTTATGATAAATGTTTACATTCATGCTATAATAGTATTAACAAGGAAACATTGATACTTGTGTGATTTGTAAACTTAATTTGAAGTCCCTAGTATAGCCTCTATACATCACTAGCTTGATTGGTTGATAAATGATTGTGGTTTCCCTATCATGAACATTGAGATGTTATCAACAACAAGATCATATCGTTAGGAGAATGATATGGTGGACATACTCCTATAGATAAGCGTAGCATAAAGATCAAGTCATTTCAATAGTTTAATTGCTATATGCTTTCTGATACATAGTAACCTAATTCCTTCGACCATGAGATCATGCATATCATCTTTACCGGATGGATGCTTTGATGACATCAAACACCACACCGAATCGGGTGGCTATAAAGGTGGCATTGAGTGTTCGGAAAGTGTTGGTTGAGACACATGGATCAAGAGGGATTTGTCCATCCATATGACGGATAGATATACTCTGGGCCCTCTCGGTGAAATGTCATCCAATTAGCTTGCAAGCATGTGACTCTCACAAGGGATCACATATCACGGAATGAGAAAAGAGTACTTATCGGTAACGAGGTTGAACTAGGTATGCAGATACCGACGATCATAACCTCGGATAAGTAAACTATCATGAGACAAAGGGAAATTGGTATCGTATGTAAGTGATTCATTCGATCGCAAAGTAATCGAGAAATATGTGGCCATATGAATTTCCAGATTCCTCTATTGGTTATTGTTCGGAGAAGTGTCTCGATCATGTCCGCATAATTCACGAACCGTAGGGAGACACACTTAAGGATTCGACGTGGTTTGAGTAGTTATGGTATGATGAGAAAGAGACCGAATGTTGTTCGGAGTCTCGGATGGGATCCGGGATATCACGAGGAGATCCGGAATGGTCCGGAGAATAAGATTCATATAAGGAAAGTCCCGTTTCGGAGTTGGGGAATGATTCCGGTGTTTTCATCGGGAATGTTCTAGAAGGTTCCAGAATGTCCGGCACTCCGGAGGGGAAGGGGTACATGAATGTATCATTGCAAGTTGGAATGATTGCATCATGTACTAAGTGTCATCGCTGTTCCAAATAAAGGATTAATCGAATCCTAGTTTGAAAAGTCAAAATAGCTAAATTGAAAAGTCAAACGGCTAAATTTGGAAAGTGGAAAAGAGGAGGAGGTGAAACCGAGTTGGGGAGGGAGTCCTCCTCCCCAAGCCGGCGCACCACCCAAGCCGAGTTGGGGAGGGACTCCCCTCCCTCCCCTTGGCCGGCCGGCCCCTCCACCTATATAAGGAGGGGCATGGCTCCCTCCTAGCACACACAAGTACCTCTCCTCCAAACCCTAGCTTGGCGCCTACCACCATAGACGCCGCCGTCCCCCTAGGGTTTTGCCCTAGCCGCCGACTTGGGGGTCCCCGGAACCCTAGCCGCCGGCTCAAGCACCTCCTCCTTGGTGTGTCTAAACCCTAGAACACCTAGGAGCTCTCTCATAATCCACCATACTCACTCCGGCTTAAGGCGAAGCCCTGCGAGATCTCCCCTCTACTTCCGGTACCACGCCGTTGTGTTGCCAGAATCGCGAGGAGAGTGCTACAACCTCCGCTGCCTGCTGGAACAAGGGAGAGGAAGGTCTTCGTCAATCGAACGTGACCGATCAAGGAGCGCCTTAGGAACGCAGGATCGGAAGGATTGTCTACGCGATCTTGAGATCGGGAAGAGTACGACTACATCACCCACGAGAATCCGCTCTCGTTAAACACTTTGGAATCTTCGAGGGTAAGATATTCCATCGACTCGTTGCTACAATCTAGTAGATAGATCTTGGCTTGTTTGTTTGTATGCGATAGAAATTTTTTGTTTTCCATGCTACGAAACCCTACAAGAGAGCCATCAGAAATAGTGACACGACTCAATCTGGTGTTATCCATCCTAGGTATGACAGTGCTCGAGGAAGGGAAATCCCAAAACATTAGCTCTTCATGAGTCACACCATACATAACCATAGTCAGTTTTGGAGCCAAAAGCAAAGGGCAAGATTTAGACAAATGATCAGGACTCTGACAGCACAAGCAAATCTCCGTCGTACAATCATTGAGGTAATGTCTAGGTTTACCACATTTAAAATAGTCTGGTAGCTTCTTTTTCATAGGTTTAGGTGCCACCGGATGTGGCGCAACATTAGTTGGTTTTGGCGCCAAGCCAGCCACGGCCAGGATCACTTCCTAAGGGCGCCTCTGCTATTGAGTGGCATGAGGATCCGTAGTCACCACCGGGTTGGGAACCAGCGAAACCGTCTCATGAGCAGTAACAAGTGTAACAGAAGGATTTGTCGTAGCAACAATGCTGTCGGTTGATTGGGGAACTCCACAAGCTGCCTAGCCAAAGCCGCAACCGTCTCCTTGATCAATTGACTCTGAACTTCGTTTGCCTCCTAATGTTGGAGATATGCCCTAGAGGCAACAATAAAAGTGGTTATTATTATATCTTTGTGTTTATGATAAATGTTTACATTCATGCTATAATAGTATTAACCGGAAACATTAATACTTGTGTAATTTGTAAACTAAATTAGAGTCCCTGGTAAAGCCTCTTTGTAATACTAGCTTGTTGGTTAATAAGATGATCGTGGTTTCCCGATCATGAACATTGAGATGTTATTAACAACAAGATCATATCATTAGGATAATGGTATGATGGACATACTCCTATAGATAAGCGTAGCATAAAGATCAAGTCATTTCAATAGTTTGTTTGCTATAAGCTTTCTGATACATAGTAACCTAATTCCTTCGACCATGAGATCATGTTAATAACCATCACCGGAAGGATACTTTGATGACATTAAACACCACAACGTAACTGGGTGGCTATAAAGGTGGCATTGAGTGTTCAGAAAGTATATGTTGAGGCACATGGATCAAGAGTGGGATTTGTCCATCCATATGACAGATAGATATACTCTGGGCCCTCTCGGTGGAATGTTATCCAATTAGCTTGCAAGCATGTGACTGTCTCACAAGGGATCACATATCACAGGAACGAGAAAAGAGTACTTATCGGTAACGAGGTTGAACTAGGTATGCAGAGATACCGACGATGAAACCTCGGATAAGTAAACTATCGAGAGACAAAGGGAAATTGGTATCGTATGTAAGTGGTTCATTCAATCGCAAAGTAATCATAGAAATATGTGGGAGGCATATGAATTTCTAGATTCCTCTATTAGTTATTGATCGGAGAAGTGTCTCGATCAAGTCCGCATAATTCACGAACCGTAGGGAGACACACTTAAGGATTCAATGTTGTTTAGTAGATATGGAATATAAGTAGGGAGACCGAATGTTGTTCGGAGTCCCGGATAGGATCTGGGATATCACGAGGAGAACCGGAATGGTCCAGAGAATAAGATTCATATAAGGAAAGTCCAATTCCGGAGTTCGGAAATGATTCCGATGTTTTCATCGGAGAGGTTCTAGAAGGGTCTAGAAGGTTCACCGGACCAGAAGGGGAATGGTTCATGAATGTGTAATGGTTAAGTGGAATGATTGGATCATGTCCTTGGTCACTTGGTTGGGCATTTGGGAGAGAGAAATAAAGCTCTAAATTGAAAGTCAAAAGGGAAGTTTGAAAAGTCAAACTGGAACAATAGTTTCCTAGTGGAAGAAGGAAAGAGTCCTTCCTTCTCTCCAACTTGGGTTTAGGGAAGGATTCAAACTCCCCTCTCCCAAGCTGCCCTCCCTCTCATAAATAGAGGGAAGGGGCTGCCCCAAAGCACCACAACCATCCCTCCCCACCTCCAAGCCGCGCCGTCTCCGCCGTCCTAGCGCTGCCGCCGCCGGTCCGGCGCCGTCACCCTAGCCGCCGCCGACTCCACCTCCTCCTCTCCGGCCCTATGAACCTAGATCGACGGAAACCCTAGATCCACCATAACCCACACCGGCTTAGGCGAAGCCCTACGATATCTTCCTCTACTTCCGACACCACGCCGTCGTGCTGCCGGAATCGCGTGGGGAGAACAACAACCTCCGCTGCCTGCTGGAACAAGGGAGAGGAAGGTCTTCATCGAGTACTGTCGTGGGAATTGTCACGGCAGATGCTGCAATCGGCAACAAGTAGTAGAACGAGGGGCAAGGGCGGCCAGCCATCTGCGGTGCGAGATGAGGGCAAAGACACAGGGTTTTACCCAGGTTCGCCCCCCCGGAGGGTAAAGACCTACTCCTGCTAGATTGTATTATGAAGGTGGTACAATGGGCGAGCTCGGCGGCTAGGCGGCGAGTCGCTTGGGTATAAGATGGAACGTATCTCTACTCGCCCTATAGGGAGGTTTATATATGCTCACCTCCCCTAGGGTTTACATATCCCAACCGATTCAGTTAGAGCTTCGGTACTCGTTTAACCTAATCCGACTGGGCCTATCCACTCGCCTGGGCCTTCAGCTTCCAATCGCTTGGCTCCTTGCTGGGCTTTAATCCAGTCGCCGCGTGCCCACTCGCCATTCTTTGGGCTCGAACGCTCCTGGGTATACCCCGGTAGGCATATCCCCATCAATAGTCCCCGAGGCCGCCGTCGATTAGGAGTAGGTGGCTGCTGGTAGTCGGAGTATACGGCTTCAGAGTAGACATCCAGTGGAATCGTCGGCGGGCTCCTGTATAAAGGAGAAAACTAGTCATCCTGATCGCAGCTTTGGCGAGTCGAGTCGGCGAAACACTGTCATAGTGTTTGGGTCGGCGAGTCGAGTGGCCGAAGTTGGACCGTTAACCGTGGTCAAACTAGCCGTTGGTGTAATCCAACGGTAACTTTTGGCGTAATCACCGCGTAGTAACGGCTCCCTGATTTGGCGGGTAACAACCGCTATATAAGAGGAATAGCAGGCGATCAGAGAACCATCCTCTCACCATTTCCTCCGATTGCGCGCACCTTCCGCCTGCCCTCGCATCACGATCCAGCCGACCCAAAATCCCCCGACCCCCAGCACACCTCTCGGCCATGGCCCTTTCCACCGAGCCGTGGGGTAGATCTAAATGCATGAGGGTGCAACTGGCTTCCTTTGAGGAGGCCGGGATCTTGCGAGCCGGCTGTTGGCGTATTCCGGCAGCCGGAGAGACGACCCCGAATCCACGGGAGAGGGAGTTCATCTGCTTCACCAGCCATCTCGAACGGGGGCTAGGGTTCCCCACGTCCCTATGCTTCTGGCGCTTCTGCGCCTACTACGGGATCCAGCCTTCGGATCTGGGTCCCTACAACATCGAGCAGCTCGCCATCTTCGTGGCGTTCTGCGAATGCTACTTACTTGCCGCCCTACTTCCCTTGTGGCAAGATCTGCTCCACGGACGGATCACCGCGAGGAAGCAACCCAATGCTAGCCGCGGGCGGCCTAACCTTCCAGCTCAAGTCAAAAGCTTCATTCTTCGATCTGATGCTGCCCGCCAAGGCAGCGAGCGATTGGAAGAAGTCGTGGTTTTACGTGGCCGAGGCGACCCCGGAGGGCGAGGCGGCGATCCCGCGGTATTCCGCCAATCGGTCCGAGCCGCGCCATCTCCAAGTCGGCAAGCTCCCCAACGACCAGCGGATGGTCGTCGACGAGATGCTCCAGACCATCTGCGGTCTAAAAAAGAAGGGCCTCCAAACGATAAACCTGTACAATTGCTGGCTCGGGCGGCGGCTCGTCCATGAAAGCACTACATGTACCAAGACACAAGCCGGGAGACTCGACGAAGGCCTGCCTCGACGAGTGGAAGCTGGAGGACTATCTCCCAGCACTGAAGAAAATTACCCAGGCGGTGTACAGCCTATACCGCATAGCGTCCAGCTCAACGTAATCGCTTCACTTCGCGATCGCAGCTTATGCGATTCGGTAATTCTAATTTCATCTTGTATTTATTGCAGCTATTCCAAGTGGTGGAAGGGTGGCTCCCACCTTCGGACGATGAGAACTCGAGCTCGTCCGTCCAGGACGTAGGCGAGTCGCCACCCGCCAAAGGTGGTTCTAAGGGCGACGAGGACGACGACGACGAGTCCGAAGAGGAGGTCGCCCCACTGGTTCGCAAGACCCGCGGACAACGACAGCGCGAGCTCGAGGCAAGGAGAAGCCTCGAGCGTCACGATGACGACGACGAACTCCCAGAGACCACCTCGCGCTATCAGGCCACTCCGTCGAAGAAGAAGAAAGAGAAGGAGGCAAGGGCCCCTCCGAAGAAGAAGACAAAGTCATCGAGGCCGGCCTCGCCGCCGCACTCGGCGAGCAGCTCTGACGCTCCCAGCCCGGCCAAGGACGATGCGCCACCAGTGACAGCCGTGCTGGACACGGCGACCATGGAAGTGCCGCTGGCTTTAATGCCTCCGCCATTCGCCCTAGTCTCCGGGCTGGGGGATGCTCCGGCTGCAGCGGCTTCGCCTCGCACGGAGGCTCCTGCCGAAGATATCCCAGAGGCTCCAGCTGCGGCCTCAATGATGAAGAAGCCATCCGTGTCTTGGGCACGCGACATCCTAGAGATGGGGCTCAGTCGCCGACTGGGCCCTGAACTGGAAAAGCCAGCCGGCCTCCGTACGGGTCAACGCTTTATTCCAGTCGCCAAGTGAGTATACTCACCCTTCTTTGTCTTTCATAATTACTTGAATTATTTTTGCTTATACGATTGATGCACAGGACCGGAGTGAAGAGGATGGGCCATCCGACCGTGGCTAAGGTGCCCCCCGTCGTTAGCGAGGAGGATCCTTCCCGCAAGAGGAAGGCGGACGAGGTCGTCGTCTCTGCGGATGGCAGCAAAAGGCCAAAGGTGACGACGTCGTCACTATTTCTGACGACACGGCGGTTGCGCCAACCGGACCCGTGACGGAGGCAGCCGCGTCTATGAAGGAGGGCGCTCCCTTGCCTGGAATGGCCAAAGGCCGACCTCTTTTGGAGCGGGTGCCTCTATCGCTACCTTCCCACGCTTCATGACCAAGGCGGCCGCGGCGAGTGGGACTTCGCCCTCAAGCCACGCTCCTGGGACCGCCGATGCTAAAGTCGACCAACGTCGTGGGCACACGCCGGCTCTTCTCGCGTCCGTGGACGCGATACAACTCCACGGCATGCTTGGCGCAGCCATCCAGGTACATCCAGTCCCCGAGGATCAGGTCGGTGCTTTGCAGCGGCCTGATTCTTTTAATATCTTAACTTTATTTTTCGCATCCAGTCCCCGAGTGCGCACGCGCTAAATTTCAGCAGGTGGGCACTTAGGAATTTTTGATTGCGGTCCCGATGCGCATCGCTGAATTTCAGCGGTGGGCACTTAGGAATTTTGCTTTGATTAACCTTTTGATGATATGGGGTCTGGCTTGAATCGGTCGACCGATGGCCAAGCAGCGGAGAAAGAATTGGCCATCGTCCAGGAGGCGAACAAAGGGCTTCAGGCTGTTGCCGCGAAGGCAGAGGAAGCTCGCCAGGGACTTGTCCCCGCTAGTGATTTGGTGGCGGCGCAATCGGCTTTGAGTGCGGCTGACCAGCGGGTCGCCAACCTCGAGCGCGAGCTGCGGGAGGCAAAAGAAGAAGCGAGCTCGGCTGACGGGCGAGCCAAGGACGCCATTGCAGCCGCCGAAGAGGATCGCAAAGTGTCCGATGCCCTTGTTGCTGGGCTTCAGGACGACCATACGTCGCTTCAAAGCTTCATCACGGAACTCGCCTGCCCGTTGATTGGTAAGTGCATCTGCTCCTTCCGGTGGTTGTTTCTTTTGTGGTGTCCGTCGTATTCATTATTGTCTTCTACTCGCAGGTCGCATCATCGATAGCGAGGAAGAGACGAGTTCGTTCGACGCGATGCAGTGTGTAAGCATGCTTGTCGACTCGGCAACGTTGTCGGCGACGTGCATCCGCGCCTATCTCCAAGAGATATCGCCCACGGAGGTGATTCCCAGCGACCTCGTTGAGGTGTGGAAGTATTTGGAGAAGGCGCCCGCGATCGTTGAGTTCATGACGCGGTCGGCGTTTCGACGCGGAGCGTCGACGGCACTTAGTCTTGGACTTGCCCACTTCCCCGAGGACTTCGACATCGACGATGTGACGAGTGGGTACCCATCGTCGACTGGCGCAGTGGAGCTCTCCGAGGTTCTCAAGTTGCAGGACCGCGCCGCCATGTACTCGGAACGTGTCTGGGCAATGGGCGATCTCCTTCCGTACCAGGAGACAGTCATCGTGCCGAACGACCCCGAGCCGCCGCATCGTGACTTCAAGGTCGAGCAACCTTTTCGTGCGGCGATGGCGGGTGAAGTGACGACGTATCCGTCGAACCCGTACACGCCGTTCATCCGCAATCGCCGGGATGTTGGCGAGTCGTCATCAAAGCCTGCAGAGTAGGATAGTTTGCCTTGTGGCGTTAGCAGCAGGTCTGCCATGCAGGCATATTTTGTAACATGAGACAATGCGATATGCAATTGAATGAGACATCGTGTCTATTTTGGTATTTGTCATGTGGTTGTGATTTATGTTTGAACGAGTCCCCGAGCGCGTCCTCCCTTTTTGTGGGGTTTACCTCGTATGTGATGTATTTGTTGTTGTTATGTGTTTTGTTATTGTAGTCGACTCGCCCGAGCTCGGAGAGCCAGTCGCCAGGCGACTCCCTTGAGTGCTCTGTACTTCACCGTTTTCCCTTGCGCAAGCGAGGTCGGGTGGCCGAGTCCCCGAGCGTGGTACTTGGTTGTTCTAGGCGCGACTCGAGGGTGGTTGAGGACTTAGCGCGTTGGTTTGAGCACGTCACTCCTGCCTGGCCCGTGGGGTCAGTCGCGTGGCGAGTCCTGGGCATGCTCTCATACTTGGCGTTTTCCCCGACCGCTCGCGATGAACTGGTCTTCAGTCCCCGAGAGTGGTACTTAGCCGTTCGAGTCGCTATGCCGAGGATGCGGAGGACCAAGGTCGCTGTGAGAAGCGAAGGCAGTTGTCTTGGTTCGTAGAACCAGTCGAGCTAGGCGACTCCAATGGGGCTCCGGGTAGGCGTTTTTCATGGACGATGCAAGACCTGAGGTGAATCAGTGCTCTTGCACCGCACTACTTAGCCGTGCCGATCGCTGTACCAAAGGTTGACTTCTGCGGTTAGCTTGACGCTGTTATTACGAGTGCGAGTGGCACAAGTCATGGAGAGTAGGCGCAATTTGCGGTAACCGTTTCTTTTTATTCATAGCGACTAGAGAGTACATGTGTGGGGTTCTAGGAATAGAACTTCCGTAGGAGGTTTACATTCCATGATCGCTTGACGTCGACTTCGCCGTCCCCGCGGACGTCGATGAGGTAGTAGGCGTCGTTGCCGAGTACGCGCCCGATGGCGAATGGCCCTTCCCACGGAGGGGAGAGCTTGTGCATGCCCTTCTTGTCCTGGATGAGGCGTAACACCAGGTCGCCTTCTTGGAAGGTGCGAGTTTTCACCCGCCGACTGTGGTAGCGGCGGAGTCCCTGCTGGTAGATGGCGGTGCGTGACCGAGCGAGGTCACGTGTTTCGTCGAGTTGGTCGATCCGTCTTGGCGGGCGCTTCGCAGCCTCCGTGTAGTGGACGACCCGCGCGAATCGTGCTCGAGGTCGGTGGGCATGACCGCCTCGCCGTAGACCATGAAGAAGGGGTGAACTCAGCCGACTGTTGATCGAGGTGCGGATCCCCCAGATGACAGAGGGCAACTCCTCGACCCAGCACCCGGCGGTGCGCTCAAGTGGTACTTGGAGTCGCGGCTTCAGGCCGTGGAGGATGCTTTGGTTGGCCCGTTCCGCCTGGCCGTTGGATTCTGGGTGGGTGATTGACGCGAGGTCGAGCCGAATGTGGTGCTCTTCGCAGAATTCGGCCATGGCTCCCTTGGAGAAGTTGGTGCCGTTGTCCGTGATGATGCTGTTTGGGAACCCATAGCGATATATGAGCTCGCGTAGGAATTTAGTGGCGGTCTTCCCGTCGCATTTCCGAACTGGCTTGGCCTCCACCCACTTTGTGAATTTGTCAACTGCGACTAGTAGGTGGGTGTAGCCGGAGGGGGCCTTCTTGAAGGGGCCTACCATATCCATGCCCCACACAGTGAATGGCCAGGTGATGGGGATTGTCTTGAGCGCTGAGCTCGGCACGTGCGTCTGGTTGGCGTACTTCTGGCACCCGGCGCTCCGCTGGACAATGTCGACGACATCGGCGTGTGCGGTGGGCCAGAAAAAGCCATGTTGCATAGCCTTGGCGACCAGGGAGCGGGCCCCGGCGTGGTGGCCGCAGTCGCCGGAGTGGATATCGTGGAGGATCTTGCGTCCTTCGGCGGGTTGGACACAGCGTTGAAACACGCCGGTGACACTGCGTTTGTGGAGCTCGCCGTCGATGATGGTGTAGGACTTGCAGCGGCGGGCGACCATCCGGGCGTCCGTCTCGTTTGCTGGCAAGGTGCCAGCTTCCAGGTAGGCGATGTAGGGCTTGGTCCAGTCGTCTGGCTCGTTGACGAGTGCGACCAAGGCTGCCTCTGGTTGGAGCGGGACTCCGATGTCTATCTCCCTCGGGGGAGAGACTGATGGCTTGGTGATCGTGTCGAGGAAGACGCCGGCGGGTGGGGTGAGTCAAGCTGACCCGATGCGAGAGAGTGCGTCGGCCTCCTCGTTCTTCCGCCTGTCGATCCACTCGACGGAGTAGCCTGTAAAGTGTCCGCCTAACTTGTTCCACTTCTTGGCGGTACGCCGCCATGGTGGGGGAGACGGCGTCGTAGGTGCCAGCGACTTGCCCCGCGACGAGGTCGGAATCTCCGTAGCAGCGGAGGCGATTGACGTTCATCTCCTTGGCAGCTCGCATGCCGTGGAGTAGGGCCTCGTATTCAGCCATGTTGTTGGTGCAGGGTGTGAAGTCGAGGCAGAGGATGTAGCGGAGCTTGTCGCCCTTTGGTGAAGTTAGCACGATCCCTGCGCCTGCGCCGTCCGTGTTCTTGGAGCCGTCGAAGTGCAGGATCCAGTAATGGAGGTACAGCAGCTTCTATGGCTGCTGGGCCTCTTCGATCGGCGAAGTCTGCCGGCTCGCGACTTGATCGCTTTGGGCTCAGATTTGATGTTGTGGACGCCGATCTCGACGCCCACATGGCGACCCGCCCGTCGCCTCACGGTTCGGATGATGTCCTGCAGTGCGCCGAGGAAACCGTGATCGGTGCTCACGGAAGTAGTGCGGCAGCGCCGCTGAGCTCAAGACCGCGTATACCAGCTTTTGGTATCGGGGTAATTGGCGCGACTCGGTGAGGACCTCGCTGATTTAGTACACCGGTCGCTGCACTAGGCGCTCCTTTCCTTCCTCCGGTCGCTCTACGACCATCACGGCGCTGACGACGCGCTCGGAAGCCGCGACGTAGACCAGCATGGGTTCTTTGTCGGCGGGGGCGGCGAGTAGCGGTGCGGCGAGTAGCACCTTTTTGAGATCGCGGAGTGTGTCGTCCGCCTCCTTGTCCCACTGGAAGGTGGGGTTCTTGCGCATCAGGCGGTATAGGGGCATCGCCTTTTCGCCCAGGCGGGGGATGAAGCGACTGAGAGCCGCTACTCGCCCGACCAGTTTCTGGACGTCGCGCAGGCACTCGGGTTTGCCGAGCCGGGCGATCGTGTCAATCTTCGTGGGGTTCGCTTCGATTCCTCGTTTGGAGACGACGTACCCCAGTAGTTGACCTGCAGGTACACCGAAGGTGCATTTGCCCGGGTTGAGCTTTATCTTGTATTTTCATAGGTTGGCGAATGTTTCCGCCAGGTCGGTGAGTAGGTCGCCCTGGCGAGCGGATTTTACGACCACGTCGTCAATGTAGATGTGGATGTTGCGGCCAATTTGGCTCGCGAGGCATTCTTGCATGCACCGCTGATAGGTCGCCCCGGCGTTTTTGAGGCCGAAGGTCATGGCGGTATGTAAGGCTCCGAATGGCGTGATGAACGCCGTCTTTTCCTCGTCTTCAACAGCCATTTTGATCTGGTTGTACCCAGAGTAGGCGTCGGGGAAACATAGCGACTCCGAGCCCGCGGTTGAATCGATTATCTGGTCGATCCGCGGGAGGACGAACTGCTCCTTTGGGCAGGCGCTGTTCAGGTTTGTGTAGTCGATACACATTCTCCAGGTCCCGTTCTTCTTCTCGACCAGGACTGGGTTTGCCAGCCACTTGGAGTACTTGATTGGCAGGATGAAGCCGGCAGCAAGTAGACGCTGCACCTCCTCGGCGATTGCTCGACGGCGTTCTTCATTGAAGGGCGCGGCCGCAGCGACTGCTTGACAGTTCGCACTTTGGGGTCGGCGTTTAGCTTGTGCTCAGCGAGCTCCCTAGGGACACCAGGCATGTCAGAGGGTTTCCATGCGAAGATGTCCCTGTTCTCATGGAGGAACTCGATGAGCGCGCCTTCCTATGCTGGGCTCATGCCCGTCCCGATCGTCACCGTCTGGCTGGAGTCGCCTGGGACCAGCTCGACGATGCGGGTGTGCGTCGTGGCCTCAAAGGTTGAGGTGTTTGCGCCATCTGAGTTGGGCTTCTTGAGTATGGTGGGGTCGTCGTTGTTGACCCCGCTCGCATACTTAGCGAGCTCATCAGCGTGGTTGGTCTCCGCCGCGATGGCGGCGTCAGCGAGCTCGGCTCCTTTGGCCTCGCACTCGGCGGCCATGTCGGGGTCGCCGTTGATGGTGATGACGCCGCACGGCCCGGGGAGCTTCATCGCGTTGTACGCGTAGTGGGGCGCTGCCATGAACTTAGCGAACGCGCCCGTGACGCAGCGGTAGGCTATCGAAGGGCACCAGCTCGAAGACGATCCGCTCGGTGCGGAAGTTTGCCGGTGTGCCGAAGGTGACTGGCAGCATGACCTTGCCGATCGGGTACGCCTTCCGACCGGGGACGATGCCGTGGAATGTGGTGTGGGTCGTCTCGATCATCGACTGCGGGAGCCGCTCATCAAGGTGTCGAGTCTTGGAAGTTGATGGAGCTGCCGCCGTCCATCAATGTCTTGGGGAGCCAGTAGTCGCCGACCTTGGGCTTGACCACCAGGGCGACTCGTCCTGGGTACTCGATGCGTGGCGAGTGGTCTTGGAGGCTCCAGGTGATGGGCTGCTCTGACCAGTTTAGGAACTGGGGAACGTCCAACTGGGCCACCGCGTTGACGGCGACAGCGCGAGCGATGACCTTCTTCTCGCGCTTCGTGTTGAAGCCTGTGAAGGTATGGAGCAAGCTGGCCACTTTGCCGAATTTTCCGCCGTTTGGCGGGTCGTTGTCGGGGTCCTCCCGCGCTCGCCGTGCCTTCTCGATTTCCCTGAGGGTGTGGCAGTCGGCGGTGGTGTGCGTTGCGGGCTTCCCTTCCCTGCTATGAAACGCACATGGTTGGTTAAGGAGAGCCGCGGGGTAGAACCTTGGCTTGGCCTTGTAGTTTCCGCCGTCGCGGCGTTGTCCTCCGTCGCGGCGGAAGATCTTGGGCTCGCGTTGCACGTGCCCGGCGTTGGCGACGAAGTCGACTCGCCCGTCACTGCGGCGCATGCTGGTGAGGCGAGTGTTGCTGTAGCGTAGGTCAGACCGTCGTCCGCTATCGTTGCCGCTCATGCGGCGTTGACCTCCTGACTCGTCGTCAGTTTCCTGGTTTAGATCTTCCTCCGCATACCGTTTGGCGATTTAGAGGAGGTCTGTGATGTTGTCGAGTGTGCGAGAGTGTCGCTTGAGCTTGGCGACCAAGGGCTCGTAGCGGCACGAGGTCTTGAAGCAATGGATCGCGGTGTCCGGGTGGATGCCGACCGTGTTGTACCAGAGTTCTTTCCACCGTTGGACCCAGTTGCGGGTCGACTCGCGGGGTCCCTGGACGCATCGCTCTAGGTCCTCGATAGTGGTGGCGCGGGTGTAGGAGCACTCGAAGTGCCTGACGAAGGCGTCGCGCATCTCCTCCTGTGAGTCGACATCGCCCTGGGGAGGTGTTGATCCACACCGCACGTCCCCTCCATCATCAGGGGGAGGTAACGGGCGGCTAGCAGGTCAGTGTGGCCTGCGATCCCCATCGCCATGAGGTATGTGTCGAGCCAGACGGCGGGGTCGTACGAGGAGTCGTACTTTTCTATCTCTTTTGGCGCCTTGAAGTTTGGCGGGTACTACCGCCTCGGATCATTGGTCCGAAGCACTTGGGTCGAGTCGAGCGACCCATGGGCTCGCCGTCGCGATTGGTTAGGTATGTCGCAAATCGCCGGGCTGGCGCGCCAACTTTGGTTGTTGATGATGTGTGCGGCGCCGATGGGTTGCCGCGGCGGCGACGGTTGGTCGCCGCTGGGTCTGAGGGTTCGCAAGATAGAAAAAAAATTTTCCTACGATGTGAACTATATACCAAGATCTATCTACTAGATACAAACAACGGGCGGATGTATATCCGTAGAGAACATACCCTCGAAGACTGACAAAGCTTAACGAGTTCAACTCGTGGTTGATGTAGACGATCTCTTGCCGATCTCAAGATCGAGAGGAAGTCCTAGCGCCGGAAATCAGCAGCGCATCCGTTTCGCACACACGCTCGAGGCACGAGCAACCTCCGCTCGCCCAGATGCAGGAAGCACATCTCTTTCTTGCCGAATAGCCACCGGGAACATGTATCTCGCTAGTCCGAGACCATGGGGGATAAATTCTAGAGGGGGAGAGAGATCCTTCACGAGGAGGTGTGAGAGACAAGTGAGGAGGGGGGCTCCTTTTATAGGAGGAGGGGGGCACCCAAGGGGGTGTTGGGGCTTCCCCCCTCCTTCATTCATGTGGGTGGACACTCCACTCACAAAATGCCCTTTAAAATCCCTCCACTCAAAAGTCCACTCAAATTCCCATTAAATTTCCACCAAATTTAATGCAAACTCTCATTAAATAAAACTCTTTTATTTTATTCAGAATTTTGTCAATTACTTTAATGACAAACAGTCACAAATAACCCTTGCTAGAATTCTATTTCACATGCATAACCACTTTATGCAATTTCACCCAAAACCTGTTTTGGTATCTAGTGAAATAAATTCCGCGCTTATTCATTCTTTCGGCATGAAACATTTGCTCCAATTGGATGTCGGTGTCTCTTAAGTGTGTCACCCTACGTTTCGTGAATAATGCGGACATGATCGAGACTCCTCGGATCAATAATCGAAGCGGATCTGAGACCCATCGAGTCCCACACATTCAACGATGACTTTCTTGTGATCGTCGGAACCTTTTACGCTAGTATCTTAATCCCTTTGTTTCACGATATATTACATGTACAAGATTCGATCATCGGTATCTCCATACCTAGTTTGATCTAGTTATCGACATGCACTCTTTTCTCGTTCCTATGATATAACATTCTAGTGATCAAATCACTTGCTTGCAAGCTAATCAATGTGATATCACCGAGAGGGCCCAGAGTATATCTATCCGTCATCGGGATGAACAAATTCCACTCTCGATCCATGAGCCTCAACATAACACTTTATTAGTTCTGAATCCATCTTTATAATCACCCTGTTACGGTGTGACGTTTGATGTTATCAAGAAACTCTTCCGGTGTTAGTGATTGACATGATCTCATGGTCTAAGGATTAGGATCACTTCGTAAGTTGTTATAGCAATATAAACTCAATGACTTTGATCGTAATGCTATACTTGGATGAATGTTCATCACACCATTACACTAATGTTGTGATCCCGTTATTAACAACATCCAATGTCCATGATCGAAACCTTGATCATCTTGTTAATCAATGAGCTAGTTTATGAGAGAGGCATAACTAGGAACTTTCTGTTTGTTTACTAAACACACATGTATTAACGTTTCCGTATTAATACAATTATAGCATGCAAAATAAACATCTATCATATACTTGGAATACACATAATAAACACTTTATTATTGCCTCTCGGGCATATTCCTTGCCTCCCACTTGCAGGAGACAATAATCTAGTTACATAGTGATAAATCTAACACCCATCGAGTTCGGTGTTGATCATGTTTTGATCTAGGAGAGTTTTAGTCAACGGATCGCTACATTGAGATCCGTATGTACTTTAAAAATCTTTATATCTCCATCCTTGACATGCTCATGGATGGAGTGAAACCGCGCTTAATATGCTTGGAATGCTTGTGAGACCTTGGCTCTTTGGCATTGGCAATGGCACCATTGTTGTCACAATAGATCACCATTGGGTCCAACGCTGCCACCACTCCTAGTTCGGATATGAACTCCTTCATCCAAACTTCTTCTGAGCCGCTCACAAAGAACATATTCGCCTCCGTTGTTGATCCCGCCACCATAGGTTGTTTGGAGCTCCTCCAACAAACCGCCTCGCCATTCATGAGAAATACGATCTGGATTGAGACTTAGAGTCATCCGGATCGGTGTCAAAGCTAAGCGTCAACATAAAACTTAGCGACGAGCTCTTCTTCACCTCAGATACAAGAAACATATCCTTAGTTCTTCGTAAGTACTTAAGGATATTCTTGACCGCTATCTAGTGTTCGAACACGGATCCGATTGGTACCGCTAGTCAAACTAATAGCATGTGCCACATCCGGTCTTGTACATAGCATGGCGTACATTATAGAGCCTATGGCTGAAGCATAGGGACTTTGTCCATTATCTCTCTTTCTTCCTTGAAGCCGGACTCTGAGTCTTACTCAATGTCTCGCCTTGCAACATAGGTAAGAACCCTTCTTACTTAGTCCATTTTAAACTTCTTTAAAATCTTATCAAGGTATGTACTTTATGATAGCCCTATTAGGCGCCTAGATCTATCTATATAGATCTTTATGCCTAATATGTATGACGCTTCACCTAGGTCCTTCATTGAAAATTTGTCGTTAGATAACTTTTAACACTGTTTAAAAGATCTATATCATTTCCGATCAATAATATGTCATCCACATATAATATCAGAAATTTCACATTGCTCCCACTCACTTTCTTGTAAATACAAGCTTCTCCATAAGTTTGGACAAATCCAAACTCTTTGATCACCTCATCAAAGCGGAGATTCCAACTTCGTGATGCTTGCTTCAATCCATAGATGGATCGCTGAAGCTTGCACACCTTGTTAGCATACTTAGGATCGACAAAACCCTTTGGTTGTATCATATACAACTCTTCTTCAATATTACCATTGAGAAACGCGGTTTTGACATCCATCTGCCATATCTCATAATGGAAATATGCAGCAATTGCTAACATAATCCTAACTGACTTTAGCATCGCTACGGGAGAGAAAGTCTCATCGTAGTCAACTCCTTGAATTTGTCGAAACCCCTTTGCGACAAGTCGAGCTTTATAGACGGTCACATTACCATCGATCAGTTTTCCTTTTGAAAATCCATTTGTTCTCCACGGCCTTTCGGTCGTGAGGTAATTCCACCAAGTTCCAAACTTGATTTTCATACATGGATTCCATCTCGGATTTCATGGCTTCTAACCATTTGTTGGAATCCGGGCTCATCATCGCTTCCTCATACATCGCAGGGTCATCATTTTCATCAACCATGGAATTCATGACAGGATTTCCGCATACCGGAGCTGACGCGTCTGTTTGACCTGCGAGGTTCGGTAGTACTCTCTTCGGAGTTTCATGATCATTATCATTAGTTCCTCTTCAACAGTGGAGCCAACTCGAACAACTTCCGGCCACGCTACTCGCCATACTTTGAAGAGAAGGTTCCACAACCTCTTCGAGTTCTACCTTCCGACTACTCACACCTTTCGCGAGAAACTCTTTCTCTAGAAAGGATCCATTCTTGGCAACAAAAACCTTGCCCTCGGATCTGTGATAGAAGGAATACCCAATAGTTTCTTTAGGGTATCCTATGAAGACGCATTTTTCCGCTTTGGGTTCGAGTTTATCCGGTTGAAGTTTCTTCACATAAACATCGCATCCCCAAACTTTAAGAAATGACAGCTTAGGTTTGTTTCCAAACCACAATTCATACGGTGTCTTTTAAACGGATTTAGATGGTGCCCTATTTAAAGTGAATGCAACAGTTTCTAGTGCATAACCCCAAAATGACAACGGCAAGTCCGTCAGAGACATCATAGATCGAACCATATCTAATAAAGTACGATTACGACGTTCCGACACACCATTTCGCTGTGGTGTTCCGGCAGGTGTGAGTTGTGAAACAATTCCACACTAGTTTCTAGTGCATAACCCCAAAATGACAACGGCAAGTCCGTCAGAGACATCATAGATCGAACCATATCTAATAAAGTACGATTACGACGTTCCGACACACCATTTCGCTGTGGTGTTCGCAGTGTGAGTTGTGAAACAATTCCACACTCTTTCATGTGAGTGCTAAACTCAGAATTAGATACTCACCTCCACGGTCGGACCGTAGAAATTTGATCTTTCTATTACGATGATTTTCCACTTCATTCGAAATTCCTTGAACTTTTCAAAGTTTCAGACTTGTGTTTCATCAAGTAGATATAACCGTATCTACTCAAATCATCCGTGAAAGTAACAAAATAACGATATCCACCTCGCAAACACACTCATTGGACCACATACATCGAATGTATGATTTCCAATAAATCGCCTGCTCCATTGAACCGAAAAGCGGCGTTCTAGTCATCTTGCCCATAAGACATGGTGACATGTATCAAATGATTCATAATCAAGTGATTCCAAAAGTCCATCCGAATGGAGCTTCTTCATGCGCCAATATGACCTAGACGGCGATTGCCATATATGCGGATATATCATCATTAAGTTTAATCCTTTTAGCATCAACATTATGAATATGTGTAATATTATCATCGAGATCTAATAGAAATAAACCATTCATCATCGGTGCATGACCATAAAAGATTTCATTCATATAAATGGAACAACCATTGTTATCGGATTTAAATGAATAACCACTTCGCATCAAAAACGATCCAGATACAATGTTCATGCTCAGTGCAGGCACCAGATAACATTTATTCAAGTTTATAACTAATCCCGACGGCAAGTGGAGAGGCAGCGTTCCGACGGCGATCACATCAACGCTTGATCCATTGCCGACACGCATCTTGATCTCACCCCTTGCTAGCGGTCGCTTGTTCCGCAGCCCCTGATTCGAGTTACAAATATTATGGCAATCGAATCAAATACCCAGCTCTGCGAGCACTAGTTAAGTACACATCAATAACATGTATATCATATATACCTTTGTTTGCCATGCCGCCTTCTTGTGCGCCAGATACTTGGGGCGATTAAGCTTCGATGGCGATCCCCTTACAATAGGAGCACTCGAATCGACTTAGGTCCAACTCGGGTTTTTCAGGCGGCAACAGCTTGCCGCCTTACTTCCCTTCCGCTTTTCCTTCTTGTCTTTCTTGAAACCAGTTCCTATTGATCATCAACACTTGATGTTCCTTTTTGATCTCCACTTCTGCAGTTTTAAGCATTGTGAAGCTCGGGAGAGACTTCTTCATGCCTTGCATATTATAGTTCATCACGAAGCTCTTATAGCTAGGTGGCGAGAGGCAGAACACGATGGATGCCTAAGTCAATGGGAATCGATATTCCCAAGGACACAAGCTTATCGCGTAACCCGACATCTTGAGTACATGCTCACTAACGAAATGTGCTCTTCCATCATGCGACTAAAGAACTTTTCGAGCGTTGTAGCTCTCTACAGCAGATGTGTGTCGAAAATCATTTTCAACTCACCCATTGTATCAAATGCATTGCCGTTTTAAACGCTTTGAAGTTCGGCTCTAGCCCATACAATATGCCGCAATGAACTAAGTTGTGGTCCTCTGACGAGTCGATAGACATTCTTCTCCTTGTCGGCATCATCAAAGGTGGGGCCTAACGGCGCTTCTAGCACATATTGCTTTTGTGCGAGAGAGGAGAATCCTCAAATTCATGGCCCATTCGGTAAAGTTGCTACCGTTAGTTAGTTTCTCTTTCTCCATGAACACATTGAAATTAAAAGCAGGTGGTGCCATCTACAACAGAATTTGTAAAGTTTAGACTAAGTGTATGATAGATTGAGTTCAAGTAATCCATATTATGAATGAACTCCCACTCAAAAACGACATCCCTCGTGCCCTTTAAAATCCCTCCACTCAAAAGTCCACTCAAATTCCCATTAAATTTCCACCAAATTTAATGCAAACTCTCATTAAATAAAACTCTTTTATTTTATTCAGAATTTTGTCAATTACTTTAATGACAAACATTCACAAATAAACCCTTGCTAGAATTCTATTTCACATGCATAACCACTTTATGCAATTTCACCCGAAAACCTGTTTCGGTATCTAGTGAAATAAATTCCTGCGCTTGTTTATTCTTTCGGCATGAAACATTTGCTCCAATTGGATGTCGGTGTCTCTTAAGTGTGTCACCCTACGGTTCGTGAATAATGCGGACATGATCGAGACCCTCTCGGATCAATAATCGAAGCGGATCCGGAGACCCATACACTCCACACATTCAATGATGACTTTCTTGTGATCGTCGGAACCTTTTACGCTAGTATCTTAATCCCTTTGTTTCACGATATATTACATGTCCGAGATTCGATCATCGGTATCTCCATACCTAGTTTGATCTCGTTACCGACATGCACTCTTTTCGTTCTGTGATATAACATTCTAGTGATCAAATCACTTGCTTGCAAGCTAATAAATGTGATATCACCGAGAGGGCCAGAGTA